>OY728137.1:197499442-198731717 GCA_963277665.1 Viscum album | reverse complement strand
GTGTTTTTTGAGGGATTAGTGGCATTATATTTTCCCTAATCAATAAACATGAAGACTTTATAGTGGAAAAATTCATGGTGGAAATAATTATGACACACATCAGGTCACTGGAATGTTTTTACATGATTTATTATTCATATTTAATATTCATTAAGAGTATCAGAAGATGGGGTAAAAAATATATTCTTTTGAAATGAAAACTATGGTTCCGGGTTACCACATGGTTAGTAAAAAACATTCACCCAACCATGTAATTCTAGAGTGGGGGATTTTGGATCCTTTTTATAGTAATTATGTATTTTTTCAAACCATGTGGGGTTCTTAACAACTTATAATGGTTATTCTTATTCATTAGTTGACCCACATGATTGGTGAATGGTTAGGAAAAATCTGTTGAACATGCCACATGACATCCCTAGGGTTATCCTGTGGAACCTACATGATTGGTGCACGGTTTTGCTAACAATGTAGCCAATCCTTATGGTCTGCAAATTTTTTTATTTAATTTACCTTTCTTAACTTATTATTTTAAAATATTAACTCTTGTTTTTCTTATCCCTATCATGCTTCAATATCACCAAATCCATGAAACTTGATACACTATATTCCATGGAGATCTTGTTTTTCTTGGATATTCTTCCACATTATTCATCAATTTCCCTTATTCTACATATTTCATTGATTATTAGAGCACGAAATGGAAATGGGGTATGAATATATTATTTTTAAATGAGTATTAATTAATTTATAATGTTTTTTAGATTATTGATTATAACAACCTCTTTCACCCAATGGTTTCATGATAATTTGATGATATTTAATCTAATTTGAGGTAGGTGTACCTATCTAATAGGTAATCATAAATTTTATTAAACAGTCTGATTATTATTGACATATGTTTTTTAGGGTTATTATGTTACTTTATAACATGATTATTGGAATTTTTTAATAAATGGAATTTTACAATTTTATCTCTTTGGAAATATATATTCATCCAAAAAGATGACTTTAAAAAATTATAAATGAATAAAAATATTTTTATGAATTTTTCAGAAGGGTTTTTAGAAATATTAGTTATCTTTAACATGATATTTCTCATTAAATTTATTATTATAGGGGATGAAATATTTGTTTAAATGATTGATACATATGGTGAACCATTAGGGACTAGAAAACTTGGTCAATAGTAGCCATATTATATATTGTGATCTTACTAGGGAAGGTTTATTAGTTAAACCAAGTGAGATAATGGGATGGATTATGTTTCAATATTTATATAATTATATAAATTATTTTTCTAAGAGGGGTACCATAATATTTATTGGTTCATATATTTAATTTATAGTTCATAGATATTGTCCTAGTTTCTTTTGACCCATATATTTGATCCCATGATGCATTTGTGGTATTAATTGGCATGTGTTACTTCCTATTTCCATTTTAATTATTTAATTTAATTTTATTCATTGAATTTTACCTAGAGATTATTAATTATTTACCTATTCATATTAAATTTATATGATGGGTCCTTTTGATGAAAAAAAAATTTACAAAAAATTTCTATATCAATTTGGTTTTTAAACTGGAATGAATAGATTTCATGGTGAATGACTTTATGAAATTTAATGCATGCATCCCACTATGAATTCCATTACTCCCTTCATATACCAATGGGGTGTATCCAGAAATTATATTAATGGAAATTAGAAAATAAAACAGTGTCATGAAGTATGGAAGCTCTTCCAGAAGGTTATCTTCCTTATATGGTGTAGTGTTGGAGGTGATAACTTCTTACTTATATTTTTGATCTCTTATAGAGTGTCATGGTATCCATAGTAAAATTAGGGTTATTTTATATCACCCATTTATATATTGATCAAATTTTTAATCTTGTCTACATGGAAATTTTTTGACAATTTTTATTTCTTATATTGTATGTTAATGAGATTTTTTCATATCATACTACTCATTCTCTATATGATTATATTTTTATTTTGAAACTAATCAATTGAGGGATTGGAAATCCAACTCATGAATGGGTATTTCAGAAATACCAAAAAGAAATCTTGTGGATTTTTATTCGGAATCGTAAATTTAATCCATTAAACTGTGGTTTTGTTTTGATATTGTGGTGCTCATCGATAACCCATGGTATTTAAATGCACATTGGGCCCCATAGAGAGGTGAATCGGGTGATGTGTTATATTGAAATAGGTTGGTTTGATATAATATGTATCAAAATGACAACACCATAGTAAATTAAATCCAATGATAGTGGATCCAACTACAAATGAATGTCATGTCCAAAACATGAAATTTTTTGCATCACCAACATATCTAACTTGTAAATCATTAAAAAATATGTGTCAGAATATGATTTAATTTTGATACACTCAATAGGTTATTCCACTAAAACTATAATTCCAAAGTTCATGAATAACATTAATGCATTGGAAAATAATGTTTGAAACTACTAATTACATATCATAAGGAAAACTATATCCCAATATCACGAATTGTTTTATAGAAAATCCATGCACATATATATTAATATATCAATCAAGAAAACCTAATATGTTTGTGTGTGTTAATATGGTGCCCCCACATGCTTCCCTACTTATCTATTCATGCTAATGTTCCAATGAAAACTATAATATCAGTATCATCCTTTCAATATCAATATAGCCAAACCCTCTTATGATATCATTATCCAGAAAAACATAATTATAGCCAAATACCACATACCGTGAAAACATATCACAAACCAAAATAACATATCTCTTAAAACCACTATATAATTACATCAGTTTCTCATAATAACCACACTTCTACATCTCTAAATAACAAATAAAGAACCATAATATTCCTAAAAGATTTATTGGGAGAGTGGTGGTTGAATTTCATCAATATCACCCACATATTAGTTGATGTAGGTGTACCTATAACTCAAAACATCATTTAATCAATGGTCGCATTACTCAACTTATGTGATCATGAATAATAAGTATGTAAGGGTAAAATTGAAATATAATAAAATAGAGAACCACAAAAGAATTAAATAAATATAAATATCTCTATGATGACAGCACATAACTGTTCCACAAAATCTAGTAAAAGCTCATAACCTATAACTAGAAACTAATAAAAAGATATAATAAAATCAAAACAACCAGATATAATCTTACCATGTATTCTATCATTACTAGTTTTTAGTTTTTCAAATTTTATCATTTTTTAATAGAATAAAATATTCCCATCAACAATATATTGACATTGAAATCATTTTAATTTAAATTAACACACACAACTTCCCTATTCTAATTTGTTATGTTTTGTCACATTGTTAATACATCACATATTATTAACCAATCCACACTACTATGTAAATTTATTTCATTAATCAAGGTTTTATATCCATGAAAAATAACAACACTGACAATATTAACCTCCTTAAAATACCAAATAAAAAAAAATAAACACCCCACACTATAATCACCAGAACTACCATGAAAAATAAAAATACAAAAAATTTCCCTAACTAACACAAAAAATTTCAAACACAATCAACTCAAAAAACAAATATCATTTTTATTTACTCATCACCTAATATCAATTACCATTCATATTACAATCTACAACATATGGGAAAAACTTAATCCTTTTTACCCATTTCCATATTTATATATTTCATTTTAAATATTTTAAATTGAGAATTTTATATAACTGACACCTTTCAATCACAAAAAAATTGTTAAAAAACTAAATCAAGAAATAAAATATAAATAACAAGTGAAAACAAGAAAATTAAATTCATTTCACATATTTATTATAATTTTAAATTTAATTTTTTATTGGGCTATTATCATGGCCTTGCCAAAATAAAAATAATTCATTTTAATTTCACATAAAGATAATAGATAAATTAAAAAGAATCTAAATCACCGAGTTTAAATAAATACCCAACTTATCAAAAGAGTATAAGTGTAAGGAAATCATGATCATAACCAAATACACAAACCATATTCCTCAACCAATTATATAACATATCAATCCCACATCTTATTAATTCTTTAAATATGAGCTGCACACCTAGAAGAGTATAATGGTGAAGAAGAAGAATAATAATGAAAGATAAATTACACTGATCAACAAAAATATGTCCCCTTAGAGATGTAATAGAATTTTAAATAATATAAATTTATTATAGGGGATGAAAAACATGTAGTTTCTTTATTAGACAACAATAACTAGGTGTTACTAATTGGAATTCGAGAAAACTCAATAATTTATATTTAAAATTTGACTTTCCAAAAATCAGCACATAAATATATATTTTCTATAGTAACAATGGTAGGTTAAAAAATACGTTGATAACCCTTACAAAAATCTTTTTTATCTCCCTTTTGTAACACTCAATCACGAAATCGCTAAATCTTATAAGAGTAAGTCAGATCACAGTTTAATAAAATTCAGCATGATAAAAAAATAAGGATATAAAAAAATGTGGTGTAATATTTCCACATAATAGATATCAGGGATATAATGAAATTAAATTTTTAAAAAACCTATAAATATCATAGAGTAATAATAAAAATATTTGTACAAATGAAATCCTTTCTTATATCGGGGAATAATATCATGGTTCACCTGATATTTTTCATTGACTAAATGAAATAGAAAATATCAATTCCTAATAGATTATTGGAAAATATAACTTATTGAGCAATAATTTCAATAACAATAATAAAACAATCATGTCATAACACCAAGAGGTGAAATTTAATTTCTTGGAGAACATAGAAAAAATTTGGACATAAGGACCCATTTTTGGTGTTTGAATTTTCCCACCAAAATATCTTTATAGAATCAACCACTCTAACACTATTCACACAATAACTCGCTTAAGAAAATATTAATTTTAAAATACATTGTAAAATATAAATATAATAAATAAATCTATATTAAATTCAACTTAAATGATTTATATCCCCAATAATAAAAAACACTAAAAACAAAACATCCGAAAAAAGTAGAAACATTATTTGAAATCTTTCGTACCAGAATCTCATGATCATAATGGAACAAATGAATCCAAAATATAGTATGGGAAACATCAATTACATTGAAATCAACAAAAATCTCAATAACAAAACTAAAGTGAAATTAATAAAAAATATCTACATACAAAGAATGTATCTACCACTCATAATCCAATGTAAATTAATCTATGCCACAATACCTATGAATAATATGAACTAATAGAATAATTAATCACTTAAGATCCTTATATTAATGATCCTAGTTATCAAAATCTGGAATTATAGTCATTATATCTTCTTTAATATTTAACTCTCCAAATAAATGACATAGGATTCAAAATTATGACATCTCTAAAGTTTGAACATGAATACGAGAATGTGATTCTAATTAAACTATGGTGGAAGAGGAAACCGTTATGAAACCTCACCAAATATTTGAAATACTGTAATATATATTCTAAATATATTTAAAAAATTCCTATCAAAATTAGTCATCGACTTCCCATGATCTGGAAATTAATTTATAACAAAATTATCAGTCTTTTAAAATATCATCATTCACTTTTATCAATAATTATACAATTTATTTTGACCCATAATAACATGTATCTTTTATGGAATAACATAATATTTATCCACTATACTATGTAATAATTCAACTCTATGATTTAATGAAACAACAACCTTAGTATATTATAATATATATATAAGGATTCTCATATATAGTGTTTAATGAAGAAATACTACTAGTAGAATGGTTTATTTTATTATAAGAAAACATAACAAAACAAAATGGATTCACCCATGAACCTTAAAAACTATTAACATGGTAACACAACATGACCTCATATGACTATATCATTTAATCTGTATTCCTATCGATTTAAAGAAGATTAGTTGTTGTAAGGAATATTGTTGATCCCAATGCTTCTTAATGGTATTTCCGCACACTCTTGTTAAAATGTATAAAAAAATTAGATATGATAGTCCTCGTAACCCATTTAATCCTTACCATATCATTCATATAAATTCATTACAATTCATGTTTCAAACAATTATCTTAATTCTAGGTGAAATGACATGAATTGATCAATTAATCCACCACTATAAAGATAATGTTATATGGGCCCAATAATGAAGGAAATGGTCATTAAATACATTGATATGTCCTACAATGTTCTTTAAGGAACAATGAATGGTTTGAACGTTGTAATTGGAATCATTTTATTGGATTTCCCACACTAAAAACATGGAACTATTACACATACTTTTCCACTAATCTCATCATACTTGAAAACCACAACTTATTCCTTCATGAATTATACACCTTTCATATATCAGGACTCATTACCATATATTATTTATGAAACTCATATAGAAAATAATCTCTCATCTCTAATAGAACAAAGTTTTTACCATAAATAATCCATATATTCTAATAATCCACAAGAAACCCCTTAAAATAATCCCCACTAGCAACATGTTATTTATACACTTCTTATTTATGATATCCTTAATAAGGAACATAATCAAACTAAAATAATGAGTAATTCACTATTATATGATACAAAAAATCTCCAACACTAACATTATCCATATCAATATATGAACAATATTCTCCGCTATTAACCATTACATAAATTCATCCCAATAAACAATATCATAATGCCACTTCCTACAGAAAGCATCATTTACCTTATTACCATTCCCTAGAGTGTAATAGATCATTATGTCCTAATGCAATATGAAATATACCTATTACTATAGTCTCAAATTAAAATAATGTTGAGTGATTATATTAAAAATATAAGGTGATAGGATTATCCCAAAAGGTTCTTCTTAATATGATATTAAAAAAAAATCCTCTATGATAATATCACCAATGTAATATCATGATCATGATCTATATAATTATATTTATGGAGATATATTTCCCAAAACCAATAACATATCTAATAATTAAATTACATTAAAAAATAACTTTAGATGTGTAATATTTACATTCATAAATGAATACATTTTATAGTAACTAAGGTATAGGTATAGGTAGAAGTAATTATTTTTAGCAATCAATGTTTTCTAAAAACCAATATATCTATTCTACATTTTCAACCTCCCGTAAAAACATAAAAATTAATTTATAATATGAGAAAATTAAAAAATGAAAAAACTATAATATTCAACAAAACCCAATAAATAATACACATCTAAAATTTTCCTAGGTTTTATAGAAAATAAAACTTAGATGGTAATCAATGGGTAATAAAATCACTATAGACAAATAAAATTCTTGTGAAATTAAAATAATTGTTCCAAAACATTAAAGTAATGGTATCTGACATATATTATTTCATTACATGAATTATAAAACATTCCTCATATGTCACAAAAACTCTTCAAGAAATATAAAATAAAAGATATTAATATTAATGAATCCCAATACTATAATAGATTTCACTTTTTCCACTGAATGATATCAAACTAGTTCAATAAAATAGGATAACCATGACTCATAATCATAAGAAGAAAAAATTAATTAAAATTGATATATATTTCCATTATTATAGACTCTTAACAATATTATTATATGAAAAAATATTATATGACTCCCAAATTTTTTTTGCAATTACTATTAGAGGTATATAACAAAGGAAATCAAATAATGATCCGTCCTAATGAGATAACAATTTTCCAACTAAAAATGTTAAATAATTTTATGTTACAAAATTTATTTTTTCTTTCAATCATTTGAATTATCATTTATCAACAAAGTATATAAAAAATGTTAATATTAACCAAAAAACATATAGAGTATGCTAAATATTTTCTACGTAAATATAATTAAAATAATAAAACATGAGAATAATAATGGATATATCAAAGAATTGAATGTATTTCATTATTTATAAAATCTAATAAAATTATAAAATAAGACTAAATTAAACACACATTATATGAACAATGAAAATAAATTCTCTAGCACTATTCATTATCTAGGTTACATATAATGGGTATGTTGAGTTAAAATTAAAAGTATTTTTTGTTTTTAAAAAAAATAAAGGTGCTCGCCACCACACCAATTTTATCCTATCAAAAATTAATTTGAATGATGTACAAGTGTTAATATAGATGAATAGAAAAACAAATAAATATAATAAATATATTGGTAATTTGAAATATAAAAAGAGTTCATGATCTGTATCCCCAAATATGAGGATTTTTTTTGTATGTTTACTAAGATCTAGATTATCATAAATTCTAAGAAAAAAATATTATACATTCAATATAAAATACTAAATCCATTTTAGATTTGTAATTTTGTAAGATATATTGAGGGTAATATTACAGTTTGTAATTTCATGAATTGGGGATCATGTATAGTAGTATTAGTGATTTTTTAAACCCATTATATCCCATTGACCATTCAATTTTCATGGTATAAAACTATTAATGATTTAATGTATAGACATACATGGTTTTTACATGGTCAAGGAAACGAGAGAGACAAGTAAAAATTTCTCTGGTCATATCCATCAAATTAATCCTTTACTATAAATTATATTCATTTTAGATCCCTGATTTATAGAAACATAATATCATGGGCATGATCATTACATATATAATTATAAATTATTAGTATCATAATAGAGATTAATAAGATATGTTTTGGGTAGGATGATAATCATATTACATTTAAGACATAAAATTATTCTAAGAATAAATAGAATAAACAATAACAATTATTAAATTCATTAAAGATATGTTAAACATATCTATTTCCTATGAACACTTAATTTTAATTATTTTTTATTATCCATTTCTTAGGAATGTTATTTAATAATCTGAAAGGAAGAAGGTATAACTTTTAAAAATTTGTGTGAAATTTTCAATGGTGGTGTAAAAAAATACTGGTATTCAACCACGAGAATAAAATGAACAAACTTATGTAAGGTAAATAATACTATTTAGTAATTATAATCAAGGTAAATCATCCCGAAATTTATAATATAAAAATTCCTTAAATGTTTTTATTTATAACACATATTAAAGCATGATAGAAATAAATATTCATGAATTAGGGATTTATCAAGATATGATATATGAGTACTGGGGTCATAGTATATTATGATTAGAAAATATTGAAGAATGAAATAAAATAGGATATTACATCCATTTACTTTAAGGATATAATAATTTGAGGTTATTCATAGATTGATCTAAATCGAGATTCACTTTTAATTATTATTATAGTGTTATATACAGTTATTGAGCACAAAAAATGTGTTATTATGGTTTTAATGAGATGAACTCTCATTCTATTTTTTAATATTAAAACGTTTTGAAAAAATGAACACTTTTCATGCTAATATAAGAAAAAAACATCAATCCGTATTGCATATATGATCCAAATCCACAGTGTACCTAGTGGATATGAAAGTGGTGTTTCATCCCACCACATACCCACTATATTCCAACCAATAACCAAGTGGTATCCAAAAAATGGATTTATCAATATATTTCTGATAACCTAATCTATATTTCTATAACCCACATAAAATTAAAATTTAACCTGAAACATGAATTTAATCGAGATAATATTAACTTTGAAACAATCTAGTAGTATGGAGGGTCTCTTCAAACATCACTACATTTGATTTATAAATCATAATAGCCATCAACATGCTTCTTAGGATAACAAGATAGGTAACTAACTCTTTAATTCATCTACCATATCCCAAGATTCATCAATTATCTTATAGTGATTCAATATATACAATATATTATGAATATTCATTCTTTGTAGTATTTTATCACTCTGATATGTGGTATGTATAGGCTAGTTAACATAGGATGCATCTTCTTTAAGTTAAATATCATAATATTATATCACAATAATATGAGGAACTGTTTATTTTCAAAATAAAGTATCACTAACCATATTGCATACGGAACTAAATTTCTTTTTTAATGGATGCCTTAAAAATAGTTTCTTAGTCTCTTCCCATTGGTTCTAAAGTCCCATAAAATAACAACGATATGTTTCTTCTATTCTTTATCCAATGGTGGCCTATTCTTAGTGAACACTAATAAAAAACATGATCAGCCAAAAAAATATGATGGTAGTATTTGACGTCTAGTATATTAATTTTTCTATCATTGATATTCACCATCCACATAAAACATAATTTAACATTCAATATCATCTAATAAATAATACTTGGCCTAATAAAACATGATTTACCGACTTCTATCTAATAGAGAGGATAATGAATAGGAACTTCATAAAGATACTCAAAATTAAATGTTTAAATTGTTGACAAGTAGATAATATTATAATAGAAATAATCCTTGGAGATATTCCCCTTAAAATATCCACAAAAATTAAGAATATAATAACACAACATTTTTTCTATAACATTAATGGATTTTTGGTAATTTTCATTATTTATGGATTATTGGATGAACACAACTACACTTGTAAACCTAAATCCCTTGTGACCCTTATAGAAATTGATATGTGAACATAAATATCATGTTATAAATGAAACTATTTGGTAAACCGTGATTTTTGACAATCCATGTATAATAAATAGTACATATCATCAATTTTATTCTTACCCTAATAATAAAAAAGTGGTTTGTTTTTGTTAAATGATTCGTAATCACACAATCTAAATCCCAAAATATAATGGATTTCTTTAAACTAGTAATAATACCCATATAAATATTATACCAATCCAACAATAGTTGAAGAATTTTATAAAGAACACATTTAAGTCATCTATGCTTTAGTTTTTCTAATGGATATGTGAAACATATTGGAACAAGCATCATAATATCCTTCATTATGCAAATCCACCATAACTAAAAATAATCTCATAGTACATTTTCATGAACAAGGGAGATAAAAACTATCCAAATGTATGAAATTATTTTCTTACATCATCCCATATAGTATTAAGAACTGTGATCTTTACTTGAGCATATATAAATTAAGATGAATTTATTGTCCAGTCATCAGAGATCACCATATGATCGAGCCCTACTAAAAAAATTATTTAATTATTTTTTCATATTTTGATTTTCCTTAATAATTATATTATCTCTGATGTATGACCAATATTCTATAGTTTTATCAATATAAGATACTATATTAAATTAATTCTTAATTTAACCATTAATGAAATTATTGACCACTCTTCTTTTATATCATGAAAATATTAATGTGTGAATTTTTATACTTTGAGAATTAGAAATCAGAGTTTATCTTTTTGTAGAGTGTTGAAAATGAAAATGAAATGATTATATGTATTCCACCTTTAATTGTGATATTAGATTAAAATCCCTTTTATAATATATATATATATATGATGATTATTTTAGTGATAAACACCTTGAATCACTCATCAAATGTATTTTTTCTCAAATATTTTAATTACTGAAAAACATTATAAATTACAAGACATTATTAGGGTAGTTATTTTTAGGTTTTATAAAATATGTAGAACTATATACCAATACTCTATGATAAAAAAATAAAAATAAGTGTATATGAAGATGAAACCTAATTCCCATTTAACACATTATATTGTTGGTCTAGAATTTGAATAGATTTTTTATCCAACCACTTCATTAAATTTATAAAATCAATTTTACATTACATAAAAATATAAATATTATTCATTTATTTAGTAAAAATATCATTTGAGAATATATATTTATAGAATACCTTATATAACATAGACATCATCAATTATTTAAATGGAATCATAAGTTTTTAAATACATTTAATGAGACTTTTTAGGATAACATTGATTCCACTTTCTCATGTTCCACTGAAATTTATAATAAATGATGTTATCATCATTAAATATTAAATTAAAAAGAGTTAAAAGTGAATCGATTTTAATTTTAATGATCTCAATTAATATGGATAGAGAAATTACATATCAAAAAGAAAAATAGAAAATATTTTCAATTCCCAAATAGGATATTAAATTCCCCTTTTAAAAAGTCTCTTTGGACTTACCCAAATACTTATAAACACCTAGGCATAGATAATTTTCTGAAAACCCCATTCCTACCTTTAAATTAACCTGAATCACTAATTAATTGAAATGGGAAATTACTTTTACTTACCACATCATAATACATATGGTTTTTTTCATAATTTTTTAGAGTCCCTCCATTATTCAATGAGAAATGAACAAGGTATCCCCATGAAGATGATCATTATATAATGAATACATTTACATAATCCACATATAAATTATTCTTTTATTATAACTGTTTATTTGGTTTCCTGTTCTAGATAATAATTAATATAAATTTTTTTCTTAGAAGAAAAACAATGGTAAAATATTTTTCTCATTTATGAGGCACATTAATGAAATTTTTTAAGGAATATTTTCTGCCAATAGATAGAAATTATATTGATTTGCTGATTCAAATTCTCATAGAATGAGACTATCCATTTCTATATTTATTTCATGATATATACCTTTATTATGACATACATGAATGAATTTAATCTATTTCTCTACAAAAAGTATATATTAAATTGTATCCTGATATAAAAAACACATTATTTTACACTAACAGTGACTACATAAATAAAACAGGGTAAATATATAATTTCCCAAGACAAAATCACTTAATACCATATACAAACATATTACATATTGAAGAATATATATATAATCACTCTTGAGGTACAATATGGAAATGTATTGATCTGTTTTACTTTATTAATGGGTTCTTCACCTAATTAATGAAGTTAAAACATAAAATTTATTTTTTGGAAAAGATGATGATAACTCTAAACAAATAAAATATAAAATTTCTTTATCAAATAAGTAGAATTATATTGTAGATGATATAAAAATAACACGTCTAATTTTTGAAATCCCCTCCCCATTAGTAGTAGTACATTTATCTTGAACATTGTTCATTACAAGTCCTTGTAGAGACTATGGTTCTAATTCTATCAATGGTAAGTGAATTTTTTTTCAGACCTTGAAAAAGATAATTGAATCCTCCACCCAACCATCTGTATAGTTGTAAATTTCCAATATTTAATTTTATAATTTTCTGAGGCTAAGATGCATGGGAAATATGTGGTTTCCTATTGACATGTTTTTTAACTAATTCAAAATAAATAAGAAAATGTAACACACTAATATCATCAATGTCTCTTCTTCTCCTCAAAGTTATATCCTGAAATAATATTTCCTTAAACACCAATATGATTACACTATATTTAATTTCATACTAATATAGGACATAAAATCACACAAATTTTCTCAATTTCAATCAAATACTCGCTAATACTAATCTCTTCTAATCATTATATCTAAGTATTGTACGATATATCATGAATGGAATAATGTGATGATGAGAAACTAGTTCATGAGCCTCTGTTAAATAAATTTCCATTATGTATGTATTTATTAATCAATTCAGGTAAGGAAAAAATATTAAATATAATAACCTAGTTCTGAAGAGTCTCTATTGAAGCCATCCTAATATGTCTCATCCTTTATTCTTTATATCCTTTCATCTAGGAATGAAATAAAATAAATCTATGAATTTATAATCTAATTAAATAATATTAATTGATCATTGATTCCGAACCACGATCCTTAAATACTTTAGATTGTAAAAAACATTATTGTAAAATGGAATGAAAAATAGATCCAGATATTTTTCCCATGTAAATCCTAAGGGATTCATATCATAAAGCATAAACAACCAACAAATACTGAGATGTCACTTCAATCATGTATTGTTTATTATATATTGATATTGATTCGAAGTCTTAATGATATTGAATATATATCAAAGAAAATAAATCCCCTGATTTTCCAAATGTGGATAAATATCACCTTAATAAGATAGATTATGATAGAATTATAAAGATAGTATATTATCATATTCTTTTAAATCCCTTTGATTTCCTTGACTAGAATTTCTAGAGATGTTATATAGGTCTATAAATTTTTTTGGGTTCAACTATATATTGATATATTAGTATATGATTATCCTCTATATCGTTTATGATGAATGGTGGTAATATTAATTCCAAAAATTTAAATAATTTTTACATTGATACTAAAATATAATACCAATATTGAATACATGAAATAACTATATTGCCTTATTTTTTATTATATTGCATTCCTTCTCTCCCCCTTGCTAATACTTTTTTAAATGAATCACTTTATATACCTAATGATTATAATACATTTAAATAATTTTAATTCAACAGATACAATATTTGATCTATTGAAATTCCTGAACAGTGTTTAATTGTATTATCTACATTTGAATATCATTCCAAAACATTTAAAGTGATAATTTAGATATAAATCATATAATATTAATAAATTAGAAAAATAATGAATCTTTCCCTGATTGTGGGAATATATGGTCTATTTAGATTTTCCTATTTATCCCAAATTAATATATAATAATGTAATATCACTTTTTTCAAATGATTTTATAATTAATAACCGCCAAAAATATCAACTATTATTTAAATAATAAAAGTTCATAAATCACATATTATTATATAGAACCCTTATTATACATACCAGTTGATGACTAGAATGATGAATGGGACTCAGAAATCTAAGATTGACTAAAAATATAAAATTAGAATAGAATTATGTCTTCAACTAGTAGATCATGATAGAAAAATAATTATTCCATCTATAAATATTTATGGGTTATTCCATAGTCTTATAATTCTGATCTCTTGGCCATTATCTTGTATAGTACCTAATGGCCATTTGTGGCCTCTTATATTAAATTGAAATTATCAAGAAGAGTTTAACAAAATGGTAATTTTCAAGGGAACCACAACACCTCAAGCACACCTTTCTATCATTAGAGGATATTTAATGATAAATGATTGAATAAATCCAATAATAGTGATTTTTCAAACTTATACCCTAAGAAATAAATTTTTCATTTAGAGATATTATATATATATTTAGAAACATAGGATATAGAATAAAAAATTGTTGACTATCAAAAATGAGATAACTATTTGTATGGTTTTCTAGATAGGCATATTCAGCCAATAATATGAACAAGTACATTAATAAAACCTCATGTATCATACATCAACAAGGTCTACAAGATCAATAACCCAAAAATCCAATATAAACTATTTTATTGAATTCCAAGGACTCCATATGGAAAATAAAAATATTCATATGTAGGGTATCTTATTTTTAGACACAATAGAATATACTTCATGTTTTCCCTAAAACAATCCATCAAAATCATTAAAGGTGATCACACATACTTCAATCTTATTTTGGTACTACCATTCATGCTTCTAGCCTATAAATTTAATTGGACATGTATAAAATAGTCCTCACGTGTCCCAATTGAAACAATAGTAGTGTGTGGGAAAACAATTATCAGTTTATGGTTATTATAACAAACCATTAATCCTATCAAAAATGTATTATCACTCAAAAAAATGAAAACCAAAATTAATATTAAAAAATTAAAAAAAATCAAAACACAATTAAATATCTACATAATTCATTAATTAAAAAAACATATATGGATGTTCCAAACTAGTTTCACTACTTTAGGACCATTCTAGAATATGAGATATATAAAACACTAGATTAGGTTGGTAATTCACATCTCATTTTGTAAATGGAATGGCATATAAGAGATTTAGTTAAATCAAGAAATATTCTTTTCAAATAATATGGGAATGTGTATACTACAGTCATGGAATTATAACCAATCCTGCTCCATCAACTTGAATGATTAAATTATACATTAATGATCATGATTCAAATAACAAAAATATATCATTTCTAAATTGGTCTTCATAATTATAGAGTCACATAAAGAAGAAACATTTTATAATTATCAAATTAAGTATTTTATATAAATTAAATTCATATTAAATCCACAATGGAAAATATTAAAATACATAGGATAAGAATAGTACATTCATCTCAATTCATGATTACTATTGTAATAATATGAAGTGATTAATTTATAATGGAGAAGAACAATCATGTAATTTATATGATAATTAAGTTGGGTAAAAAAATAAAATTATCTAAAACCTATGTTTTAAGAATGACCTAATTTACATATTTCATAGATTAACAATTTTTTTACTAAAATTAGAATTTCCATAAATAATTTCTAGGCCTACACATTTTGAATATAAATGGAAGGTGGGGTTAACTACCAAAAATAGTGATGGATTCTCTTTCATAATACAAATGGAGATGTTCTAACCTCATAAGAAATAAATAATAACAAAAAACTCATGAAAATTGTTGTTTTTAATCCATGAAATTTAGGAAAAGTATATACAATAAGAGAAATAAAAGAATACCTATATTTCACATATAATTCACTCCTATGAAAGCATAATTTAAAGAAATCCAACTGAATTTAGTAGTTTCAAAAGAAATTTGATATGATAATTTTTGTTTTAGGTTAATAACATAATTAAATATATAAATCAACAATATTAGATGATTCACTAACCCTTACATGGTTTGGGATAACTTCTATGTCAATTAAGGGTTTATAAAAATTGTAATATAATATTGATTTCATTGTGAGTGAGGTTTAGGTTGTGATATCCCTAAGGAGGGGGAAATATATATGAAATGAACTGATGTCCTGATCAAATTATTTTTATTATTTAAATTTAATATTAAACGGGTAATTTAATTATAAATATTGAAAAATAACGTTTAGTGTATACCCAGTCTAGGTCCATCATATATGTGGTGGAACTGGCTATGTTATTGTAACACACCCAATTCCACTAGGTACCCAATATGAGTCTATTTGTAATTTGGGATGTCAGGAACCATGGACTCTTTTCCACTATCAACGAACATCTTTTTTTTCTCTATCATTCATTTGAATCAAATTCATTTCCCAAATATAATATAATAAAAAATGATGACGAAAAAATATTATGTGATGTTTATATTCACAAAAACTATAATATGTTGAATTATATCATTAAATACTAAATTTACCAAGACCATAAAGACCACTGATGCATTTTTATTTCCACAAGGAATCACCATTGAACCATAGTGTGTATAATGACAAAAAATAGAAAAATTTAGAATATATTTATCTTAAATACTATTCTAATGAATATCATATTAATAATAATTCATTAAAATCCATCACAAACCTATTAAATTGATAGAAAAAATTACAATGGATTACCATAAAAATATGTCTCCATCATCAACTTTTTTGACGGATGAAAATTATAAACTTCCACAAAATATTATCTCACTTAGTTGTAAGCATCCACATGTATCTTTAATGAAATACAATAGGATAAATAAAACCCTTATTTAATATAAAATAAATCTAAACTTATATGTAAAGACCCGCAAATTTCAAGGAAATTTTTTTCTTAATTTTCTTTGGAATTTTACAAGAACGCAGCTTCAGACGGCACCTGATTCCGAGGCCCGGTGTGCCCGGAATCAATTTCCGAAGTTTGGCTCGGGTACGTTCAGTGAACGGACGAGCGGGTTTTTCTATCTTTTGAACCGGTGCCCGGAATCGAATTCTGAGGGCACCGATGAAATCGCAGCGCCGGTATTTGCTTAGAAACGCCTCTTCCGGAGTTGCGTTTGCTCAGACGTGGTTTTTAAATTTTGCGGCTTTAAGTCAGAAATAAAATAAAGTTTGTGCGACAACTTTATTTTATTTCACTTAAGCTGCTTGGAAGCCACTTGAAGTCACTTAAAGACGGCTTGAACTGAGTTGAACTGGATAGGATGCTATCCAGAAATATCCTACCCCCTTTGGTAGGATATTTGTGCGGTGGGACCCGCACGAGCCCCGCCGTTTCTTTCGCTAAGTAACGCACCCGCGAAAACCCGTCAAAGTAACTGAAAAGTCAACCGACGCG
Organism: Viscum album; assembly: GCA_963277665.1. NCBI lineage: Eukaryota > Viridiplantae > Streptophyta > Magnoliopsida > Santalales > Viscaceae > Viscum > Viscum album. Next base: position 198,713,738 of record OY728137.1, on the reverse strand, counting down.
TTTTCTTTAATTCTTAACAGACCATTTAATTGGGCGGTTTATTTCGTGAATTAAATGGACTGTTTCTTCGTGAATTAAATGGGTCGTTTCTTTCGTTTAATTAATTCAACGAATTGATGGATCGTTTCTTAACCGGTTTCGTGTTGGCATGTTTATAAAATAAGACCAACCCAAAAATCCTTGGAAAGGATTTGAAAGAATCTTCGTTCCTCCACCCTCTCCGCGAAGAACGCGAAGAACGCGAAGAACGCGAAGAACGCGAAGAACGCGAAGAACTCCGGCGGACGGAATTCGACGACGCACACCAAGATCTGCGACGTCGACGAGATCTACCCGCGACGTTCTTCGGCGACGTCTTTCTTCCGCAGCCGATCCTCGTTCGGCAACAAAGGTGAGAATCGGATCTTTTCTTCTCCCTTTTTAATTTCAATATCAACAGATTTAAACTAATTAAATCCGTTGATCTTGATCCGGAGATTGGCGACGCGACGAGCGATTCCGCGACGACGCGGCGATCTCCATCTTCCGCGACGAGCAAATCCCGCGACGATCCCCCGTTCGACAACGACAAGGTAAGGGATGTTGGAATTCTTTTTAAAATCCCGTGTTTATTCTTTTGAAATATAGAACCCGATCACGAAACAATTTTAATTTATTTAAAATTGTTGATTGGTTTCTTTCCTGTTTCTCCCGTTGATTATGACTAACGCGGAGGGTGCGGGTCTAACGAACAAGACCCGGCAACCCTCCGTCGATCTTCCTTTGTGTGCGGATTTGGCGAGCGACGGCAAAAGCGCGACGCAAGGGCCATATGTTGATTCCGCAGTGGAGGACGCATCCCGGGAGGAACAACGGCGCAGACGGGAGGCAAATCGGGCCACCGGAGCATCTCCGGCGGCCCGCGGAAGGAGGCGGCGGCGCGGGTCGCCGGCGCGGCGGCGCCGGCGACCGGGGGCGGCGGCGCCCGGCGCGCCGCCGGAGGAGTCCGCCGCGGCCGAGCCGCGGCGGCGGCGAGCCGCCGGACCGCGTCCGCGGTCCGGCCTTCCAGCACGCGGCCCGCGCGGGCCGCGTTTTCTCCAAAGCCGCGGGTTTGACCCGCGGCGGCAGCGCTTCGGCCGCTCGGCCGAAGCCGAGCCGGTCCGGTCGGCCGGGCCGCGCCCAGGCCGGACCGGACCCGGCCGAGCCGGTTCGGGCCGGGTCGGGCCGACCCGGTTCGGGCCGACCCGGTTCGGCCGACCCCAGGGGGGGGTTCGGGCCGGGTCGCCCCGGGCCCAGTACCCCCGTTTCGGGCCCTCTACGGTCTTTCGCCCATATCTTGGGCCTGGGACCTCCGATTGACGAACCGTCAGCGGCTACGCGATCCTTGGATCGAGACGGTCGTTTCGGTATATTATACTCAAGGTTTCGGAAGACTTTGGGTTCGGCCGGGTTGGTTCGTACACGAAGCCAACCGGGCCCTCGGAGCGGAAACGCTCATAACTTGAGCTACGGACGTCCGAACGACGTACCGTCAGCTGTGGTAGTTTCCTCTAAGTGAGACGGAACTTTTGGCATACTCCGCCCGAGGATCGGATACAGGCGGAGTACGGTCGGGTTGGTTTTGCCCTAAAAACCAACCGGGCCCCTGGGACGAAAATGCCAATAACTCTCAGACCGGGCGTCCGATTGACGCGCCGTCTGTCGCGTTGAGATCCTGTTGTCGATACGGAACTTTTGGATACATCAACTTCGGACTACGTGTCAGTTGATGTATCAGCCCCTCGGCTCGTGGAGCGGACCCTCCTAAACGAGCTCGCTACGTGCGGGAACCCTAGCGCTGGCTGTGACCTCGACGGCAGAGCAGAGATCCTCCGTGGACTGCGACGACGACAGAGCAGAGATCCTCCGTGGACTGCGACGACGGCAGAGCAGAGATCCTCCGTGGACTGCGACGACGGCAGAGCAGAGATCCTTCGTGGACTGCGGCGACGACTGTGCAGAGATCCTCAGTGGACTGCGTCGACTACTGCACTCAGCGATCCCACGTGGATCAGTGCTTCAGGTTCTGTGTGAGCCCGATCCTCCGTGGGTCCTTACTACCGGTTCTGTGTGAGCCACTGCCAACAGGTTCTGTGTGAGCCCGATCCTACGTGGGTCTTTTTGCGGGGGTTAGTACCTATCGATCCTTCGTGGGTCCGACGACTGAGACGGATCAGTGATCGTCTTTGACGTCATCTGAAAAAGTATACCTGGTTGAGCTGAATCTTATGTTACTCTCCTTTGTGGATTGTGTTGAACTATCCTTTGTGGATTTACTGTTTACTCTCCTTGTGGATTTGAGTCTTGCTTTCCTTCGTGGATTGAGTTGTTCTTGAGCTCGTGAGCAGAGCTGGAATTGGGGACTTAGGTATATGTATGGGCATATACCTAAGTCGAGTCAGATGTTACTTCGTGATTGCATCTTTCTTTTGTGCTATATCCTTTGTGGATTTCGGGAGACCTTCGGGGGTCTCGGGGTCCTTACTGAGTAGTTGTACTCACCCCTGCACGGGCTATGCCCGCACTTCGTGGTGTTGGTTGCAGACGACGGACAGCGCTGATCGCGGTTGGGCGTGGAGCAGGACGGTACCTGGAGGTGGACCACTGGGCGGGACGTGCTCGGAGCGGACGTGGGACCCGAGGAGCCTGGAGGCTATCTGTACCCACCCTTCAGGTGGGATTGCCAGTGGACGACACGAGGCCGCCGTCTTTTCTTCAGTTGCTGTTCTTTTTCTTTTCAGTTGTACTTTACAGTTGGGCTTGTATTTCCGGCCCCTTTACTTTTCTGCACTTTACTTTCCGCTTGCTGACTCTGTGTGGTTGTTACTTATAAAGGCAATGCCTTCCCTGTTTACTGGGATTTTACGCCTTGGTGCTAGTCGCCAGCCCCTGGCCTATGGAAGGCGGGCTTGGGGTAGTCACGGCACGGGCCCCGAGGACGGGTCGTGACAAATTGGTATCAGAGGCGGTCGGTTCTACCGCAGACTCTGATCGTCCTTTCTTTCTATGTGAAGCAATAGTGTTTAGTGTATTGAGTGTGGTTATCAGTTCAGGGAGCCCAGTGTTGGTGCGGCGGCCGACGTATCCGTACACCAGGACCCTGACTCCTGATTTCCGACTTAATGCATGAAAACATTGATTGCGTGTGTGTTTCAAGTTTTCTTTGTGATTACTTATGTCAGCTCACCGGGTATACTGATCTGCTTTATGAAAGTCTCAAGTTTTCCTTGTGATTACTTGTGCCAGCTCGCCAGGTATACTGTTCTGACTGTGGTGCTCTTGTTCTCCTTTTCAGGATGGCCCCGCGACGACTGCCAGCTAGGGTTCCGAGTGTAGGGCGCGACGGCAGCCCACCGAGCGACGAGGCCTCGGTGCAGGGCCCTTTGCCAGCAGTGGCACCGGCGGTAGCCTTACCCGCCGAACCACCGATGCTTCCAGTACCAGACGCCGACGATGCACGTCGCCTCAGGGCACTGCACGAGTTTCAGAGCCAGCGACCGCCCAGGTTTCGCGGTGAGGCGGACCCCCAGGCCGCCGAGGACTGGCTAGAGGCGGTGGTACGGATCTTCAGGCTAGTGAGGACACCAGCGGATCTCATGGTGATCCTCGCAGCGAGCCTCCTGCAGGCGGCGGCAGGACGATGGTGGAGCCTGATGCTCCAGGTTCACGATGAGGCATCCCTGCTCTGGACGGACTTCGAGAGCCTCTTCCGCTCTGAGTTCGTCCCGGCCACCCTCCGAGCGGTGCGCATCCAGGAGCTTCTCCAGCTGCGCCAGGGCAGCATGACGGTCGCTCAGTATGCGGCGAGGTTCACGGACCTATCTCGCTACTCGACCGACATGGTACGGGACCCCTTCTTCCGGGCCCGGACCTTCGAGCAGGGCTTGCGACAGGAGATTCGTGCGTCGCTGATCTCCCTCAGCATTCCGACCCAGGCAGGAGTGCTGGAGCGAGCCCTCCTGATCGAGAGCTTCCTGGCAGAGCCTTCTTCAGCGGCGAGACCTAGCGCAGGGCGGCAGGTAGCTGAGTCATCGGCAGCAGGCAGCCGACGGATGACTCACGGGTCCAGGCAGACCAGACCCCCACGCAGACGGCCTCAGGACACCGGCTCAGCAGTACGAGGCACACAGCGGAGTGCCAGCCTTTCGAGAGGCAGGCTGTGCTACTCTTGCGGCGGGCAGGGTCACATGGCTCGTGACTGCCCGACTCGCCGATCAGAGGAGCAGCAGACGGTGGAGGGGCCACCCAGGCAGAGGCAGAGGGTCGACCGTGGCGGTCCGCAGGGAGGAGGCGGACGAGGCCGAGGAGCTGGCCGAGCAGCGGGTGGTGGGCGACGCTTTCAGGCTCTACCCCCACCACCACCAGGAGGGCCACCTCGACCACAGGGAGCCGGCGGGCAGGGACAGGCCCAGCTCCAGGCAGTGGAGGCCTACGACCCCGACATGCCAGAGATGATTCGAGGTACGATCTGTGTCTATTCCACCCTTGCTGCAGTACTTATAGACACAGGAGCGAGTCACTCTTTCATAGCCTCTGCCCTTGTTCGGAGCTCGGAGATTCCGACTGAGCCGTTGGCTCGATCCTTACGGCTAGAGACTCCTACGGGAGCAGACTCGACGATTACGCACTGGTGCCGGCAGTGTGAGCTTACTCTAGGAGGCGAGAGCTTCGGCTGGGATCTCCTTGTAGCGGCGTCGAGGCCTTACGACGTCATCTTGGGCATGGATTGGCTATCCACGGTTCATGCCCAGATCGACTGTTTTAGGCGCAAGGTACGATGTGTTCGTACCGACGGGAGCAGGTTTACCTTCACCGGCGAGAAGGGAACCTTTGCAGCACAGGATGGACTTCCGCGGAGGAGAGTGCAGCCCATCTCACATCAGTTGGCTAGCCTCATCCTAGGAGCAGTGGACGTGCGGAGTCCGGCTTTTCCTGCGGTGGTGGACCAGTACGTGGACGTCTTTCCCGACGACGTTCCAGGGCTACCTCCTCGTAGAGAGGTAGACTTTTACATCGACTTGTACCCCGGGACAGCCCCGATATCTACTCCAGCATATCGGATGGCCCCCGCCGAGCTTCGAGAGCTGCGGGTACAGTTAGAGGACTTGCAGAGCAAGGGGTTTATCCGACCCAGTGTTTCACCCTGGGCTTCCCCGATTTTGTTCGCCAAGAAGGCGGACGGGAGCTTGCGACTTTGTGTCGACTATCGTCGCCTGAACCAGGTGACAGTGAGGAACAAGTATCCGCTGCCACGGATTGATGACCTCTTCGATCAGCTCAAGGGAGCGCGGTGGTTCTCGAAGATAGACCTCCGGTCAGGCTATCATCAGCTCAGAGTTCGAGACGAGGACGTGCAGAAGACGGCCTTCAGGTGTCGGTATGGCCATTATGAGTTCTTGGTTATGCCGTTCGGCGTAACCAATGCTCCAGCGGTGTTCATGAGCCTCATGAACAGGATCTTCCAGCCATACCTCGACCGATTTGTCGTTGTCTTCATTGACGACATTTTGGTATACTCGACGACTGAGGAGGAGCATGCCTACCACCTGCGAGTTGTGCTAGACACACTCCGAGAGCACCAGCTTTATGGCAAGCTCTCAAAATGCCAGTTCTGGTTACGTGAGGTCCATTTCTTGGGGCACGTCATTTCTGAGGCGGGAGTTGCAGTGGATCCCGCGAAGATCGAGGCAGTGCTAGCTTGGGAGCCACCCAAGAGCGTGACAGAGGTGCGGAGCTTCTTGGGCCTAGCGGGATACTATCGGAGATTCGTGCCAGACTTCTCCAGAGTTGCAGCACCACTCTCAGCCTTGACGAAGAAGGGGAAACCCTTCGTGTGGTCAGACAGATGTCAGCGGAGCTTCCAGGAGCTGAGACAGAGATTGACCAGCGCACCTATCTTGAGGTTGCCTGAGGAGGGAGTTGGGTACGTAGTTTACTGCGACGCATCAGGGACTGGACTCGGGTGCGTCCTGATGCAGGAGCGGGCCGTGATCGCCTACGGATCACGTCAGTTGAGGCCGCATGAGCAGAACTACGCCACTCATGACCTGGAGTTAGCAGCAGTGGTCTTCGCTCTGAAGACTTGGCGGCACTATCTGATGGGCGAGCGCTTCACAGTCTTTTCTGACCACCAGAGTCTTAGGTATATCTTCTCTCAGAAGGACCTGAACCTGAGACAGCGGAGATGGCTTGAGTTCCTCCAGGACTATGACTTTGAGATAGTCTATACTCCTGGGAAGGGGAACGTGGTAGCCGATGCCCTCAGCAGGAGGACGGGCATTCAGCTGCTTGAGGAGGCGACGGAGCAGCTAGCCTCCTTGCAGATATCCTTCGTGGATAGAGACGGAACAGCCTTTCTTCAGTCTCTCACAGTCTCTCCTCCACTTCTACAGCGGGTCAGAGAGGCTCAGCGTGGGGACGCTGACTGTGAGACCCGGCGTGCACTGATATCCTCAGGTCAGGCGCCTGATGGTTTCTCCCTTGGAGCAGAGCACGACATCCTTTTCAGAGGACGTACCTTCGTACCAGTCGCTTTACGAGAGGAGGTGCTGAGAGAGTTTCACACTTCTCCCTTGGCGGTACATCCCGGAGTGGCGAAGATGTACCAGGATCTCAGGCGACAGCACTGGTGGCCGGGTATGAAGAAAGCTGTGGCAGAGTTCGTTTCACGATGCCTCACCTGCCAGCAGGTGAAGGCAGAGCACCAGGTACCAGCAGGTTTGGTACAGCCCTTGGAGGTCCCGGAGTGGAAGTGGGACGGCATATCTATGGACTTCGTGACTGGACTTCCACGCACTTCCAGAGGTCACGACTCCATTTGGGTGATTGTCGACCGACTCACCAAGTCGGCACACTTCTTACCCATCAGAGAGCAGGGCTCAGTAGAGAGCTTGGGACGTCTTTACGTCCAGGAGATCGTACGGCTTCACGGTGTGCCATCGTCTATCGTCTCCGATCGAGATGCTCGTTTCACTTCCAGGCTTTGGAAGGGGTTGCAGGAGGCGTTCGGGACGCGGCTCCATCTGAGCACAGCCTTCCACCCTCAGACGGATGGACAGACGGAGAGGACCATACAGACACTCGAGGACATGCTCCGTGCATGTGTTCTCGACTTTGGTCGCAGCTGGGAGGACCACCTACCCCTGGTGGAGTTTGCGTACAACAACAGCTACCACTCCACCATCGGGATGGCACCATACGAGGCGTTGTACGGCAGACCCTGCAGATCACCGTTGTGCTGGACAGACCCTGGGGAGTCAGCACTCGTGGGACCAGAGATGGTCCGAGCCACGACAGAGAAGGTCCAAATCATCCAGGAGAGGATGAGGACAGCTCAGAGCCGGCAGAAGTCATATGCTGACAGGAGGCGGAGGCCACTAGAGTTCGAGGATGGCGACCACGTCTTTTTGCGTGTCTCACCTCGACGTGGTTTACGGAGATTTGGCCGAGGCGGCAAGTTGTCTCCACGTTTCATCGGGCCTTTCCAGGTCCTCAGCAGGATAGGAGAGGTGGCTTATCGCCTGGCTCTACCACCTCAGTTGCATCGGGTGCACGACGTCTTCCACGTGTCTCAGCTGAGGAGATACGTGCACGACCCGACGCACATCATCGACTTTGGGGAGCTGGACGTGGACGATGGGGCGACTTTTGCGGAGGTTCCAGTGGAGATCGAGGATCGACAGGAGCGGGTCCTACGTGGGCGGTCGATTCCTCTTGTGCGCGTCAGATGGCAGCACGGGAACCTCCAGGAGAGCACTTGGGAGCGGGAGGCTCAGATGCGTGCTCAGTACCCCCATTTGTTCCCCTAGTTTTGATGTATCTTTACGGGGACGTAAAGCCCTGAGGTGGGAGTAATGTAAAGACCCGCAAATTTCAAGGAAATTTTTTTCTTAATTTTCTTTGGAATTTTACAAGAACGCAGCTTCAGACGGCACCTGATTCCGAGGCCCGGTGTGCCCGGAATCAATTTCCGAAGTTTGGCTCGGGTACGTTCAGTGAACGGACGAGCGGGTTTTTCTATCTTTTGAACCGGTGCCCGGAATCGAATTCTGAGGGCACCGATGAAATCGCAGCGCCGGTATTTGCTTAGAAACGCCTCTTCCGGAGTTGCGTTTGCTCAGACGTGGTTTTTAAATTTTGCGGCTTTAAGTCAGAAATAAAATAAAGTTTGTGCGACAACTTTATTTTATTTCACTTAAGCTGCTTGGAAGCCACTTGAAGTCACTTAAAGACGGCTTGAACTGAGTTGAACTGGATAGGATGCTATCCAGAAATATCCTACCCCCTTTGGTAGGATATTTGTGCGGTGGGACCCGCACGAGCCCCGCCGTTTCTTTCGCTAAGTAACGCACCCGCGAAAACCCGTCAAAGTAACTGAAAAGTCAACCGACGCGTTTTCTTTAATTCTTAACAGACCATTTAATTGGGCGGTTTATTTCGTGAATTAAATGGACTGTTTCTTCGTGAATTAAATGGGTCGTTTCTTTCGTTGAATTAATTCAACGAATTGATGGATCGTTTCTTAACCGGTTTCGTGTTGGCATGTTTATAAAATAAGACCAACCCAAAAATCCTTGGAAAGGATTTGAAAGAATCTTCGTTCCTCCACCCTCTCCGCGAAGAACGCGAAGAACGCGAAGAACGCGAAGAACGCGAAGAACGCGAAGAACTCCGGCGGACGGAATTCGACGACGCACACCAAGATCTGCGACGTCGACGAGATCTACCCGCGACGTTCTTCGGCGACGTCTTTCTTCCGCAGCCGATCCTCGTTCGGCAACAAAGGTGAGAATCGGATCTTTTCTTCTCCCTTTTTAATTTCAATATCAACAGATTTAAACTAATTAAATCCGTTGATCTTGATCCGGAGATTGGCGACGCGACGAGCGATTCCGCGACGACGCGGCGATCTCCATCTTCCGCGACGAGCAAATCCCGCGACGATCCCCCGTTCGACAACGACAAGGTAAGGGATGTTGGAATTCTTTTTAAAATCCCGTGTTTATTCTTTTGAAATATAGAACCCGATCACGAAACAATTTTAATTTATTTAAAATTGTTGATTGGTTTCTTTCCTGTTTCTCCCGTTGATTATGACTAACGCGGAGGGTGCGGGTCTAACGAACAAGACCCGGCAACCCTCCGTCGATCTTCCTTTGTGTGCGGATTTGGCGAGCGACGGCAAAAGCGCGACGCAAGGGCCATATGTTGATTCCGCAGTGGAGGACGCATCCCGGGAGGAACAACGGCGCAGACGGGAGGCAAATCGGGCCACCGGAGCATCTCCGGCGGCCCGCGGAAGGAGGCGGCGGCGCGGGTCGCCGGCGCGGCGGCGCCGGCGACCGGGGGTGGCGGCGCCCGGCGCGCCGCCGGAGGAGTCCGCCGCGGCCGAGCCGCGGCGGCGGCGAGCCGCCGGACCGCGTCCGCGGTCCGGCCTTCCAGCACGCGGCCCGCGCGGGCCGCGTTTTCTCCAAAGCCGCGGGTTTGACCCGCGGCGGCAGCGCTTCGGCCGCTCGGCCGAAGCCGAGCCGGTCCGGTCGGCCGGGCCGCGCCCAGGCCGGACCGGACCCGGCCGAGCCGGTTCGGGCCGGGTCGGGCCGACCCGGTTCGGGCCGACCCGGTTCGGCCGACCCCAGGGGGGGGTTCGGGCCGGGTCGCCCCGGGCCCAGTACCCCCGTTTCGGGCCCTCTACGGTCTTTCGCCCATATCTTGGGCCTGGGACCTCCGATTGACGAACCGTCAGCGGCTACGCGATCCTTGGATCGAGACGGTCGTTTCGGTATATTATACTCAAGGTTTCGGAAGACTTTGGGTTCGGCCGGGTTGGTTCGTACACGAAGCCAACCGGGCCCTCGGAGCGGAAACGCTCATAACTTGAGCTACGGACGTCCGAACGACGTACCGTCAGCTGTGGTAGTTTCCTCTAAGTGAGACGGAACTTTTGGCATACTCCGCCCGAGGATCGGATACAGGCGGAGTACGGTCGGGTTGGTTTTGCCCTAAAAACCAACCGGGCCCCTGGGACGAAAATGCCAATAACTCTCAGACCGGGCGTCCGATTGACGCGCCGTCTGTCGCGTTGAGATCCTGTTGTCGATACGGAACTTTTGGATACATCAACTTCGGACTACGTGTCAGTTGATGTATCAGCCCCTCGGCTCGTGGAGCGGACCCTCCTAAACGAGCTCGCTACGTGCGGGAACCCTAGCGCTGGCTGTGACCTCGACGGCAGAGCAGAGATCCTCCGTGGACTGCGACGACGACAGAGCAGAGATCCTCCGTGGACTGCGACGACGGCAGAGCAGAGATCCTCCGTGGACTGCGACGACGGCAGAGCAGAGATCCTTCGTGGACTGCGGCGACGACTGTGCAGAGATCCTCAGTGGACTGCGTCGACTACTGCACTCAGCGATCCCACGTGGATCAGTGCTTCAGGTTCTGTGTGAGCCCGATCCTCCGTGGGTCCTTACTACCGGTTCTGTGTGAGCCACTGCCAACAGGTTCTGTGTGAGCCCGATCCTACGTGGGTCTTTTTGCGGGGGTTAGTACCTATCGATCCTTCGTGGGTCCGACGACTGAGACGGATCAGTGATCGTCTTTGACGTCATCTGAAAAAGTATACCTGGTTGAGCTGAATCTTATGTTACTCTCCTTTGTGGATTGTGTTGAACTATCCTTTGTGGATTTACTGTTTACTCTCCTTGTGGATTTGAGTCTTGCTTTCCTTCGTGGATTGAGTTGTTCTTGAGCTCGTGAGCAGAGCTGGAATTGGGGACTTAGGTATATGTATGGGCATATACCTAAGTCGAGTCAGATGTTACTTCGTGATTGCATCTTTCTTTTGTGCTATATCCTTTGTGGATTTCGGGAGACCTTCGGGGGTCTCGGGGTCCTTACTGAGTAGTTGTACTCACCCCTGCACGGGCTATGCCCGCACTTCGTGGTGTTGGTTGCAGACGACGGACAGCGCTGATCGCGGTTGGGCGTGGAGCAGGACGGTACCTGGAGGTGGACCACTGGGCGGGACGTGCTCGGAGCGGACGTGGGACCCGAGGAGCCTGGAGGCTATCTGTACCCACCCTTCAGGTGGGATTGCCAGTGGACGACACGAGGCCGCCGTCTTTTCTTCAGTTGCTGTTCTTTTTCTTTTCAGTTGTACTTTACAGTTGGGCTTGTATTTCCGGCCCCTTTACTTTTCTGCACTTTACTTTCCGCTTGCTGACTCTGTGTGGTTGTTACTTATAAAGGCAATGCCTTCCCTGTTTACTGGGATTTTACGCCTTGGTGCTAGTCGCCAGCCCCTGGCCTATGGAAGGCGGGCTTGGGGTAGTCACGGCACGGGCCCCGAGGACGGGTCGTGACATTATAGATCTCATAGATAAAAACATTTTATTATATAAAATGACATATAAAGGAATTAAATTATATATTGTAACAATATTATAAGCTAAATAGCATATAGAGAGGGTAGTGCTATAATATCTCATTGAAAATAATATATAGTCTAAGTTACTTCTCTAAGAACCTCATTTTGATGAAATTATATGAATATCAATTCTATATCTATAAATAGAAAAGAAAAGGGAATAATAAATCCATGATTTATCTAACCATAATTCTAAACAAAATAATATTGTATACATGAATTTTATATCATATAATATAATGTCCTCTTATAGAAATATAAAAAAAACATAATCAAAATAAATATAATCCATTCAATGGAATACATCATATAAATGTATCTATAATAATAAGAATGCTGGAATTTACCAATGATTCTCCATCATTTTCTCGCACCCCTAACACACCTTCAATATTATCCATTGAACTACTACTAGTTTTGATAACACTAAGGGAACTAAAGGTCTATCAAACATGCTATTGATTATTTTTATAAAAATGGTCATATTGATTAAATTCTATTTCTTAATTTTTAGGATTAATATCAAGGTATTAGTGGAGATAGATTTTGAATAGAACTCAAAATTATCTCATGTTTGAATTTATATACTAATTTTTATATAACTAATACTACCATAGTACAATAAAAACATACATTGTGACTTAACTCAAATAAGACCATTAATCTTATTAAATAACACTGTTAAATCCCCATGGTCATATAAAATGTAAATCCATCAATATTGTGGTGCACCACCAAATAATCTACAAAAACTGATTGATGCTCTCCAGGGAAAAAAATCAATATAAATATGGTATTATAATTTTAAATCCACAATAATATAACATAATCAAATATAATTGCCTCATAATTTTGAAAAATCTGATCATAAAAACAACTATAAAGACATTCCCAAAGAATCATCCCCTACAAGATCATTCTGGGTCTAATTAATTATAATTACCAACTACACCTAGAATAGTTGAATAAATTGGGGACATCATCAAACATTGAACACTATAATAATTTATAAAACTTCCCTTCATGAGACATTAAATTGTTTTTATTATTTTTTAATTAACATTATTTTAATACCATAAAAACTAGATAATCCCAAAAACTGTAAATAATGATGATTTAGGTACTAAACATAGGTTTCTACCCCAAAATCTATATTATTTCATTTTATTCTATTCATTTTGTTCAGGATAATTCATTAGGATCACATGGTCCTTAATTTTTCCGAAACTAGTATCCCTATCATACATCTCTTATGTAGAAAAAATGATTTTATTTCACTATCAAAATAATCTAATCCATAATATTTTCTTATAAAAACGTCAATCCTAACTCAAAACACACTATCATATAAAGCTATGTTTTATCCATACTCTCCTACAAGTTATCTAAGATCTATAGTAATGTCAATAATGAAGCCCCAAAACCAATCTCACATATGGAATGGGATGGAATTATTTTTTGTGATTATATATAAAAAACATGGAAGGTAGTGTCCTAAAAAATTAGTGGAAGGAAATAATTTTACCATCGATCAACTTTTCTATAAAAAAAAAAAATAAAACCATTATCCCAATAATGATTTAGATGTATATATATCATAAAGAACAAGATAATATTATAATAAAATACATTATATGTAAGGGACACGAACTCTAATAGAATATCATGTTATAGGCTAGTTATGTTATTCATGATCACTAATTAATTTATATAATTAAATAAAAATAATATATATATATATATATATATATTTTGGTGGGAATCAAAGAGTACAAAGTATTATTCTTATATGAAATTTCTCTCTAAATATTTGAGAATAAAACAAATTATTCAGTTAATATACAATGATGAAACCTCAATTCCCTTTCAAAGGATAACAAGAACCTAACGCTATAATGGATTTCTCTCAAAATCCTAAAAAAGAATTGTAATATAACATATATATATATTAAATTATATGGTACATTTAACTTGAATCCCAACTAATATAGTATCTATCATTTACTAATGTTATATATCTTACAATGCACATCCCTTCAATATCAACCATACCAAATATTTATATATCTTCACGTTCCCTAACATATAACCAAATCCATATATAGGTCAACCCAGTCACAAGAATATTACCTTCGGATAGAAAAATATTCCATATATCAAAACAACATAAAAACAACAGTATAACAACAACCTAAAAACCACAATGACATGACCACATGAATTACTATTAATAACATCACTAACACCTCATATTTTCACTTCCACACAACTACACTATGTTTGAATGATTCATATTAATAGGGGGAGAACTCAATCATCATATTGTTAAACAACCATGATGATGGTGTTATATCAAAAACCTAAAACCTAGTATCGGCATTTTTCAGTTCACCCAACTCATGACTTCGTTCAGAAAAAAATTGTAATATAATAAATTCGAAACCCATATTATGATCCACATTATATTAAGATTTATCAAAACATAACACTTCACTATACCACAATAAAACCTTCTACCTATAGTAAAAAATCATGAAACTATTACAACAAAATAATAATAACAAAATAACTATATATCATCTTCTAATCACAATGATCATTACTAATTCCATAAATGCAATTTATTTCCCACATTATAATTGTTTCGACACTTATTCCAAATAGCGACACATTCACTATCAAATCATTCAAATTTGAATAAGATTAAATTATTTTAAATAAATTTTTTAACAATGTTTAATATAAATTTTATTCCCAAAATTCCATTCCAATTTAAAATATATTCAATTTATATATTTATTCTAGTGTACTTCTATATCCTTAGGAAACTACTAGTAAAATTTATCCATACACTCACACAGCCTCTTCCAAATATAAATAACAAATCATAAAAAACACTCTAGAACTCCATATTAATTTACCACAACTAAATAACTTTATAATTTAAAACAATTTAAATTATATCGTCATTGATTAGAAATACTCATATATCTGCATCTATTTTTATAAATTCCAATTCATTCACAAAACAATAATGTTAAATTATATAATATATATTTTCTTTTAATGACATCATTGTTACTATTTGTTTGTTTTATAGATATCAAGAATTTTTTTTATTTTAAATATAAAAATTTATCCATTATACTAATAATTTCAAAAAAATAAGTAATTCTATAGTAGTTAAATATTATAATTAAATATTTCATTCATTTCAATTCTTAATTCCATTATAAATTCAATTTATAAATTCATTATCCAAATCCAATATCATCACCTTTTGAATAATAAGGTAATAAAATTCCACAATAATATTGTAAATTAATCTGGGAAATCATGATCAAATAACTCATTCAAAATCTTGATCAATCATAATTAATGGAAAATAATGAACCTGATATCAATAGTCTGTGACATAACAATAATAATCCATTATACTAAGAACATGTTAACCACATATTAGATGAAAATATAAAACAATTAATAAACTACTTAAGTAGGGTATACTAATAGAAAATGATGAAGATAAAGAATAATCATTAATTAATTGATAAGATTTAAATCAGACATACCCCATTAGATAGAATAATCAATCACAAAATGAATGGAATCATTTTTCTCAATGAAAATACAAAGGGTGAGAAAAAATATAAAGAATGTAAGATAAAGTGAAAAAAAATAGTGGGTATAAATTTTATAAAATTTATCACTTTAATTTAGTCTTAATTTATAAATTAAATATGTTATAAAAATAGTTACCTTACTATTACAAAAAGAATAAAATTGGGGAAACATATAAGTTATGGAACAATATTATAAAAGTGCACATTTTTTTTATTCTAGAGGTTTTTACCAGCCATAAATCTCCTCTAATACATTAATATCTAATTTTTTGTGAAATTTAGGTAAGGGATAACTCTCAATTGTGTTTACCTTTTAGTAATTTTAAAAATGACACTCCTCTCCCCAATAAAAATACATTAACTCACCCCCTTAATCACACCTCTCAAGACACATTCTCTAATACTAAACCATTCAAAATATGATTCCTAAATCCATCCCCTCACCTTAGATTCAACACTTTGGAAGAAAATATAACCATGTAAGCCCTTTGTTGTATAGAAAATGTAGTTACCCAAAAAAAGTTACAATATTCCTCAACGTCGATTTATTTTTTATTTAATTACCCAAAAATAAAATTAATATTATTTCTTGAAAACATAATTAAATAATTATCATAAATATTATGAAATTTTGTTATTTAATGGTATTACCTAAACCTATACGCAATTCTATTAAATAGGTAACAAAATTACCATTTTTTCATATAGCGAACTACCACCTCAAAAAACCAAGTCTTATGTTATTACTTTACCACATCTAATGGTTGGGAATTAAAATGGCCCGGTCTATCCCATGGTCATGATATTTATTACTTTGGGCCAAGCATACATGTTTTTTTTTCCTCAGCTCTGGGCCTCAGGCATCCCCCAAGAAAAGGCCACATGATGGAAGAGGTATCCAGACCCCCTAATAAAGGGGTGATTCATTCCTCTACTCTTTCAATGAGGGATTTATATAATCCACCAATAATAAAAGTGCCATGCATCATCTCTAGCACATAAAATGGGCACTGGATCTGATACCATTTGTAATGGCCTAGTCCATCCCATGATCCAGATATTGTATTCATTGGGCCTAGATAGAATGGTTTTTCATTTCATGGGCTCTAGACCTTAGGAATATACCATGAAAATGCCTCATGATGGGAGTGGTATCCACACTACCTTATAATGTGGTGCTTCGTGCTCCTCCTCCATCGATCTGGGATTTCCATAATCCTTTATAATGTCTCGGATCCAGGTGCCACCCAAATATACACCTGACTGGATTGGTCACATAACCTCAGGCACATTTCCCCAAACCATAGAGGATTATAACCAACATTGAGGTACAAGGTGGGAATTGGGAAAACTATGCCATCATTAGTAGAGTACACACAGTGGAAAACATCTAGTAAAAAATAATAGAAGCAGTAATAGCTAATAGAAATAATAGTGGAAGACTGAAAGTTGATAAAAAAGGAGACACAATATATATATATATATGATTCATTTCATATGTATCTATGAAAATTTCCAAACACGTCACAATGCAGGAATGTAATACAAAAACCAACATAAAAATAAAACAGGTAAACTTTATCAGCATCGCATGCCTCATCTTGGTCCCATTCTCCCCAACGCCAACAACAATCAAGTATTTTATGAATAAGTTTGGTTTACCTTATCTATACCTACAATCATATAATTTGTTTAGGTCCAAAATCTTGACACAACCATGGTCTAATATAGATCCTAATTGGAAACCACCAAAATATATGTGCCTAGTTGTCAGTGAATATATATATATATAATAGGTAAAATAATTTTTTTCCCCATATTATAGGAAGTACTCAAAAGTAAAAAATCAAACATTTTCCAATGAAATTCATTTATATTTAACAATTAATCAATCCATTGAATAATGTTAACACAGTATATAGCCTACCCCAATATAGTAAGAAAATAGATGTCATAGAAGACTATCTATACAATCAAGTAAGACGGGATCGAAGCTTGGGATTTGTCTTGTAAAACGTGTCCCAATCATTCATTGATTTAAAAATGAACCATTGGCAATGTTGTCACAATATAACCCCTCTATTCTAACATAAAATCAATTCATTAGATAACAACCCTAAGGGAATACCTCACGGCCTATCACCAGTGGTCACAAACAACTTCAATCAATTAAATAACAACCGTGTTGGAATGCTATCATGGTCTAACCCCTTTGGTCTATCATAGCACCAACAGTCATAAATGAGCATCTGGGAAAGCACTCACTGTCTAACCCCTTTAGTCTAAAATAACATAAAAATTTATAAATGACCACTTGGGAAATCTCTCACTATCTAAACACTATGGTAAAATATTCCATTAATCAAATATATATGACCATATGAGAAGCTCTCATGGTCTATCCCATTGGTTAATCTCTCACAGTCTTATACACATGGTCAATATTCAAAATTCAAAACACATGCATTTCATATAATCAATAACTCCATACTAACAAAAATAGGTATGAAAAACTCCGAATGTTTAACATACATTCTAGACCTAAAAGGCCATAAATAATCAATCAAGGGAAACTAACCAATAGTGTGTACCATAAACAAGGTATCTAACCATTCACATAAGAAAAAAATATTTATGAAACAATCAAAGCATAACTGGTAATAAATAGGTTTTAATTACAAATCAATCAATACCCTAGAGATAGGTATATTGCGCTTTTAGCATTTATGATCCAAAGACAACAAAAAAAATACGAAACCACCTACCTTGATGTAATACTGTTCAATATAATTTAATGTCGAACCATGAGTCTCCATAGATCTGAAATATTGTGAAAAATTCCTAAACGTGAATAACTCACAAAAGTGGGTGAATCAAGAATAAGGTCTATATGGGTTTTGAGAACTCACTAGTGGGATTCCAACTCACCCAAAGGTGTCCCAATCAGGGTTTGGATTGTGAATTGGGAGGGGTTCAGTGTTCATCGGTCATTCCATCATGCTCATATAGAAACCGTATCCTGTAGTAGATATATTTGAATATGATATGTGAATCTGCTTCAATTTATAAAATAAAAATAAAAGTACATGAAGTAGTCATTAAAACTACATCCCATTTAATATCCTCAACCATCCCCTGACGTAAGTGGTCTATCATGTAACCACATGGCCATTTACTCAGCCATTACATATCTAGTATGTGGCTATATATGGAAACCATGTACATAGTATGTACACAAAATTACACACTGTGTACTAATAAAAACAATGATTCTTCCTTTTTCATCAAAAAAACCGAAATTAATATCAATAACTAAAATGAAGATCTGGTTTCTTACAAACACCCCCTAGAAAAATTCTTACATGGATTTCTCTTCCAATGGTGATGAAGATAAATAAGAGAGAAACACTACCCACTGTTATCAAACATCAGCCTCCTTCTACCTAGTCTCGTCCTACACTCGCTTGTGCTGCCATAACACCCATACTAGAAGAATAGACTAGCCATAGGGAACCTTTGCGCTGTGAACAAAAATCCAAATAGGTTCTCCATGAAGGAAGAATCCACCTCCAAATCAACCTCTGTAGGTTGAAAAACATGAGGTGAGTCTGAAAAGGCACACCATATTAGAGAAACATGAAATATTTTGTGGAGATCCCAGTATCTCTGAGTTAACTGCAACCGATATGAAACTAGCCTGACTCTTTCCAAAACCTCAAACTACTAGAAGTATTTCGGTGAAAGCTTCTCAGGTCTCCAAATCATCCTACATCTGAACCTTAGTGTGACATGTCATAAATCCTTTTCTTCGTCCTCAAAATATATTGGTCATCTTTGTCGACCATTATATGATTTTTTTGAGATCATGCAGTATCCATCCCCTTGTGAATCAACTCCAACTTCTTAGTGTTCTCAAGGACAAGGAGAGGTCCTATTATAGCATCCTCTCCTAACTCCCACCAATATATCAGTCGTAGGAATAGACTACTAATCAATGTCTCATAGGGTTCCATATGAATCATTTCCTAAAAACTATTATTGTAGTAAAACTCCACAATGGGTATGTGTCTCTCCCAAGATCCTCGAAAAATATAGGACACATGCTCGAAGCATGTCATCCAAAACCTGAATCATGTGCTTGGACTGGACATCTATCTAAAGAAGGTCTTTTGTACTCAAAAGTGAATATGTACCCAAATCACTCTTCCATCACTTCAAGACATTAGAAGTAAACCGGGAATCCCTTCCTAAAATGATATAGTGTGGAAACCCCTGAAAAATTATTTTATCTCGAATTCAAAACCATTGAAGCTCACCTACACTAATGATTTCCTTAATCATCACGAAATGTAAAAACTTTGGGAGAATATTGATAACATCTGAAACAACATCATTCCCTTGAGGAGACCTCAGTAATCCTATCACAAAATTCATCGCGACTTCATTACACATCCACTTGAGAATTTATAACCACTGTAATAGACCTTCCAGCCACTAATGCGTTGCATTTTTCTACTAGAAGGTGGGACATCTCATAACAAGACACGATACATTCCACTTTATACCTGGCCACCAATACTAATGATGAAAATCATGAGATATCTTGGTGACACCTGGATAAAGTTCCCATAATGAGGAATGTAAAACTCACAACAAATCCCCGCATATTTCTATTGATACCCATACACACACATTAAAATGAAAAAACCACATCCATGATTATAGTCTACCAAGGAATAGTTTCCTCACCTGACACACTCTCCAATAGGACTAAGCCTTTGGAATCTGATATCTTCCTCATTCTCCATCAATTCAGAAGAGTATAGGTAACATCTATAAAAGAAAAGAACATCTTCCCCATTTTTCTTCACCTCAAAATGAATCTAAAATAACAGATCCATAAGTTTCCACTCACTGATGGCCTCCTTAACTGCATGTATCTGATATCTCCTACTCAATGCATTAGCCATTTAATTAGCTTTATTGGGCATGTGGGCAAGCTCAATGTAAAAACACCGGAGGTACTCAACCCAAATATTTTGTCTCAAATTCATATCTTGCTGATTAAATACATACATGTGGATTTTGTGGTCTGTGTACACCAAAAAATGTCCTCCCACTATGAAATGTCTCCAATATCATAAAGCATGAACAATCGATGCTAACATGAGATCATGTGTTGGGTAATTCTTCTCATGTGGCCTCAATTAACGAGGCCCAAATGCAGTGCCTCCTCCCCCCTTCATAAGAACTAATCCTAGCCTAATACCTGATGCATCGTAGTATACAATGTTACTCGTGCCGACACTAGAAAAATCAGTATCAATTATAAAGGAAATCTCCATGTCATGTCATGAATGGTTGAATCATATAAGTCTATCCAAAAGTAATTAGAAGCCTTCTAAGTCAGGCCCGTCAGTGGCACTACTATGTGTGAAAATTCTTGAATAATGCATCTAAAATAACCATCTAGTCCCAAAAAACATCATACCTCAAATACATTCTTAAGTTTCATCAAGTAAAATACCACTCTCACCTTCTTTAGGACCACTGATACTCTAATAAATGAGACGACATGACCAAACAAATGAATTTGGTTCATCAAAAAGTTTCACTTTGAGATCTTAGCATATAACATATTCCCTCTCAATGTACTCAATAAGATCTCATGATGGATGGAATTTTCATGTCGAGTGTGAGATTACACCAAAATTACTTCCATAGAGATGACCAAAAAAGAATCAAAGTAATGATGGAACCCTCGGTTCATCAGTTCCATGAAAAATATTGGTTTATTAATGATACCAAATGTCATAACCAAATACTCATATAGATCATACCATGCCTGAAAGGCTATAAGAGTTATATAAGATGGTCTAACATGCAACTGATGATAAAAATATCTCATGTAAATCATTTAGAACACCTCGAATCCTAAAATATGATTAAAAAACATCAATACTCAGCAGGAGATATTAGTGCTTGACCTTCAACTGATTTAGCTTCTAATAATAAACCCAATGTCTGAAGGTAACATTTTATTTCATTTCCAAAGGGACAGGTGAACCCCAATGAGAAGTATGGGTTAATATGAAACCCTTTGACTAAAAATCCTCCAATAACATCTTGATATTTTGATACTCTGGTGTATACATCCTCTTAGGAGAAATAGACACCGATTCCACTCTCGGCACAATTTTAGTAGATAAATCTACCTCTCACTACAAAGTCAAACATGAAAAGTAATCTATAAAGACATCTCTAAAATTATCCAAAACTAGAGGAATGTTTATCTGTGAAGTCCCCTATTCATCCATATATAAACTAGAAATTTCTGCTATAATTCCTCCAAACCCTTGATTCTTGGGTCCAACTCTACTTGCCTGGACATCACATTTTCTCTTTTGTAGAAATGATTCACCCTCTGGTGCCATAAAACTCGCCTTGAGGCAATAATACTCAACAAAGGCTTGATAAGAGACCATTCAGTCCATATTAGGAATGAAATCAAAGCATTTCATCTATAATTCATCGATTACCCATAAGATGTGACACCCATAATCCTAAATTGGGAAATCCTTGCACTAACGTACACTAGTCGTCCTAATCCCCAATGGAGTGTCAAGCATCATAACATTATCAGAAATAAAGATACCAATCAAAATCTCTTCAAAATAGAAATTGATATAAAACTATGGGAATCACCTGTATCAAAAATTGTAAAAGATAAAACAGAGGAAATAGTAACAAAACCTCTATCCATAGAGGTTTTGAGATTTTACTCACGCTGGGTCTATTTGACCACAAAAGTTATTCCTGTAACATGGCCCTGGAACCATACCTAGCTACAAAAATCTGGTCCACCCTGCTGCCACTGAGAACCTATCATCTGGATAACATGATCGTGACCACCTCATCAGCAAGATGAACCCCAATTCTTGGATTGATGAGAAACTAGTGGCCCAGCTCTTGTACGTGGAGTTAAAAAATCCCTTCTCACTCACTACTGATGAGAGCAATATAGAAAAATGGTGAATATGGCTCATCTTACTGAAAGATCTCCACTCAATTGGGTCCTGTGGGCAATGAGGTCTAGTATTATAATTTTTCATGCACTGATATCATGCCATATATCTACGTGAAGGAAAATATCTATGGAACATCCTACTATCGATCGAAGGAGTACAAAACCCTGACTCATGTACCTCCATATATCACATCTCCCAAATCCATTAGATTTTTCTCAGTAATTAGCACCTAGTTTACTATACCAGTCACTGAATTCATCCATAAAACATTCAACTACGATCAAATTTCATACCTAGGACCATCCTTAAATCGCCTAGATAGTGATAACTCGTCACCTCCCAAAACAGGTGTGAGGCACTAAATCTCTATAAATCAAGAAGAATAATCCATCCCTAATAGAGGACCTTCCTCCAAATGCATGAACAATTGGCCTTGGCCGGCCCTCAATGTCTTGGGGTAGATGTAATCATATATGGTTGTCTGAAACTCATCACATGTCATATCATTATGGCATCCCTCCTATGATATAACATTCCACTATATCTCGGTGGAATAACATATCATGTAAGTCATGAGATTCACCCTCTTCTTAGGAGGTGTCTCCCGATTATCGAAGTTAGAATTTAGGGACTCCAAACATGACTCAACTATCCATGGTCCCCCAACCCTTGGAAAAGTAGGAGAACACTGCTACTGGATCACCCATGTTAACTCAGCCATAGTTGCGCAAGTATGTGGTTCTCCCTAAAAGGTCTCCAGAATTCTCAGACATACTTCACAAAAACATTGCATCAGCACCATTTCCTGGTATAATATCTTATACAAAGACTGAAATGATGAAAGGATCTACTAGTAGTCCTTGATCTACCATTTCCAATTCCTGATCACCACCATGTACCTGGCATACAACTAGAGGATATCTTGGGGGGAAAGGCACTGCAAGGTCATGAGCAAATCATAGTAAAATATTATAAAAAACTGTAGCATATAAGTGAAAGAATGAAATATGAGAAATAAAACATTCAAATTTTAAAAAATATGGTTACACCGCATGTATAACCACTTCTTCATGTGTTACCTAAACCATTAACATGGGGGTGTTCCTCTGCCAACCTGGTCATCTAACTCCCATAAAAACGGTGTGTTACTCCTAAGACATGACCTGTACCTGAATATTCCCTCCTGGCCATGTACTTCTACGCATCAATGACTATGTGTTTCTTACTTGTGTAACACTACGTGATGTACACACCATGGAAAAAATGTGTACTACAAAAGATCCATACACCCATGTTGATATTCATGTGGCCAGATTCATGGTCGATTACAACATGGCATGTACTATTAGTACACGACATGTTCTACCAAAATTTTAATAATCTCGTGTCTCTACTCACACAGTTAGTCACACAGTCAATAAATACATGGTATGTACATATAATACATGTTGTGTACTTTATAAAAGACATTTATTCTAGAAAAGAAGAACATAATTCATGAGTTCATAACATCACATGATGGGTTTTCTGCGTTTTTCAGACAGTAGGCCTCTAAAACGTCTCTAGAACCCAAGAATCATAATATTTTGGCCATGGAATTCTATGTTACGATCCTTGAGAGATCATACATCCTATGAATCGATGTTTGGAATCCTTATACATGTCAAATGTTAACATAATTTGATTTTAGTTCAAACATGATACACAAAATTATAATCCAAGAGGGCCATAACACATAAGGGACCAGTGCATTGCATTCATTCTATACCACTTTATATATACCAATAACTTATAGAAACAAAATGTATTATATCATGGAATCTATCAAAATAGCATAAATATATACCACATCATCTATCACACCATCATGTAATCAGGGATGGTCCTAAATGGCGTGATAAGGATGCATGAAATGTGATCTCTAATAAGTGACTATATGATGTGTGGGATGGCATACCCTCATATAATCAGGTTTCCCCAAAATAGGACCATAATGATATAAATAATAAGAGAACAAAAAAAGTGAGTCATACAATGGTGAAATAAAATAAATTGTAACAATTTTAAAACTATAAAACATTGTAATATTCGATGTAACTTTGATTTTTTCCTATACATAGGGTAGCTAAACTTTGGAATAATTACTTACCAAACTCATTTTCATTTCTATACCTTTCTAATTTCACAAAATTTTGTTAAAGTAGAAAATGAAATGCCTCTAATACGACATTGTAATGTCCAGAATCCGAGTGCCGCCCAAAGGAGTATAGAAGCCGGTTGGCCGCATAACCTCAGGAATATTTCCCTAAATGCTATAGGCTGCTGACTAGAAGTGGGGGCCATGGTTTTATTTGGGGAAACTATTCCCTCATTGGAATATTATACACAGTTGAAAAAAGATTGTAAACAATAACATAAGCAATAATACCAAATAGAAATAACAATGGAAGACTGAGAGTAAATCGAACAGAATCCACAATATATATATATATTATGCCTAGAATTTGTATCTAAGAAAATAGAAAAACATCTAAAAATGATGGAAATAAATACCTAAACAAAACTATAAAAAATGTATCTATATCAACATCTCAATCCTCATTTTGGTCTCATGCTCTCCATCTCCAATAGTAATCAAGTACTAGATGAATATGGTTTATTTCCATTATTTATACCTATAATCATATAATCAGTTTGGGTCCAAACGAATAACCCAAACAAGGTGTTAGAAGAATCCCATTAGGAATCAACCAAAATATTTGTGCCTAATTATTAGTGAATATATATATATATAAGGTAATTTGATAATAAGAAGAAATAAACTATGATGTGATCAAAAGTAAAAAATCCTATAGTTTCCAATTACATTCATTGAAATTTAGAAATTATTCAATCTATTGAATCAAGCATCCCAAGATCTTGCCTAAGCTCTATATCCCTTTTTGAAGTAAAAAACAAGATGTCTCATTACACCGTCCAAATAATCAAGTCAGATGGAATCCAAGCTTGTGGTTTGGCTTGGTAGGAATTTCACAATCATTAATCTATTCACAAATGACCCATTGGAAATGTTCTCACAGTCTAACCCCTCTGGTCAAACATAACATAAATTCATTAGATAACAATCCTCAAGGAATCTACCCAATACAATCCCCTTTGTTCAAACACAACATTAATCATTTAAATAAATACCCTCAAGGAAAGATCTAATGGTCGAACCAATTTGTTTTAATATAGAATCTACAATTATAAATGACAACCTGTGAAAGAACTCATGGTCCAACCCCTTTGGTCTAAAATTACAACTAATATTATAAATGACCACCTAGGAAGCTCTCATGGTCCAAACGCTTGGGTAAACGATTACTTTGATCAATTATATACGACCACATGGGCAGCACTCATGGTCTAATCCCTTTGGGATGATCTCACATTATAATCCACTAGGTAAACATGAAAAATTCATAACATGTGAATTCCATATAATCAATAACTTCATCCTAACAAAACCAGTCATGGAAGACCAGAAAAGCCTAACATTCATTCTAGACCAATATGGTCATAAACGATCAATGAAGGGAAATGAGCCCATGGGGTGTCCCATAAACAAGGTATCTAACCTTACGCATAAGAAACAACCCTTTATCAAATAATAAAACTATAAAATGTAATAAAATGTTTTAATTCCAAATATAGAAATTCCCAAAATGTGTGTATGCATCACTTTTAGCATATATGGTTCGAATTCAAACAATGAATGGTACAAACCACCTACCTTGATGTCTTATGATCGATATAATTAAACGTTGGACCTTGAAATGACCTGGATTGGTGTTGATCTACCAAATGGTGAAAAAACCAACCTTTATTAACTCATATGAGAGGAAATATCTGGAATAAGTTCTCTATGAGTTTTGAGAACACACATTTGGCATTCCAATGAACCCAACGGTGTCTCAATCAGACCGTGGATAGAGAATCAACATGGGTTCAAAGTTATTATTTAATTCCATCATTATCCTATATAAAAAACGACCATAAGTAGAAATTTCAAAACATGTCATGTGACTTCACTATGATATATGAAATAAAAAAAGTGCATCGCATGTTCATTAAAACTACACATTGTGTATTAACCTCAATCACCCTCGACATAAGTGGTCTAGCGGGTCACCACATGACCATGTACATATCTGTTACATGGATAGTACATAGATGTATGCAGAAACTGATTACATGTAATGTACACAAAAGTACACGATGTGTACATAGAAAAACATTGTTTCTTCCTTCTTCCTCAAAAAAACTCAAAATCAAGATCCATACATAAAATTAAGATCATGGTTCGTACATGTGTTATGAATAAAAATATATTTTTATATGATATTTATGTTTTATTCATAATTCTATAATTTTTATATTACACATACCTTCATGATTTCCATTTTCTATTAATACAAAAACATCAATTGTGGGTGTTTAGACTATCTGCTCCTTATATCTATGTGATTCATTAAAATTTTACATGGAATGCAATAAGGGTTAGTTTAATATAAATCTATAATAAATATTATATAACAATACAAATTATATTATATTATATACATATATACATATATTTCATTTACATTCTTTCTTTCATAATGAAAACAAAAATAGTGTTCATGTGTACATACGGTCTACTGTCTCCATGAACGATGTATTTAATTTCATATTACAATATTCTATAGATTATTAGAAAAAATTATATAAATAATATATATGATATTAATATCATTTTTTATATTATATAAATAATTAAATCATAATCTCTGTAATAGTATCAATAATAATGAGTCAAAACGTATATGTTTAACAAATTGAATATTATATGGAATGTAATATTCACAAGGAAATGTTAATAAATGAGAAATATAATGTCATAATCAAAAAATATATTATTATATATAATTATATGGTCTCTCGTAGATTTATGATAAATATATCTTTATATTAAAGGAATGTTGAATGTGTTTGATCAATATCAAGACATAAGGTACAATTTATCTCATCTCACTTTTATTTATTTGAGATATATCATATACTCACCATTTATTATTGTTTTGTAGTGTACATAATAACCTATGAAATTTTATATTATTAATTTACATTATATAATTATTTTAAATGTTTTAATTGTAATATTATTTCATGGGGATCACAATTTATAAGATAACCATGTAGTTACGGGATTTCTAGACTCACTTTTATTTTGAAGATACTTATACCTTAATCACCACTCATTTTTTTTAAAATCTACATCCCAAAAATACATTCTATGGTTCTTATACATATATTTATGGGTGTTTACATATCTATTTTATGTTCTATCTTTCTTTTGGATTATGTTTCAATAGACACCAAATTGATAAAGTAATTTTGATTAAATTTTCCTTCATTGAGACACATGCCATGTTACAACATATATTTATATATGATGTGTATATACATCCCTATGACATGTTATATCATGAATATCTTTATTTTAATGATACTAAATGCTTCATGTAATGTTCTTATTTCATGTTCACTATGATTAAAATGTTTCAAAGTGGGTATGGGGAACTTTGAAATGATTTAGGATTATATTCATCAATAAATTATTAAAAGATCATTTAAAAATTAATTTCCATATAAGATGAAAAATATTGACATGTTTTATTATTTATTTGGTATAGGATCCATGTTCACCATTCATATTATTTCATTGACTTTTTTATGATTATAGTGATGTGTTTCTTAGGAATCCCATTTCACTGCCGTAGGTTACACCATTATAAAATTATTAATAAACCCACTTCCCTTCATGGGTTATTCTATCATGAAATTATTATGTATCATATAAATATTAAATATTTTTTTATAGGATTAAGTGAATATAATAACCATTTAATTTCATGTATGATTATAAGATATTTATGAAACCAATCTATTTTTATTTGTCAAGATATTATGATTGTTATATTTTTTTAACAAAGACGTATGATTTTATTATGTTATATATGGAACCAATATCTACTAAAAATAAATTAGGTAAATATGTATATCTTATGTGTTAGATAGTTATGTAGTTGGAAATAAATTTTTCTTATTACGATAGGCCTAGAATGAGATCTGAACTCGTTTCAGTATGATAGGGATATAATAATAAGTTAACCATGTTCAGTTTGCTAGTGATGGAATGAGAAGTAAACTCAATTTACTATGATATGGATGGAAGGATAAGTTAACATGGTTCACTATGATTGGGATAGAAGAATGATTGAACATGGTTTCGTATTCTAGGGCTGGAATGAGGAGTGAACTTGGTTCAATTATACTGGGTTGGAATGGGTGGTGAACCCTATTATGTAACACAAGGGTGGAATAGGAAATGAACTTGGTTTAGTAATATAGAGCTGGAATGGGGAGTGAACATAGTTTTGTAATGTAATTGGTCCCAAAAGATGGTATTTTATGTAATACTTGACTAAAAAGATTATTTTGGGTGTAAACCCATACCACTAATATATCCTTAGAAACAATGGCTTGATTATAATGTAAATCATTTTATATGTTTGTGTGTCTTCCTCAACCCCAAGACTTATGGTAATTTTGTGTTTTTATGAATGATTCTTTTGATTCCATTATGAGTCATGTATTATAAACTACCAATGTTTTTTCCATGATTCGTGTTTTTGTTCTTTGATATGCAATATATGATTTTCAACATTATGAACATGTTTTCATACACATATGCTTATGTTTTTATTATGTATCTCCTTTAATTTTACCCATACTCAGCATATGAACTCACCACTTTCTTATATTTCAATTAACTAGGTTTTGAAGAATACTATCATGTAGTATTATTACAATAAGATATATTTAAGGGGCATGTTGGGGAACATTCACCCAGTTAGAACGTTTTGTTTTTATTTTCAAGAAACAATAAACTATTACGGCCCTTAGACATGTATTTTTTGTAATGTGATGTATAATAATATAAAATAATGTAATATCCATGTATGTACATCATGGGTTTATATATTTGGTGTCATAGGAAAGGTTTAGTCATCCTTTGGAAACTATAATGAGAATACTTTAGTGAGAACACAAGTGATATTTTTATGGATATGTCTAGGGTTGTCTCTAAGGATATGTTGAACTATAGAAAAATTTCCTTGAATTTTTTTGAAGGATATATTCAATTTGTTCTTAGAAATAAAGCTTTTTCTAAGTATATATCTATGGTTTTCTCTAACAAGTGCATGAAAATGGGCCTAGCTACACACCTGGTTCGGCACTCTCGAGGAATATGCTTTGGGAATTTACAAACTCATTATGAATGAGAATGAAGGATATAAATTGAATATCACTATGAATAAATAATGATAATGCTACGGTATCCTAGATTAATGAATTGGGTGTTAATATTTTGACATCATATAATTGATTTTTCATTATTCGGTGGATTTCTTTTCTGATAAGTGTTTCTCACACTATGTTTTATGATTTTAATCAATAGAGTGAACCAGAAGAAACATGTCTAACATTGAACTTTTTATATGTGGAAATCATAGACATTATAAAAAACAATTAACTCAGAGTAAATATAATGAATAGAATTGGAAAGGTGGTATCAGTAATTGTTATACTTCTAATTTTTATGTGACCAAAAAAGACATGTGAAATGTACGGGATGTTCTAAAAATATTTTTAATATTAAATATAATAAGTATGATTATATTAAGGTTGAGGAACCAAACTAAGTTATTCAAATTTCATATTCTACGAAGGGGTATTATGTAATAATATGATGATGTCAGTTTAATGGTTTAAAAAAAAATTTGATGATTTATGTGTATATGTTTTTTAATTCAAATATTATGTTATATGAATCAAGAAATATATATGTATATTTAGTTTATGTTTTTCATCAAGGATTGAAGATGATATATTTATTTGTGATTAAGACTTGGAAAAATGATATCTTTGTTAATGGATGCTAACCTGTAACATGTTCATGATGTTGACAAGTTTAATTTTGTCTCGGATAAAAATAAGATTCATTTTGAGAAATTAAATTTCATAGTAAAGATTATCATATAAATGAAAACGTATTTGTTTAAAAAAAATTCTATGTTATCATGGATTATTTTTACAATTTTGTTTATAATTTCAAAAATATATTCTATAATATTTGTAATTAGAATTAATTCAGGTTTTCAAAAATTTTTATTGAAATTCAGTCTATTAACATATTTTAAGAGAAAACCTGATGAAGGTATTCATATGTTTGTTATGTCAAAACAAAGAGGTATTTTATGATATTTTGGCGTGAAATGTAAAGTTGATTTTAGGAAATTTATTGAACTTCTTTATAATGTTTTGGTTTTTTAGCTCCCGGAAGGGATACATGGTCAACCATTTATGAAATGTGTTATGTTAAACATGGGATGATATTTTTGAGATTAAAGTGTTACTTCACAATATAAATATTTTTTCATTTTGGATAACATGTGATAATAATTTTTTTATGATAAAGACAGATGGAAGGACCTATAATTCTATTTTTAAACCAAATAATCTAATAATGAAAAATTCACCATCATTTCATGGAGTAATAGATGAAGTGGAAGTTATTAAAGGCACGAAAAAGTGTGAGATTGTGGTGAATAAAGTATGTTTATTTTCTTAGGAAAAACCATCAACACTTGTGAAGGGATATTGAAACTAAAAAGGTTATCCTAGTACCTTCATCTTGAATGAGTCTAATAGAGCCTTAGATCATTTTATATTTTTGTATTTGTGAGTGTTAAATTTCTTCTAAAATTTTTCTATATCGTTATCCATCAGAACATGATGGTTTTATTTGTCCTCCATATCAATTTTTTCACATGACCCCTATTGTCACACCCTAACCACGACCGCCTATGTTTTTTTATTCTTTTCTCAGTCCCGGGACTCTAGGTAGAGTCGGGTTTGGGCCCAGGTTTGAATTTTTTTTTAAGATTTGATGTATTCAGTGGGTCTCGGGCCAGTGCACATTCACCGCATTGCTAGCGGTCACCGTGCATTCAGTTCGGGTGGGTGTTAGGTCACCGTGTATTTGGTTT
This sequence comes from Viscum album, assembly GCA_963277665.1. NCBI lineage: Eukaryota > Viridiplantae > Streptophyta > Magnoliopsida > Santalales > Viscaceae > Viscum > Viscum album. The sequence goes on along the minus strand of OY728137.1, from coordinate 198,682,507 downwards.
AATCGTGCATTCGGACCTGGTGAGTGCGCGGTTTCCGAACTATTTGGATAAATAAAAAAATTAAAAGAAGAAATTAAATTAAAATTAATTTTATAAAATGTTTAATAATAATAACAACAATAATTTATAATATTGTTATTATTATTATTATCATTATTATTATTATTGTTATTAGTTTAGTATTATTTTTTCTCTTTTCTTTTATTATTTTCTTTTCATTTTATTTTATTTTAATCTTTTTTTATCCCACCTTTCTTCCCCTGTTTTTTTTCTTCTTTATTTCTCCTCTATTATCTCATTCTTCTCTCTTTTCCCTCCTTCCACGCGAGTGTCCCCTACCCAGCGACCCAGCCTCTTATTCTTCTCCGTGCACCCAGTTTCCCCCTCATGTTCAACCTTCCACAACGCTCCAGCCCGGCAGTCCCATCGCATCCCGTGTCTGCAGCCGCGCCTCCTACTCCCTCGTGTGGCAGCCGCTGCACAAAGCAGCCAGCCCACCTCACCTCCCAGTCTGATCTACAGCAGTGACCATCCCTCCATGTTTTCCCTCTCTGCATGCGCCATCCGCTCCCCAAGTCACTGCCATCATCTCGCACCCCAGCCAGCTTCACTCCTGCCCTGTCATCGCCCCTTTCTCTGCCTTTGTCCTACCACCGCCCTCCTTCCCCACAGCCACGGGCATCACACAGTAGTGCCACACCCCATCCCCTGCCTTCCGTGACGCTCCTATCTGCGGCCCGCCTGCAGCGACCTGATCCAGCGTTGTGCCTCCCACCACCCCGCTCGCCGCTTTGTTCACTCCATCCAACATTGCCCCGCACCTTTGGTGTGACTACCTAGATCCCCTCTTCCCAGCATCCTAGCCAGCCCGCAGCCAGCCTCTGCCCAGTAGCGATGTATACACCTGAGGCCTTTCCCTCCTACTGTGTGTGCCCCAGCAAACTCCTAGTGATTTCTTCTTGCCATGATGTCCAGTTGCCTGCACCCAGCTGGCCTAATTCCCTGTGCAGCAGCTCGCCTCTGTGCTCCACCTCATGCACCAGCCTGCTCCAGGTCTTCCCCTAGGCACTCTGCCTGTTTTAGTGCCCTTTCCAGCGACACTCTCTTTTCCTTGTTGCACACCATTTCCGACGTGCCTTGCACACCCCCGTTGCGCAACCCTGCTACTGGCGTCATTTTCTCCCTATACAGGCGACCTGTCCAGCATCGCCACCTCCAGCCCGCGACCCCCTTCCCTTGCTCCCAATTTCTGGACAGCACCCTTAGTACAGACCCCTTATTCCAGAAGAAGTCCACCCCCTGTACCTCTCCCTCTCCTGCAGCACTCCCCGGCCATCCTGCCCCGCTCAGCCCGTGCTGCACGCCCCTGCTCGGTTTCACCAACCCGTGGCCAGTGCTCCGGTGCCTCTTCCTTGTAGTTCCCCGGCCACCCAGTTGGCCTCATCCAGCTGTTGCACATCCCAGCTCCCCCCGCATGACCATCCCATTTGGATCTACCCCTCCGCCTTGCTGCTGCACCTTCTGCCGACCCCGAATCCTTTCCTTGTAGCAACCCTGATGTCGTCCAGTGCCTCCTGCTCTAAGCAGCGTCGCCACGCCCTATTCCCCAGATGTGCCTCCTCCTCCTTTGTCATCTCCGGTGCTACGCCCCCTTTACCTATCCCTCTCCTGCCCGCATCCCCTTGGCCTGCCCTACTCTGCCTGCACCCAGCTGGTGTGCCCCCGCCTCACAGTCGTCGTCCGGCAGCACCTCCTATGCCTCTGACCAGCTTTGACAAGCTCCGGCCAGCAGTGGTGTTGGCCCTTGGTGCACACTCCCCATCCCTACTTTATCCGTCTTGCAGTGGTGCAGTATCCTAACAATATTCTCCTTTGCTTCACTGGTCGCAGACCTCGTTTTGGCAGTCGCACACCTTATTCTCAATTGGGCGCACGAAGGATGTCCGCCGCTGAAGGAAAGCGATTTGGGGTTCATTCCATTTTAACCTCTCCAATGTCGAGGCAAGTGTTATATTGTTTATTCATTTGGATTATTTTAAGTCAGTGTTTCTGTGATTTTAGTTGTTTTTCAATTGCTGCAGCATGTTGGCAAGGAAAACCTGCGATACTGCGGTCATCGTCTTGTGCGTGCTTGTGCGCCCTTGCAAGGCGTGGCGCGTCTTCGTGTTCGAGCTGCGAATTGAGGTAGGTATCCCACTGCACTCACTTTTAAATTTATAATTTATTAATTTCTTGATGTTTTATTAATTTTAATAAATGGAAATTAATATAAGATAATTAATTTTTAAATGATTATTTGTTGTAAAAAGAGCCGTTTATTTTATACTTAACTCTTGAAATATTTTCTGGGTGAGCAAACACCCAGTACTGAAAGAATGCCAGTTTGTCCTTTAAACATAATTCACAGAATTTCAAATGTACTTTTAGTTTTAATGATAATTTATTTCTTATGAACAATTGTTTTGGGCTTTCTTGAAAAATGAGGTTTTGCTTTAAAAGTTGTGAAGGCCCATTTGGCACTTTAGTAAAATAAATTATTGTGAAAAACCCATTCAGGGGTGATATTTGGTGTGCGTTGATTGCGTGAGCTGTATGTGATGTTTGTGAATCATGACTGATTGTTTTTCATTGTTGATTCACCCCTCTTTTATCGTGTGAGTTGGCATGGGAACCTGGCATATTGAGTGAATTTTCTGAGAACGGTTCCTGTACTAGTTTAGATTACGCACTGACTAGTGGCCCCATAGCAGGTGAATACTGAGTTATTGCTGCTATGGGGATTGGGCCCCTTAGTTAGGCCATATAGGGCTATACTGAGCGCTAGGGAATCATGATATCATCAAGTTAGGGCATGCCATTAGGATGAGTCAGATGTATAGTACGTTCTAGATTGTTCACGATCTCCTAGGTTCGACCCATGTTTCCTTTAGTGTCTATTTTTGTGTGGTGGAAAATCGAGAGGTCTAGTTCGGTTGCTGGCCTATGTGCACCACTTTTCCCTTTGACTTTGGTGTGTGTTATGTGCTATGTGTGGTTTTCCTTTGGTTAATAACTAAAGTCTAGATTTCTTAATTGTTCGTAGAAAAATGTTTTAAAAATGAAATTGATATATTCCTTTCAAAAATTAAACTTGTTTTTAAATTAAAATGGGAAAGGGACTGATACTTGTTTTAGAAACGAAAGTGCGTGTGTGTGAAAACTAATATTTTTTATATTTAGTTCAAACCTATAATTGGTAAATTTCTTTATTTAAAGGTAGTGCATTGGGAATAGATATTGGGCTAGCCTACTAAGTTTTAATACTCAAGCCTATAGTTCTTTTATTTATTTAGTGTTTGCGCATGTTACTGCTTGGGTGCGTCCTCCATGGGTGACGTTTGGTCGTGAGTTGGAGAGTGACCTGCGATGTCACACGGAGATAGTGGTTTTCTCTTTTGGTTAGTTTTATTTTCTTTTGTTCTTGTTAGTTTCTTTACTTTGTTTATATATTTTGTGTTGCTTTGTTTATTTTCTGCTGCTTTAATTATTTATTTTTATTGGGAGAAATTGTTCCCAATTGCTCTCTGTTTATGCCCTGGCGCTTGTCGCCAACCCGGGAGGATCGGGAACGCCTCTTGGGTCATGTCACGGACCGGCTCGGGTGACCGGTTCAAGGTCGACCCGGGTTGGTTTGTGACAAAATGGTATCAAAGGATGTCGGCACTTAGGGGACCTCACTTTTTTAGAGTGCCCTTTGTTATTTGGGATGTTTGGTAGAAGAAGATTAGGACTGTCAGAGCTCAGGAGGTAGGTTACGGGTCGGTGCTTGATCACCACCGCTTGTGACGAGACCTGAGTTACCAGGGTTTGTCCAGGATTTGAGTCTTTTTTCTTTTGTAGTTTTGGATTGATGAATGATAATGGGGGAGAATCAATTCACTTGGAAGCCTCACATGGGGTGGTGAACCATGTGGAGTCTGAGTGCCCAGTTTAAGGTCCTTTTAGTAATATGCATTACTTGGGGCATGGCTCACCACCAAGTCGCTAGGTCAGAAATATTCCCTAGTTCTTCATTCCAGTGGGTTATTACAACTTGTGTTTTGTTTAAATCTCAGTTGATTTGAGTGTGTGTTAAAAGTGAAATTGGTTTTTAATTGGAAAGGTGTTTCTTCCAAATTGATTTTGAAATTACTAATGTGTGTTTTTAAAGAGAAGGTGTATCGGTTTGGAAAAACATGGTATATGTTTGGATTTGATAAGGAAAAGAAGTGTTTGATCCTTGGCACTCTTTATGAAGGGTCACACGTGTGTGGGTATGTATAGAAGTGTGTGGGGGAACTTGTTCAAAGATGATGTGAGCGAGATTGAATAAACCCACGTGTGACAGTTCATAAAGTGCCATAGTGGAGTTTTTCAAATTTTATAGAAATAATGGTTTTAGAAAAGTGATTTCTCCTTGTGTTGTATATGTTTGGATTATGGGCCTATTGTCCTTGTCTTGTGTTGTTGCATTGATTGAGTTTTGTCTTGATACAAGTTTCGATTGTGTATCTCGTGTTGTCATGACTATACCGCCCAGAAAGCCTCCAAAAGGTGTCAATGAGTTATGCTCAGTTTTCTGTTCCTTTTGTGTGTTTCTTGCTTATCGAGGTAGTTGGAGTCTGTTATAGGTAGTTCTATTATTCTGAAAGATAGTGTGTTTTCAGGTTTTTGGAAACTCCCAGGGTAGTCATGGTTTATACAGCCCTAGAGTTATTTGAGGGTTCAGTTCTGAGTTAGTAATGATGAAATTCCCCATCATCGTTTTTATTTTTGGGTGTGATTAACAGTGGTCGACTTCCGCGAAGGTTCCCCACCTGGCAAGGAGTGCGGGCCGGTGAATCCTATCTCCAAGAAACTATCCTCATCGGTACCGGCTCCTAGTTCGTTAGACCGCTCTCTTGTGCACCACCAGTATGGCCTGTCTGGACATTCTAAGTCATCATGTTGCATCCCTTTGAAAATGTATGACCATCGTGGTTGTTTGAATCATCGAACCGAAGGAGTTAGATACAAGATGATGAAAATGCCTGACTGTGAGGCAGAAGATGCTTCAGCTATCAGGGCCCCAGCCACAGGTCTCGGGGTGAAGCTCGTACACAGTCAAGTGTTGACGAGGGTCTGTGGAACCTCGTTCCAGATAATGTCTTCGACTTTGGAATGGAAATGTCCAAAATTTCCCTTGTTCTATTTTCATCGTTGTCGTAAGCTCATCCTTGTTGTGGTGGCATGATGAGCCCATTTTCCCCACAATCCAAGCAGTCTTGTCTGCTCTCAGTCTGGTTCTTATGTTGTTTGGTCTCTCTGAATAGTGTGGGCCCGTGAATAAATGGACCTGCTATATTTTTGAGTTTGTCCTATCTGTGTTCGATATGGGAATTTTCGTTTTGTGATGTTGATGGGAGGCATTGAGTTAATTTCTCATCCACAAGTTGCTAGATTGTTTTGTAGCAAGCTTTTCGTCAAGTCTCAGGTGTGTTGTTTGGTACATGTGGGAAAAAAAGAATAACGAGTTTGGTTTGGGAGTTCCCACGTTTCCCACCCCCAGGGGGAGGGGGTTGTTCGGGTTTCAAAGGTTTTTTTTAGTAAAGGCTTGTGGTGGGGAGAACCCTCTCATGTTCTCCACTCAATCTCGAGTAGTGGTTTTTCTTCAATTGTTCGGGTGTGATGTTTGTTGGGAATGGTCACCCCAAAGCTCTGAGTTATCTATGATTTTGTCTGGGAATGAACTCAAGTTGTTTCAACTATTTTCTTGGAGACTTTCTGGGGGCAGAAAGTGTCTATGGTGGGGAGAATTGTCACACCCTTACCACGGACGCCTATGTTTTTTTATTCTTTTCTCAGTCCTGCGACTCTAGGTAGAGTCGGGTTTGGGTCCAGGTTTGTATTTTTTTTAAGCATTGATTTTTTCGGTGGGTCTCGGGCCAGTGCACAGTCACCGCACTGCTAGCGGTCACCTCACATTCAGTTCGGGTGGGTGCGCGGTCACCGCGCATTCGGTTCAATCGTGCGTTCAGACCTGGTGAGTGTGCAGTTTCCGAACTATTTGGATAAATAATAAAATTAAAATAATAAATAAAATTAAAATGAATTTTATAAAATGTTTAATAATAATAATAACAATAATTTATAATATTGTTATTATTATTATTATTATTGTTTTTGTTGTCGTTATTAGTTTAGTATTATTTTTTCCCTTTTCTTTTATTATTTTCTATTCATTTTATTTTATTTTTATCTTTTTTTATCCCTCCTTTCTTCCCCTGTTTTTTTCTTCTTCTTTATTTTTCCTCCTTTCTCTCATTCTTCTCCCTTTTCCCTCCTTCCACGCGGGTGTCCCCTACGCAGCGACCCAGCCTCTTATTCTTCTCCGCTCCCCCTATTTCCCCCTCGTGTTCAACCTTCCATAGCGCTCCAGCTCAGCAGTCCCATTGCATCACGCCCCTGCAGCCGCGCCTCCTGCTCCCTCGTGCGGCAGCCGCTGCACAAAGCAGCCAGCCCGCCTCGCCTCCCCATCCGATCTGTAGCAGTGACCATCCCTCCCTATTTTCCCTCTCTGCATGCACCATCCGATCCCCAAGTCACCGCCATCTTCTTGCACCCCGGCCGGCTTCTCTCCTGCCCTGTCATCGCCCCCTTGATCTTCCTTTATCCAACCGCCGCCCTCCTACCCTGCAGCCACGGGCATCGCACAGCAGTGCCACACCCCAGCCCCTACCTTCCGTGATGCTCCTATCTGCAACCAGGCTGCAGCGACCCGATCCAGCATTGTTCCTCCCACCACCCTGCTCGCCGCTTTGTTCACTCCATCCAGCATTGCCCCGCACCTTTGGCATGACCGCCCAGATCCCCTCTTCCCAGAATCCCAGCCAGCCCGCCGCCATCCTCCGCCCAGTAGTGTTGTATGCACCTGCGACCTTTCCCTCCTGCTGTGTGTGCCCTAGCAAACTCCCGGTGATCTCTTCCTACCATGTTGTCCAGCTGCCTGCACCCGGTTGGCCTAATTCACTATGCAGTAGCTCGCCTCTGTGCTACCCCTCACCAGCCTGCTCCAGGTCTTCCCCTAGGCACTCTGACTTTTGCAGATCCCTTTCAAGTGGCACTCTCCTCTCCTTGCTGCACACCATTCCCGACGTGCCTTGCGCACCCCCGTTGCGCACCCCTGCAACCGGCGTCATTTTATCCCTCTACAGGCGACCTGTCCGGCGTCGCCACCTCCAGCCTACGGCCCCCTTACCTTGATCGCAATTTCTAGACAGCACCCTTAGCACGCACCCCTTATTCCAGCAGAAGTCCACCCCCTGTACTTCTACCTCTCCTGCAGTACTCCCCGGCCCTCCTGCCCTACTCAGCCCCAGTTGCACACCCCTGCTCGGTTTCACCAACCCGCGACCAGCGCTCCGGTGCCTCTGCCTTGCAGCGCTCCAGCCACCCAGCCAGCCTCATCCAGCTGTTGCACATACCAGCTCCACCCACAGGACCTTCCCCTTTGGATCTACCCCTCCACATTAATTTTGCACCTTATGCCGACCCCGAATCCATTCCTTGCAGCAACCCTGATGTCGTTCGGTGCCTCCTGCTCCAAGCAGTGTCACCACACCCTGTTCCTCGGATGCGCCTCCTCCACCTTTGGCATCTTTGGTGCTACGCCCCATGTACCTCTCCCTCTCCTTCCCGCATCCCCTTTTCCTTCCCTGCTCCGCCTGCACCCAACTGGTGTGCCCCCGCCTCACAGCCGTCTTCTGGCAGCACCTTCCGTGCCTCTGACCAACTCTGACATGTTCTGGCCAGCAGTGGTGTAGGCTCTTTGTGCACGCTCCCCGTCACTGATTTATCCATCAAGCAGTGGCGCAACATCCCGACAACTTTCTCTTTTTCTTCACTGGTCGCAGACCTTGTTTCGGCAGTCTCACACCTTATTCTCAATTAGGCGTGCGAAGGACGGTCGCCTCTGAAGGCAAGCAATTTGGGGTTCTTTCCATTTTCCCCCCTCCAATGTCGAGGCAAGTGTTATATTGTTTATTATTTTGGATTATTTGAAGTCAGTGATTCTGTGATTTTAGTTGTTTTGCAATTGCTGCAGCGTATTGGCAAAGAAAACCCGCGATACTGCGGTCATCGTCTTGTGCGTGCTTGTGCGCCCTAGAAAGGTGTGGCGCGTCTTCGTGATCGAGCTACCAATCGAGGTAGGTATCCCCCTGCACTCACTTTTAAATTTATAATTTACTAACTTCTTGATGTTTTATTAATATTAATAAATGGAAATTAATATAATATAATTAATTTTTAAATGATTATTTATTGTAAAAAGAGACGTTTATTTTATACCAAACTCTGGAAATATTTTATTGGTGTGCAGACACCCAGTAGTGAAATAATACCAGTTTGGACATTAAACATAATTCAAGAAATTTCAATTGTACTTTTTGTTTTAAAGATAAATGATTTCATATGAACAAGTGTTTTGGGATTTCTTGAAAAATGAGGTTTTCCTTTAAAAGTTGTGAAGGCCCATTTGACACTTTAGTAAAATAAATTATTTTGGAAAACCCATTCAGGGGTGATCTTTGGTGTGCGTTGATTGCGTGAGCTGTATGTGATATTTGTGCATCATGACTGATTTTTTGGTATTGTTGATTCACCCCTCTTTTATTCTATGTGTTTTCATGGGAACCTGGCATATTGAGTGAATTTTCTAAGAACGGTTGCGGCACTAGTTTAGATTAAGCACTGGCTAGTGGCCCCATAGCAGGGGAATACTCAGTTATTGCTACTATGGGGAATGGGCCCCTCGGTTAGGCCATGTAGGGCTATGCAAAGCGTTAGGGCGCCATGATATCCTCAAGTTAGGGAATGCCATCAGGATGCATCAGATGTATAGTACGTTCTGGATTGTTCACGATCTCCTAGGTTCGACCCATGTTTCCTTTAGTGTGTATTTGTGTGTGGTGGACAATCGAGAGGTCTATTTTGGTTTCTGGCCTATGTGTGCCACTTTTCCTTTTCCATTGGTGTGTGTTGTGTGCTATGTGTGGTTTTCCTTTGGTTAATAACTGAAGTCTAGATTTCTAAATTGTTTATAGAAATATGTTTTAAAAATGAAATGGATCTATTCCTTTCAAACATTAAACTTGTTTTTAAATTAAAAAGGTCAAGGGACTGATACTTTTTTAGAATCGAATGTGTGTATGTGTGAAAAATAATATTTTGTATATTTATTTCAAACTTGTAGTTGGTAAATTTCTCTATTTAAAGGTAATGCATTGGGAATAGATATCGGGCTAGCCTACTGAGTTTTAATACTCACGCCTATAGTTCTTTTCGGTTTTTAGTGTTTGCGTAGGTTACTACTTGGGTGCGTTTGCGATGGGTGATGTTTTGTCGTGAGTTGGAGAGTGACCCGCGAGGTCACACGGAGATACTGGTTGTCTCTTTCGATTAGTTTTATTTTCTTTTGTTCTTGTTAGTTACTTTAGTTTGTTTATTTATTTTTGCTACTCTGTTTATTTTCTACTGCTTTAATTATTTATTTTTATCGAGTGAAATCGTTCCTACTTGCTCTCTGTAGATGCTCTGGCACTTGTCACCAGCCCGGGAGGATCGGGAATGCCTCTTGGGTCATGTTGCAGACCAGCTCGAGTGACTGGTTCAGGGTCCCCCGGGTTGGTTCGTGACACCTATGTTCTCCAATTAGGAAACATATTTATTAGTTGATTTAAGTAACGATTATGGATCAAAATTTTCATTTTTTATGGAAGTTGTAGTATTAAATTTTATGACTTGGGTTTCTATCGAGATGAATTTCAAGTATTATTCATTTGATAACCTTGATGAATTTTGTTGGAAAAATTCATTTTTAGGGGATAGAATGTAACACATCATTTTTTAATGAACCCTTTTCTTGAATAAAATAAATTTATTTCATTACTTTTATTACACACGAAACAAATATAGACATTAATTCTACACTAGACTAAGTATATCTAGTTTTATACGCAACATCGTTTTAGCTTTTATTACACAAGACACTGACTTTCTTCAAAACAATGTTTTTTTATTATAATTATTCAAACAAGCCTCTTATAGCATAGTCAGTAAACATAGTACTATTGAATGTAATAAATAATTTTTAAATATTTTATTTAATGGTTTTATATAAATATAACATAATTTTTATAGAACATTTAATTATTGGTAGAGGCATTATATGTTTGAAAACACTATTTTCTTTAAAGAATATTACATTATACCCTTATGTGAACAATAATAATATTAATATTAGAATAATTTGAAACTATATTTAATAAAATAAAAATAATTTTTAAATTAAGAATTTTACTATTACATTAAGCTGAAATTTATTGATTTTTCTTGAAAATTTAATTTTTTTGGATGAATTGTGAAAAATACTACAGTATAGTTTAAAAATGTCTTCTCTTTTAAATAATTTTTAATGTAAAATTAAATATTAAATTGATTTTTAAATTAAAAATATATGTATTATAAATATTTTATTCTAATTTAGTTCATTGTAATCATCGTTGTATTTAATTAAGTTATAAAAACGTATTGATCTCGTGAACATTTTTAACTTCAAACCACCACTTTCTTGACACATTTATGGGCTTATCATTAAATTTAAATTTTCTTCTATAATGAATTCAATTTTAAAAAATGGACCTAAATAGTTGAAATACTTATAATATATATTTTCTAATAATATTAACTAACTTACTGACCATAAATATAAATGGATGTAAATAAAATTAATTGTAGTGATTAAGCTAATAGTAAGCATAATAAGTGGATAAACATTAAATGTAAGGGGAAAAATTACATATACACTAATACAAAAACTTTTTTATATAGATAGTTAAATCAGATCCCCAATTTTTCAAATTATATGAGTTATTGGGAAATTATTTGTTGAAATTTACCTATATAATATGTTATGTAAGGAGAAAAGACAAAAAAAGTAACTTACTTACCTTTATTATTTAAAAATCATTAGAGTGTGGAAGAAGCTACAACGTTTCAGTTATATAAATTAATATTAATATTAAATTATTTTTTATAATGTTAATGTAACAATAATTTTTAGAAATGATAAAATTACATTAAACACCTAACAAATTCTAACATAAGGATTATTTATTTTATAATATAATAATAAAAATGATGCTAAGAAATAAATGTAATGTAAATTTAATGTGTTGGGGTGTTAAATTATTTTATGTATATCATTTTAAATATATTTGAACATAATATATTTTCATTCCAATAATGATATTATATTTTTAAAATCAAAATTTAATATTTTATGTCAATATTGACATTACTACTTTTTTATAATAAATGATATTTTATAAAATTATTTAAATTTACTAAAAAAAATATTTTATAAAAGTTATTTATATGAATTAATAAATATAAAAAAAGTTCATCAAGGGTCCAATTTATCTTTTATAATTATCATATTTACCAGTAAGTTATATCAACCTTTATTAGTGCAGTACAGGTTAATGTAGTGTTTTTGCACATTATATGATCTTATTTTAAAATTATTATACAAAACAATGGGGATTTAATTTTTATAAACTATATGTAATATTTTAAAATCATTAGGTCTAAATTTTCTAATAATTATCATGTTAATTTATTCTTGATGTTCAAATTACAGAGGCTAGAAGGACTGATACCTTAATAAAAACCAATATGATAGAATTGGGGAAACAAAGATGTAATGGAACAAAATTATAAAAATGCACTTATTTTTGTGTGGTGGAGGTTCGGATTAGAAATAATTATACAGTTATAAATTATTTATCAGTTTTTTAATCACATGAGGAATGTGATAACTTTCTATAATGTTTACAGTTTAGTAATTACAAGAATTTATCTCCTCCTCTATAAAAAGAAATTCCTTCATCCTCTTCCAAACACCTCTCAAGAAACATTAGATCATTCAAACCCTTCCAATATATGATCCAAAATTCCCTCTATAACAATATAGTTATAACTACTTTTATAAATCCAACCAATAAATCTATTTGGTGAAAACTAGAAGATGTTTCCCAAAAAAGTAGCAACATTCCTCAACATCCATTTTTTTTAATTTTTTTCTCCTCCACTCAATTATTATTATTTCGTGCTTATATAATATAATCATTATCTTAAATATACCTATATTGGGATTTTAAGGGTTTTGACTACACCAACATACAATTCCATCAAATTGGTAATGAAATTATTGTTCTTGTATACAGAACTACAGCCTCATGAAATGATTTCGTACGTTTATCCTTTACCACCACTCATGGTTGGGAATTATGATGGACACTATATTTTTATATGAAATTTATGTTTTCTTAATATTCTTATTTAATTTTTATATAACACATACGTTCACAATTTCCATTTTTTAAAAGATGATATCTTTGTTTATGGATGTGTGTGCTACTACCTCCTCAAAGCGATGTGAATCGTACATACATTTCATGTAATGTATAAAGGATGGGATTATTTAAATTATTTTATAAATATGACATAATAATTCTACTTTATATATGTTATATAACTATATAAATATATTTTATTTACCTTATTTCATTCAATAGGACAAGAAAACAGAAATAATGACCATTGGTATGTATGACCAACAGTCTCTATGGACATTGTATTCGATTTTATAATTATTTATTTTAATTATTATCATAAATATTTATATATTTAATATATATGATATTTTTATAATATTTTAAATCCTACAAATATTTAAATGATGATGTAGTTAATAGGATCAAGAAAAACAAGTCAAACTATATACGTATACAAAGAAGATAATACCTGAAATGTAACATTAATAAGGAATTGTTAATAAAAGGGTTATATAAAGTCATAATAAAATAATATTTGGTATTAAATATAATAATACTGTTTTTTTTGTAGATTTATAATAAACTAAAAATTTTTATACATATATTTTGAATGTGTAAGAATAATTTTAGGACCTAACAAAAGGGTTATCTCATCTCACTTTTATTTCTGTGAGATATATTCAATATTCACCTATTATTCTTATTATGTGGTGTATATACTTTCATTTGATATGTTATATCATTAGTTTCATTTAATTAATTTTATTAATTTTTTTAATTGGTGTAATTATTTCATTGGGATAACTATTTATATGTTACTCATATAGTATGCGGATTTATTGTCTCAAATATACATTTTGTGAGGCTTATGCCTTATTAACCACTCACTTCTTTAGTGAGGTGTATATACTTCCCATTAATGTATTATATAATTATTATAAATATATTTATGGGATTTTCATGTCCATTATATGATATCTTTTTTATTGGGCATATGTTTTCGAAGTTACCAAATCGGTAAATTAATTTTTTTTCAATATTACTCCATTAAGAAACATGCCATGTTATGCACCAATATTCTTATATGATTAGAATATTTGGAACTATGACATTATTTAACATTAATAAAGATTTTTTAATGATATAAAAATATATATTTAATTTTTCAATTTCACAGGGATTATGATTCAAATGATTCAAATTTGTATGTGACACTTAGAAATGTTTCATGACTATTTTCTTCAACAATTTTTTCCAATGACACAATACAAGATTTCTTCCATATAAGATGAAATACTTGGATTTTGTTTAATTTTTAATGTGTATAAGTTCCAAGAACACCATTTTTATTCTATATTTTATTGATTTATGTTTATTATGTTTAGATTCTTCTTAAAATTATATGTCTTCCATGGGTTACACCATGAGAAAATGATCATGAAACCCAATTATTTTCATAAGTTATTCTATGATGAAATTATTTTAAAACCTATAAATTTATCATAGGTTATGATTGTATGATGTGTTTATAATATCAATATTATTTAATTGTGTTTGATATAATATTTATGAAACTCATCTCATTTTATGGTTCATGATATGATGAATGTTTTGTTATTTTGTGGCCTACGATGTATGATTTAATTATGTGAATGGTGGGACTTATATCTATATCAAATTAATTGGGTAATAATTCATGTATCAAGGGTATGACATGGAAGGAACAAGAAGTAATAATAGTTCAGTATGATAGGAATGGAACTGTAATTAAAGTCATTTCAGTATGATAGGGCGGGAAAAAGAAATGAATGTAGTTAAGTGTGGCAGGGTTGGAAGGATATATAAATTCTGTTCAGTATGAAAGGGATGGAATAATAAGTGAAATATATTTAGTATTAATTGGTTGGAGTAACCAGTGAACACATTTTGTAATGTTATGGATGGAAGGAGGAGTGAACTCGGTGTAGTAATATACGGCTGGAAAGAAGATTTGAATATTGTTCAATAATACAGAGTTTGATTTGGAAGTTAATCTTGATAAGTAATGTAGGGTTTTAATAGGTATTGAACACTATTCAATAATGTACATGGTCCAAATATATAGTATTAAGAGTTATCATATACTAACAAGAAGTTTTTGGGAGAAAACCATACACATAGATAGCCTTGGCAGTTATTCCTTGACTACAATAGAAATCATTTAATATGTGTATATGTCTTCCACCATCCCATGTTTTTTTCTTATCTTATTCATTCATATATTAATCTATTTATTCTCTTATTAATCATTTATTATTTTCTTCTGCTCTGATTTCCATGATTCATTTTTGGCCTATTTGATATATAGAGTATTACTTTCCATGTTATACTCATGTTCTCATAAACATATTCTTCTAATTATGCTTATGTGTCCCCTATATTTTAACATTTACTGAGTATATATGATCACACCATTATTATTTTTCATTTCCCCATGTTATAAAGGTTGTTATTAAGTTTTAGTAGTAAAGGGGAAGTTCTTTATGGGTGTATTTAAGATCTTTCACTTAGTTAGAAGATTTTATTCCATGTTTCCAAAGATGCTAAACGGTTATTATCCCCATGAATATATTTTTTGTAATGTATGGAATAATCATATAAACTAATCCCAAATACATGTATGTTATGTATGGGTATCTATAAGAAAAACTATAACCACCACCTATAAATACATTGAAAACTAATTTCAGGTATATATGGAAACAACAACATACGTCAAATTTCATTCACTATTTCTAACATCAAATTATTCATAAGTATCATAATATTTTCCTTCATTTATTTTAATTAATGATTGATTCTAAAATTTTCTACAAATTTTTACCCACAATTTTTTTAAGATAACTCATGATTCATATTATTTATTTATTTACTTTATATTAAAATATTATAAATAAATCCATTATCTCTTTTTATCATTTCAATATCAAACATATTTAATCCACATTCCACTTGTTTTTTTACATTAATAAGATTTATTGTGTAACCAAATACTATGTGAATACCAAACATTACGAAATTAAAATTTACTGGACATCAACAATAAATAATTCATTTATCTTTTATTTTAATTACTATTTCATGCCATAACAATAGTTATCACAATTTCTATATAAAAATATTATCATTATTATAATTAACATATATCCAATTAATTCCCAAATTATTTATGTTTTTATGTAAAAATTTCTTCCAATTCATATATCTAATCTAATTTAACTAAATTACTAGTTATATTCCATATAAAATAAGAATAATATAACTTTATATGATAATTAATCAACAACTGATATCATCAATGCGTCACTCAATACATGTTGAATTCAATTATTCATTAACTAAACCCATTAAATATTCCAACCTAATGAGAAATGAATAAAAATTTAAAATATATTAAAAATTTTATCCTAAAAAATATATTACAAGTCCCATACATCAAATTATCTTAAATATATAATTTAATAAATTAGATTATATTTCCATTCAATAACTTGTTATTCCATAGTGATACATTAGCCAACCTATCACCCACTATCGATGCATCGATGCTCTATTAAATCTTCAAATCCATTACATCTATATCACCTAGAGAGAGAAAGAATATGAAAAAATATTTAGAATAAGGTAAGAGATTTAATTATATTATAAAGACACAATATTAGTAATATATAGACTCATATATATAAAAAGGGATTCAAATCACTAAAAACATATCCACTTAGCCCCATCATCAATTAATAAGAATATAGATTCAAAATAATAGAAATGAGAGATTGTAAAAGATAAATTAAATCAAATTTCATTAAGGTAAAAGATATTAAAGGATTTTCTATCCATGAAAATTTGATACATATATTCATTATGGGCCTCAAAGACTCAGGAAACTATAAAAAATATGGAAAATTTTGATTCATTAAACAATTGCCACAAAATTTGGTGAAACAATAGATACACCGTTAAAATACATAACATGTCTACGAAAAAATACCTCCCACATATAAAACATGTAATTCTATCTCATTAAATTGGGATTATTATAAATTTAGACTTCTAAAATAACCCTAAACAATTTAAAAATATTTTACTCAATCAAAAAATATCCAGAGATCTAGTTTATGAAGTCAACCATAAAGTTTTCCTTGAGCACATGAAATAAATTCATTATTAATCCCAAGAATAATGATATATAATTTGTTTTCCTAAATAGTCTCAATGAAAAATTATGTGTATATAGTAATTGTTTGAAAGGAACTTTTAAACATCAAAATGTATTATCATATTCTTAGGATATATTTACCACATATCAATCAATGAAAATCAGCATGAATCCCTCAAATGATTAATTTTGTTATCAGTCATTATAATGGGATATTTGTTTTTTTCTATCATATTGTTCAACTACATAAAATCCACCTACAACCAGAAAATAGAAAAACTATTCTTTTTAATCAATATTGGAGATACCTATGGTGAAAATTTTAATAAGATGTAGACCATGCATAATATACCAATGAACAAAATTCACTAATAACATGGCCCCAAAGGAAAGTTATTCTATTCATACATTGAAATTAGAGAGGTGTTGGGATGAAAGATAAATCTGAAACATGTTCCCATATTAAAGATTATTATCTATAAAAACTTTTAATAAAAATAAAAATAAACTCAATTATCACTCTTATGGAATATTTTTCATGTATTAACACTAATAATGTCATCTAGTACACCACTATTGTTGAGAAGAACATTAATAATAGGAAATTTATCCAATTTTTTACTAGAAAAATTATATATGATCACTATCATTGATATATAAAATCAAAATGTTTGGATAATTATCAATTAATCAATCGTTATAAAAATTAAATCCACTCTGGAATATAATATTCCATGATTTTTCTATGAAATGATAACATCCCAACATATATTAAAACCAGTCATTATCTCATATACTTGAAAACCCACTATCACATTATTCATTCCTGTGACTAGAATTGATACCACCAAAATCATGCGAAATATATTCATATATTGAAAAAACAAAATTAATTTTTTAGGTGGAATAAAAAAAATTTAACCTCGAATTACAATAAATCTATATTCCTATGTATAATATATATTGATGCTGCCTTGATAAGTACTAAATCATATTTAAATTAGTATGTCAATATCATGTATGTGTCGGAATCAATCATCCTTAAATCATCATACTCAATTACATCCATGAACTTTTTGATTCTCAGAACTCGGTCCCTATAGTCAATGTGTTTCTGAGTTTTATTTTCAAATCACTGTATATTATATTACATGCCCTAATGGTTAAGGTTCATAATTTTTTAGGTAAGGCATAGGACGAAATTTCTAATGAGTAACTATCTAAAAAATTACCACAATATCTTCACATAACATTAATAATACTTTTCATCAATACTATATATCCCATACCATCAATAAAAATAAAAAATCGACCGTATTTATATTGTTATACATTTGTGAAAAATAAACTCAAGAGAATTAGGTGATAATGTGTCATGGAAGACTCTCCATCAATTGAAATCTCAACAACAACCTTAAGATACATTCTCTACAAAAAATCCATGATTTATTAATATATAATCAATTCCCTCTAACAATTGATCCATTTTATCTTACATATTCATTGTCAATAGAATCATCATTTTAGCCTAAATATATTTTAATAATATAAAATTATTAACCTAAAACTAAATTGTATAATTCATGATCTCTATAAAATGTTTTCCCTCAATTAGTTATTTTGAAAAAAATAATTGTAAGAGTTTTAAAGGTTTATCATTCTTTCTTCAAACACAAGAACAATCGATTCCCCCAATAGAATGATTAGAAACACATTCCAAACTACCATTTACAACATGAATTATATATATATTTTTTCATACAAACACCTATATATTTTACATATAACATACCACATATCATGGTAATAAAGATAAAGGCTCTATCAATATTATTTTTTACACTTGAAAAAGAAACCATGATTGATATTCAACACTCAGTACCTATACTAGTGAAACCACTGACAATCATAAAAAATTCAATAAAACCTTCTATCTCTATATTAGATATTGATCCATAAAACATTATCATAAATAAAAACTAAACCTAAATATTTTCTTGATGATTCATTTTATTTTGGATTATTTCATCTATGATTCATTGATGTGTCCACCTTCTCCTTGTTGTATTGAACTATGTTATTTCTTTATCGAAATAAAATAATCATTATATTATAACTAATCTAATTTTAAATACATTGTTTTAATTTTTATACTTATTTATTCTTTTGTTGACTTATTAAATTTCATCCCATAATTAAAAAAAATGGAAATGAAATGATTTCAATTCATATGACACACCATGGCCTATAACCCTTTATTTCAACACTACCCATTAAAAAATTTTAATTGGATATCATAGAAATTTTATAAGATAATAGGGTAAATATTATGGCTTAACAAGTTTATCTATAAAACATTAAAATCTAAGCTCAAATGTAATATTTTTATTCCAAATTAAATTAAGTCATCACTAGATCCTATTATAAATCGAAAGGTACATTTATTTTAAATTTCCACTTGGTAAAACTGAATTTAAATATGTAAATACGATGTTTTGACATCTATAAGCCATAACTGGTGATTAGGGAATAAATATTATTTTATCAAGGGAAATAATTGTATTCTTTCTTAGTGTATAATTTACATTCTATATGCTATATCGCAAGGATATATTTTGAAACATCTTCATAATTAGTTTTCTTATCTTATTGACGATGGATATGATTAATTTAAGTCCAAAAACAAAATATGATCATTTTAAGTGTTCAATAGATTATATTTAAATTTTAAAAAATTATTATAGTGTATAGAAGCTATTGAGAGTTATAATAAAATGCTCCAGTATTTTCATTTAATGTTGAGAGTACATATAAGGGATATAACATCGATATTTTATATAACATGTTTAATAAAATATAAATTCATTTATATCTTCATCAATATATTTAACTATTATTTTTAATGTAGGTTTAATATCTTATTTTTTGTCTGGATGTCCTCTTGTTATGAAAAAAGTATCCTAGTGGTCAGTGTACCACCTATGGAGGTGAGAATCATTTGGTTGTCACTTTATTAACCTAAACAAAAATACACCATCATCTTCGATAGGGATCAAATTTATTGTGATCGAGGTATAAATTTTTATTCATTTTCATCTTTTTCATATTGATTTAGTTTAAAATAGATCTAGAATTTTTTTTAAAACACCTTGATATTTTAGAATATATTCCTATTTAATAAATATTTTTTTCAACAGATTATGAAGAATAAGACCCTAAACATTTCTTAATAAATTATATATACTCTTAAATGAATCACATTTTATGGTATTGAAATGAAATATATTCATAACATAATACACTTTTCTTACCTACATATTACATCTTATTAAGAAAATATTCATTTCATCAGATAACAGTTCATTCTAGAGTAATATAAATATAATGAATCTGGAAGCCTGGATACATAAAAAATAGTTAGTAAGATAAATACATAATCTCCCACTAATTTACTCATAGTTGGAACCCTTATAATACATATCATATATAATACATTTCTTCATAACCTGGGAAAGAAATTATTAAAAAGGGTGATCTCGTATGCTTAGTATGGGTAAATAAGGGAGACAACAATGATCTCATAAACATATAATTACCATAAGGGTATGAGAACAAGTGATTAACATAAAAACCCATCTATTTCATTCCAATGATCATAATCATGGGACATGGAATAAATATTGGGAATTAATAAAACAGAAAACATAAAGGAATCAAAGAACATGAGCTATGAGAATATAACACTCACTTAAGACATAGATTTCTGGCATAAACTTAAGAACATTATTATTTTTATTGGTCAAGGATAATTTCCAAGACAATCTTAGTCGAATGGTTTCACTCCCCAAACCATCATAGTAGTCAAGGTTTTCTCCTAATACTATCATAGAAGAAAAATTAATTTACTTAAATTTCTTCACTTCCTATTCCAGTCATGTTTATCTCATGAGATATCAATCATTATCCAATGCATTGGAGAGAGTTATAATTCCCACCGATCACATAAATAAAATAATTCATGTTTATTCAACAAGATCATAAAACATTTATAATTTTATAACACATGAAAATAAATGTGTTCAATAGAAATTTCATCATGGAATAACCTATGGAACATAAATAGGTTTCATAAACATTTCATCTTTTCATCATATAATAACCCATATAAAAGGAACTGTATTTATAAACATTTTATCCTTTCATCATAGCATAGCCAAAGGAAAAGAAACAAGTTATATAATGTTTTTATCGCCATTAAAATAAAAATACAAGAGAAATAATTAAGATGTTATCACTGAATCATGTCCCCAATAATTATTTTGTATCTTCATATAATGAAAGCATAGATTTAAAATTATTTTCAAAAAATCCCATTGGACATTTCATGAGTAAAATATTATGTATACATTAAAATTTATTCCATAAAATCTAAATAACATAAATATATCAAATGAAATTTAAAACATATGAAATAATATTTAAATAATATATTTTTCTTCACTATAGTAATTTATTTTTCATTTTATACATATTAAAACAAATATTCATTTCACATTTTGGTAAGAAGTGAAAAGTGAATCATCCATAAAAAAATTATTACTTTTAAAAAAATTTGTTAAAATAAAAACAGGTAAAATTAAATTTAATAAATCATTGGTGAATAATAAAAACATTTTCATGTTTTTTAAAATACATATACATGGAAGAAAAATTATATTTTAATAAAGATATAAATAAATTGGATTTTCCATAAATACAATCATGGATTTCATGAGTAAATAAAGAGTGAAAAATGATAGAAAAACATGTAATATCTAGAAATAACCATAGAATAATAAATTTCATGATATTATGGAGATACAGATTATAATATTTCACCATCTTAATCATAATCATAAACATCCACATCAAACAATGAGACCAAAACATAAAGCTCTTACAAGGTTGGTAACTTTGGAATCATAATCCTCATGATAGAATAATATTAAATTAAAAATTAAATAAAATGATATTAAAAAAATTCATAAAATAAAATGTAAAATTTTATTTATAAATACCTAATAAAAAATATAGGTTCATAACATAACATATTTCCCAAACAAGACAATTTGAGACAGAAACATTATTACCTACATTGGTATCTTCTAAATATTAATATCCATCAAAGAATACAATAATAATAAACATTAAATATACATAAAATAATGATATTGAAGATATAAAAATTAAAATGGGATGTTTATAGATCAGAAAAGTTGGTGAATATGAAATACGTCTCTTAGAAATAAAAGAGGGACTATACATTTGTTATCTTAGGTGCATAATTTGTATTTACACATTTGAACAACTTGTATAAAAAATATATGATTATTAAAAATATATTAAAAAACCATAATAATATATATCTTATCATATATTATTTATATATGAGCATTTATTAAACATTTATTTACAATTTCATGTTAAAATCATGTTTTGGGTTATTAGTCCTTCATTTTTCATGTTTCTTT
This sequence comes from Viscum album, assembly GCA_963277665.1. Classification (NCBI taxonomy): domain Eukaryota; kingdom Viridiplantae; phylum Streptophyta; class Magnoliopsida; order Santalales; family Viscaceae; genus Viscum; species Viscum album. The sequence continues at coordinate 198,660,407 of OY728137.1, read as the reverse complement.
TGGTTGGGTAGTTTTTGACCTTTTATATTGATCACGGTCCCGTAACCTCCAAAATTTTATCCATGATATAAATATCATATATATTCAACATATATATTTATATATATTAATAAATTAAATTGTGATTCGGAAAATGAATTACACCATTATTGGAGAAGGTAGGTTGTGAGTACTCAAAAATGTTATATCCATTTCTTAATTGAAAGAATGAAACAATGGTAAATAAAAAATCACCATTGATAAATAATTTTTATGTCATTTATATCAAATATATTCATGAAATATATCTGTTTTTCAATCCTTGATAAAATTGAAAAAAAACTCATATATCATTGTGGGGGAAATAATTCGCACATGCATCTGAGTGATGTTGTTATTTCCCAAAGGATTAGAACGTAATATTATAGACATGATATAATAATTTAATAAATTTAATTGTATCATATATATAATATTAAATTATTAAATCTGTCATTATATTTATCTGTGATAGGTGGTGACGGAAAAAAATTACATCAGTTTGTGAGGTAGTAGTCTACCATACACACGATCGACGATTTAATTTCACATTTGAGTGAATATGATTCATATATAGGTTATGAAATAAAAATAATAACATATTAGTGTATTTTAGATAATTGGTTTTTATATTATAATTAATAATACATGAATTATTATGGTAATATAAGTAGTAAAATGAAAGATCTTAATGAAGATAATTATCTTAAATTAGAACAACCTCATTTGGCCCTCATATTAAGAACCCTAGGGTTGGTGTTTGGAGAGGAAAAACATCCAAGATAAAATTGATAATGATTTTAGTGTTATTTTTTTAGGTTTTCCTTCAGACAAATTTCCATTTAGTTTTGATGAAGTGAGATGAGTAGTTTCCCTTTTATAATTGAGGATTAATTGATTTTCTTAAATACACAAAACTATTCAATAACGGGAAGTTTCTATGAATATATCTTACTAAATATTGATAAAAAAATGGATATGATAGAATAAGTTTTCAATAAACACCTTCAAATACAAAAAATACATTTTTAAAATATTATTTCATTTATCATGTATGATTACTCACTTTTAAAATCTTAGTTTTAATTATGGTAATGAGTGTATTTTTTTTAACTAGGTTATTTTTCCATTAATCATAAAATGAAAATGATTATTATTAGATAATTTTTATCCAACAAGTAATAAAAATAAATTCCAATATACTCATGAAAAATATTTTCTATGTCGAATATTATATTTAAAACCATTGTACGTACAATGGAAACCCTGTTTGTATCCATAAAAATGGTAAATTGTTTTTTACTATTTAGTCTGAAAAAAAATTAATGTTAACTTTTTATCAAATATTAAAAATTTTGAATAAAAATATGGAATAAATTTAACAATATTTATATCATATAATTTGTGTAATTTAAATTAAAATTTATGTGGAAGATGCGATGAAAAAGTGGTTTCCAATGAAAATGCTTTCATAAATATAGAAACTTTTATTAAAAAATCAACATTAAATTGATACCAAAGAACTAAATGGATTATTATTATATTATGGAACTAATTTTACTCTTTAAACCACTTTTATAAGGGAACATTTAAAAATAATAAACAAAAATGTTTTTTTAATAAACATTTCAATATTTTCAGTATTCATTAAAAATATATTCATTTCATAAAATTAGTTAAAATTCACTCTAATATAATTTTAAAATGTTGATTTAAAAATTAAGTTCATTTTTGCCAATAAAATTTGACATATGATCATAAAATATTTTTTAAATTCATTTGTAGAATACAATGATATCATCTTTAAAAAAATATGTTTTTAAAACATAAACCTAGATTTATTCTCATCCCATACATATATTAATGATTAAACATTTGAATTGATATATACTATATATATTTCATTAATTTATTAAACCTATTTTTAATTATTTAATTTATTAATATAAAACACATTGTCAACATAAATGTTGTTTTTTTAAAAAGAATCTTTTTCTTTCAAATGATTTTTATTTTCATTTGTAATCAATTGGTTATGATACTATTTATTTTACTCATGTTTGATACCTATAATTTTTATAATTTAGTATTTTCTATTCAGAACGAACAATATAATAGATATTTTATAATGGCCATGTTTAAATAATATTATTAAAAGAATTTTGTTGTACACAAATACGCATTGTTGTGTTTAATGTAATCTATAAAATAAATTAAATTTCTTTTAAGGAAAATGTTTTCTTATTTATTAGGGTGTAACATTTTTCTCCCATTTAATAATCTGATTTCTGAAAATTTGAACTTATGATCAGTGGGCTTGATATTTGAAAATTCCATTGTTGAAAACATGCATCATAAAAATGGTCAATAAAAAATTCTCTATAGAAATGAAATGAAATTATGGATATCATATGGAATAACACATAAATGTGCTAAAAAATTGTAGAACATTGGTAGGATGTGATAATGTTCACATGGAAGGGAAAACTGACATTTAAATACTAATAAATAGTGATATAAAACATTGTAATGAGAAAGTTAAAACCACAAACCCATATATTTGTTATGGGTGAAAAGGCCATTCATTCATCATAAATGATATTAAATGTATATCATTTTTATGTCATAATAATTTTCATAATGTTATCTAATATTCAAGAGAAGGTATAATTAATTGATTTTATTTTACAGGAACAATATAATCCTATGGATTTTCTTCGATCTATTTTTTACTTTATCTCTTACTATAATAAATAAATATTTGAGATGAGATTTTTTATTGCATGAAGCACTGAAAATAAAATTTAATGGATTATAAGATCTATAAAAAGATGTAATTATATTCCTTCTATCTGTAAATATATTCAAAAAACAAAATGTTTAAACCATTTAATCGAATACGGATATGTATAATTCATTAATTTATAACACCTAAATATAAAAACCACATTTTAACATAATTCATTTAATAAACAACTAATATTAATATTCCTAAATATATTATAGACTTATATTGATACCCAAATATTATATTGATTTTATATTGTATTATTCAAAATGAAATTTAAAATTTTTCCCCGATTTATATAAATAATTATCAATGTCTTGTAACAATATGTATTTTTACGGATCATATTATATTTAAAGTATTAATATTATTTTTGTGAACAATTTTATTCATTATAAAGATACATTATATTCATACATGTTCCCATAAAATAAACTCATCCATCCTTCCCCTGATAAATTCCATAATGTTTCGTTTAAATTTATTATATGAGGTTCTAAAAATAGTGGACTTGTTATTAAAAAACCATAATCCAAAAATAAATATTCAATCCCATAGTCATCCATAAAAGTTAATATCTATCTATAAACCAATTTTTAAAAGAAAACCATAATAATTGAGATATATCATAGGCTAGTAGTAGGCATTATATCATTATCACCCTTTCGATTATGTGTTCAAGACCCATAACATTTCCATATGAGACATGTCTTCCTTTATACTAAAACAATATTATTATAATCCTTATGAATTCCTTATAAATATGATAAAAACCCATAAAAATATCCTTAATCATAAAATATTATATAAACTATGAATCTTATCAATACCTTTAAATTTATAAGAACTTAATTATTCTTAAATAAAATTTAATGTTGAACCTATTGGTTTCATATAAGGATCCAACCTTAAAACATTATATAATCTTAAATTAAATGGATAATTTACATTGAGGATCTTTTCAGGTTTAGAGTTTTAAAGAATTGGGCCATAAATATTACATTACCTCTCAAAAATTACAAAGAAGAAACTTTTACTCAGTTTTCATTTTTTCTTAAAATAAACTGTTGAAAAAAAAGAATCATATCTAGTTCCATGTTTTAGATAGTATGATTTTTCCTTGGTCCCATCCTTGACACTATTCATCTTTAAGTCCTGTAAAAAACATTTCAGAACATGGGATGAGCATAAAAAGCTCAGTAAGTGTTATAAAATAATGAAAGAAAAAATAATTTCATCAAAACATATGCATTTTAAAATAACCTCATGAAATAATAATATTTATGAATAACACATAGTAATATGAAATCAAAAAGGTAACTTGTGGAATCCATAACATAGTTACGTTGTATCTTTCATAGCTACATTGTGTATACATTTGGAATACCCATAATAGTATATTCCCTAAATCTCATAGAAAAAACATTCATGTTTACCTACATCACATTAACCAATGCAATGTAGATCTATCTTGAGCTCACCCGCCCTAGGTTTATTAGTGAACCACCCAAATACGTAAACAATGCCCAAGAACCATAACATATTCATAACACATAAAACAAACATAAAAGAAAGATAACATTTCCATATTCCAATAAAAATATATCATTCAAATATATTTACATAAAAATCCATTATCAATACATTTTTCAATACAAAAATCTGTAAAAAGGGTATATTGTAATTATTTTTCTCTTAAAAACATTACAGATTGTTAAGGAAGCCATATATTAAATAATACTTGCAGTGGCAGAAAAGGTCATTGTCATTGCTTATTTTAGAAAAGAAATATTCATTTTTTCATTTAGATAAATGCCTCCGATAAAAAGGTTCCATTTTAATGAAATAAAAAGGCAATGGTTTATATACACCATATAAAATAAAGTCACGTATAAAACAAAATATTACTCAATGAAAAGAGATTGAGACGAAGTCCCTTACCTTGTGTCTGACATGATCCTTTAGATCTTTAATCACTTGAATAATAAACTAAAATTAATTTATACTTTCTTTAGAACATTTTTTATATTTATTATTCTTTGTATATCACTTATTTCCATGTTATAAACAGTATGTAGTCTTTTAAGTTAATAGCAGTCATTTGTCGATATTTGGTACTTGAGTCAAAAATGAACTTCTAATATTTAAAAGTTATCCATGTCGTCATATGTTCATTTTTTCCCGAATGATATTTCTGAATTATATATCATATATATCTAGTATATATATATATATGTATTTATAATTGTAAAAAACATTTGGAGGTAAGAAATGAAATGCACCATTCATGGCGACGGTATGTCGTACGTACGAATAGACACTACATTCATTTCTATTTCATATTTATAATGGAATGAAAACATAATGATAAATGAGTATATATTAATTCCAATATTACATCATATATAATTTCATTAACACCTTCTTTTTTATGTTCCGTGTATGGAATTAATGAGTCATATCACATTGAGGGGGTGATAGTCCGCACTACCTCAAATGAAATTATCGTGTTTACCAATTATAGAAACCATAAAAGAATGATATAAATGAAAAATATTAAAGCATATAGAAAATATAAATATAATATATATCACATATAAATATAGTTCCATATTATTTTACACCATAAGAGGTTGTAGGAGAAGATTGAATAATCATCATTTCGTGAGGCAGTAGTTAGTCGTCCACAGAAACAATATGTTTTTTACCAATTAGATGTAGGTGTGTATATGTATAGTTTGAATAATTCTCATAAAAACCAATTATATTTTGGATACTTGTTTTTTTATAAAATAAATTTTTAAAATTAGTTTAGGTGGTTGGAGAAGTAAAATAAATGAAAAGAACATAAGTGAAGACGTTGCCTTTAAATCGGGTAACTTCCTTTGGATTGAACGGAAGGATTTTTTGAAGTGCTTTCTTTTTAAGGTAAGGATTATATGTGGAAGAGAGGGATCTTTTGTAATTATTTTGGCCAAGTGTGAACATTAAAAGGGGATTTAGAGGATTGACTAACATGTTAGAGGCGAGGGCTTTATATAAGGGGGTGGAGGGGCTCTTTAGGAATAGTTGAAATTATTATTTTATTATATAATGATTTTCTATTTCTAAATGTCCATAACTTATTAAAGATGAATATAATATGACCCTTGTTCTAAATAAAATCATCCAATAATAATTTTATAGTTTTTAGAAATTTTTTTAAATTTTTATAATCTTATTTATTTAAATCATTCATTAATGAGGTAAACACTGCATCATTATTGAGTCATAACTAATTTAATTTTATCGATTCCTAAATGTTATAAAACAAATAAAAGTATGTATGAAAATATTTTTATCTTTATAATTAATATTTATAGTCAACTATATCAATTATATAACCAAATAGTAATTTTTTTTCAAAACAATACATGTTTCTAATATTTTAATTTTTACGTTAAATAAATAGTTTTTAAAATCATTAACATACCTAAGTAGATTTAAAAGGCCAAAAGTCTCACCCAAGGATTATATTTCTCGATCATTACTTATACAATATGGTTAGGATAAGTGATAAGATATTTTTATATTATAATAATATTGTTTTTACCTCAAATTACCTTATTTACCTTTAACAGTGGTAAATAAAAGTATAAAGTTAATATTTACCAAAAAAAATATTTTCATCTTATTGAACTAAATATTTATTACTAATAACAACCATGTTTGTCAAATTTTAAAAATTCAATTCACAGAAGTGGTAAATTTTCATTTAATTGAAAAACTATGTTTTTTAACTACTAGTCAGCGTTTTCACTATTCACCAAACATTGATGTTTTTTAGAAAAAATACAAAAAAATCCTCCTAATCTATATTTGATATTCCTGAAATCAAAAGGATATCTACTATACAAAATTCTAAACATATATGTTGGATAAATTAATTTAAAATTAATTCATGTTGTCAAAATAAAAAGCTTGTTTTTAAGAAATAATAACTATAAAAGATTGAAAATTGTTTATGTCAAATGTCAATGTGAGATTGCATCTAATGACCAAAAATGAATTAAATGATAAAAATATAATCTTATTAAAATTTAAAACAAATTAAAAAGCTAATCTATCCACAAAAAATAAATTATATTAATAGGCAGTTTAGATCAGTATTTTTTACTATTCAATAATGAAGAAAATTATATCAGAAAAAATACCAAAAAGTTACCGAATATAAATTTTGATATCCCGATTCTAAAAAATAATATTTATTTTGTTAGATAGAATATGTAAATGTGACCAAAACTATATTTAATTAGGGATATTTTTTAAAAGTTTGAAAATCAACCTATTAAAAAATATTAGAGTATTCATGCTTAAGATTAGATTCATCCACATTTTAAGCCTCTAACTTTTATTAGGTAAATGTAAAAATATTTAACAACATTGTATAATAATATTATAGTTAGTTTTATTCATTCAATATAATATAATGGTTAGGTTTTAACTATCATTAAAAATAATATTATATTATAATTTTTTTGTATGACTCAGTATTCGGTGTAACATTAGACTTCAAAGAAACATGTTGTTACGTATCGAGTACACCCTCAAACACATAATCCCATTGATATTGAAATTAATATTTAATTAATGAATATTAATAAATAGAAAAATTTATTATTATTTATTTTTATGGGATGTTACATCCCTCCCCCTTTTGGAAATTGCATCCTTGAAATTTTTAATCATTTATCAAATAAGTGGGGGTATTTATTCCTCATTGAATTTCCAGATTCCCATGTTGCTGCTTCAACCATATGGTTTTTTGAACAAAACCTTTACTTAATGAATGAAGTTTTTTCACAACACTTTCTCTCTTCGGTCAAGAATTGGGACTGGTTGTTCCTCATAATAGATATTCTCTTCCAATTGTACTACCTCTAAGCTCAAAACATGAGATAGATCCAGAATATACTTTCTCAACATTGAAACATGATAAAAATTTTATACCTGGGATAAACTAGGATATAAAGAAACTCTATAGGAAACTGATACAACATTCTCTAGGATTTCCTAAGGTCTAATAAACCATAGAATCAAATTTCCCTTCTTACTAAAACACATCACACTATTACATAGAGAATATTTGAGAAAGACATCATCACCTACCTCAAAATAAATATCCTTCCTCTGGTTATCTACATAACTTTTTTTCCTACATTGAGCTATTCTCATGTGATTCTGAATCAACTAAACTTTTTCTGACTTCACTTCTACCAATTCAAGTCCCATAAGCTTCCTTTAATGTATTTCATCCAAAAAATATAGAGTTCAACATCGCTTCTCATATAATGCATCAAATGGATCAATCTCTATACTGGAATGAAAACTATTATTACGAGAAAATTCAACTAAAGAAATACGTTGGTCACAAATCCCTGCTAATCAAACTAAAAAGAACATAGCATATCCTCCAAAGTCTTAATTGTTTGTTCTGACTTCCCATCGTATTGATGTCGAAACATAATACACGAATTTGATTCAGTACCCAACAACTTTTGAAGTCCATTTCAAAAGTTAGAAATAAACCTCAGATCATGATCAGATACGATTGAGAGTGGAACTCCATCCAAACTGACTATATGTTTAACATATAATTGAGAATTTTGATCAAGAGACAATGTATCCTGAATAATAAGTTAATAGGCAGATTTTGTCAATCGAACATCAATAAACCGAATTGCATTATTACCTCGAGATATCTTGGGTAATCCCACAACAATGTCCAAGGATATATTTTCCCATTTCTACTCTGGCACCTGTAAATACTGATGCATCCATTTTGGTAACTTTCTATCTCCTTTAAACTATTGATAAGACAAACACTTCATAGTAAAGTCTGCAATAACACTTTTCATTCCATCCCACCAGTAATACCCCCGAAGATATCATTACATCTTAGAACTGCCACAATGAAATGAAAACAGATACCTATGAGCTTTACATAATAACTCTTTTGTCATCATTGAATAACAAGGCACACATAATCTCTTCCCAAACATCAAAACATAAACAATATGAATGCTAAAGTTAGGCAACATACCCTTCTAAACCAACTCTACCTTTTTCTACAACTCACTATCTTCCTTTTGCGATTTTTTAATTTGGTCTGATATAGATGATATCATTGACACATAAAACAAAATAGTGTAATTTCTTGCACCAATAACTCCTAGACCAAAGTTTATGAAATCTAAAACCAAAGGATCTCATTACAAACATAGCATAGTTAATGAAGCATTACTTTTTAGACTCAAAGAAGCAACCACATTATTTTCTTTTCCCAAATGGAAATTGATCATGCAATCATAATCATTGATTAATTCCAGCCATCTCATCTACCTGATTTTTAATTCTTTATGAGTGAACATATAATTTAATCTTTTTTGGATAATATATTTTTCACAGTATTCTCCATACTTATGATGCCTCCAAATTTTTAAAGCAAGAACAATAGCAGATAATTCCAAATCATTTGTAGGGTAATTTAACTTCGGAGATTTCAACTGACGTAAAGCATAAGCAATTACATGATTATTCTACCTAAGATTAGAAAAAATTCCATTCAATAGATGCATAATTTTAGAAAAAAACTCACTATTTCTAGAAGTTAACGCAAACATTGAAAAATTCACCTTTATTCTTTTCAATTCCTGAAAACAATCATCACATTATTTTTTCCAAAAGAACTTAACAACATTTTTATAGTCTGTGGTTTATGTGATCCTGCAATTATTTTTCTACAAGAATCTGCTTCAGATGAGGTTTAGGTCAATGAAATCTCAACATTTCATGGCTTATTGGAATGATATGTTTGAGAGGGTATGACTTTATCCATTAGTACCTGGGACGTGCTTTTTGGTGCGGGACATCTAGTCGTTCTATGATGAGACAGTGGAAGCTGGTTTTAATGTTTTTTATAGGAGGAGATGATCACTTGTAGGGAGGGTTGTTCTTGATCTTGAATTTTGGTCTGTTGGGAATTTGTATTTTGTTTATGTCTTGATGTCAAGGGTTTACCACCTTCTTCCCTTAAAAGGGGGTTTTATCAAAAAAATTGAACGCCTTCAGGCTGTTGGATGGAAGACAACCCTTAAATGACTATCATGTTGTTATTTTATTTTGGAATAAACAAAAATATCATCAATGAACACAACCATAATCATATCCACAAACTCATGGAATATTCTATTAATAATATCTATGAATATAGCAGTTGAATTTATTAATCCAAAAGGCATAACCACAAATTCATAATGTCCATATCTAGTATGAAATGTAGTCTTAGAAATGTATGCTTCCAATACTTTCAGCTGAGGGCATCCTGACCTCAAATCAATCTTCAAAAAATACTAATCTCCCTCAACATGATCAAAAAAATCATCAATATGAGGTAAAAGATACTTGTTCTTAATAGTGATGTTATTAAATGCTCTATAATCATTTAAACTTCTCATTGAACCATATTTATTTTTAACAAACAAGACATGATCACCCCATAGTGATGTGCTAGGTCGTATGAAACCCTTATCTAATACCTTCTACAATTGCTTCGTTAAGTATAAATGATTAATTCGATCCATTCTATAATGGGGTTTTGAAAATGGATTTGAATAAAGAATTAATTCAACAATAAATAAAAATTCCTGATCTCTTATTATACCAAGAAACTCATTTGAAAAAACATCAAGATACTCACTTACCACTATCACATCATTAATATAAACAGTTCAGTTTTTTCAACAATATGTGCATGGTAACATTCATTTACATCATTTACTATTTTCTCAGATTCCTGATATGTTATAAAAAGTAAGGTTTCATTATTTTACAAAAACTAAAAATCAATTTGAAAAGAAAACTTTTTAGCTTTGAAGTCAATCTTATCATGATAAATGGAAATCCAATCCATACCCAAAATAAAATCAAAATCTACTAGAGGAAAAAATTAAGGTATTCCGCTAGATTCTTTCCACACACTATTACATGAATGTTTTTATAATTTCTTTTTGTCTCAACATTTCCCCCTATTATTCTTACCATAAGTTCCTTATTATTATCATGATATGGAATTCTAAAATTACTAGAAAACTACTCATAAATGAACGATTGTGTAGACCCTGAATAAAAAAACATTGGAATAATCTGAACAAACATACACTATACCTGATACTACATCATTTGATGACCCAACATCATTGGAAGTAGTTGCAATGGTTTTTACCACCCCATTCTGCTTGTAGTCTGGCATCTTTCCCTCAGTTGTGTTCTTCGTTGGACACTCATTTTCATAATGACCGATTTCTTTGCACTTAAAACATTTTTCTGAATGTAAATCATATATTTTTATAACTATTAACCTGATCTTTTTCAGGGCATCTATGAGCCTTATGTCCCATTTTACCACATTTGTAACACGTACCATACTTCCAAATACATTCCCCATCATGATTTTTTCCACAATTTTTACAAAATTTAATCTTATGTTTAATAACATAAGTCTTTTTTGAAGAGTTATTCCCCTTCATCTGCCACCTCATCCTCATATTATGTTGTTTGTCAAAGAACACCTGCTCTTCAGAAAACTCCATTTCCACCTTCAGCACACATCGAAAATAAAATTCATAACTTTTTGTCTCACAAGAATCTAAATCCATTGGATACAATGGATTTAATCCTGAATTAAAACATTTGATTTTATTATGAATAAATCATATGAAATTTAGACCATACCTTGCTAGTCGAGTTAATTTTTCTTCATAAGCAGCCACTGAGTAATCTTTCTGCCTCAATTCCAAGAACAATTTTTCAATCGTAAGATGAAGAATCATAGGAAAATATTTCTCAATAAACATTCATTTGAATTCATCCCATTCAAGAGCATTGATCTCCTCGCTATCATTGGCATTTTTCACCATCGACCACAACTGATCGGATTCACCTTCAAAATGGTAAACAACAAGACTAACCTTTTGATGTTCTGAACACCCCATGACATCAAAAAACTTATCCAGTGATTTAATCAACCCTTCTTCTTGAAAAAGGTCATATGATCCTCTAATTGATGGGCGATTTTGCCTTATAAAATGCTTTACTACTGACATGTTCCTTTGTGGTTGATCTAGCTAATATTGTGCATGGATATCACGATCATTTATAGCCTAAGTCAACTGTTCCAACATTGAAACAAACTGTTTAGTTCCTATTCTGACCATCTGTGGTTGCTGATTTGGAAGAATGTCATTCTCTTGATGTCGTTCAATCATAGCTGCCCTGTTTCCTCTACAGGAAACCATTCTGAACACAGAAATATCATAGGCGAAGAAACATGTTAATCTTTAAATGCTATATCATTTCAATATTAACATAAATTAATTTATGTATATTAATTTAACAGTATCCTAACTTTTAATGTCATCTAAACCGGCCTTGGATACCAACTACGAGGTCTTATCCTTAAAAAATTATATAATATTGAATTAAATTGATATTTTACATTGAGTTTTTTAGGATTAGAGTTTTAGAGAATTAAGCCATAACTATTACATTATATCTCAAAAATTACAAAGTATAAACTTTTACTCAGTTTCCATTTTTTTCATATAATAAATACTCTTGAATAAAAAATTCATCTATAGTTCCATGTTTTAGAGATCATGAATTTTCCTTGATCTCATCCTTGGCCCTATTCATCTTTAAGACGAGTGAAAAACATTTAAAAACATGGGATGAGAATAAAAATCATAGTAAGGGTTATAAAATAATGACATAAAACATTAGTTCATCAAAATATAAAATTTTTAACTTACCTCATGAAATCATTAGATATGTGTATAACACATAGTAATCACACATCATAAAGGTAACTAGTGGAATCTATAACATACATAGGTTGTAGCTTCATAGCCATGAAGGGAGTTGCATTTGAAATACCAATAAAAGTATATTTCCTAAATCACATAGGAGAAACATTAATGTTTACCTTTATCAAATTCCCCAATGAATTAGAGAGCTATCTTTGGATCACCCTCCCTATGTTTATCATGGAACCACCTATATATGTAAATAATTCCCATAAACCATAACATTTTTATAACACATAAAACAAACATTAAAGAAAGATAAAATTTCCATATTTCAATCAAATATATCATTTAAATATATTTACATAACAAATCCATTATCAAAAACATTTTCAATACCAAAATACGTAAAAAGGTTATAATGTATTTATTTTCCTCTTAAAAACATTACAGATTCTTAAGTAAGCCAATGATCCCATAATACTCGTTACGACAGAAACGGTTGTTGTAACTGCTTACGTAATAAAAGAAACATTATTTTTTGTTATTTAGTAATAATCCTCATAGAAAAATATTCCCTTTCAATGAAATTATAATTAAAAGGTGTTTATACACTGTATAAAATAATGTTTTGTAAAAACAAAATATGCCTCAATAAAAGAAGATCGAGATGATGTCCCATACCTCATGTCCGACTTGAACTGTTTGTTATTTAATCTCCAAAATAATAAATTAAACATAATCTTGACCTTCTTAGGAATATATTTAAAAGTTTATTATTCTTTTTTATATCACATATTTACATGTTATAAACATTATGAAATCATTTATGTTAATAATGGTCATTTTGTTGATATTTGGTACATGATTCAAAATGAAGTTCTTATATTTACTAGTTGTCCATGGGGTCAAAAGTTCATTATTTCAAAAATTATATTCATGATTTAGATATCATATATATGATATATATCCATTATATATATGTATTTTTAATGGTATATAACATTTGGAGGTAAGAAATAAAATGCACCGTTCATGGAAATGGTATGTCGTACGTACGCGTTAATGATACTTTCATTTCTATTTTGTTTTTAGTGGAATGAAAACATAATAATAAATAGAAATATTATAATTATAGTATAATATCATATATAATTTCATTAACTCTATTCTTTATACTTTCCTTGTATGGCATGAACATGTCATATCACTTTGAGGGGGTGGTAGTCCGCACATCCTCAAATGAAAATATATTGTTTACCCATCATGGAAACCCTAATGGTATGCTATAAATAATAAAATAAATAAGAATAAAGAAAATATAAATATAATATATATCTCATATAAATACAGTTCCATCATAATGGGCACCATAAGAGGTGGAAGGAGAAGATTGTACAATCATCGTTTCATGAGGGAGTAGTTCACTGTTTATAGAAACAGTATGGTCTTTACACATTAGATGGAGGTCTGTGTATGTTTATTTAAAATCCTTCTCATAACCCCAAACTATAATTGTTTTATAAAAACAATAATTGTATATGATGTTTTTATTTTTACATTAATTCAAAAGTTATTAATATCATTATCTTACCCATGTTGATTTCAATGTCCAAAAGTGTCACCCAATAATTTTTTTGGTCAGCGATTAATCATCCAATAAGGTTATAACAATTTTTATGGTAATTTGAAATTATTATAATATTGTTTTATCCATGAATTACCATATTTTCCTTTAACCATGGTAAATAAAAGTAAAAATTTACTATTTAACAAAAAAATATTTTCATCTTATTGAACAAATTTTTACTTACTTATAACAACCATGTATGTCGGATTTTTAAAATTAAATTCACATATGTGGTAAAAAAAATTTTAAATGAAAATGTAAGTTTTTAACTACTACTCAATGTTTTCACAATTCATCAAAAAATTATGTTTTTCAAAAAATACAAAAAATTCAGCCTGAGATATTTTTGATATTCCAACATTAAAATTGATGTCTATTTTTTCAAATTAAAAACATAGATGTTGGTCTAATTATTTTAAAATTAATTCCTGTTTTCAAAACAAAAAAGGGTGTTTTTTTAAATAATAACTATCAAAAGATTAAAACTTGCTTTTGCCCAATTTCAAAGTGAAATTACTTCTAATGACCAAAATTTGATTAAATGGTAAAAATATAATCTAATTAAACTTTAAAACCAAATAATACGATATTATATCCATATAAATAAATTTATTAAGATGCAGTTTTAAATTAAAATACAGTATTTTTTACTATTCATTAAAAAAATGAATATTATCAGAAAAAATACGAAAAATATTCCCAAAGTAAATTATGATGTCCCTATTCTAAAAATGAATTTTATTTTATCAAATAGAACATATAAAAGTGACCAAAAATAGATTTAAAAGTATTCACCATTAAAATGTGGTAATTAGACCTTTTAAAGAATATTAGAGTATTTATTCTTAAAATTAGATTCATTCACATTTTAATCCTCAAACATTTATTAGATAAATGTAAAAACATTTAACAATTTCTTTAATAATATTGTAGTTAGTTCTATTCTTTCCCACCAATAAAATGGCTAGGCGTAAAATACCATTTAAAATAATATTATATTATTATTCTTTAGTATGACTCAACATTATATGTAACATTAGACTTCAAAGATACCCATTGTTGGGTATCATGTATGCCATAGAACATAGAATCACCTTTGAAATAACATTATTATTTAATTCAAAAATAATAACAAATATGTAAATATATTATTCTTTGTTTACACGGGAAGTTACATTTCATATATTTCATCCCAATAAAACTTCTCCCAAAATTTCATTAATAATATTAAAATACCATCACATAGAACCTAAAAAGTGGAGTATAAGTCCATTAACATATGATAAAACATAAACAAATAAACCCATGATTGTATCCATAAATATTATGTTAATTTGTTTTGAAGACATATTTTCTTCCTATATTAACACAATCCTTAGATGATTCATGATTCCTATAACCAAATTATATTCGAAAAAATTATTATAGAAATAAAATTCTTGAATTAAAATATATAAATACATCAACCCTTTTATAATATATTCCTTGGAATTTTAATTAACATTTATGTGTTCTCATTGACTTGGATAATGTCTATCTTTCTCACATATAATACATCGAATTATAAGGAAATTATATTTTCTATAACCTAAATTTCCATATAGGAAGTCTTTTATCATCCAATTAAGACATTAACATGAGTTCTTATTCCTAAAATCATATCATAAATTAAGATAGGTGTATAACACAACATATGTCCCAAAGATTACAGCTTGAGACAAAAATCCATTACCAGCATTGGTAACTTTTTAGTCATAATACCCTCTAATGAATACTATAAACTGAAACATTAAATAGAATTAAAATAATTATATTAGTGATATAACATGAACAAATTTTAGTTTTTAAATCACCCAAAATAAATGAGTGGTAAATTTGAAATATTCCCCCAATAAATAAAAGAGAGACTACAAATCTTTTACTTCAAGTCTTGAAAATAATCATACACATCTGAACCTAATATATAATAAATATAGGATTATTATTATTTTATTATATAATAATAATATTGTATTTAATATTATATATGATTTAGTTATTATAATTAATCATCAATTTATTATCAATTCCTCATTAAAAATTTTATTCGGGAAATAATTGCTTTATTTTTCATATACGATTTGGTTTGGTAGTTTAGATCCATTTAATTTGATCACGGTTACATCATATAAAAATAATAACCATGATATAAATATATTATATATTAATTATATTTTTATTTAGATTATTCCATTAAATTTAGAGATAGAAAATGAATTATTCCATTCATAGAGATGGTATGTTGTATGTATGAATGAACGTTCTTTCAATTTTACCGATGGATGGAAAAAATGAAATTTAAAAAAATCACCTTTTGAAAATAATTTTTGTTTAATTTATATAATATATAATAATTAAATATATCCTTATTACCATTCATGTTGATAAAAAATGACAAATGAATCACATATCTTATAGAGGTGATAGTCCATGAGTGTACACGAGCGACATTATCATTTTCCAATAGATTGGACGGTAAGAGAGTTGAGGTGGTTATATAATATCATATGTTTAATTAAGTCTTAAATTTCATTCATAGATTTTAAATCCATAATTATATCCAATCATAAAAGGTAGTGAAAGAAAACAAATTATATCAGTCTATGATGTGGCAATTCATTGTACACACAATTGATGGTTTCATTTCCCATTTTATGTAAGGGAAGATTGAAATATTATATTCTATAAAAATAAGAAAATATTATTATATGTTATATAAATGAGTTATTATATTTTAATTTATAATACATTAATTATTTTTCAATGAGGAGTAAAATGAAAGATCCTATTGAATACAATTAACATATCATTGAACAACCTTCTTTGGATCTCTTTTCAATTACCCTAGGGTCGGTATTTTGGGAAGAACAACATACCTATATCAATATTGGTATATTTGGGCTAATTAAAATGGGTTATTAGGTTTAAATAATTGAGGTAAAGTTGTTCCCGTTTATAATTGAGGAGGAGTGACATTATTTTAAATTTGCAAAATTATTAATTTATTGGAGGTCACTCTCATTCCATGTACATCACAAGTTTATAAATAATAGACTATATTCAATATAATGTTTATAAAAACATCCAAAATAAAAATAACACATGTTTTAAATATTTTATTCCCTTATCCTCTAAGCTTAATCGCATTTACCGTAATAGTTTTCATTGTGGAAAATTTTACCTTTTTATTTATCTAGTTAATTTTTTCCATAAGACTAAAAATAATATTATTCTTTCAAGATATTATTGATCCACTAATTATATATTTCAAATAAAATTAATTATATAATAATCCTATTTGATTTCAAAATAAATTTTAATTTAATCGCTTGTAACACACAAAACCTCATTTTATCCTTAACTACAATAATTAATTATATCTATTTTTACTATTAATTTAGACTAAATATAAAATTTAAATTAGTAATTATTATTAATTATTATTATTAAAAATATTAAATCTATTTAATCATATACAATTCCTTGAGGTTTCATAATTTAATTATAACCTAAACACACAAACATGATGAAAAAATGGATTTCCAAAGTAAATTTTCATAAGTATAGAATTTTTTAATATTAAATTTAATATTAAATTGATTAAATTAATATAAATAGTATTAAATATTATATTATTTGACTACTTTTTCTTTAAAACCCAAATAAAAATTTTACATTTAAAATATTTGAACAAATAGCATTTTTTTATAAAAAATCACCACTCTTCATTGAAAAATAAATCATTTCTTGAAATTACAAACAATTAACTATAAGTTAATTTTCATGTTTTTATTTTATAAAGTATTTTAATTTTTTAAATAGTCTATTAAAATAGTTGAAAAAATTAGTTTCAAAATTAGAGCAGATAACTTGATGAAACCGTGTTTTTGAAAAAAAAATACAGTTTTAATCATTAAAATGAATTTATTCTAATAGCATGCATAGAATAATATTAGTTTAAGGGAAAAAATTATTAAGTATATTCTATATTAAGTTGATTAAAATCATACACCAATAGTGGGTAATTTATTTTGTTATGGTAAAAATAATTTGTTCTCGTAAAAATATTTTTTTAGAAAATAATCTGTTTTACATTCAAATGAAATATTTTTATTTCTAATCAGTTGATAAAAATTTAATTTTTTTAATTTAGATGAAAATAATATTCTTATTATAATTTAGTTATTCCAATTCATACACAACTATTTAGTAGTTTGGTTCTATAAATCTTGTTCAGATAATAATATTTATAGTATATTACAATTTGATAAAACATTGTGTTTTTTTAATGTAAGATTTTTAAAAATATTAAATTGTTTTTAAAAATAAATTCATATAATCTCAGTGTGTTAAAAAAACATTGAAAATTATTTCTAATCTCTCATTGAAAATAATATTTATCTTAATGAGCTATTTAGGAATAGTTTTTTATTAGCATTTTTCTCAATCATGTTTTATTTAAAAGATAATTAAGACTACTATACTTATAAAAGAATATTTTTTATCCATATATTAAATTATTTAATTTCATATAAAATAAATATAAATGAAAATATAATCATTTCAATGTTTAAATTGATGCTTTTTTGAAAAAATATATAATATTATTGAATTGAATTTTTTAGTGGTAAATTACATTAATAATTCTTTATTTATTAATTTAATGAAATATTTAGATAATATTTTAAATTAATTATTTTACAATTCATCTAATGGTTTCTACAAGGAATGGAATTAGATTAAATTATTTTTTATTCTTAATAACAAAATTTTTCTAAAAAATTGTTTATGTTAGGGTTTTCAAGATTATTTTAAAATAATTGTCAATCACTTATTGAAATTGAATTTGATCAAATGTTTTATATATTTTTAGTCAACTTGTCAAATTATGTTCATAGTTCAATTTCATTTTTGTTCATTATAAATAGTAATTGTGGTGAAAATTTCTTGGTGGTATTAGTGTTAACTCAATTAATGGGGGTTATACTTCTATTAAACATGGATAAATGTGATTTGTTGAAAATATTTCAATCCAAAACTATCTTCACATTTCATTTGGTTTTATTGTGAAACTTTCACTTGAATATTTTTGTATTATATTTTAATGTTTTATGAATTTTCAAGAGTTCCACCCAACTCACTTATCGAATAATACATTTTCCCATCAAATATTCACAAACATTAATCTCTCAAGCTGTGACTATACCTACAAAAATATCTTTCCAACATCTCTTTGAACATTCAATATTTTTTTCCTTCCCAAAGTACAAAAAATGGAAGGAAAATGAAGTAATCTTTATAAGTTTTTATAATCTAGCGGTAATTTTCAATACAAATTTATTTTGGCATTATTTATTCCTTAACATCATAAAAGTCATCTATAAAAATATTAAAATAACTAATTCATTATTATTAATTTATAAAAATGGTTTTATGTAAATTTTTATCTATCTTAACCCTATTTTAAATAATATAATATTGATAATATCATTCATGTATATGTGGTGAATACCACATCTATGAAGCTATGGGATTAGTTTTTCATGTACCCCAAATAGAGATTTTAAAAAATATGGATTATTGATTTTAATTGATATCTATGATATTATAACGATTTTGGAATGAAATATTATTATTTACCATTACTTTTTCAAATCAATAGAATATGAAAACATTATTCATTTGTAAATAAAAACTACTATCTTCCCAAAGTGATGTAATTAATTTCTCTTAAACTCCATATATAAATGTAAGTAAATGTAACTTATAAATATAATAAATAAAACATAGATATTTGTTTAGATATGAATCCATAATCATGGGGCATGTACTAGATCAATCATACAAAACCATTCATGGGAAACAAAATAATTAACACCATGAATATTGATTCTAATAAAAAAATATTTAATAAATGTATAATTAACAATTATAATAAAATGATATAATTTAAAATAATTATTAATATTTTTCTATATTATATTTATAATAAATTTAAATTTATTATTTGATAACACAATAGCACAAATGATGAATTTCTTTTCCCAAGATAATAATCATTTCAAATATATCATTTCTTTTTTGGATTCTCTCTGATTAATATTCTTTGATAAATATTATATGATCTTTATCACTAAAACCCCATAGATATTCATCAAATACAACTATTTATGAGGTATTAATATTTTTCATTAATTTTTCTATGTTTGATAATTTAAATTTCCAATAATATTTTTTTAATAATAGTCTACCTTATTTCTTCTTTAGATAACAAACATTTTCCTCCATGTCCAAATTATTTAAAATTATTTCAAGAATATTATTTTATTTGTTATAATGATTTTTTGAATTCATTTTCAACAATATTTTTATATCAATTATAATGAATAAAATGGTAAATTTATAATTTTTTAGAAAACATTTATTTAGAATTTTAATAAAAAGTGTGGAAGGATTCATTGTTTTAACTTTAAACTGACTAAAGGATTCTACCTTCATCAGAAAATTAATTGGAGTTAAATAATAATTTATAGGTAGAGATAATTATTTTCAATTAAAAAAATTTCTAAAAATTATGTAAATTATTACTAAACTTTTTATCAATATATAAGGATATTTTTCTCCGATTTTTTAATAATGGTTCTAATATTCTTTTAATGGTACATTTCAACTAGGTCATCATCCTTTCATGATTCCTCTACTTAATTTTACATATGATCTTATGATACAAACCATGTTCATTATCTATATCTCTTATGATTATATGATGTTGAAACTATTATGAAACCCATTTCTTTTAAAAGGGTTTTGATATAATAAATTGGAAAAAGTTTCTAGGATCTTCTGGCACATATTTATATGGTTTTTAATATTTTATTGGTTGGTACATTATATCCCACCAATTATTTGGATAATGATTTATGTTTTATTATATAATATTATATGGGTAGAAAGTAAACCCATTCATGGGAATGTATTATTTTGGAGTGTAAATCTAATTAATTATGGGACATTGTACACTATGTGATGATGGTATTATAACTGAGACTTGACTAATGAAATTGTTTTCTATGGATATGAATATTCCAAATTTCTTATGAAATATTATTATTATCATGATATTATTTCATGGGTCATAATATATTAATAATTATTCAACAATTTTTGACCTATTTTTCTTAAATGTAAAATATTTATTAAATGAATTATAATTTTTGATCTATGACTAATTGGGCATGATATTCATAAGTTATGATCATCCTGTCATAACCTTATTCTTATATTTTACATTAATAGGATCACTGATTGAAGTATCACATGTATACCCTTACTAAGGATTAATTCCCACAAATTTGTATTCTTCCATTTTACACAAGTTATGAATAATTCATTTTATTATTTTATATATAAAAATAATAAATTGACAAATTATATAATGGGACCTAAGGAAAATATTTCCTAAAATAATATGATTAAGTATGTAGTCTCAAATTATACTACACCATTATGATTATAGGGAGTGAACCTCTATTTAATGTTTTGGGATTTAATCTCAAACAATGATATAATTAAGTAAAAAATTTCTCAGGATGCATTAGTTGGTATTAGAGTTGGGTTTTATTATTTTTAAGGATTTTGATATGATGAATATAAGGAAAAAATTATTAAACTCATGACATACTGGATTGGATATCAAGAATTATTTTCTTTAATATATGATTTATCACTCTAATTATTATATTCTAATGATTTCTATAAGAATTTATGTCTTAAAAATTAATGGATAAATGAATAATCATGTTAACTACAAATGTGGTCATTATTTTATTGATTTTCCTATTGAACAACCAAATGAAATAAGAAAAAAATATAAAATATTGATGGTATAGTCACGTAACTCTCTCAATACCTGAATCATGATAAGATTATTAATGTTCAAAAGAGGCACCAAAACACTATTGAGTCTTTCATGAGCCAATAAGAACCATTATTCAGTGGTTACCCTGATCCACTATTGACCATGAAATTTATCAGTACTAGTAAAAAGATTTTTTTGTTCTCTAGTTCTATGAGCATGACAATGTATCCTAGGTGGTGTATTGTTTGGAAGTAAAAAATATCAATTGTTGTATCTTTTTAACCATAATAAGAATTATGGATTAAATTAATATAAGGAATTATATTATTTAAAGAGTGTATTATTATGTAAGTATTTCCCCTGTAATTTTACACAAAAATTAAATGTGAATTACGTAAAATTAAGTATAAGGATAATGAAACTATTAATACCTATAACGAAAGCATAATAATAATTTTGTGGTATGATTTTTGTATTATCATTGGCACTAAAATTCAAATTGAGAAGTTCAACAGTGGGATAATACCAAATCATTGAAATTCATTGGTCATGAAAAAAATTAATATCCAATATTATTTTTTTTGATGTTCTCTAAAAGTAGAAATTGATAGTGGAGAATCACATTATCCTCATGTTTGGGATATAATTATATTGATTGAAGTTTTAGGAAATTATTACTATTAATACAATATAATAAGAAGATTAGATATTCTTCTATTACAAAAAAATGTAATTTAGAATGGGGGTAGTTATTTCAAAGGGACTAGTAATTATATAATCTTTTGAAAGAAAGGTCACCAAGAAAGTGAATATATATGATATTTAGAGAGGAAAAAATGAAATGAATTTTGGGATATTTTAGTTATATTCACCACCAACAATCTAATACTCCCACTAAAAGAAGTATGTTCCATATTCAAATTAGTGTATAAATCTACATGTTAATGAAATTAATCAGCATCAATAGCCTACTAAACCATGGGACAAAGGTAATGATCATGTGATCACTACTGATGAAGAGAGTCATTAGATCAAAGTGGTAAAATTTACACTTAGTATAAACTATATAACTAAAAATGTCTTATTTGATTTTAATTATAATCTTTAAACCCAGTCTTTTATATGTGATGAATTTTATAATTGTATAATATCAACACCTCAGCTATTAGATGTTGAATTTTTGATTGAAACTATTAAGAGTATAATGATCATATCTCTTATCTAAATCTACACTGTGATAGATTTTTAAGTAATTTTATTATGGAGGAAAACAATATTTTATATCTAGATGAATTTGATGTGTTATTTTGAATAGATTGTATTTCAGTATACAGTTAAAGTATAAATTGTTATTTAATGGAAGTAGCATCTTATATTCCCGTGGAATCGATGGTACTCTTCTGTTTTCATGATGAATTTGAACATCCAATGGAAGATACATCAATTATATGGGAAATAGTATCTATTAATGAGGGGTTTTTATCTCAATTGGTTGGGGATAAACTAGTTATTAATGATATTCCTTTTGTTCAAGGATATTTTTATGTGTATCATATAGTGGTTCTATATCTTCCCTTGAATCATGATGTTGAGTTTTCAATATAACTAATACCTGGTCCTATGCCTATTTCAATGAATTTTTATTCAATTTCCCTAATTGGGTTATAGGAATTTATTAAGACACTCTATTATTATATTGATAAGGTAATATTTCATCCATGTGTGTTAAAAATTGGTGCACTAATTCTTTTTTTAACATAAAACATAGTAAAATCATCTTTTCATTAATTAGAATGAACATATCAAGACTACTATCAAGAATATATACCATCCATCTCATTAATTAATTTTTTTTCTAAAATAAATGGATCTTAGAATATTTTAATGATTGGAATTTAATATATATTTCATTATTTTTGGGTTATAATGGATGTAATATGCATGATTTTGTTCAGTTTTAGGAATTATCATTATGAATATATAATATACCGATTTGGACTTACCAATGTCCATTCAATCATCAAAGAACAAATGAATAGTGTTTATAGTGATTAAAATTATTATTTTTTGGATTTAATTATATAGTGTATTCTTATATATTCAGTTAGCATGGAAGAAAATGACTATTAGCCAAGGATTGTGTGGATTAAATTGAGAATAGATAATCCATTTGATAAATTTATCATGTTTAAAATTATGTCTGTGGAAAGTATTATTCTTAGGTAATGTAATTACAAGATTGGGTATATTAGTGGATCCATAAAACATTTAATTTATTAAATTATGTCTTGTACCAAACATAATATTTAAATCAATAGATTTCTAGATTTTGTTGGATGCTACTAACGCATTATGAGAAATTTATCAGGGATACCAAATCCACTAACAAAGTTAACATGGAAGGGAAAAATTATTATTTAGATTGATGAATGTGAAGAAACTATTAATGAAACAAATATATGGTTGGTAAATGAACCTATGATCACACATCCCGACAATGGAGAATTATTTTTCATAAATATTAATTAATCCTGAAAAGAAATCGATGTATTCTAATATAGAATTACATGGTGGTAGATAATGTCTCTCTTCAATGAATGTTTTATTTGAAAGAAATATATGACATATGATTTGGAACCGGAATTGATTATTTTTTATTTGATGAAATTAATGAATTATATTTATGTGAAATGTGTGGAATATAAACCATTAGCAGAAGTCTATTGTATATATTCACACAAAAAAAAGTTGAATATGTTATAAAATAGATTATTGGAGTTCATTATATATTTTGAGTGCACAATAAATTCCCACTATATGAAGGAAAAAAAGGTAGATTATTCTTTGCGATGGTTGGACCATAATACAATTTCCATTATGTAGATTTAAAATTATATAATACCTTTGGATTTACAATGGATTATCCATGAAATTATAGGGAATGAATAATGATCATATATTTCAAATATTATTATTTAACTATCTATTTTTTTACTATTTAAGAGTTGAAGAATGAGAATCTATAGCAACAAAAGATGACAAGGAATATTCCATACTTCATTCATGATAGTGATGGAATAATATGGTTCCATAATTGGGTACATTTCTCATAAATAACTGAATTGATGAAGGATA
Source organism: Viscum album (assembly GCA_963277665.1). Taxonomy (NCBI): domain Eukaryota; kingdom Viridiplantae; phylum Streptophyta; class Magnoliopsida; order Santalales; family Viscaceae; genus Viscum; species Viscum album. The sequence continues at coordinate 198,635,097 of OY728137.1, read as the reverse complement.
TTATAGATGAAGATCATATGACATCATTTTATTTTTTATCATGGATGTATACATATTTATAGAGATGTAAAAGATAATTTCTATTGAGGGAATATGTTGAGACATAATGTGGATTAGGTATCTCATTACTTAGTATGATAGAAAGCAATGGACGATAGGTATAAGTATAAGTTGATGTTATAACCATTACCAATATTGAAGTGGATATTAGAAATAAATATAATTTATTATTTAGGGGACCCCCAAGACATATAAACAGAACAACTCTCATTGGGTTATAGTCATCACCATTATGAAATCATCACATTTCATTTTCTTTCCGGGGAGATTTATCTCATGATAAGCTATTTAGAATATTCACTAAGAAAGTGTAATGATTTTCTATATCACCACTTGTTATCATATTTGATCAATAAACATGTACTACCATTATATTCAAGAAATATCATCTACATTCCTTGGATAGAGAGTTTATATTTAGCACTACTAATCATCCTAATAAATCTTATAGCCAATGAGGTACATTCAAACCCTATATGATATTTTGAGAGAATTCCTTGTAGATTTTAAAGGATTTTGGGATCATTAAAATCCTCTAGTAAAACATTCTAACAGAAATTATGGCATCCCACCTTTTTATTTCATAACATTTCATTACATTTTACATATAGAGGACCTTTAAAGTCTAGTTTCTTTTAAATCAGGAACAAAATATAAGAAAAAATCAATGATAAGAAATGGAACAATTATTTTTTTTAAGAATATCAAATCATCTCCTTTATCTCATGTTCAATTAATTTTGTGTGAAAATATTCTTCAAACATTAATGGTCTGTGTATATATCACATTTCTCCCAATGGAGATTGTTCCCCTATATCATCAGAGAAAGAACGACTGCAGCCAGCTCCAGATCATGAGTAGGGTAGTTTTATTCATGAGTCTTCAACTGTCAAGATGCATAAGAAATGACTTTGTCATTTTTAATGAGGGCACACCCAAGACCTTTTAGAGATGGATTTCTAAAATTAAATAACACTTATCCACTTCAGGGAAGAGTTAACATGGGTGCATTAACCAATCTCTTCTTCAGCTCATGGAAACCTTCCTCACACTCTTTTGTCTATATGAACATGACCCCTTTTCGAGTTAACATGGTTAATGGATTAGAATGTCTTGAATAGTTTTATCCAAAATCTATAATAATATCTCCATAATCCAAGGAATCTATAAATCACAGTTATTATTGTAGGATGAGGCCACAACTCCACAACATATTTCATTTCAGTGTGTCAACTATGATTTCTTCATTTTTAACAATGCTCCCCAATAAATAAACTTTTAGTGACCAAAATTCACATTTTCTGAACATTCCAAAAACCCTATTATTCCATATAGTTTTTAGAATAACCATTAGATTATCCTCAAGATCCTCAAGAATTTTAAAATATATCATAATATCATCAATAAAAACTTCCACAATGTTATTAAGGTAGTACTTAATGACTATATTCATCAAATCCATTAAAATACACTATTATAAATGAGGGTTTTTTAAATGGATATATACTAACTATTTTATCAAAACGTAGGTATACTATAAGAAGTGGAAACATTTGTAAATAGTTTTAAAAAATTATTGGAAATGTGTTAATATATGAAAGATTTCCCAACAGTTTGAAAAAAATCGTTGGGAAAAATTTATTTCTTATAAAATATTCCAATTGTTTTAATAATCTTTTATTAAAGAGTGTCTTTACTAATAGTTTTTTAAAACCATTGGGAATGTTCTCCCCCAAATACACAGCACCCCTTGGCCTGATTGTAGACCCTATAGACCCTAATCCAAAGATCATACCGATGATTTCGTGGCCTCAAAACTCCTTCCAGTTATATATTCGTCATAAATAAATAATTTTATTTATTTTTACACTTCAAATTAGTATTTATTACCTTAGTTTTAATGTTCTTACTATATTTTTCTTATATTTTCTATTTTTATTTGGGATAAATTTGAGTTCTTGCGGTCTATGGAATACCGAACCATTTGATTTGTTTTCGATATTTTGTTCTACACTTCAAACATGGTAAAGGGTTTGTTTAGTGGGGTGGTATGGTAGTTCTTATAGACATTAGTTTAGTTGAAAATTGGATTTTTATTTTTTATTTATAGTTTTTTTCAATGAATAATGGTAATGGTATTGATATTGAGGATGAATTGGCACCCCTAAACACCCCCACCCCACCCCAGCCCCTTTGACACCTCCCCCCTAAATAGCCCCCCACCACCCCTGGACACCCCATCCCATTGGATATCCCCCACCCCCTACACCCCCACCCACACCCCCAGGACACCTCCCACACCCCTAGACACCCCCACCCTAGAACCCCCCCCCCCTTTGAACAGCCCTCGCCCCCCTGCACCCCCACCCCCTAGACACCCCCTCCCCAACCCCTTGAGACCCCCTCCCTCATCCTCCCTGGACACCCCTCACCTCCCATGGATACCCCCCCCCAATGAAACCCCCACATCCTTGGACACCCCCACCCTTTGAACAACCCCAACCCCCGCCCCCTTGACTTCCCCACCCCACCCCCCTGGACACCCCACACCCTCCATGTACACCCTCCCCCACCATGGACACCCCTAACCCCTGGACAACCCCCCCAACCCCTAGACACCCCACCCCTGTACACCCTCTACCCCTTAGACACCCCCTCCCACCCCCTTAGACAGCCCCCCCTGGACACCACCACACCTCCTAGACACCACCGCACCTCCTATGTGCTTGGCCCAATTTATTAATTGGAATTAACAATGTAGTTGATTTACCCTTTCCCTAATGACATTTCTTAATTGACCCATAGAGCCTAATATATTAAATTTTTTGTGTTTGGATAAATAGAATTTGTCATGTTTTGATAAATTAAATGGATTTTTTTAATGGAATGGATAATTCATGATGGTTTTCCTTTCATAACAAATAAATTGATTTAAAATAAAATTACCGTAAGGGGGCTGCAGGAGAGGTAGTGGTTGTCTAGGTGTGGGGGGATGTTCAGGTGGGGGTGGGTTGTTCAGGGGGTAAGGGAAAACAGAGGGGGTAGGGGGTACAAGGGTGTGGGGGAGGATAGCATGGGCTGCCCAAGGAGGGGTGTGTGCTGTCCAGGGGGTTAGGGTGGTGTGTTTTGGTGGTGGAGGGGGTGTGGGCCGTCTAGGGGTTGGGTTGTCCAGGGGGTGGGGTGGGATGTCCCAGTGGGGGAGGCGGTTTGGGATATATATGGGGGGGGGGGGTTGTCCAGGTGGTGTAGAGTGTGTGGGTTGTCCAAGTAGGGGGATGGGCTTTCCAAGTTGGGGGTGGGGGGGGGGGGGGGTTCCGAGTTGGGGGTTGTAGGGGGTGAGCTCTCTATGTTGGGAGGGGGCTATCTAGGGGTGGGGGGCTACAATTCGATATAAAATATATTTTATGACCCCATTTTAGGGGTGGAAACCCCCAATACTATGGACATCCCCCTCAGACACCCCCACCCCTTGGACAACCCCTCCACCCCCATGGACAGCCCTCCCACCCCCATGGACAGCCCTGCCACCCCCCCCCCCTGACACCTCATACCCCTTTGTACAGCCCTTCCTACCTCGTGGATAGCCTGCCCACACACCCATTACACCTAGATATCCATGTCAGACCCTGGACAGCCTTCCTACACCTTTGTACACCTCATTCCTCTTGGACAGAATCCCACCCCCTATAAAGCCCCTTGGACCCCCCGACCCCCTGGACAGCCCAGCCACCCCCGTGGACAGCCCACCCACCTCTAGACACCTCGTACCCCCTAGATAGTCATCCCACCACCTAGAAACCCTCCCACCACCCCCACGGACACACCCTCATCCCTTAGACACCCCCACCCCCCGGACAACCCCAAGACCCCCCCGACCCCCCCTGACAGCCCCTCCACTCCCATGGACAGCTCAACCACCCCCTGGACAACACCTCCCACCCCTAGACACCCCGCTCACCCCTAGGACAGCCCAACCCATCCACCTAGACAACCCCCCCCCCCCCCCCCCCCCGTAGACACCGCTAACCCCCTAGAGAGCCCATCCACCCCCGTGGACCTCCCTCCCACCCCTCTTGACAGCACCGCCCATCCCCTAGACACCCCGCCCACCCCCTGGACAGCCTTGCCCACCCCCTGAACATCCCCCATTCCCTAGAAATCCCTCACCCCTAGACACCCCATACCCCCATGGATTTTCCATTCACCCCAATGGACAGCCCCGCCACCCCCGGGACACACTGTACCCCATTGGACACCTCGTACCCCAGGACACCCCGAACCCCACTAGAATCCTCATACCCCGGCACAACCACGACCCCCTGTGACCTCTCTATATATTTTTACTATGTAAAGAACATGATGGTTTGTATTATTCTACAAAAAATTTATTGAAACATGCATCATCTACCTGGGAAAAAGAAATTAAAATTTTTCTTAATTTTGACTACTTTTTACCCTTTATTAATCTGGTATAATCAATTATCAAGATTTTAATAGACATATGAGAGTAAGTAAATAACCACCCTACTAATAATTATTTTTTTATATCTTCTACAATTTATTTAATTTATTATACATATATTCACTCTCACCTAGAACAATGGATAGTCAAATTATCCACGAATCCCCCTATTCCATCTCATTTAATTTGTTTTTTGGGATAAAAATTAGTTATACTTTTCAATTTACATCCAAATTTGTTTTCAAATGCAGAAAATGAAACCAATTGAAGGGAGGTGATGAAAACAGATTATGGACAACAATCATCGCATAACTGAGTTGGGTATTCTACCACTAGTTCCTGTAGTGAGAGTTTTATTTCAAATATATATATTTTCAAATAATATATAATTTCATGTGATTAATTTTTATTAAAACATTTTTGTAGGAACCTTTTATAAGGAAGTAGTTATTTGATGAGTAGCCTAGTAGTGGTCCCAATATTCAGGGTGTTTGTATGAAGGGTTGTGGTACGAGAGATAGACGATCTGGTCGACATACCCGATTAGACCCTGCCCATCCCACCAACATACCATCCACCCCACATTTTGTTCGTGGTGTGTCATTATGGACACAGGAGATATTTGGGCCTCAAAATATTTTTACCACCCTTTACATATGATCTTCCTGAACCATCAGTACCATATTTGATAATGATTCCCACTCCCCATCCAACATTCGACCAATCATCCCTATCATCTTATTTTACTTCTTATTGCTTATCTTTTGGATTTTATGTTCCACTTACTTCGACTCTTGCTCTACCAAAGTCTGTCACTACAGAGCATACATTGGGACCTACTACACCTTTATAGGGTGTTCCTTCAGTTTCTATGGATCTAGTGGCACCCATTGATCATACTACCACTGGCATCTTTATACATCCCTCACAAATTTTTACACATTGATTTATTTTCATTATAACAAGTATTGATAAAATATTCATTCAAAACAGATTCGTCTACAGATAGGAGGCATGGGTGGGGGAATACATGCATGTGTGTGGTGTGGAACTGCAGCACGTAGTTGATGGTGGACTATAATGTTGATAATTATATGGTGGAAAAATCAGGGAAGCAATGTCTGAGTTTTTTTGCAACGCTTACCAAATACTCTGACATCATTCATGTCATCCCGCTCTCATGAAGAAAGTTTCAAAATGAAGTCAAGGATAAATATTTCATAGAGATATGGGTAAAAAAATCAGTTTTATTTAATGTAATATATTATGTTTTTTATTTATATGAATTATAATTTTGGTGGTATCTTCAGTTTAATTTTTTCAATGGTGAGGGTGCACAAACAACACGTCTAAAGGATCTAGGTGATCTTTGGAGAGAATATAAGCACGAATTGTATATTATCTAGTGTTCTAGAGTTGGCACAGAGATAAAGGTAGTCCTTGTCATGGATCATTTTCCAATAGAATAGTATTGACAGATGATTACTCATTGGACGACTGGCCAGTGTAATGTATTAATTACATTATAGGTATTTAAATGAAAATATTCTTGTTTTCATTAAAACTAATTATTTAATTTTATTTATGAATAATCCATAAGAAATTTAAAAAAATTGATGATAAACAATAACTCCTCACATGGGGCTGTACTAAGATGTCAGATCCTGAGAGGCATCAGTTTTGACAGTTTATAATCTATCTTTACGACTTGCACTTTCTATTGATTCCTCCATAATTTATTTGATTACTAAAGTTGTTTTAGAATTTTAGATATGTAATTAATTATTGGTATCCTATTTTTAATTATGTTTTCTTATATTCAATGTCATTTTAGAGGCATAAATTGATTATAGAAGGATGTGTACCTTGAGATAAATTGTTTTTCTAGAGTAGAAAGAAAAAGGATAGAAGTGTGGTTAATGAACCGACTCAATAGCAGATTGTAAAATTTACTCCGTAGATTGATAATTTTAATCCCTATTTTGTATATTAATAATCTATTAATATTTGTAACTGGCTGATTTAGAGGCCCTTGATTCCCAAGAACCAAGCAATTTTGGGCCAAATGATCACTTACATCATGTTTTGGGAGATGAGAACCCTGGTAGAGTACACTACCAACCTGGGAAGAGTATAGTTCAGACAAAGTATTGGCCCACCTAATGTATGGGTTGTAGTGCCACCAAGTTACAGTAGGTTAAGACACATGTAGAACATTTTGAAAAAAGGGACACAGAGATGACATAACATTCTTCTAATGAAAACACTACATTTATGAAACTAATGGATATTTTAAGTCCTACATGTCCACCAGAGGCCATCACCTCTTATGATGAATATATTTTGTCGATTTTTTCTATATATGGTTCACTAGGTGGATGTAATATTGGTGGTCGAGACAATACTAAGGAGGAGGCCGAGACGAAGTAGTTGTAGGGTTAGGAGGAGGATGAGGTGGAGGAGGACAATGTGGAGGAGGCGAGGCTGAGGAAGACGGCGAGGAGGAGGCTGAGGAGGAGGTGGAGGGTGATGAGGAGGTTTAGGTTGAGTACGAGGGTGAGGAAGATGTTGTTGTGCAGGGAGGGGATGATTATGGGGACGACGATGAGGACAAGGGTGAGGGTGATGATGACAGTGATGATATTATTGGTGATGATGGACAAATTTATTAGTTAGATTTTTACTGATATTACTGACCTTTGATGTTTATAGATTTCTTGTGCCTAAATATATGTGTGATTAGGTAGGTCACATTATCTTTATTTTTTTATCAATAAATAATAAAACATGACATGATGATTTTTTGTGACTGATTCAACCCTCCCTTGGACAACCCCGCCACCACTGTGGACAGCCTACCTACCCCCTGGACACCCCTACCCCATGGCCAACCCCGCCACCCCCATGGACAACCCGCTGACCTCCTTAGATAGCCCCTCCCCATGTGGACATCCCCCATCCCCCTGGATACCCCGCCCATCCCTAGACACCCGAACAATCATTGACAGCCCCCATCCCCATGGACAGCCCGCCAACCCCCATGGACACCCTTACCCCCTGGACAGCCCAACCACCCTCGTGGACATCCCGCCCACCACCCTAGACACCTTGTTCCCCACTTAGACAACCCTGTCCACCCCCATTAACTCCCCATACCTCCTTGGACAAACCCCACCTTTGTGGACATCCCACCCACCCCTTGGACAGCCCCACCACCCCCGTGGACAGCCTGCCCACCCCCTGGAAATCCACTCCCCCCGTGGGCATCCCCCCACCCCCGTGGACAGCGCGCCAACCCATTGGACTCCCCTACACTTGTGGATATTCCCCACCACTGTAGACTACCCTCCCACCCCTTGGACACCCATACCCTTATGGACATCCCCCCATCCTTATGGGAAGCCCACCCACCCCCTTGGATAGCCCCTCCCCCAGTGGAGAGCCCCCCAACCCCCGTGGAAAGTGACCCACCCCCCGGAAAGCCTACCACCCCCTAGAAAACCCTAACCCCCTGGAGAGCCCCACCACCCCATGGACAGCCCGACCACCCCCTAGATAGCCCATCCCCCCCTGTACAGCCCCGCCACCCCCGTGGACAGCACGCCCACACCCTAGATAGCCCCTCCTTCTATGGATATTTCCCCACCCCCATGGACAGCTCGCCCAACCCATAGACACCCCTACCCCAATGGACAGCCCCCACCCCAATGGACAACCCCCCCCCCCCCCCCCCCCCGAATACACCGTAACCCCTGGACAGTTCTACTACCCCCATGTATGGCCCGTCCACCCCCTGGACACCCCGTCCCACCTAGACAACCCCGCACACACCCTGGACACTCCATACCCCCTGGTTAGCCCCCACCACCGGATAGCCCCACCACCCGTATGGATAGCCCGCCCACCCCTTGTGGACAGCACCCCACCCTCGTGGATGGACCACCCACCCCATGGAGAGTCCCCCCCCCCCTTCCACCACCATGGACAACCCACCCACCCCCTGGACACCCCCTACCCCCTGGACAGCCCTACCACCCCCGTGGATTGTCTACCCACCCCCTGGACACCCTGTACCCCCCATGACAGCCCCTCCCACCCCCTGGACACCTCATACCTCCTGGACTGCCCTCCCACCCATGTGGATATCCCACCAAACCCCCTAGACCGCCCTTCCACCTCTGTGGAAATCCCATGCGTCTCCTTGGTCTGCCCATCCACCTATGGACATCCCCCCACCCCCACCACCGTGGATAGCCAGTCCAACCCCCCCCCCCCCCCCCATAGACAGCCCGCCCACCCCAGACACCCCCTACTCCTAGACAACCTCATCAATCCTGCAGACAGCCCACCCGCCCCCTAGACACCTCTAACCCCCTAAGACAACCCCACTCACCCCCTGGACACCTGGTACTTCCCTAGATAGCCCTCACCTGCTTGGATAGCCCAGGAACCCCTGTGGAAAGACCTCCCACCTAGATGTACACACTGTACCCCCTGGATAGCCCTACCACCCTGTTGTACACACCATACCCCTTGGACAGCCCTACCTCCCTCGTGGATAACCCACCCACCCTCGGGTCACCACGAACCCCCTAAACAACCCCCCCCCCCAATGGACTGCCCACCCACCCCCATGGACAAACTACCCACCCTCTGGACTCCCTATGAAACATCGACAGCCCCACCACCCCCATTGAAAGCCTTCACACACCCTCCCCCCATGGATATCCCCCCACCCCGTGGATAGCCTACCCTCCCACCTGGACACCCCATACCCCCGGACAGTCCCGCCACCCCCGTTGACAGCACGCCCACCCCCTGGACACCTCGTACCCCCTGGATAGCCAAACCCACCAATTTGACACCTTGTACTCCACTAGACATTCCCCACCCCCTTGGACACCCCATACCCCCTACACAACCCTACCACCCTTGTGGACATCCCACCAACCCCATGACTCCCCGTACCCCTTGAGTAGCCCCCACCCCCCCCCCCCAATGGACCGCCCACCTCCCTTGACACCCCCTACCCACCCTCGATAGCCCGACACCCTGGGGGATAGGCCGCCAACCCCCCCTGGACAAACCTACCCCTGTGGATAGCCCCCACCCCTGTGGACATCCCGCCAACCCCTTTGACACCCCTACCACCCTCGACAGCCCCACCACCCCTGTGGAAAGAGCGCCTGCCCACTGGAAACCTCATACCCCAACTAGACAGCCCCGCCCACCCCTCGAAGACACCCCGTACCCCCCTGGGCATCCCCCACCACCATAGGAAGCCCTCACACCTATAGATTATAGGTTTTCTAACAACTTCAAGATCCCTTTAATCATAGTTACCCACATCATTGCCTCATGGAATCGTTGATCACAAATAAAAAATAGTGGATGTTATTTTATTAACTCCCTTGCATAGTCAATTATCTGAGAAGAACATGGCTATTCCACTTCCCCTAGAGTTTGAGTAGACACCAATACTAGTAATACAATATATGGATCATAATAAATATTACCTAAGATATCTGCTTATTGAATTTTTTATTCATTTATAGTGGTAACATTTTAAAGAATTATCAAAAAAACCTTTAGTAAAATAATATGATGATTCAAAACAAGGGACACAAAATCACCAATCCCATAAAGAAACTTCATAAATAATTATTCATAAAACAAATTCAAAATCACATAATAGTGACATCATTATATTTAAAACACCGCAATGATTTATAAAAATACAATTTATGGTTCTATTTAAAAAATCAAATAGTATTTTTGTTCCACAATAAAAATGTAATCCATCTCCTAATAACCAAATATGCTTCAAAAAATACACAACAAAAACATTCATTTTCCCTAATGAAACAAATACTATTGAAATAAAATGTAATCCCAAACCATTTTAAAAATACTAATGATCTTAAAATCCATGAAATACATTCCATTAAAACCATGACAAACCCCCACTACCCCTAGGACAACCCCACCACCCACATAGACAACCCCTCACCCACTGGACATCCCCCACCCCGGTGGATACCCCCTCCCCCACCCCCTCCCCCCCGGACACCACCCCACCCCCTGGACACCACCAACCCCCCTAAAAATCCCCCCAACCCCCTGGACCGCCCCCACCCCATGGACACCCCAACCCCCATCGAAAACCCCCTACCCCCAAGACTGCCCCTCCCCCCAAACCCCCTGGATGGCCCCCACACCTCATAAACACCACCCCACCATAAAGACACCAACCACCCACTGTACACCCCCACCCCCATGGACATCTCCCCCCCCCCCCCGCGACACCACCCAACCCCCAGGCCCGCCCCCACCCCCTGGACACCCCCACCACCGAGACACCCCTCCCCCTATAAACCCACCCCCCACCCCCCAGAAACCCCTTAGACACCACCCCACCACACTGAACACCAGCCAATATCCCCTGGACCCCACCCACCCCTGGACAGCCCCCCCCCCCCCCCCACCACCACCACCCTAGACATCCCCCCTGAACATCCCCATCACCCCTGACAACCCACCCCCTGGACACTCCCTACCCCCTTGGAAAACCACCCTAAGCCAACTCAAACCACTAAAAATCCCCCCAACCATTTGAATTCTCAATCGAATTCATTATTTATTTAATTAACTTATGAATTGTGGATTAATGGTGTATGGTTATACTTATTTTATGGGTATAATTATTTTATGAGTATACATGTTGTAATTATCATATAAATTATGTGTTAATTTTTTATGTGTATAGAGGGTAATTTAATAAAAAAATGGAGGTATTCGAAATTCATTATGAATTATGTGTTGTATGAATTCATTATGAAATTATAATGAATTCCCCCCAACCCCCTATATGAATTCTATAGGCCTACTGGTTGAAGCTGGTGGAATTTCTATAGATTGTCATGGGGAGGCTAGTAAGTCGGCTTGCTATTGCAGGTATTTAAAGGCTATACCAACGGTTTACAACTATTTGCATATATGTAAAATAAGAACATTTACCAACGGTTTTATGTAAATCATTGGGAAAATTATATACCAACAGTTTTTAAACTGTTGGCATAGATTTATTTACTCCATATTTAATAATGGTTTTTGTGAAACCATTGTTAAAAGTCTATACCAATGGTTTAAAAACCATTGGTATAGAGATGATTTTTGACATTACCAATGGTTTTAAACAAAGGGTAAACATTTATATCAATGGTTTTAGTAAACTGTTGTTATATACTCATTTTTGAAACATATACCAATGGTTCTCACAGAACTATTAGAATATGTTTATCCCTACGGCTCAAGACCCAATAGTCTGGAAAACCATTGGTATTGTTTCTACTAGGGGTTTGGAAAACTGTTGGTATAGTTTATACAAATGGTTGTCCATCCATTTAAATCAGTTTTATACAGTTGGTAAATATGAAAATTCTAGTAGTGATAGCAAGTGAATTAGTCAGACCGAAGGGCATAACAAAAAACTCACATTTCCCAAATCTTGATGGGAAGGATGTTTTGAGAACATCTTTTTTCTTAACCCTAAATTGATGATAACCATATAAAAGAACAATCATATAGAAGAAATGATCCCCACGAAGTAGGGAGAATAAGTCATCAACTCTTTGGAGAGGTTATTAGTTCTTCACTTTGATCCCATTCAATTCTCTATAATCATTTCATAGCTGCATTGATCCATCGTTCTTCTTCATAAAGAGAAGAGGTGCTCCCCAAGGAGACATAGTTGGATGGATAAACCCCTTCTCCAAAATATCATGGAGATGCTTCTTTAATTCCTCCAGAACGACATTTTCCATCCTTTATGGGGTCTTTGATATTCGATGATATCCAAGTATTAGTTCAATGGAGAACTCAATCTCACTTTTTAGGGGGGGGGGTCCAGGTAAATCCCCAGGAAGTACATCAATGTATTCCTGGACAATGGGGACATTTTTAATCATTATACTCTATTTTAATTATTATTATTCACAGATAAACTTCATAAAGAATGACATAGAAGGTTATTATATATAAATATCAGGTTAAGATATCTCTCTTTGCAAAGATAGATGTATGTTTTCCATTCAAGACTATGGAAATGTTCTTTGCTTTCACATTTGATCATAGAAATTTACATTGAGAGCTAGTACATCCATAGAATAATTTTGAATCCTGGATGGGAATGAATACTATATTTGAGATAATATTGTGTACACTAAAGTAAATACTAAGATTTCTAAACACTAATGATTCTTGGATAATCCCACCAAGATTCTGGGCTGATATCTCTACTTTTAGAAATCCAGGGGTTGATTCTATATTATTTACAAACATGGAGGAAATAAAGGAAAGTGTAGAACCCGAATGAAACAATGTAATTTCTATCTTTTAGATAACAACAAGATTATCTTCACCACATCATTTTGTGCTTCAAAATCCGATATAGTGATTCAGAAAGTATGACCTTATTCCCTTGGCCGATGCTAAGGCTGATGGTGGTTCCCCTCCAATTCCATCAGATTTGGACAGTGATTGGAAAAGTGCCCAAGTTTTTTACACTTATAAAATTGGACATCAGGTAGGGACTACACCATATTCCCTTTTTAATTAGTGTTTGGGAGTTAAGAATTCACCTCATTATGAGAGCTTTGTGCGATATGGCCATCATTTCCTCACTTGTATCACTTCCCGCTACCGAGCAGGAAGTTCCTCGAATGCCTCTTCCAACATTTATTACACATGGGGCATGACAATTTCTTTCATCCTCTTATATGATCAAAATTCATCCCTAGTATTGTATATATTGATCATTTATTGTCATTGAATTTATGAGACCATTTCATCTCACCAAACTCTTGTTCGACTTTCATCACACTCTGCACAATAACCTCATAGCTATCTTAGTCTTAGTTGGCTAGATTCATTCGTAGATTATGTCTTAGTCCATCGAAGATTATATCAAACATAACATTTGTATCAATGAAAAATCTAGAGGTTTAAAGTGAAAACCATGGGTTGTACATCTTGTAGCTTCCCATAGATTCATTCTCCTTCTTCTTTAGCTCAGGAATCTCCTTATCTATTATTGTTCTCATGGAATGATGGAAATAATAACTAAAGAAGATCCCTATGAACTCTTCCCACTTCATATCTTTAACCTCCACACTTGGCCTCATGTTTTTTATCAACTCCCACAACTGATCAGATTCTCCCTCTAAACAGAAAATAGATAGGGTCACCTTCCCTTTTTATGAAAAGTGGATCATAGAAATGATCATTTCAATAGTACTGATCCATTATTCCAAAATCAATGGGTCAGGAGATACACTAAATTTTGGTGTTCATTGATGCATAAATCAATCAAAATAATGTTGTTCCCTTCACAGAAATATTGGTCTCTTAGCTTCATTCAAGTTATTTCCCATAACCTGAGTCAGTTGGTTTGTCATTCTCATGAATTTTTCCATTTTGACTTCCATTGGAGGGTCATCATCCCATAGTACTTTGCAGTCACCATTTTCACGGTTTCTCTTATTTCCCACAATTTTCTAAAAGAATAAAACCTTGGTTAGAATTTTATTTCATTTACAAATATTTCAACTAGAATGGACTTCCTGTATTAAAACATCATGCATAAAAAATTACATTTCTCTATAAATCATTCATTATGATTCATAAAAAGCTCGTGATTGGCCAAAAATATCTCTATGGAGTGTCAAACCAAGAGTGTAGTAAGGCCAATTATCATGTACCAGGATACCCCAGGTCATGATCGAAACCCCTTGTTAGATTTTTCACTCATAAGTACATCTATTCCAGAGCCACATCCACTTGTTCTTATCCAAACATGGATTTATTTTTCTGTAAACCACTTACCTAATATTTCATAGAAATATCAACATGTTTTCTTATATTTGAAATATTATATACGGTTATTCCAAAAGTTTACAAAGACTAATTTTCATAAATAAGTAAACTATACTTTGATACTAAATGTGGCATCATGCCTTTTTTATTTCACAACATTTCATTAAATTTTACAATCATAAGACCTTAAAAGTATAGTTTCATGGAAATCAGAAAAAAAGTATATGAAAACAAAAAACCCACTTCTAAATATCCTAGAAAAGCCTCTTGAAAAGTTTATTCTATGTAAAACTACTACATCCCATAACCTAAAGACATAAATCAAAGGAAAGGGTGACAGAAAGTCTGGTAAAGAATAAAAGGGAATCTATTTACTTGTGATATCAATAAGAACTTGATGAAAAACATAAAGTCATGAGAAATGGAAGTAAAGGCATATAATAATGAAAATAACTTGAACCATATCTTTAATATGTGGATACAACATTTAATTTAGACATAGAAATATCATAATGAAAATAACTTGAACTATATCTTAAATAATTTACCCAATGCATTAGAGTGAGGTCACAAAAATTACCAAGGTTATTCACCAAGGTATCGTGAAACTTGTCATCTCTAGAGATTAAATAATTTACCCAATGCATTAGAGTGAGGTCAGGTTGCACCATTAATATGTATTTACTTTCATGTGAACCACATATATCCTAATCAAACATTTCATAAATAAACCAAATAGAATAAAATAAATGTGTTTCATGTCAAAATTATGACATTTAAAATGTGCATCAAAATAAAATTATTATGTCATTTATAACCCGTGGAAAGGAAGTAAGAGCTATATGTATGTCAATTTCATAATCAAATAGATCAATTTTATGTTTTTATAAATACCTCTAGAAATGAAAATATGTTAGGTATTAACATAAATAAAATATTATAAATTCTTCTTGAAAAAGAGAGAGATTTTGAGACGCAAATTCTGAAGCATAATGGCTATGTAACATGGTTTTAGAAAACATTAAAAACAGAGGTTACAAGGGTAACCCAATCCGAAATAACTCATAACACTATATAGGTAAAAAATAGTATATAAATATGTTTATGGTGTCTATATTGGAATGACATACAATATGAAAAAAAACTTTAAATAAAATAAGAGATGTTATTTATTTTAAAAAAAATTCAGGAGCCTAACGACGTCATTTAAAATTTTAAAAAATTAGTTTGTGAGAGAAGAAAGGGTCTCTCATCATTTGGGCTTGATTTTGAAAGTAGTGAAGATTTATAAGAACGTATCCTATATAATTAAATTGAATCTAGAATACATAACATAAAGGAATTCATCACATAAAAGAAGAGGGTGAAAGGTTCCCTTACATTTAAGAGTGACTTAGAAAGCTCAAAGGTTGGGACCTTAGGGGGGGGGGCTTGAGGGAGCCTTGGGAGGACTCCTATAGAGGTATAGAGACCAGATAATTTTTTAGGATGATTTTTCATTGAATGTAATGAGGTAATAGCTTGGTATTTGTAGCAAAAGTGACGGAATATTTAATTAATTTCCAAGGGACACCTCCTTAGTGGTATTTGTAAAACCATGTGCTTGACCTTGGTAGATTCCCATGTTATTGGCCACTTGGGACACCTCATAACATATCTTACTATTTAAAAGTCAACCATAATTATTAAATACTTATTACATCATTAATAATGTCATTAATCACACAGAAACTCAAAACTATATTTTTACTATTCACCGAAAAAATATGTTATAATAACATCCTAAATTCACCCTAATCTAATATCGATAGTATGAATTTAAAAATAAACTCCATTTTATGAAAATAATTTATTAACAATGTGAAAATGTATTTTTCTGTAAAAACACTTTTTACATGAAAAATAGTAATTCATAACTAATAATTTCTGAAACAGTTATTTACTTATCCAATTACATCACTTCACCATTCAAGATTCCTCAATTATATTTATACATTCTTAAGTTTTGTTACTATTCCATTGGTCACATTACTATTCATAAGGGTAATATTTATATTCATACATTACTATTAATTAAAAATTCATTTAATCTCATTAGACTCTAAATTTCTTACTGGTCACAGCTGTAAAACACCATTTTTTTAAAATCATTTTACATTATTAATTATTTAAAATAAACAAATGAATATTTTAAATTACACTTTTTCCAAAATTCATCAATAATATATAATTTCTTCCTACATGTATTAGGACATTTTAATTTCAAAAATTTTACCTAAAAATAATAATAATTTTATTTGAACAAAAGGTTTATAAAATGTAACTAAGGCATCGTTCTGTAGCCCCTTATAACTCATGCATTGGACGTAACTGTTAGATGTGCTAAGGGGATATAATATTTGGGAGGCTCAGAAAACATTAATTTAGTGGTGATTTATATAATCTTGAACTTCTCTCATAGGTGATTCCTTTAAAGCTTCACATGTTTTATTTCGGCATGGGAATGGTCTAGAGCAAAGCCCAGTGATGCAACATCCTTCCCAAGCTCTGACATATGGGATTTTTATGGCCTGATTCTACTAGATGAGGCCATTGAATCTAATTTTTATATTAAATAACCATGACCAGTTTTATTTATAAACAATAATCATAATATTAGAAATTTAGTTTCTCATGGTAATATAATCGTCAAAGCCTAGTGGTATTATTTTAATGATACTCACATCATTAATTAAAAGATATTGTTTTTTTGGGAATTAAATAAAATAATACAAAAAATTATGAAAAAAATATTATTCAAAAGATCTGGTCGTTACATTCTTCCCCTCTGATGAAATTTCATCCCCAAAATTTTAACTCATACCCTCAAAAGTGAAAAGGTGTAGGTACTTCTGTCTTATAGAGTCAACTAGGTCCCATGTGGCTTCTTCATATTTTTGGTCCCTACACAACACCATAACAAGGTGGGTAGCCATTTTTTCATAGAACCTTGTCTCTTCCATCCAAGATCTCCATCGTTTGTTCCTCCTAAGAGAGGTCATGTTCACGATGTTCCACATCTAGATTTAGTACATGTGAAGGGTCAGGTATGTAATTCATCATGAGTGCTACATGTAATACATCATGAAATTGTTCTAGATTTATAGGGTGTGCAAGCCAATAGTCCACTTCTGTAATATGATGAAGGATTTTATAAGGGCCAATGTACCTGGGGTTGAGTTTCCCTTTCTTACCAAACCTCATGACTCTTTTTCAAGGTGAAATTCAAAGAAATACTTTGTCCCCAACATCAAACATCAATTCCCTTCGACGGTTATTGTATTATCTCCCTTTCCTACTCTAAGAAGCTTTAATGTGTTATACAATAACATGGACTTTTTATGTCATCTCTTGAACAAGATCTAGCCCAATAATCATTATCTCACTAGATTTAAGATAAAAATAGGATTTATACATTGCTTACCATATTGAGCTTCACATTGTTCCATTTGAATGCCTGAGTGGAAGCTGTTGTTGTAAGAGAACTCAACTAAAGGGAGATGTTGATCCCATCCACCTCTAAATTCCATTGAGCATGTTACCAGCATATCCTCAAGTGTTTGAATAGTACTTTTAGATTGTCCATTAGTTTTAGGGTGATAGGCCGTCTTGAAATTCAATTTAGTGCTCAGAGCATGTTGAAGTATTCTCTAGAATTTTGATGTGAACCTTGGATCATGATCAGATATGATTGAATGTGGAAGTCCATGCATCCTTACCAGTTCCTTTATGAAATTACTAGCATGTTGATCAATAGAGAAGTCTTCCTGAATGTAGATAAAATGTGCAGTCTTGGGGAGATGGTCCACAGTAACCTATATCACATTGTTTCCTTTAGAATTTCTTGGGATAACAGTGACAATGTCCATAGTGATATTGTCCCACTTTCATACTGGTATCTGTAGTGGTTGAAATACCCCTTTTGGAAGTTGTCTCTCTACCTACACTGGATGACATACCAGGCACCTTGAAGAGTTGTCAAGAATCTCCATTTTCATATTATCCCCCTAATAATGGTCACGAAGGTCTCTATACATTTTCGTGCTTCCTAGATATATAGAAAAAGTTGAGCTCTGAGTTTCATCTATCATCTCCTTATTAATTTCTGGAATAGATAGAACACATAGTCTTGAATGAAATTTCAGTACACCTTCCTGATCAATATTGAACTCATGAAACATCTCATCCTTAATAGCCTCAAACTTCTTCTATAAAAAAGGATATTCTTTCTAAGATTTCATTATATTCTCTAGAATTGAAAGTTGTGAATTTATTTGGGTTAGGGTTGATAGTGTCCCTTCACTTATAATTCACATGTTAATATTTACTCAGTCTTTGATCAAAGGATCTCTTTGAATCCTCATCTCGGAAAGAAAAACTTGTTCATTCCATCATAATGCATCAGAAGCATTGTTTTCTCTTCTAGGATGATAATGAATTGAACAATCTTAGTCTTTAAGAATGTAAAATCATCTCTTTGTCTTATGTTCAATTCCATTTTTGTGAAAATATACATTAAAATTTGACGGCTTCTGTATATATAAAATTTATCCCCATAAAGATAGTGCCTCCATACCTTCATAGAAAAAATGACCACATCCAAATCCAAATCATACATAGGATTGTACTATTCATGAGTCTTCAACGATCAAGATGCATAAGCAATGACTTTTTCATTTAGCATGAGGATGCACAAGAAGCCATTTTAGAAATGCATCGCTAAAAATAAGGAATTCTTCTCCACTTGATGGATGAGTTTACAAGAGTTCAATAACCAATATCTTCTTCAAATCATGGAAACATTCCTCACACTCCATTGTCAAGATTAAATTGAACCCTTTTCGAGTTAACTTGGTTAATGGATTGGAAATTCATGAAATTATTTCCAAAAACCTCCTATAATATATTGTTAATCAATGGAAACTAGGAATCTCAGTTATTCCTGTAGTCTAAGGAAAATCCTCTAAAACATTTTTCTTACCAGGGTTAACGGTGATTCCTTCATTGGTAACAATGTTCCCCAAGAAAGAAACTTCTTGTAACCAAAGTTCACATTTTCTGAACATTCCAAAAAGCCTCTACTTCTGTAGAGTTTATAGAATAACCCATAGATGTTCCTCATGCTCCTCACGACATGTTGAATAAATCAAAATATCATCAATAAAAACTACCACATAGTTATCAAGGTAGTCCTTAAAGAATCTATTCATCTAATCCATAAAAATATTAGGTGCATTAGTTATTCCGAAGGGCATATCAAAAAACTCATAATGCACATATCTTGATTGTAAGAAAGTTTTTTGAATATCTTTTTTATTCACCATCAATTGATAGTAACCAGGACGAAGATTAATCTTAGAGAAGAATTGAGTGTAACGACCCGAACGTTTTAATAAAATTTATTTTCTAAATTTCGGTGTTTTTTTATACTGATCAAAACTATATCCTTCAATTAATGACGTGAGTATAATTAAATGAGACTTTTGGGTTACGATTGTTATATGATCGTTCGTCAATAATACCATTGGAAAATAAAATCATTATGTAACAATTATTATTTATAAATACATGTGATCTTGGTTAATTAATACAGAAAAGAGAGTTGATTGGATCATCCAGTAGACTTGGGCTACACAAAACCCATTTGTCGAAGTTGAAGAAGGAGGTAGCATCTATGGGATTTTCTTTGGACCAATCCCAAGCTGAGATTCAACATGTGAAGCTTGAATGAAATCGCCGAAGGGAGAAGTTCACGTGGAAATAAATCCCCACTCAGGCAATGTTGTCCAAGCTGCCCCAATATTCTATCATCATAGCACACCTTACACTAAGGTCTTATATAGGTGTTATAAAGAACTATGTAATGAGGCCTTAGATACCATTTGTAATTCCATTGTACAAATTATATTGTTACTTATTCTTATGGTAAAATTAGTGAATTTAAAATGTCTAGATAAATGTAGGATGAATTTATAGATGTTTCAAATTGCTAATGAATTTTGGAGAAATGGGTATTTTAAAATATTTATGTAAACATTATATAATTAGAAATGAAAAATGATTTTTCAAAAAATGGTCTTCTACAATTGTGACCAGAAAAAAAATTAGTGTCTAATAATATCAACATAATTTATAGTGAATATTAATGTATGAATAGTGACATACCATCATTAATAGTAATGAATAGTAAATTGGCCCAAAAAATAGAAACTTTACCCATTAATGTATAAATTCAATTTAGACATATCAAAAGTGAAAAAACTGTCATAGTATATGTTTTTTTATTTTTAAAGGTCATAAATATTTTATTTACAATTTTATAATTAATTTAAAATTTAAAAATGAAAATTGATTTTAATAAAATTTAATCACTAATTATTACTTTATTTTCTTGTATTTATACAATAATTTTATTAAACCTTGATTACTTTTTCAAGGTGTAACAATATAAGTTATATTTTTTGAGTTGTGTTTTAGAATTAATAATGATTTTATTGAAATATTAAATTAAAAATATTTAGAAAATTATTTTCATAAATGGATTTCTCTCTTGAATTCAGAGAATTCATTTTATTTTAGGGTTATTTTTTTGAATGTTTCAAAAAAAGTTTAATTTTTGGTGAAAAGTAAAAATTGAGTTTGGAGTTTCTTGTGTTTAATGACATCAATGATGATGTAATCATGATGTTATAATTCTGGTCAACATTTTAATAGAATGATATGTTATTATGTTTCCCAAGTGTCCAATACAATGGGAAAATACCATGGAAAAGCCCATGGTTTTTCAAATACCACTGATGAGGTATCCCTTTGAAATTAATTAAATATTTCCTCTCTTTCCATATAAATACCAAGACATTCCCTCATTCATTTCATTCCAAAATACTCCTAAATAAAGCTCTAGAATTTTTTTTAACTCCCAAGGAGTCCTCCCAAGGTGCCCGAAATCCCCCAACGTCCCAACAATTAAGCATTCGAAGTTACTCTTCATGGTAAGGGAACCTTTAACCCTCCTCTATTAAGTCATTGCTTCCTTTATGTTATGTCTTCTAGTTTCTAATTCATCATATTGTGGTATGTTCTTCTATATCATTCATACTATACATTTTAATTTAAAAATATTAGGGACCCTTTCCGCTCACATCAACTAATTTTCTGGATTTTTAAGTGATAATGTTAGGCTGTAGAATTTTCATAAAAGAAATCACATCTTTTTTTATGTTTCATTTCCATGTGGTATATCATTCAAATACCCATAAAAAGTTCTTTTTTCTTTTATATTATGTCCTTATACTATATTATGAGTTATATCTAGGTTTTTTACCTTTTTCCCATCTGTTTTTATGGTTTTCTAATACCATGTTATATAGTTATTATGCTGCTGAAATATCGTCTCACAATTTCTCTCTCTTTCTCTCAATAACCTATCTTATCTTATTTATGTGAATACACACACCTATTGTAACACCCCAGGTAAATAAAAAATATGAAATTTTCATATTTATCCATATTTGTGAATAAAATATTAACATGACTTTAAAGGGGATTCTATGCTCGATGGCGTACCCAACACGCAACAACGAGTTTCTTGGGAATCTTACGTTGCACTCTAACAATAAAATAATACTATTTTAAATGGTAGTTAACATGTAGCTGTTGTATTGGCGGGAATGGATAGAAATAACTAAAATATGATTATATATGTTTTTAAATGTTTTTACATTTATCCAATAAAAGATAAAGGCTTAAAATACGGAAAGAATTCAATTTTAGGCGTATATGCCCTAGTTTTGACTAAAGGTTCACTTATCGCCTTTTGATGGCGAACCGTCATTAAATATAGTTTTGTTCACTCATATACATTCTATTGGACCAAATAAAACTCTTCTTAAGAATCGGGACATCAAAATTTACTTTGTGTAAATTTTTGGTATCTTTCCGATAAAGTTCATTTTTTTAATGAATAGTGTAAAATGTTTTATTTTAATTCAAAACCTCTTTTTAATATAATTTATTTATATGATTAGATTATCTTTTGAATTGGTCTTAATCTGTAATATGAATATATTTTTACCATTGAATCCAATGGTGGTCATTGGAATCAATTTCACTTTGAAATTAAACTTAAACTGGTGTCAATCTTTTGATACTTATTGTTTTATAAAAACACGCTATTTTCTCTGACAGCGGGAATTAATTATTATATTAATTAATGTGACTTATATGTTTTGAATTTTTTAAAATAGACTTCATTTTTGAATTCGGAATATCGAATATATCTTAGAGTGAATTTTTGGTAATTTTCCGAAAAACTCCAATTTTTGATGAATAGTGAAACCACTAAGTGGAAATCAAGCAAACTGATTTTTCAGTAAAATGAAAGTTTACCACTAATGTGTATTCAATTTTGAAAATCCGACATACATGGTTGTCATTAGTATGTAAAATGTGGTTCAATGGGATGAAAATAATTTTTTGGTGAATAGTAACTTTTTTTCATTAATCGCGATTAGAGGTAATAAGTGTAGTTTAAGGTAAAAATAATGCTTTAATAAAATGAGATGAGCTTGACACATGTCCTAACCCATTTGGTTGTGTCATGGCCGACCAAGAAAACCCATGGGTCGATTTAGGGGACCCCATGGAGCCAGTTGGGTGAGATAGTGACTTTAATGCCTTTTTTTAAATAAACGTGAAAATGACACTAACATAAATTGTTTTACTAAAAAAATTAGAAGGGTTTATACTAATCATATTTTTGTCTATAAATATTCATTAGAAATCCCAAAATATTTCCTACATCATATTTTTTTTTATAATTTTTAGACATTACATAAATTAAATTATTTATGACATCATGATGATGCAGCGATGACCTCATTATTTAACGATTAAAATAAAATGGAAAGATAATGTAATATCTAAGACCTACACTTGTCCAAAAACTATTGGATGGGAATATTTCGAAGCCTTATCATCTTATCTTCAAAATATATAAATGTGGGACCTTAGAAATTTGAAACACTTTTGAAAATAAAATAATAGTTTCATGATTTCCAAAAGTGCCCCTCCTCTCCTCTTATAAAAGGCCCCCACCTCTACCTCATTTCACACACTCCACAAGCCTTTGGCTCGTCCATCCCCTCCCCATTTACTCCCTCCACAACCCTATTCTCATCCTAGTGGATTCCCTTTGGGCAGAATCCTTTCAAAGGAAGCCTTTAGGCTCAAATCAAAAGGAGTTACACTTTTAAAGGTAATTCATTCTCTCATGTTCATTTGTTTTATTTTGCTTCTCCAACCCCCTAAACTCTTATTATTTACTTCTTTTGTAACAACACCAGTATCTTCAATATACCAGGATGTTGTTATAAGATTTATTCGAGCTACACTCTCACAAAACTACATCAAATGGTTAAAGAACATACGGTTTCCGTGGATGGCGAAATTCTGCCTCCCGAAGCGATGATTGTTCAATACTCATTTAACACCTTCAAAGGTGGACATTATGATGTAACTATTGTTATATATGATATATAATATGTTTATTATTTCCTTAAGCTTCTGTATTTTTCATTTATGGCATACCATTATTGTTTCCATTATGGGTAAACACGATATCTTCATTTTAGGAAGTGCGGACTACCGCCCCCCTGAAAGTGATTTTATTCGTTAATACCATATATGGGATGTGTAAAGGATAAATTTAATGATATTATATATTTTATTATACTGGAATTATAATATACTCTTATATCATTATGATTCCATTCTATAAAATACAAAATAGAAATGGAAGTAGCGTTCATGCGTACGTACGGCTTACCGTCTCCATGAACAGTGCATTTCATTTCTTACCTATAAATGTGATGTAATATTATAAATACATGTATATGATGAATATATATGATATATACATCATGATTATAATTCTGGATATGATGGATACATGAACAACTTGTAATTATAAAGGGCTTATTTTTTACTCAAGTACCAATGATCGTTAAAACGACCTTTATTAACTTAAATTATTACATGATGTTCATAACATGGTATAAAAGAAATAATGAACTTGAAAAAGGTTCTTAAGCAAGAAGAGATTAACTCAAGTTTATTATTCAGGAGATTAAAGAACGGTCGGGTCAAGTCGGATACGAGGTAAGGGAACTTCTTAACCCAATTTCCATTCTTTGGGTTAATCTCCTACTTTCAAATTACGTCATGATATTATTTTTTCCTATCTTGTATTTGTACTTTCTTTATGTGTAATTATAGTAAATACACATAATAGATCTATTTTATTTATAAAATTATCTTTTTATGGGACTTCGTCTCAATCTCCTTTCATTGAGGCATATTTTATTTTATACACAATATTCTTTTATACGGTGTATAAACCCCTTTGACTTTTACATTTATTCAAAAGGAATATTTTATATACGAAGTGTTTACTAAACGACAAAAGGGAATGTTTTTTTCTTACGTATGCGGCGACAACGACTTCTCTGCCGTCGTGACCATTATTTGAGTTTCGGCTTCCTCTACAATCCATACATTCTTTTTAAAAGAAAAATAAATACCATGTTTTACTTTTCTTTTATTTTGGTATCGAAAATGGTTTTCATAATGTTTTTATATCAATGTGTTGTATTGATATCTTGTGATTGAAATGTGGGAATGTTATGTTTCCTTTATGCATGTTTTATGTGATATGATTATGTTGAGGTTCTTGGGCATTATTATGAAAACGGGTGGTTCAATGATAAACTAAGGGCGGGTGAGCCCAATATAGCTCTCCAATGCATTGGGTAACACGAAGGAGTGAAACGTTAAGGTTTCTCCGAAGCGATTTAGGGAATATACTGTGATGGGTATTCTAAACGTAACCAAGAGGGTTACTCTCTACGTAAGAATGTTATGAATGCCTCAAGTTACCTTTATGTCTTATGATTTCTATGATTTATTCATGATTTGATGAGGTATGTTAAAGTGATTATGTTTTATGGGTAAAGTATGATCTCATTCTTATGTATATATGTACCCATGTTTCCTTTCCATATTTTTATATCCCTTACTGAGCTTTTTATGCTCATCCAAAGTTTTTTTTGAATTGTTTTTCATAGGTCAAGGGAAAGGTACATGATATGATGATAGTGTCAAGGAAGTGTCAAGAAATAATCCATGTTTTATTCTAAATATGTTTCCATTGATGGGAATGAAGAATACTATCTTTATGTAACCACTTTGTTTATATGTGGAATATAATGCAAGTTTTATGATCTAATTCTCTAAAACTCTAAACCTGAAAAGATCCTCAACGTGTAATCTTGTGATAACTCAAGATTATGTAAGATTTAAGGCTGGGGCCTTATAGTTGGTTTCAGAGGTCAGTTTAGACAACTTTAGGGATTAGGAGTTCTTGTGAGATGCATGATTAGTCCCTATATCTATTATTTCAGTTAAATACTTGTTTTATAACTTTTTTTCAGGTCAAGTAAAGTCGGTTACGAATGGAAGGAGAAGGATCTCAAACGACATTCCTATCTCTTCCTGATGACATGCTTGCAATAATTATTGCAAAATCATCTTCGGATGATTGTGAAACTTTTTCTAGCATACAACTCACTTGCAAGCAGTTGTTTGAGATATCAAACACCTCCATTATACCTCATTATCATCGTGGATCATGGGTTTTTTTAGACAAATACAATTTTCACAATATTCTCATATTTTCATGAAAGGTAAATATTATCAAGGTATTTTCAAATATTTTACCTTATCACAAGAATTTGAAGCATATTATGATTTTAGAAATGGTGGTGAGGAAGGAGACCCTTGCGCAATATATTTATATTTTCTTTTAAAATATAGTCTCACATCACATACTTATGGTATTTTAAAAGGACCAATAATAGAAAGTTTCAACTCAATTTCGGTCCGACTATTTTATAGAAATCATTTTCTATCAGATGTTTTGGAATTATATGTCATACATGATTATTTTCCAAAACTGTTTTTCGGTGAACACCCACATGACCCATGTTGTACGAGGTGTATTTGGATGGAGGAAGCAAATGATTTTGAAGGATCTCTAAATCATTTTTGTAATTCATGGGACTTCTACCTACGTGATAAAGATGACAATGAAACTGAGTGGACGCCACGATCAAGGTATGCTATTATGAGTTTGTGTAAGAAACCTAGAAATAGTTGAAAGTCAACATGACAAGTAAGTATGTTTCTTTAAGATCAAAAATAAATTCCTCAATGAAAAGTAACTTAAAAGAAAAATGTTGTCTATTAACTTTTCCTACTGGGGAATCAAATACCGTTTAACCCATCACAAGTTTGTGATTTTCTTGTGGTTAACTTTCTTTTAAACATGTTTCTATCACTCTCCATCAGAACATGAACTTATGTTTTCTCCTCCATGTCCATATTTTCATACTTGGAATCCTAGTATGGGTTAACTCGGGTGACATTTGTACTTATCTTTCTTTATTTTAAAGTTATTGTTTTACCAACTCTTGTTCCGATGTTGGACTTTCAAGGATGTTACCAAGCCCAACTTTAAAATTGCGAGGACGCAATTCCAAAAAGGGGGGAAGGATGTAACACTCCAGGTAAATAAAGAATATGACATTTTCATATTTATCCATATTTGTGAATAAAATATTAATTTGACTTTAAAGGGGACGCTATGCTCGATGGCGTACCCAACACGTAACAAAGAGTTTCTTGGGAATCTTACGTTGCACTCTAACAAAAAAATAATATTATTTTAAATGGTAGTTAACATGTAGCCGTTGTATTGGCGGGAATGGATAGAAATAACTAAAATATGATTATATATGTTTTTAAATGTTTTTACATTTATCCAATAAAAGATAAAGGCTTAAAATATATAAAGAATTCAATTTTAGGCGTATATGCCCTAGTTTTGACTAAAGGTTCACTTATCGCCTTTTGATGGAGAACCGTCATTAAATATAGTTTTTCCCTCATATACATTATATTGGACCAAATAAAACTCTTCTAAAGAATCAGGACATCAAAATTTACTTTGTGTAATTTTTTGGTATCTTTCCGATAAAGTTCATTTTTCTAATGAATATTGTAAAATGTTGTATTTTAATTCAAAACCTCATTTTAATCTAATTTATTTATATGATTAGATTATCTTTTGAATTGGTATTAATGTGTAATCTGAATATATTTTTACAATTTAATCCAATGGTGGTCATTGGAATCAATTTCACTTTGAAATTAGACTTAAACTAGTGTCAATCTTTTGATACTTATTGTTTTATAAAAACACGCTATTTGCTCTGATAGCAGGAATTAATTATTAAATTAATTAATGTGACTTATATTTTTTGAATTTTGTAAAATAGACTTCATTTTTGAATTTGGAATATAGAATATATCTTAGAGTGATTTTTTGGTAATTTTCTGAAAAACTCCAATTTTTGATGAATAGTGAAACCACTAAGTCGTAATCAAACAAACTGATTTTTCAGTTAAATGAAAGTTTACCACTAACGTGTATTGAATTTTGAAAATCTGACATACATGGTTGTCATTATTATGTAAAATGTGGTTCAATCGGATGAAAATAATTTTTTGGTGAAGAGTAACTTTTTTTTCATTAATCGCGATTAGAGGTAATTAGTGTAGTTTAAGGTAAAAATAATGCTTTAATAAAATGAGATGAGCATGACACATGTCATAACCCTATTGGTTGTGTCATGGTCGACCAAGACAACCCATGGGTCGATTTATGGGACCCCATGGAGCCACTTGGGTGAGATAATGACTTTAATGCCTTTTTTTTAAATAAAGGTGAAAATGACACTAACATAGATTGTTTTACTAAAACTATTTTTAGAAGGGGTTATACTAATCATATTTTTGTCTATAAATATTAATTAGAAAGCTAAAAATATTTCCTACATCATATTATTTTTTTTATAATTTGTAGACATTAAATAAATTAAATTATTTATGACATCATGATGATGCAGCGATGACCTCATTATTTATCGATTAAAATAAAATGGAAAGATAATGTAATATCTAAGACCTACACTTGTCCAAAAACTATTGGATGGAAATATTTTTAAGCCTTATAATATTATCTTTGACATATATCAATGTGGGACCTTAGAAATTTGAAACACTTTTGAAAATAAAATAATAGTTTCATGATTTCCAAAAGTGCCCCTCCTCTCCTCTTATAAAATGCCCCCACCTCTACCTCATTTAACACATTCATCAAGCCTTTGGCTCGGCCATACCCTTCCCATTTACTCCCTCCACATCCCTCTCCTCGTCCTAGAGTATTCCCTTTGGGCATAATCCTTTCAAAGCAATCCTTTAGGATCAAATCAAAAGGAGTTACACTTTTAAAGGTAATTCATTCTCTCATGTTCATTTGTATTATTTTGCTTCTCCAACCCCCTAAACTCTTTTTATTTACTTGTTTTGTAACACCACCAGTATCTTCAATATACTAGGATGTTGTTATAAGATTTATTTGAGCTACACTCTCACACAACTACATCAAATGGTTAAAGAACATACGGTTTCCGTGGATGGCGAAATTCTGCCTCCCAAAGCGATGATTGTTCAATAATAATTTAACACCTTCAAAGGTGGCCATTATGATGTCACTATTTTTATATATGATATATATTATGTTTATTGTTTCCTTAATCTTCTGTATTTTTCATTTATGGCATACCATTATTGGTTCCATTATGGGTAAACACGATATCTTCATTTTAGGAAGTGCGGACTACCGCGCCCTGAAAGTGATTTGATTCGTTAATACCATATGTGAGATGTGTAAAGGATAAAGGTAATGATATTATATCTGTTATTATACTGGAATTATAATATACTCTTATATCATTATGATTCCATTCCAGAAAATACAAAATAGAAATGGAAGTAGCGTTCATGCGTACGTACGACTTACCGTCTCCATGAACGGTGCATTTCATTTCTTACCTCTAAATGTGATGTAATATTATAAATACATGTATATGATGAATATATATGATATATACATCATGATTATAATTCTGGATATGATGGATACATGAACAACTTGTAATTATAAAGGGCTTATTTTTGACTCAAGTACCAATGATCATTAAAACGACCTTTATTAACTTAAATGATTATATGATGTTCATAACATGGTATAAAAGTAATAATGAACATGAAAAAGGTTCTTAAGCAAGAAGAGATTAACTCAGGTTTATTATTCATGAGATTAAAGAAAGGTCGGGTCAAGTTGGATACGAGGTAAGGGAACTTCTTAACCCAATTTCTATTCTTTGGGTTAATCTCCTACTTTCAAATTACGTCATGATATTATTTTGTCCTATCTTGTATTTGTACTTTCTTTTTGTGTAATTATAGTGAATACACCTAATAGATTTATTTTATTTAAAAAAGTATCTTTGTATGGGACATCGTCTCAATCTCCTTTCATTGAGGCATATTTTATTTTATACAGAACATTCTTTTATACGGTGTATAAACCCCTTTGACTTTTACATTTATTCAAAATGAATCTTTTTTATACAAAGCATTTACTAAACGACAAAAGGGAATGTTTTTGTCGTACGTATGCGGCGACAGCGACTTCTCCGCCGTCGTGACCATTATTTGAGTTTCGACTTCCTCTACAAGACATACCTTCTTTTTAAAAGAAAAATAAATACCATGTTTTACTTTTCTTTTATTTTGGTATCGAAAATGGTTTTCATAATGTTTTTATATCAATGTGTTGTATTTATATCTTGTGATTGAAAGGTGGGAATGTTATGTTTCCTTTATGAATGTTTTATGTGATATGATTATGTTGAGGTTCTTGGGCATTATTATGAAAACGGGTGGTTCCTTGATAAACTAAGGGCGGGTGATCCCGATATAGCTCTCCAATGCATTGGGTAACGCGAATGAGTGAAACGTTATGTTTTCTTCGAATAGATTTAGGGAACATACTGTGATGGGTATTCCAAACGTAACCAAGAGGGTTACTCCCTACGTAAGAATGTTATGAATGCCTCAAGTTACCTTTATGTCTTATGATTTCTATGATTTATTCATGATTTGATGAGGTATGTTAAAGTGCTTTTGTTTTATGGGTAATGTATGATCTCATTCTTATGTATATATGTACCCATGTTTCCTTTCCATATTTTTATATCCCTTACTGAGCTATTTATGCTCATCCAAATTTTTTTTGAAATGTTTTTCACAGGTCAAGGGAAAGGTACATGATATGATGATAGTGTCAAGGAAGTGTCAAGAAATAATCCATGTTTTATTTTAAATATGTTTCCGTTGATGGGAATGAAGAATACTATCTTTATGTAACCACTTTGTTTATATGTGGAATGTAATGCAAGTTTTATGATCAAATTCTCTAAAACTCTAAACCTGAAAAGATCCTCAACGTGTAATCTTGTGATAACTCAATATTATGTAAGATTTAAGGCTGGGGCCTTATACCTATTTCATCTCAAGGGGTGTTCATGAATACATGAAAATTATATTATTTATTCTTTAATTGATAAACATATAACCCTAACTTCCTTTCCATTGGTTATAAATGACGTAATGGTCTTATTTTTAAGCACTTTTAAAACATCACGATTTTGAAGAGAAACCCATTTACTTTCCTATATTTGGGTTATTTATGAAATGTATGATTATTATAAATGTGGATCACATTAAAATAAATACATATTAAGGGTCCGCCCTTATAGTACTCCAATACATTGGGTGAAGAATTTAATCTCTAGAGATGACAAGTTTCACGATACCTTAGTGAATAACCTTGGTAGTTTTATGACACCTAGAGGATGATACTTGGTGATATGTTCATGACTGTCAAAATTAAATGTTGTATCCACATAATCAAGTTACGATTCATGTTTTTTTATGATATTCCTCCACATCCATTTCTCTTGTCTTTATGTTTTTTATCAAGTTCTTATTGATTTCACAAGTAAACAAATTCCATTGCATTCCTTACTAGGTCTTCTCCTCATGCTTCCTTTGATGTATGTAACCATGTTAATATATTCAATAATTGAACATAGAAAGAACATATGATGAAGCACTAAAAGTGGAATAGAATAATGTTTTATTTTTTCATGTTTTATGTTCCTGATTTCCAAGACACTAGACTTTAAAGATCCTCTATTTATAAAATGAAATGAAAAGTTATGTAATAAAAGGAGGTATTCTATAGTTAGAGTCAAAGAATAGTTTAGTAATTTATGGAAATTAGGATATGAAACATTTTGGAATAACCCATATAAAAGTTTAATTATTTTAATACTTCCTCTTATTTTGGTGAGTATTGGGTAAATGGGTTGTCATGAAAATATATCCCTATCTAGATACAAGCTGGTAGAGGCGGCTCTAGAACAGATGTAACTAGAAGTGAAAACTCTAAAAATGTGTTTCGAGCTTGACCCGGGGTATCTTGGTTCACAACAGTGGGCCTTGCTTCATTATTGGTTACGACACTCCTAGGAGATATGTTTGGTTAATCATAATCTTTTTATGAATCATTATGAATGATTTATAGGGAAATGTAATTCTTTAAAGAATGATGTTTTAAGTCATAAAATCCTTTATAATTAAAAGATTCGTAAATAAAATAAGACTGTTATTATGGTTGTATTGTTTTGGAAAATGGAAGGTAATAGGAGGAACCCTAAAAATGGTGACCGTAATGGAACTTTCCCTAATGGCCCTCTGATGGACGACAGAATGGAAACGTTAATGGGAATGATTAACCAACTGACCCAAGTAATGGGGAATAACTTGAATCAAGATGAGAGATTGATTTCACCGTGAAGGGAACAAATTTATATTGAATCATTCATGCATTCACAACCACCATTTTTCATAGGATCTACTGACCCCTTTATTGTTGTATAGTGGATTAGTTCTATTGACAAGATATTTTTTGTGCTCTGCGATTCTTAATAAGAAAAGGATACCTTGGTTGTTTATTCTTTAGAGGGAGAAGCTTATCAGTTGGGGGAAATGATTAAAAACACATGTCCAAGAGTGGAAGTTGAAGCTATAGAGTGCGAAGAGTTCAAAGGAATATTTTTCAACATATATTTCCCTCAATCGATTAGAACAAGAATGGAGAAGGAGTTTCTCAAGCAGAAGAAAAAGGTGACTGAATCTGTGGGAATATACAAGATGAACTAAACAAGGCTTTCACATTACACCTCTAGATTTGTCTTGGATCAAAATGGTAAGGTTTAGTGATTCTTCAGTTGACTGACACATCATTTGAAGAAGAATCTTTCCAGCTAAGATTATGATAGCTATGAGTAGATCATGTGATGTGCGATGAAATTTGAACTGGTGTTTAGTGAGACACAATGGTCTCCTAAATCCAATGACAACGAAAGATCAATAGATCCAATATTTGGGAGGATCTTTGATCAGTGAATAGGTGTAAAGACTGTAAAACATCCCATGTGTAGTAAATGTGCCAAAAAGCATTTGAGGAACCTTCTGCTCAGGAGCGGGAAGTGCTACATGTGGGGTATATATGGACATATTGTGTGGAATTTTTGTACATAGGTGAAGCCAAAACATCCCCAAACTAACAAAAAATGGAAGATAGTATTGGACATACTTGATGTCCAGTACAATAAATGTGTACAATATGTGCACTATGCCAATCGCTGTCCAAATACGACGGTAATGGAGGGGAATCACCATCAAACTCAACAGTGGTCAAGGGAACAAAGTCGCACTTTTTCAATAACTACATGTGATGTTGAAGCACCAAATTATGTGGTGGAAGGTGCCCTTTTAGTTCTATCAATGATATAAAGTACTTTATTGGAATCTCGTTCTACACATTCCATTATTTCCACCATGTTTTTAAAGAATATAGAATCATCCCTCAATTGGCTAATAGTAGACTTATCAGTCAAGACTCCTTGTGGGATTTTCCAAGCATCGTCAGTGTTTAGAAAATCATGTATTTACATTAGTGAGAACAATATTATCGTAAATCTTGTAGTCATTCTAATGACAGAATTTTAAATTATACTAGGGATGGATTGGCTCTCAAATTATAATGCTAAGATCAAATTCAGAAGTATGAATATATCAGTACTCTCGAATGGAAAACCATTAGTTATCATCCATGGAGAGATATCTCAACCTGATATTTGTCTACAAGAACCTCCTATATCCTTCATTATGGACTTTATCAGTGAAAAAGATGTAGGAAATGAGAGTTTTTTTTTAGAAAATGTCCCCATAGTCCAGGAATACATTGATTTATTTCATAAGGAGTTACACGAAAATCCCCCAGAAATAGAGGTAATGTTCTCCATTGAACTTGTACTTGTATCTCAAAATATATAAAAGACCCACTATATGATGGAGAATGTGAAGCTGGAGGAGTTAAGGAAACAACTCCAAGTTCTTTATAGAAGGTTTTTATCTGACTGATTGTGTCTCCTTAGGGTGAACCATTTTTCTTTTAAAAGAAGAATGATGGATAGACACATCTATGAATTGAATATAGAGAACCTGAACAGGATCATAGTGAAGAACAAATACCCTCTTCCAAGAAATGATGACTTATTAGACCAAATTTGTGGGGCTCAATTATTCACTAAGATTGATCTTCAATCTGGTTATCATCAAATGAGGGTGATGAAAGAAAATATTCCCAAATCTATCTTCCAATCCTGATTTAGGCATTATGAGTTTGTTGTTATTCCCTTAAGACTAACTAATGCACCTGCCAATTTTATGGATTTGATGAATATAGTCTTTAATTATGACCTTCATAACTTTGTGGTAGATTTTATTGATGATATTCTGATATATTCGAAAAGTTGATAGGAGCATGAAGATCATCTGAGGGTTATTTTTTAAAATATATAGAAGGAGAGGCTTTTTGGGAAGTTCAACAAATGTGAATTCTGGTTACAACAAGATTCTTTCATGGTGAACATTGTTAACAATGAAGGAATCACAGTTGACCCTAGAATGACAAAATTTGTAGAGGAGTGGCCTTAGCCCACAATAATAACTGATATTCATAGTTTCCTTAGATTATCAGGATATTATACGAAGTTTATGAAGGACGTTTCATGATGTTCAAATATTTTAATGAAGTTAAATTGAAAAGGGGTCAAGTTCATCTACACAATAGATTGTGATGAATGTTTCCAAGAGCTGAAGAAGAAATTGGTTACTACACCCGTGTTAACTTTCCACTCATGTAGAGAAGGATTAGTTATTTTTAGTGATGAATCATTGAAAGTGATTGGGTGAATCCTCATTCAAAATGGCTTGGTCATTGATTATGCATCTCAAAAGTTCAAGACTCATGAGAAGAACTGTCTAATGCATGATCTGGAGCTGGCTGCAGTCATTTTTTTTCTAAAGATATAGAGGTATTATGTTTGGGGGCAGAAATGTAATATATACCTAGACCCTCAAAGTTTGATGTATATTTTTTTAAAAAAATCAATTGAACATCAGACACAAGCTATTTTTGGAACATCACAAATACTATGATTGTTCAATTCATTATCATCCTGGAAGAGGAAACAAAGTTGCTGATGCATTAAATAGGAATGAACCCATTGTTATTTATTTGATAATGATTAAAAGAGATTGTTGGATCAAAAACCTTGTAATGTTAGACATGGGAATTATAGGGTATGTGACATTATCAACCCTAACCCCAATGATTTCTCAACTGTCATTACAAGAGATGATCAAGAAAACTCTGAAAGAAGATCTATCATTACATAAGAAGTTTATGGTTGTGAGGGATGGGAAGTTTCCTGAGTTCAATATTGATCAAGAAGGTGTACTTAAATTTCATACAAGACTATGTGTTCTATCTATTCTGGAAATAAATAAGGAGCTGATGGATGAAGCTCTTAGCTCTACTTTCTCTATACATATAGGAAGCGTGAAAATTTTTAGACACAATCGTGATAATTATTGGTGGGATAATAAGAAAAGGGATATTTCAAACTATACTTCCAGGTACATTGAATGTCAAGACGCAAAGGCAGAGTGACAACTTCCTAAAGGGGTATAACAACAACTACCCATACCAGCATGGAAGTGGGATAATTTCACTATGGACTCTGTCACTGGTCTCCTGATAACATCTAAAGAAAACAACATGATATGGGTTATTGTGGACCATCTCACCAAAACTGCCCATTTAATATATATTCGAAATAATTTCTACATTGACCAACTATCTAGGATTTACGTGAAGAATTGTTAAGGCTTCATCGAGTTCCACTTTCTATCATATCTTATTGTGATCCATGGTTGGCATCAAAATTTTGGAGAAGCCTTCAACATTCTCTAAGCAATTAATTGATTTTCGAACGGCCTATCAACCCAAAACAGATGGCCAATCTGAAAGGACTATTCAATCACTTGAATATATGTTGAGAACATTCTCTATGGAATTTAAAGGTGTATCAGATCAACATATCACTTTAGTTGAGTTCTCTTACAAAAATAGCTTCCACTCATGCATTCAAATGGTACCCTATAAATCTCTATATGGGAATCGATGTAGAAGTCTTACTTACTAGATTGAATCTAGTGAGAGAAATATTCTTGGGCCTAATCATGTACAATATATGACATAAAACGTCCATTCCATCCATTAACACTTTAAGGATGCTTAGAGTCGGAAAAAGATCTATGCTAACAGCCGTCAAAGGGACATGGAGTTTGATGTTGGTGACAAATGCATTCTTCTAATTTCACCTTGGAAGAGAGTCATGAGGTTTGGGGAGAAAGGTAATATCAGCCCTAGGTACATTGGACTCTATAAAATCCTTGATTTAGTAAGAGCAGTGGCCTATCGACTTATACTTACTCCAAATCTAGCATAATTTCATGATGTCTTCTATCCCCCTTAAAGAAGTACATACCTAACCATTCACATGGAATAAATCCAAAGGAGGTACAATTGTAACATGACTTCTTTTACGAGGAGCAGCTGGTAGAGATCTTGGATTTTAGAGACAATGTTCTACTCCACAAGTCTACCCACCATGTTAAAACGTTGTGGAGGAACCACAAATGCGAATAAGCCATGTGGGAACCAGAAGAGTCTATGAGGCAGAAGTACCCACAACGTTTCTCTCCTTTGAGTACAAGTTAATATTTCAAGGATGAAATTTCATATGGGGGAAGAATGTAATGACATGAACTTTTTAATAATATTTATTTCCTAAATTTGTGTATTATTTTAAACTCAACAAAAATATATCCTTTAATTAATGAAGTGAGTATAATTAAATGGGACCACTGGGTTTGACAGTTATATGACCGTTGGAAACTAAACTCATTAGGTTACAATTGTTGTTTATAAATACAAGTGATCTTGGTTAATTAATACAGAAAGAAAAGTCGATGGCCTCATCTAGTAGACTTGGGTCATATAAAGCCCATCTGTTAGAGTTTGTGAAGGAGGTAGAATCTACGGGATTTGGTCTCGACCAAGCCCTTACTGAGATTAAACATGTGATGCTTTAATAAAATTACATAAGGGAGAAGTTAAAGCTGATAGAAGTCACCACTCAGGGAATTTTGTCTGAGCGGCTCCAAGATTCTATCACCATAGCAAACCATACACTTTGGTCCAATACAGGTGTTATAAGAGGCTATGTAAAGAGGCTTAGATACTTTTTGTAATCCTTTGTTAAAAATAAAATTGTTATTCCTTTTTATGGTAAAATTTGTGAATTTAAAAAGTCTAGATAAATGTATAATGAATTTATAGAAGTTCCATATTATTAATGAATTTTGGAAAAATGGGCATTTTAAAATATTTATGTAAACATTAAATTATTAAAAATGTAAAATTATTTTCAAAAAATGGTCTTCTACAGTTATCACAAGTAGGAAATTTAGAGTCTAATAAGTTCAACTAAATTTTTAATGAATAGTAATGTATGAATAGTGACATACCCTTATGAATAGTAATGAATAGAAGTGAATAGTTAATCTTCCAAAAAAATAGAAACATCACCCATGAATGTATAAATATAATTTATACATTTTAAAAGTGAAAAATGATTAAAGTATAAGTTTGGTTATTTTTATAGGTCATAAATATTTAATTTACAATTTTATAATTAATTTAGTAATTAAAATGAATATTTATTTTTATAAAATTTATTCATAAATTGTAACATTATTTTCTTATGGTTATACAATAATTTTGATGGATCTTGATTACTTTTTCAAGGTGTTACAAAATAAGTTATAGTTTTAGTGTTTTTTTAATAATTAAATATTTTATTTAAAAATTAAATTAAAAATATTTTAAAAATTATTTTCATAAAATGGAGTTCATCTTGGAATTATAAAGCTTCGATATTAGGTTAGGGTAAATTATTGGGATTTTTTTGAAACAGTTGAATTTTCAGTGTATAGTAAAAATACATTTTGAGTTTCGGCTGTTTAATGACATCATTGATAATCTGATCATGAGTTAACAAATCTGGTAGACTTTTCAATAGTATGATATGTTATGAAGTGTCCCATGTGGACAATACGATGGAAAATACCATGGGAATTTCCATGTTTTTTCAAATACCACTGATGAGGATTCCCTTGGAAATTAATTGAATATTCACCCTCATTCCCTATAAATACCCTGCCATTCCCTCATTAATTTCATTCAAAAATTCCTCCTCAATGAAGGTATGGTCTTTTTTACCTCTCAAGGATTCCTCCCAAGGTTCCCTTGAGCCCCCAAGGTCCCAACCTTCATGATTTCAAAGTTACTCTTCAAGGAAAGGGAACCATTCACCCTCCTCTTTTATGTCATGACGTCCTTTATGCTATGTCATCCCATTTCTATTTAATTCAGTTGGGGTATGAAATTATATATCATTTTTACTATCCATTTTATTTCAAAATCATGATATAACCTTTCCGCTCTCATCAACTAATTTTCTGGATATTTAAGTGACGTCGTTAGGCTGCTGAATTTTCGTAAATGAAATCACATATTTTTTTCATGTTTTCATTCCATGTGGTATGTCATTAAATAACCATACCATGTTATGGTTTATATATTATTCTGTATCAATACTGTATTATGAGTTATATATAAGTGTTTAACCCTTGTCCCCTTTCTTTTTATTATTTTCTAAAACCCCATTATATGGTCCTTATGCTGCAGAATTTCGTCTCAAAATTTCTCTCTCTATCTCTCAATAAATTCTCTTATCTTATTTATGATAATACCCAGACATATTTAGCCTCTAAAAGTGTTAATAAATATATAAAAATTATATTATTGATTATTTAATTGAAATACATATAACCCACACTCTATATCCATGGGTTATAAATTACATAATGGTATTATTTTTAAGCACTATTAAAATGTCACGATTTTGATGTGAATCCCATTTCTTTTACTATCTTTCGGTTATTTATGTAATTTTTTTTATTATGTATGTGAATCACATGAAAATAAAGACATATTATTGGTGCTCTTTGATATTTCTTCATTGCATTGGGTAAATAATTTAATCTCTATAGATGACAAGTTTCATGAT
Organism: Viscum album; assembly: GCA_963277665.1. Classification (NCBI taxonomy): domain Eukaryota; kingdom Viridiplantae; phylum Streptophyta; class Magnoliopsida; order Santalales; family Viscaceae; genus Viscum; species Viscum album. The sequence continues at coordinate 198,596,025 of OY728137.1, read as the reverse complement.
TCCATGGTGAATAACCATGGTAATTTTTATAACACATTGGGAATTAACCTTGGGGATATGTTCATTAGTGTCTAAATTAAATATTGTAGCCACATGATCATGTTACAATTCATGTTATTTTTATTATGATACTCCATTAATTCCATTTTTCAAGTCTTTATGTTTTTTTATCATGTTCTTATTGATTTCACAAGAAAACGAATTCCCTTTCATTCCTTACTCTTCCTTCTGATCACCCTTTCCATTGATGTATGTCTCCAGGTTATGAGATGTAATAATTATACTTAAGAAGAACATACGATGAATCCTTACAAGTGGATTAGAATAATTTTTTATGTTTTCATGTTTGATATTCCTGATTTCTAAGACAATAGACTTTAAAGATCCTCTGTTTGTAAAATGTAATGGAAAGTTAAGTAATAAAAGGTGAGATGCCATATAGAGCCCCACGAAGTTGGTAAAATAATTAATCAATTACTGGGACATGTTATTTTTTCTTTATTGTGATTTGGTTTAGTTCTCTATAATTAATTCATAGCCGCATTGATCCATACATCATCTTCATTGAGAGAGTAGGTGCTCCCCAAGGACACGTACTTGGATGAATAAACCCATTCTCCAAAATATCTTAGATTTTCTTCTTTAATTCCTCCAGCTACACATTTTCCATCCTATATAGGGACATTGATATCAGATGAGACCCAGGTATTCGTTCAATTGAAATCTCTACCTCTCTTTCCGGGGAAGGTCCGGGTATCTCCCTAAGAAATACGTTAATGTATTCCTAGATGAGGGGGACATTTCTTATCCTTATACTCTCTTTTTTTTTCTTCTTCTTGACCTATCAACTCAATAAAAAATGATAATGGAGGTTCTTCTATATATAGATCAGGTTCATATATCAATCCTTTGAAGATAACTATAGTTTTTCCATTCATGACAACTAAGATTTCCATGCTTCCTCATTTGATCTTTGTATTATACATTAAGAGCTACTCCATCCCTAGTATAATGGTGAATTATTTAATGGGAATGAATACTGTATTTGTGATAAGATTATGCTCACAAAATTAAATACTACTATTTCTAAACACTGATTATTATTAGATAATACCACCATGAGTCTTAACTGATAACTCTGCTTTTAGAAATTCAGTGGTTGATTATAAATTCATTAAAAACGTGGAGGAAATAAAGGAATGCATTGAACCAGAATCAAACAAAGTAATTTCTAGATTTGAGAGGAAATCTAGAGTACCTGCCACCACATCATTTGGGGCTTCAACTTCAGCCATAGTTATTGAAAAAGTACATCCATGTTCCCTTGTCCGATGTTGAGGCAGTTGGTGATTCCACTCCATTTCCCTCAGATTTGAACAGTGATTGGTAATGTGCCCAAGTTGTCCACACTGATATAATTTGACAAAAAGTAGGGAATTCACCATCTTCTCTTTTACATTAGTTTTTGGGAGTTGAGGCTTCGCCACACTATGATAGTTTTGAGAAATAAGTCCATTTTTTCAACACTTCTAGCACATCCAAATCTTGAGAAGGCGATTCCTTGAATACTTCATCCAACATTTACTACACATGGGACGTTTCCCTTGATTTCATCCCCTTCCCTTATCAAAATTCCTCCCTAAGATTGGCTCCAGAGATCTTTTCTTGTCATTGTATTTATGAGACCATTTCATATCACCAATCACCAGTTTGACATTCATCACACTCTGCATGATATCCTCATATCTATTATAGTCTCAGTTAGCTCTATTCTTCCATATATTTGATCTTAGTCCACTGAAGAATCTATCAATCTCACCATTTGGATCTCTGAAAAATCTAGATGAGTAACGTGAAAGCCATGTGAAGGTCATCTCTTAGCTTCCCATGGATTCATTCTCTTTATTCTTTAGCTTTAGAAACTCCTTATCCATTATTGTTCTCATGGAACGAGGGAAATACACACTAAAGATGATCCCTCATAACTCTTCCCACTCCATAGATTCAACCTCCACTCTTGTCCTCATGTTTCTTTTCAGCTCCCACCACTGATTAGCTTCTCCATCTAAGAAGTAAAGAGCCAAAGTGACCTTCTCTTTTTCCGAATAGTAGAGAACTTAAAAGATCTTCTTGATAGTGTTGATCCACTATTCAGCAATCAATGGGATGGTAGATCCACATAAGGTTGGTGGTCATTGTTTCATAAGGGAATCAAAAAAAATTTGTTCCCTTCCAAGTGAGATCAGTCTCTCATCTTGAATCAAGTTATTTCCCATAACCTGAGTCAATTGGTACATCATTTCCAGGAAATTTTCCATCCCAGCTTCCTTTGGATGGTCGTCAGCACATGGTCCATTGTGGTCACCATTTGCATGGTTCCTCCTATTGGCCACCAATTTCTAAAATAATAAAACCATTGTTAGAAGATTATTTAATTTAATAATATTTTAATTATATAGTATTTTATGCCTTAAAATTTCATTCTTAAATAATTACATTTCTCTACAAAGCATTCATAATGATTCATAAAAAGATTCTGATTGACCAAACATATCCCTAGGGAGTGTCAAACGAAGAGTGCAACAAGGCCCATTGTCATGTACCAAGATACCCCTGGTCAATCCTGAAAATCCTTGTCCGAGTTTTCACTCATAGGTACATTTGTTCCAGATCCACTTGCACTTGTTCATATCCAAACATGGATTATTTGAAAACCACTTACATAATATTTCACCAAAATACAGGGAAGTTTTCCTATATTTAAAATTATATATATGGTTCTACCTAATATTTTCATAGCCTAATTTCCATAAATAACTTAGCAATCCTTTGTAACAAACATTGGCCTACCTTCTTTAAATTCCATAACTTTTCATTACATTTTACAAAGAAATGACCTTTAAATACTAGTGTCTTGGAAATTAGGAACCAAATGCATGAAAACATAAAATACTCTTTTAAATCCCCCTGAAAAGCCTCTTGCAAAGTTCATCCTATGTAAAAATATTACATCTCATAACTTGGAGACATTCATAAAAGGATATGGTGATCAGAAGGTCCAGTAAGGAAAGAAAGGGAATCTTATTACTTGTGATATCAATAAGGAATTGATGAAAAACTTGAATACATGAGAAATGGTTGTATAAGTATATACTAATAAAAAGAACCTGAACCATAACTTGAATATGTTGCTACGACATTTAATTTAGACATTAATGAACATATCAGCAAGTTTCAACCCCAATGTTTCATGAACATTACCAATGTTATTCACCAAGGTATCATGAAACTTCTCATCTCAAGAGATCAAATTCCTTACCCGATGAATTGGAGTTCCATCAGGGCACACCTTTAATATATATTTATTTTCATGTGAGCCAAATATATCCTAATTATCATTACCCCCTACCCAAAAAGTGTACCCCTCCGGGACCAGCATTGTTAGAAGAGAGATAATGACCCCTGAGTCCCGCCTCCAATAGGCCCTAGTTTAGGGACTGGCACTAAGGGTATAGTAAAAACAAAGACATGAGGAATTACCCTCTAAGAGAACACATGAGAAAGAAGTTTATAAGATGAAGACCAACAAACTCCAACTCAGACTGAAATATAAATGAAATAACAAGTAAACATATTCAATGTCATGAAAAAATACTACAACTGAATGGGGAAAATGAAAGTACTAAAGGAATGTAAAAACAACATCAACCACAAGCCCGAACAACACCTACAACCCAAAGCCAGTATAAACCAGTTTGATCTCTAACATACTCCATGTGAACCGAGAAATGGTTTATTTATACATAGGGTGTGTTTAAAAGTATACTCAGTAGGATACTCCTAGGATCCACTCCTGCAAAAGTAAATAAATCATGATCAATCATAGTGAACAGCAAGTGAAACTAAATCATCACCTAAATTGGTACACTAAGTTCCCAAACCCACCATGGAAACTCTCACCATGTATTGCATACAATAGTATATAATGTAATAATGAGTATCAAGGGTACCCCACTACTACTTCCCTGCTGGTTTGTCTCTTTTCCCAAACGTCACACATCCTAAGCATCTCTCTCTAAAAAGGCTTTCCCACATACACAAGGGAGAAGAACCAAAAAATGTACCTCATGAAAAAAACCACCACATCTACGTAATAAAAGTAACCATGTATTTATGGGGGTCTGACACATCTCACATAATGTGTATCATACGTAGAGTATTATACCTCAATCCATTACAGCCCAGACACCGATTAAGGAACCTCAAGACATCACAACCTATACACGTTACACCTATAATAGTCCATATGATACTATATCCAAAATATATTTGTTGGAATAAAAACAAGTCATTAAATCCCTCTATAGACATATGTGGGTAAAACTAACCACTGTTCCTACCAACACAAGTTACCTCAAAGAGAAGAGAGTGGGGCCAAAGGGGGTTTTCAACCATCCATCCTCCCACTTGAATGTAGGGAAAAACACCCCCAAGGATAATAATCACCGGGGTGTCATTTTCCATAACCGAAGGGGTGGATTAGCATATAGAAACACAAAATTTATAGAATATATTATATCTCACAACCACACAATGGGCATGAACTAGTGTTAGACATAATTGCAGCTAACGTCTCTCAGACTCCCAACTGCCACATCAAAGACAAGGTATCTTATAAGCACACAACCATTTTAAGAGCTTAATTACATTAAATCATTCCCTTTTTATCAGTTTCACTTTATGATAATTAATTCTTTAATCATTAATTAACCATTTTAAACCCTTAAAAAAAATTAATTAACCATTTTAAATTGCACAATAAATTTCATCAGTATCACAACGAAAGTCCACTGTCCCTTTCAGAAAATGTAACCTTAGTATTTCATCCCAGTAAGCTCCAACCCCTTGGGATAACATTATTTATTCAGTCATTTATTAAAAACATTATTACTTTCATGTATTCCATATCATTCAAGAAAAAAATTCTAAGATACTAAATATAGGGGGGCATAACTTGGTGCGTACATATACTACATGTCATGTCTTTCCACCTATAAAAACAGCATAAGCTCATCCTCCCCCGAGAAGCTAAACACGGAAAGCATGTGGCATACCCCGCATGTATTCACCCCTTTTGGAAGTAGGACAAGAAAACTAGCTGCCTTGAGTAGTGGGGAATGTAAGGAGGAGAAACAAAAAACAAGAATCAGAAGGCATCCAATCATTCACATCCAACCCGTTTCATCATCCTCAGTGTCCTCCCCAACACCCACATGCATAAACCGATGCATCTCCCCACTCTAGGTTTCAACTGATGCCACAACCAATATTCCTCGAGGCCCCCACATATCACAAGAACCATCCTGGCTCACATCACTACACAAGAAATAGTAAAACAATATCATATCAACTGGGCTCTTATCCCTTATGTAAGAATGAAGGTAACATAGAACCCTTCAAAAAATTATCAAACAACACGTTCTTTAATACATCTTAAATTAATAGATTTTTTATTCGTAGGTTCCAACATTAGGAAACCTAAAAAGTATGATATCAAAAATTGATTAAACATGATTACTACCTCAATTTTATTAACATAAAATTACAATAACAATAATCATATTTATTCACATGCCTCTTTATCATTATCAAAATATTATCAATTAATTCGGCATTTACGTTCTTTACCAATTTCCATCAAGAACTAATATCAAAACAAATAAAGCATAGATATCAAACTATCTAGAAAAACATGAGGCACTAACATAAAATCGATATAAATTTATTTATCTGGTAAAATATTTATTATGTCTATTCCATTGTGATCTAGTGGGATAAAACATGCTAACTATATTGTTTCACGTAAAATAATAGAGTAGCAACGAATACCATACATCAAATGGTACTTGATGTTCTTTATACGAGAATTAGACACACAATAGGTTATGATATCCTCCCCTTCTGACAACTGTATCCATCCTAGGATGCAGATATACCACCACACCGGTCAACACCCAAGAAAATCACATTAAGAAAATAGAGATAGAATTCCATAACATGGCTAGGAGAAACAGAAGTAGATGAAACCAAAATAATGATGATAGATCATACCATATACTGAAGATTGATCGATACAGCTTGGTTATATCAAAAACAGAGGGTAACTAATCCAGGAACTAAATTTTGATTGAATAACTCCTATGGGAAGAAATGGAAGGTTCGAGCATCTCACACACAAGAACAAGGTAAAAGAACTTGGGATGAAAATATATCATCCCATTAGATGATTTAACAGTGAAGTGTTTTAAGATATGCTTGATTTTCCATTATAAGAGGTTCACATTAAACCATACGTTTTGACCAAGTAAAAGCATCCCGAGCCTATGGAAAAATTAATATAGGATTTATGGCATTTAATCGGCCTTAGAGTCCAGAAAATAGTCTTCAAATGAATTTAATTCAAATGAAACGTCAACAGGGTGAAGTTGTAAGAAGATGGAAACAATGTTCATGCACACAAAATTTGGAAAAGGAAATAGACTACCATTAGAACAACACCCTTCTAGAAACATTGTTCATGAACCTAAAATTTTGCAAATGAAAGTGGATACTGTTGGAACCTAACCGTTCTGAACAAACTATTCAAGAACGAAAAATTTGGAAATGGATAGAGGCTACCATTGGAACATCACCATTCTAGAATCATTGTTCACGAACTCAAAATTTTGAAAAGTGTTGGGATAAGTCACCTTGAAATACCGGAACACCTCAGAAACCTGATTTTGGAAAAGGAATAGACCACAGAGGTTCGGGCCATTACATCATATACATCTCAAAACATTCTCATCCTAAAAACTCAAAACCAACCTCAAAGAAACAGAAAAGAAGTCCAAACAACCACCCATCGAGATACCTCTCAAAAGAGAGAAATCTACAAGAAGAAACCAAATAATTCCATCTTATAAACATGAATGGTCTACAACAACAAAGAAAACATCGTTACTTGAAAAGAGTTAAACATTAAACAACTCTGGGTACTGAGCACATATCTACCTCCCACGTTCCATTATACTCTCCTCCATGCCACAGTGTCGCCCCAAGACATTATACAAGGGGATTGAATGCCCGTGCAACACCATCTCTTTGCAGTCTTGGATCTACACAGACTGATCTTTGAAGGTCACATCATCATCAACATTGATCTATCTCGAATTGATGATGTGTGAGTCATCATGAAGATAATGAAAGAGTTGTGAAACCTGAAAAAAGTTTTGTATATGGATCATCTAAAAAGGGAATTGATACTCGATGCGCCATAGCTCCTAGACAATCTAACACATTGAAAGGCCTAACAAACTGAGGATAAATCTTACTCTCATGACCAAACCTTCTCTACTAATGATGGGTAGTCACCTTCCTTAACACGTTATCCTCAAAATCATAATATATGGGTCTCCTACTTTGATTGGAATTTGATTTTTGAAGATCATTCACTGTATTCATCCTCTCATGAATCAATTGAACCATCTATGTTGTACTCTACACTACTTCTATTCTGAGAATTATTGACTCTCCAACCCCAGTCCTACATAATATAGAATAGAATGTCCAGAAAAACAAGGCTTCAAACAGTACCATACTAATGGTGGAGTGAAAACTATTATTATAAGTGAACTCCACCAAGGGTAAGTGCATCATCCATGAACCACCAAAATCTAAGACACAATAGTGTAACACGTCTTCAAGAGTTTGGATTGTATGCTCTGTCTGACCGTCCATCTGAGGATGAAAATTAGTGCTAAGGAATATTTGAGAACCGAAAGATTTCTAGAGACCTCTCCTCAACCGATAGGTTAAAAGAGGATCTCTATAAGAAGTTATCATCCTTGAGACTCCATGAAGTCTCACCACCTCCCACAGATACAGCCTCGACAAAACATCAACTGAGTCTGACTCCTTGATTGCTATAAAGTTGGATTATTTAGTTAAACGGTTCACCACCACCCATATAGTGTCATGTCCTCCCCAAGATTGAGGTAAATGAGTAACAAAGCTCATTGAGATGTCCTCCCACTTCCACTGAGGAACATCTAACAGCTAGAGGAGACCACCCAGAACATGGTGTTCGGCCTCCACCTTCTGGCAGACCATACATCAAGATACAACACTGAAACCACATGCTTCATCCCAAGCCACAAAAACTGGATCCTCAAGGTTCGTTACATAATTTTCATGCAAGGATGCACTGATAAAGGAGAACTATGGAACTCTTTGAGAACCTTCTCACTCATCATCAAAGGAAAAAATATCATTCCATGATACAATAAATGTTTTTGTTAATCCTCAGAACAACCATCAGGGGCCTTGCCATAAACAAATCGGTCTCTCCAGACCTCTACCTCTAGAACCTCCTACCGGGACTCTACCAAATACCACACTAGAGATGACTACACCTTCATCTGAAAAAGTCATCTTTTCCCTCTAGATTCTCCCATATCGAGATACAATGCTGATATTTTATCCATTACTCTTCCGGAATCACCACATTCATACCCTGCATCACTACGTGTCTTCTGACTCAGCACATCGGGTACAACATTCTCCATTCCAGGTGTATACAATCTTTCAAAGTCATATTCCGTTAATAACTCCATCCACCGAAGCTTTCATAAGTTCAAGTCACACTGGGAGAAAATATACCTCAAACTCTTATGATATGTGAAAACCACAAAGTGCACTCCCATAATATAAAACTGATCTCTGTTTCATCGGAACAAAACCTATCCCCAGATGTTATGCATCGAAGAAAACATCAAACTGAACTCCCTCTGCTAGAAGACATAAAGCTGGAGCCCTTACTAACATCTCCTTTAGATACTCGAAATATTCCCAACACTAATCATTCCAAAAGAACACCTAATTTTCGATGGTTAAACCTATCATAGGGGTCACAATTCATGAAAAAATTGCCATAAACCTCCTATAGATGTCTGCGAGACCAAAGAAACTTATAACCTATGACCTTGTCTTGGAGGATTTTGTAGACACAACTGCATCTATCTTTGATGGATCCATAGCTACTCTCTACTGAAACATAACATTCTCAAAGAAAATGACTTGTCGTGCCCAGAACTCACACTTCGACAACTTCCCAAATCGCTGATGTTGACAAAGAACTCCCAAAATGGCGTGTAGTAGCTTGGCATGTTCTTCCTCAGATGTGGACTACACAATGATGGAATTGATAAAAACCACCACAAACATTTCCGTGAACTCACGGAACACAGTGTTCATAAATACCATGAACACAGCTGAAGCATTTTTTATGACGAACGAAATTACAACAAACTACTAAAGCCCATGATGACAATATAAATTAGTCTTAGGGATATCCTCATCCTTCACATGCATCTAATGATATCCAAACCGCAAGTCTATCTTATAGAATAAACATTTTCCCTTTAGTTGATCGAATAAGTCATCTATCCCCAGAAGAGGATAGTGATTTTTCAATGTCATTTTGTTTAAGCGACGATAATCAACCGACGACCACAAACTGCCATAATCCTTATTCACGAACAAAAATCATGCACTCAATAGTAACACACTTGGCTAAACAAAACCGAACTATAATATACCAGCAAGTTGTATAGGTAGATCTTGTAAATCAGAAGTGGCCATCCTATATAGAGACATAGAAATAGGAGACACTCTTCATTTTGGCTTGATCCCAAACACGATCTCTCATCAAGTGGGTAATGCTAAAACCACTTTTGGAAAGACATCAAGGTAACCTTCTACAACCCTAGGAAAAGGAAACTACTGAACTACTGAAGAATTCAGCATCATCTTAGCCACCATGGATGATAATGATGAAACACACCTCTGACCCACAAGATGGTCTCGCCCTCCAACGAACACCACTAGCTCTCCATCCGCATCAAAGAACTCAGCCTGCCTCCTGAATCCATCCACGATATCCTGCACTGAGTGCAACCAATCCATGCTGATGATGACACCACATAGTTGTTTTAATAAACAATGCAAATCTCCCCAAGAGTAGTGCTTCCCCAACACTTGCTCATATTATCTACAAAAATCAAACAAGCCAGCTTGACCTCCAACTGTTAAATTAAACGCCAAGGGCACTAGAAGCCTCTCTACCTCATGATGAAAAGAATGGAAAAGGGTAGGTGATATTAATGATTGTGTCACTCCTAAATCAAAAAATCATACACTGAGGTAGAAAACAATAAAAGGGTACCTCAAACGACATCTGGATCGCCTGGCACTGGAGAAACTTAAACATGATGTTGACTACAACCTCCTCCATAAACTCACTAACCCTAATGAAGACCACACAAAATTTGTGCTATTCTCCTTGAGGATGGGGAGCTTCATGGTGTTTTCCTCTGCCTTCCCCATCTACCCTCTACTAATCTAAACCTAGTGCAACCTGCTGCTACTGCCTCGGCTGGAACTACCTCAACGGAGGAACCTTGAGTGGAACACCTTTTGCATGATGAATACTATGAATGTTTGAGTACTGTTTCTATGGATATCCTCAACCACCATAATAAAAATGAGATCCAGATCCCTTGGAATATCCCTGAGAGTCGCTGCTCCAAAAAAACAAGATGCTGATTGCTGGGAAATATCCCCACCCAAACAGAAACTCTTATGTTCGAAAAACCAGGAAAACCAGAGCACATATCTACTTCATGAGGAATCATGATGACTCCCCTATTATGATGATATAGTTCTAGAAATTGTCTTCTCCATGAACTCTGCCCTCTCCATCACCTCACGATATGTCTTCACCACAAATGGGGTTTCCATGCACTTGATCTATTGACCCAAAGCCTCCTCGAAATGCCTCGCTCGGGCATCTTCATCTGTAAATAGGTCCGAACCATATCGTAAATGGTTCCAGAAATGTATTCCAAACTCTATCACACTGGAGATCCCCTGTTGAAGGGTAAGATGCTCTTGGAGAGTAAATTCCTTCGTAGTCGAAGAGAAAAACTCGACTCTAAATTTGTCTTGGAACTCCTCCCATGAGATCAATAACTCCTCGCGATAACCGGTGAACAAGAACCAAAACTACCTCGCTTCTCCACATAGCATCATCATAACCAAGGACAATCAATATTCCTTCTGAGAACAAATAGAAATGAATCCCATCTCAACCTCCTTCAATTAGTCTTCTAAGACACCATCTGAAATGTAGCCCTCATACTTCTGCAGACTCTGGTGTTAGTCCTCTCAGAGTTTCCCCCTCCATGTTTCATCATCGTCAATCTCTACCCCGTGGTGATCTCCTTGAACAACCTGCAAGACATCTTCTATGCGATCTTTATGAGGAAGTAGACTTGGAGCCATACCTATAAAATAACAACTCGTAAGAGTTCTTAAACATAGAATAAAGAAGAATCATCATTAATTAATTGTTTCCTTTTTTTCATTTTTGGTTAACTAGTCCCAAGTTCTACGCATTCTAACATAGGAACAAGGAAGAATGATACACGATCCTTTCCTAGGTCTCAAACATGCAACTAGAATCACCTCATTTAGTATCCACTATAAACATAATGGTCTGTACATCATATCATAGGGGTAACCTAATGGATAAGTCACTACTGATCTCTAATGTTTACATAACTTGTTAAACTTGAATCACATTGTTGACCTACCATCCCATGAAACCTCACTTGTCCCAAACTCCAAACTCCATTCTATCTCTCCACCAGACCATTTATACAACCTTGTCATGACCCCCTCCCCAAAACGTGTACCCATCATAGGCCGACAATGTGAGAAGGGAGATAATAACCCCTAAGTCCAGCCTCCAGTAGTCCCCAGGTTGGAGACTATCAGTGAGGGTATAGTAAACACATTTACGGGAGGCATTTCCCTCTAAGAGAACACATGAAAAATATATAGATAAGATGAAGACCAACCAACTCCAAATCATAATAAAATATAAAAGAAATCACTTGTACACATATGTAATGTCATGAAAAACTACTAAAACTGAATGGGGAAAACTAAATGTACCAAAGGAAAGTAAAAAAATTGCAACCACAAGCCCAAAAATCTCCTAAAACCCCATGCTTGGAGAAACCATCAGGATCTCCAACCGGATCCAAGTGACCAAAAAAACTGTTTATATATACCTACAGTGCGTATAACAGTATACTCAGAATAATACTCCCTAGAGATGCTCGTGCAAAAGTAAAGAGATTTAGCTAATGCACAGTGAAAAACAAGTGAAACTAACCTGTCACTTAAATAGGTATACTAGGTTCCTAACCTCTCCATGGATACTCTCACAATGTATTGAATATAAGAGTATACAATATAATAAATAATATCTAGGGTACCCCACTACTACCTCACTGAATTTCCGAGTTTCACCAACGTTACACGTCCTAAGCATCTCTCTCCAAAAAGGATAACCTGTATACAACCGGGCGAAGCACCAAAACATGCACCTCGTGCAACAAATCCACCAAATACACATAACAAAAGAAACTATGTAATTTCTGGGAGCCACCAATGATCACATAATGTGGGTCATACATAAGGTATTATACCTCAAGCCATTACAGACAATACATTGAGTATGGATCCTCAAGCCATCACAACCTATACACGTTACACCTATACTATTCGATAGTAAACTACATCTAGAATATATGTGTGTGAATAACCACAAGACATTATAGAACTCTTCACGCATATATGGGTAAAACTAACCATTGTGTCTACCAACACATATAACCACCAAGAGAAGAGAGTGGGGACAAAGGGGGTGCTTAGCCATCCATCCTCCCACCATAATGTTGGAAAAAACACCCACAAAGCACAGAATCCATGGAATGTTAGTTTCTTTAACTATCGGGGTGGGGTAGCATATTGAAACACAAAAAGTACAGAATATACTATAGATCACAATAACACTATAGGAATAACCTAGTCTTAGAAACAACTACAGCTAATGTCTCTCAGAATCCCTAATTCCACCTCTAAGACTATGTATCTCATAAGAACACAGCCATTTAATGAGATTAATTACATTACTTCATTCCATTTTTATCAATTTTCACTTTACGTTAATTAATTCATTATAACTTAATTAACTATTAACAATTCAACATTAAATTTCATTTTCATCAAATCCAAAGTCCATTTTCCCATTAAAAATTATAACCTTAGCAGTGCATCCCAGTAAGCTCTAACCCCTTGGTTAAACATTGTTTATTCAACCATTTATTAACAACATTATTACTTTTCCATTTTCCAAGGAAATCAAGAAAAACAATTTAAGATACTAAACACATGGTGGCTATAATCGGTGAGAAGAAAAACAACCCGTCAAGTATTTTCCACCAATAGAAAGAGCATAGACCCATCCTCCCTCAATAGGCTAAACACAGAAAGCATGTGGCGTACACTAATTGTCCTCACCCCTTTTGAATGAAGGGTAAGAAAACCATCTTCTTTGAGATGTGGGGAAATTAAAGAGGATAAACAACCAAAAAGAATTAGCAACCATCCATACATTTACATAAAACCCATTTTCATCATCCTTGGTGTCCTCCTTGACACCTTCATGTATAAACTGATGCATCTCACCACTCTAGGCATCAATTGTTGCCACAACCAATATGCCTCCATGCCCCCACATATCACAACAGCCATCCAGGCTCACATAACAAACCATGTAGTAGGAAAACAACATCATATCAACTGGACTTTTATCCCTTAAGAAAGAAAGAGGGTAACTCAAGACCCTTCAAGGAATTATCCAACAACCAATTCATTAATCCATCATGAATTAACCGATTTATTATTTATAGGTTCCAAAATCGGAAAATCTAAATATTAAGCTATCACAAATTCATTAAACATGCTTAATGAATCAATTTTATTAGCATAAAATTACAACAAAAACAATGAGATTTATTCTTATAACTCTTTATCATTATCCAAAAAATTATAAATTAATTATCGATATATTTTCTTTACAAATTTCCATCACGAAAAAAATGATAAAAAAAGAAAGCATAGATATCACACTATCTAAAAAACAAGAGGTAATATCATATGATCAATAAAAAATGTATTTATCCTGTTAAAATATTTATTATGTCAATTCCATTTTGATCCAGTGGGATAAAACATGCCAACTATACAATTGCATGTAAAATAAAAAAGAATAAATGAATCCCCTATCACAAATGGTTTATGACGTACTTTATACGAGAATGAGCAATAACGGGTTATGATCTCCTCCCCCCATGATAACGGTATGCATCCGAGGATAAAGAGAAACTACCACACCAGTCAACACCAATGACAAGGCCATTAGAAACATGGAGATAGAATTCCATAAAAGGGAAAGGTGAAACAAAAAGAGATGAACCCAAATGTATGATGATAGATCATACCTTATATTGATGATTGATCGATACTGCTTGGTTGCATAAAAAAGAGAGGGGAACCAATCCATGGAGGAAAGTTTGATCACAAAACTCTTATGGCATGGAATGGATGGTTCAATATACTCCCACCTAAGAACAAAGTGGATGAACTAGGGAGGAAGATATCTCGTCTGTTTAGAATATTTAACGGAGTAGCGGTTTAAGATATGCTAGATTTTCTCTTAAAAAAGGATTTCATTAAACCAGGTGGTTTGACCTAGTAAAAGCATCCTGAGCCTTATGATAAAATTAATATATAATTTATTACATTTAAATCGGCCTTAGATTCCTTAAAACAAGGCTTTAAATTCATTTTATGTCAAAGGAAACTTTAAAGTGTCAAAACTGTAGGAAGCTGGAAACATTTTTCATGCTCTAGAAATTTGGCAAAGGAAAGAGGCTACTGTTGGAACCTCATCATTCTAGAAAAACTGTTCATGAATCAGAAAGTTGTAAAAGGAAAGAGGATACCATTGCAAACTCACCATTTTGGAAACACTATTCATGAACTCAAAATTTGGAAAATGTAACAGGCTATTGTTGTAACCTCACCGTTTGGGAAACACTGTTCACAAACTCGAAACATGGAAAAGTGTTGGGGATCAGTCACCTTGACCTCCTAGAACACCTAAGACGCCATAGTTTCACAAAGTAATGAACCATAGTGGTCCAGTCCAACACAGTAATCAAACATTTCATAAATAATCCAAAGAGAATAAAATAAATTGGTTTCATGTCAAAATTGTGACATTTAAAAAGTGTATAAAAATAAGATCATTATGTCATTTATAACCCATGGAATGGGAGTGAGGGTAATATATATGTCAATTCCAAATAAAATAGATAAATTTTATTCCTTGATGAATAACTATAGAAATTAAAATATATTAGGTATTCACCTATATAAAACAAGGGAATTTCATGAGAAAAAGAGAGATATTTTGAGAAGAAAATTCTATAGCACAATGACTACGAAACAAGGTTTTAGATGACATTAAAAAGAGAGGGGAAAAGGGTCACCCACAAAGAAATTACTCATAAAAAAGTAAATGGACATAATAGAATATAAATAAGTTCATGGTATGGATATTGGAATAACACACAATATGAAAAGGAAACTTGAAAGAAAATAGAAGATGTGATTTCTTTTACAAAAATTCGGCAGCATAACGACGTCATATAAAATTTTAAAAAATTTGTTTGTGAGAGATGAAAGGGTATATCATAATTTGGAAATGAAATATACAGTAATAAATATATATAATAACATACCACCATATAATTAAATGGAAACATGAAGACATAACTTAAAGTGTGACATGACATAAAAGAAGATGGTGAAAGGTCCCCTTCCCTCGAGGGGTGACTTGAAAAGTTTGATGGCTTGGACCATGAGGGTTTGAGGGCTACTTGGAAGGACTCCTTGAGATGTTGATAGACTAAATCTTTATTTAGGCGGATTTTGGAATGAATGGAATGAGGGAATTGCTTGGTATTTATAGCAAAGGCGAGGGAATATTTAATTAATTTCTAAGGTACACCTCATCAGTTGTATTTGAAAAAACATGTGCTTTCCCATGGTATTTTCCAATGTTATTGGAAACATGGGACACCTCATAATATATCTTGATATTCACAAGTTGACCAGAATGATTAAATCATTAATATTTCATTAATGATGTCATTAATCGCACCAAAACTGAAAACTGTATTTTTATTATTCACCAATAATCAATTTTTTTTTAAAAAATCACCTAAATTCACCCTAAACTAATATCATTGCTCTTAATTCAAAAATGAAAACAATTTTAAGAAAATAATTTTTCAATTATGAGATATTTAATTTTTATGTAAAAACACTATTGAACCAAAAAATTATAATATAAAACTAATTATATCTGAAACAGTTATTTAAATTTTCAATCATATCACTTCACCATTCATGATTCCAAAATTATATTTATACATTTTAAAGTGATGTTACTATTCCATTGGACACAAAACTATACATATGGGGAATATTACTATTCATACTTTACAATTCAGTAGAAATGAAATTGATCTTATTAGAATCTAAATTTATTACTGGTCACAACTATAGAAGTCTATTTTTTGAAAATAAGTTTACATTATTAATTATTTAATTTGTACAAAAAATTATTTTAAAACACCCTTTTTTCAAATTTCATCAATAATATAGAACTCCACCCTACATTTTTTGGACATTTGATATTCCCAAATTTAACATAATAAGAAATAAAAATTTTATTAGTACCAAAGTATTACACGGTGTAACTAAGGGCCCATTACATAGCCCCTTATTACACCTTCATAGGACCTATGTGTAGGATGTTCTATGATAATAGAATCCTGGGGTTGTTGGGACAATATTTCTCGAGTAGTGATTTCTATCAGCTTGAACATCTATCGTATGAGATTCCGTTCAAGCATTACATATTAGAGTTCATCTTGGGATTGGTATAGAGCAAATTAAAGTGATTCAAACGCCTTCCCAAGCTCTGACAGACGGGCTTCGTATAGCCAAAGTATATTAGATGAGGCCATCAACTCTTCTTTCTATATAAATTAACCAGGATCACTTGTATTTATAAGAAATAATCATAAGGTTAAGAATTTAGTTTCCAATGGTCATATTGAACAATGATCATATAGAATTAAAACCACAGTGGTATTATTTTAATTATACTCACTTCATTAATTAAAGGATATAGTTTTGTTTAGTATAAAATAATATAATTCCCAAAATTATAAAAAAAAGATTATTCAAAAGTTAGGGTCATTAGAAAAATAACTTTCATTAGAGAATTCAGATGGATACATATGAATAAATATATGGAACAATGTGCAGGACTCTAACATGAAAAGATGGTGTTAGTGAACCAAATATATTGGAACATAAGATAACTAAGGAAATATAAGAGATTGTGTGATTTATTTAGCCACACATCAGGGTATCTTATAGTTGACAGAATTATGTTAACAATCCTAGTGTTTTTTAGAGTAAAATGTTAGTGAAAACCTATAAGTTTTAATATCCTTATAGAAAAATTTTATTAAATTTGAAAAACATTGAAATATAATCTCCATTTATATCAGTCCATATGATATTTTTTTATCATTTAGGATGGTATCATATCACCTGGTGCTCCATATGAACCTGTCATATGTTTATAATGTAATCCATGTATCTCTTTTGAGAAATTTCTTTCCAGATTATTCATATATACTAATCATGGTGGTCACACCATTCGAGCATGATCTTTCTTTTTTATTAAAAACCAGTAAAAATATGGGATCACATATGAAATGTGTTATAAAACTAGACTAATCACCTTGTTATTGATATCTAGATGACTTTTAAAATTTATGTTGACATGTGGTATCCTATTTATGTGATGATTTAGAGGTTTCTTCAATTCCTATTGTTTGTACAGTTCCAATAGTTTAAATTTAAATTGAAATTATTTTTATAGTGTGAGATATCAAATTGTATTTTTTTAAATAATATTTTTTTACATCTAAATAAATTCATTTAGGATGTATATGGCATCTCAAATGAGAGAAGAAGTACTCTAGGTTGTGTTAGAGGATTTTTGATGTTGCCAGTGCAATATTAGGCTCACTGCTATAGCCACAAGGGAGTCAGTTCCTAGAAGGGTTCATTGAAAGGTGCCACAATATTAATCCACCCTAACATTTTGATGAGGGTATATCCCTCTCCCCCTTGACCTTGTGCACCATGATATGAATCTTCTCCCCTCCTCCCACTTCTAAATATATATAATTTTAGGGTACTTTTCTAGAAATTGTGTCTATGATTCTAGGAGAGTTCAAATCTTTTTCAATATTTTTTATTCCTTCCATATATTTCTTCTATTTTATTAATTCTCCAACTAGTGTTTTAAATTCAATTCAGGTAGATAATTGTCTAATCAGCTAAGGATGATGTGGTTTTCCCTATGGTAAAGAATATGGTATTCTATAAAAATGTTTTCATATGTTGGATCATCATTATTTTTAGTTTCTTAATTGCATGATTTTTTTTCAATAAATTAAATCAATTTAATGATGTAAATAGTGATATTTATTTAAATTTTGACTTGATGTAGAGGATTTACTACACCTCATTGCTTGAGGAATTAATGATCATTAGATACTTAGTGTGTTAATATAAAGTATGCAAAATTGAAATTAATAATTATTATAAATTTAAATCATTATAATTGATTATTTGGGATGTTTTGGGCAAAGATAGGGGTTAGGAAATTGGTATGGTATTTTAAGTAATTTTGTGAACACAGAATGTACTTATAGGGCTATGGAATAAATTTTTTTCAAATTCCCAAAGGATGGTGGATCTGGTAATATCCTTTTAGAATATGAATTTGGTTATATGAATTTGATGTGTTATCATATTCCCTTTAGGTGATTGCCCATTATATAAAATAAATTTTTTAAAAATTAGATAAATGGATTGAATAATAAATGAATTAATTAAGTTATTTAATTAAGTGATAAATAGTTTCTATGATTTTTAAAATGAAAGGCTTATATTTGGATTTCACAATGAGTCAAGGGACATTTGGGACCCTTGAACTTAGGATAATTCCTGACCATCAATGACACAGGATATAAATAATTATATAATTCATTGTAACCCTTAGACCCCCCATGAGGGGTGAGATTGTACTAGAGGAATGTAGTGGTCCTTAATGTAACATTTATAGGTACATACCTCTAGTTGATAATATTAATTGGATATGAAAATCCTAGTGGTTTTCTATTTATATACCTTATAAATACCTATATCCATATATCTTGATGAGTTAATCCTTTGGTGAGTGACCCTATCCCAATAAATATGTGTTATATTGGGTATATAAACAATATTTTTGGTGATCTTGGTTGGGTGAATGAACCAACATAGTATAAATAAGTGATTGAGGTAGGTTGTGAGACATATCTAGTGAATCATATGAATAGAATAACATATTAAGAATTTGATTCCATGACTTATTTTAATAATTATTTGAGGGTCAAGATACACCTCAGTGAATGGTTTTACCCTATGCATGTGTTGGACTAAAAATTTCACATGTAAGGTGAATTTGATGTGTGATGACATAAAAGACCCCATTATGTGCCCCAATGAGTGACCAAACCTAATCTGTAATATTTAGGAATGGGTAGAGATGACTCTAGGTGTTATCTTAGTTCTAGACATAACATGGGAGTCTAAAGATGAAATATTTCACCCATTTTATGGTTTTTATGTATTTTTCATTTTTTTTCTTTATTTTATTTAATAGGTCCTACTAGTGTTTTCCAAAGAAAATTGGAATTTTTCATGAATAGGGAATGGTGTACGAATGACACATTTTTAGGAGAAATTTTGTGCATGCCCCTATAAAACTATGTTGCCCACGAAGTGTAACTGGAGTTCCCACATGGTTAGGTGCACAATTTTTGAAACCATATGGCACAAACTGAAAAACCACTATTTCTAGGGATAGAGAAACCCGCATGGATGGATCATGACTTATAGGAAGATGATGCAAAACTATACAGCTAACCTAGTTTTTAAATAATTTTTCTACAAAAAAAATCTCGCTTATTCTAACATCATTTTACCCCTCATTCCCCCCATTATTTTTCATTAACTCTAGTTATGCCAATTATATTCCAAACCACCCTCTTTGAATCAATTTTTTTTGAGATTTGAGCTTGGTTCCATAAAAAATCCTTAAGAAAGTGTCTCCACTATTCTACTCTTGATATCTATTCCCTTACGTCGTCGGTTTCCTTCTCTATAGTGGTTTTGATTTTATAGATTGGTTCAGATCTAATAATTTTGGAAAATGTTTTTAATTTGATGGTTTGTGATTTCTTCCATAAGATATACTATTTTTGAATATTGTATTTCAAACTATTAGTTGTTAATTTAAGTAATAGGTATTGAGTTATGTGTTGTTATATTATTTTATCATTTAAATGTTCTTGCCTCTATTTTATAATGTTTTCTAGAATTGTGTATATGTTAAAATGGTTGATTTTTAGGGCGTTGGGGAGTATAACGCTAAATAAATGCACTATAAACTATAAATTTTTTTTGGAAAATTTATTTGTATCATGTTATTAGTCGGTTTATGATAAAAATAGATATTTTATGGTTCTGAAAAGGAATAATGAACTTAGGAAACCCTTGGAGGCATAACGGTAAGGCTATGAATCATAGTTTGGTGAGTTGGTAGGGAATCAACATAATAAAATTAGTATGATTATAATTAAACAATAACTAACTGATATCATATGGTTAAGTCAATTGTCCCTTAGGTTCATCCACCCCTCCCCAACATCTCATGCATGAGAAATGATTCTAATATGTCGGATCATTGAAATTTTTTATTCCTAGAACCCCTATCATGAACCCTCCAGGGTACCTTGGAAACCCGATAACCGAGTTTTCCCTTACATGAACTGAAGGGAACTCCCAATCCCATGGGTTTGAAACTAGCACTAGTCATCATACATCATACAATTGGGATCAATTTTCACCACAATAATGAAGAAAAAAATATAACAAAATAGTATGCATATCAAATGAATACTCCATTAGGATTAACGTACTAGAATACAACAAGGAACATAAGGAAAATTTACTAATTCAAAAGTATTAAAATGGGATGAACCAACCCCAAGGTCTCTACAGAATTAATTCACAATGAATATAGTTTAGAAACTAGATCCTCATCCAAGAGATCCATTCTATTTGCACGAACCCATAAGATGAAATTCTACAAACACCTGAAGGAAAAAATTATTCTGTGATCATAATCCCAGTAGGATACCACCAAATATTCTATAACATAATTAATATATAGAATATCCAAATAAAAGATATTAATTTTTAAGGTTAATAGTTTTGTAAAATCAAAATCTTAGTCAAACAAAACATGTTACACAATTTCAAAGTGATGGAAAGATACTTTTAAAATGCTGTCTTTTCATTACAAATGATAGAACATTCCTAAATTAATGTCTCAAGTGAAATATTTATATAAAATAGTTTTTATAAATTCAGAAGGCATGTAAATAAGTATAAATAACATTGGAATACATTTATATCTCAAATATAAACTGGTGATAAAGATGGTCATATACCAAAATGTTTGATAGTATTAACCAGCTATAGGAATCTGCACTCTCTAAGTGAACACAGACAAATGAGTATACTCACATCCACCTAAAACTGGTCAGAGGCGACTTTTCACCCTCCCATTGGGAATGTGACCTACTATAGGATTGTGTCAGAATAATTCTATAGCATAGTGTGTACCCAAATTAATTACTAACTACCTACTGCTAGCATGTTCTCTTAAACGACGGTAATTTTTTTTTCAAAACATCAAAAAAATCCCATTCATCAATTTCAAAAATTCCTATTTCAGTCCACTTAAAACCAAAATTGGATTTATTAAAAAAACAGGACTCATTTATAGGATAAAACCATTGGTATTCTATAAAATAATTTTTTCTATTTTCATTATTTTTAAATCTATTAAAAAACAATTCAATCCTTTTCACAATTAATCTTCAAAATAAAAATCAACTATTTAATTGAAAACATTTCTATAAAATCCAAAATTTAAATCCGACAATTTAAATCATCCAATTTCCATAATCTCACCTGAATTTAATTGAATTGGGTGTGTTCCAAATATTTATACCAAAACAATTTAAAAGCTCCTAATTCAAGGGAATTAGGTTTTACTAAATCAATTTAATACAAGTTTAATAATTTGAATTTATATCTGTAGATAAAATAAATCCAACAATACAATGTTAATAAATTTGGACAAATCATGATGGAACCACATACATCTTTCTTGATGAACGCCACTCCCAATAGTACCATTTATTGGGAATGATGGTGATTGAGATCCTAGAACCCAACCTAGAATAATGATCTAACACCAAAGGGAATGGATATCTAAATCCTAAGGTGATCCATAGAAACCCCAATAGGATTGGAAGAGAGTAACATGAATAATGAGGGAGAACACATACCTATGAATCACACTGTAAGAAAAATAATGATCCAAAGTCGATTAGATTGATCCGGAAGGAGGGAGCCTTTAAAAAATTCATAGTGAGAGTTTTAGATTGAGATCCAAGAGGTCTGGAGAAAATAGACCGAGAGAAACTACCAAATGTATAAATTAAATCTGCGCGTATGATGGGTCATGACGTGTACCCAGGGGTCACGATGTGCAATCCATGCTGGATAAGTTAAGGTGAATAACCAGTTTCCTCATATTAGAAACTAACATCTGCACCCTGCATGAAATACACCCACCATTCATGATGTGTACATGCTTAAAATGTGACATCCCCCTTCACGAATATTATCTCACAACCAGTGCACGATGTTTCCCTTAGGTACATGATGTGTACTTCTTCTTATTCCTATAGTAACCTCAAAAAACACATCTAAAAACGTTTAACCAAAGTGGAAACTTAAATAACAGGAATAACCATCATGATCAAGGTAACGAGATGTTACATCCTACCCACCATAAATACTATCTTCCCTCATAAAACCTATGAAGAAGCGTCCTTTCCAAATATATAAGGCTACTACTCTCTCATTAGTGCCTCATGGTCCCGGTTGTTGTCATTATTAGAGAAATGATTCCATATAACACAAACCAAGGGTATGTTTCTCCCACAAAGTATGTTGTTCTTATAATAAACTATCATGACTGGTTTCTTAGTCCAAGATAAATGTGGATTGATTTAAAGATCACTCCCACTCAAAATGTGATATTGATCAGATAGATAATTTATCAGTTGAGACACATGGAACAAGTTATGTATCAGCATCTGATATGGTAGAAGTTAAAAATGGTACACAACCTTCCCCACCTGCTCAAAAACCTTTAAAGGTCACACATAGTAAGGACCAAACTCACCTAGTCTACCAAATTCTCGATGACCCAATCTGGGTGAAACCTTTAAGAACTCCTGATCACCAACTGAAAAATTTAAATTTCTATGATGTCAAACAGAATAAGACATAAATATATTTTTTTCTATCAACATCATCTAATGAATCACCTAAAACATAGATTCCACATCTTTCCACAAGCTTGTTCCAAGTAGGGGAGTCTCAAAAATCTCTAATCAACACAACGAAGATCAACCAGGACAGCCACAAGAATTACCACTGAACATCATAGAACATTTTTGTGGTTCCTTGGTGTACAACCCACAAGGATTTATGGAAATCTCCCGTAACAGCCTTCCTTTCTAATAATGGAACAACTAAGTAGTTTCGATAAAATAGAACACACTTTTTATAGAATAACCATAGGCCAATTGTCTCCCACCATAAATGGATTCTATAATGATGAGAAAATCATCATCAAGTTTTTGATATTATATAATCATATCAATAAGATAATATGTCAACTGAACAATGTCCTTGTAAACTTCATCCTCTTTCTCCTGAACTCCAATATGAAATTGTGAAAATAGAGCCATAAAGTTCCACACTTTTGAGGATTCATTCACTCTAACGAACAAAGATTTGTGTATATAAAAATTAAATTAATTTATCATAATACTTAATACCTAACAAAAATTTATTCCCAAATACCATATTAGTTTATTTTAATTGGATACTCGGAATATAATATTCTAACTTGATGAATGATCTTTAGCCTCTCCCATGACCATCTTCCCCTTTGGTTTTCTTACCTAAATCCTTTCTTTATATCATTGGGAAAAGAAAAAATAAAAAGGGTGAGATCAAATTCTCATTAAGGGTAATCATATAGATCATAAATCAATCGATAAACATAAGAATATAAAAACATGAACAAAAAGATTAAATATCAAAATCATGAGTCAAGAAAAAAATCATTGAAGATAATTTTTCATATATCATAAAGGAACCTTAACCATGATAAAATTGTATTGTAAAAAAATGGAATTGAAGAAAATAATTAATCTCATTATATGATTTCCATAGTATCCAAGGAATTGTAGCCAAGATCATCATAGTGTAAAAAATCCATTACTGATCTGAGATTACTTAATGTTTCAGCCATGTATCACGAACCCAAATTTACTTTTTATTCCAGCCATGTTTATCTCATGAGATATAAATCATTACCCAATGCATTAGAGGAATATATCGGTCCCACCCATCTGTTAATGAAATAATTCTTACATATTTTATAAATACGTAAATAATTCATCATAGAATAGCCCAGGAAAAAATATGTTTCTTAAACCTCATTCCATCGTAACATAATCCACATAAAGTAAATAGATTTCATACAAATAATCTCATAATATAAACAATAAAATAAATGTAATAATAGGTATATAAACATAAGCCTATGTCATCTTAGATGGAAAATATTTTTGATAAAACATTTGAGCTTAATTATTGGGGAAAATATTCTTTCTTCATTGAAAACATTTTCCCAAAATGACATGAAATTTTATAAGAAAAATAATTTAATTAAAAAATAAACATAAAATTGTGTAGAGGAAGCTTCATAGAAATATGGTGTTAGGAAACAAAAAAAATATATTCATGCTATATAATACAAAAAACATTCTCCTTATACTTTTGTTGGAGAAGTCAGAAAGTATCTTGTATGCTAAATGAAAAAATGATTCCTTCCAAACCAATTAGAAAAAGTAAAAATGGTTAAAAATGAGTATAAAAATATATAGAAGAATATTAAACATGTTATGAAATCATTTTTAGGAAACATGGCCATAGATGGTAAATATTCCCCTAGTAAATACTTACGAGTATACAATCTCTTATTAAAATGGGATTTCAAAATTACCCCTTACCAATTTATAATCAATCATATAATATGCCTCCTAAAATAAAAAAAATTATATTCGTATGTAATTATAATAACCTTAATAATATTAATAATAAAGAAATTCATAGGTAACGTAAACATCTCACAAAAGAATTAGATAATGTATAAGGTATATGTCCCATAAAAATAAAAGTGAGAAAAAATAATCTCTTACCTTTGGTATGATATGCTTTCTATGTGTCTGAACCTCCATTGTAATGATTTATATAATGTTATTATATTATTCAATAATCATTTTCATCATATATGGTCATATTGTCCTTAATTTGTTTGTAAAAATTCATTGTTATTCATTATTTGGGTTTTAACTACTTTATGATTATATGAATGTTTTGTTGAATAAGTTATGGTTATAATTATTAGTTCATATCTATATCGTCATAATATGATATTAATATGATAAATACAATATATATGTATTCTATAAATTTATATAATCATTCCTGAATGTTTATTATGTAGAATGAATCACATCACATCACAAAGATGGTAGGTTGTATATACGCACGAGCGACGATATCATTCCCATAACTGTAGAATGGCATTGATTTTAATGGAGTTATCTATTTTATAATCAATATAATATTATAATAATTGTATATATTAATCACATCCATTTTTATACCAATCCAAGTATGGTGGTGGTGAAAAACAGACTACACCACGACATGGAGATGCTAAGTCGTATGTACGCACGTGTGGTGATTTCATTTTTCATAGGATGGATAAAAGGTGAAATATGGTTGTTTCATATCTGAAAAAATATCTCTACTTGATTGGTACTGATTTTATTACTTTTTTATAAAAAAAATAAGAGTAAGTAGAATAAAATAGTTATTTGAATGAATCGGTAGAAGAGATTACCTCTTCATTGAAGTGCTCTCTTTAGATCACCTCTTAATGGAATTAGATTTGGTATATGGAGAAGACCATAACCTATAGAATGTAACTAGGAAAGTTTAAAATGGAACTGGGTAGGTAATGGTTGATCATGAAGGCTCAACATTATGTAAAGAGTTGAGGGAGGAATTTCTCTTTTATAATTGAGGTGACTGGCACTTTTGGAAACCTCAAAAATATTAATTTATAATAAATTTAAAATCAATCCAAATACCTCAAAAATGAGATATATTCAAAAATAAGATATGATAAGATGGAAATATAATCAACCAATAATATTTCAAATTGATTTTATGCGAATTTAAAGATTATCATGTTAATTGTCAATTAGTTGTTCTATTTATTTTTAATTAAGATAACTATTGTTTCAATATTAAAAGGGTGAAATATTTAAATATTTGATTTCAATTACACCATAAAATTATAACCTAGACTATATTAGAATATATCATAATTATTAGATATTTTTAAAATCGTTTTATTATTTTTAAATAAATTTGAAAACATTATTTTAACCAAATATCTATTGTGTCAACTTGTACACTATTCATTTAATGGATATTTATAAATATCAATATAAGTTGTGATCCTAGAAAAAAATATTTAATTATATCCATATTAGGTCAAGGTCATCTAATAAATGAATTCGAAAAATTAATTATCCAAAATACATTTATTTTAATAACAATTATTTGATATCTTCATTAATAAAATATTTATTAAAATGATTTTTGGGTAATTATTTAATATAATTATTTATTGAGTAAAAAATTAAAAGAACTATAACGAATATAAATTAAATATATTTAATTATAATATATTTAGATGAATTTATCTACTATAAAATCAATCATTACAAATGCTATAAGCATTAAAGTATGAATGTGACAACATTAACATTAATTTAGATAAAATAACACAAAGGTCATTATTTATTCTATTAGTCTCCAAATGGTCACTAGATCGATATTTGGATTATTATAGTCGATATATACTAGAAAAAAATATTTGGTCAGGTTTTTGGACTCCTTATGGTCATTACTAATATAATAAAAATTGGTTCTTTCATTTCATATCAATTAATTTATTTTTACATCATCAAAGAATAAGGCTTCAAAGTAATTATTTATTTCCAATAAATTATAAATAAATTACCATGATATAGGTAATTATTTTATATTTACATGGACTATTTATTTTTGAAGACATCCCCTGGTTATTTCTATATTAAAATTATTATACTTATAAGAAATGTGTGTTTGACATTTTGTCACATTCATTGGTTTTATTAATATTTATGTCATTTTTATTACCATGTGGACAATAAATTACTATGTTTAGAACAAAATATATTAAGGGTAGAATTTTATTCATCTATTATTTTTTTTCTATTATTAGGGTTATTTTATTGTCTTTATCATATTGTTTGTTACCCTATTTTAAATGATTTATCTTTAACTATGGTAAATAATAATTATTGTAGTTATTATTCATAAAATCAAAAAGAATAAATGTAACCTATTTACATAATTTTTACCCACTGAATAAAAATATTGATTTAATATTTTATAATTCAAAACACACAATTGGATTAAATTAATTTAAAAATAACTCATATTGTCAAAACCAGAAAGCAGGTTTTTATGAAGTAAAAACTTCTCAAAAGATTATCATGGGTTAATACCCAATTTATATGTGAAATTACATCCAATAATCACAATTGGATTAAATGATAAAAACAATATAAAATTACTCTTCAAAACCAATTAAAAATATATGGAAACTATATAAATAAATTAGAAGAAAATGCAGTTTTGAATTAAAATGCAGTATTTTTCACTATCCATAAAAATATGAATTTCATCATAAAATAATAAAAAATTCAACCAAAGTAAATTTTGAGGGCCCTATTCCAAATAATAAGCTTTTTATGTCAAATATAACTTATAAAAGTGTGAAAAAATATATTTAAAAATTGTTCTATATCAAAAGGATGAAAAATATTATTTTGTTGAAAAATAATTCTTTTATATGAAAAATTGAATTTCTTTTTATATCATGTCTGGAAAATACAAAATATTAATGTTAGAGTGATATAAAATTAAAAATTTGTCTTCTACTATATGTAAAATCTATTTTATATCCCATTAGATAATAATATTTTAATAATATATTATTTTTTTAGTGAAACTCATTATTATATACAATACAAGTAATCGAGAAGGTCAATATTTCATATAATGTAAGCCATGTCAATGTTTCTTTTAGTACATAATTCCTTTGGTGTTTAAAAATCCAAACATAGTTCTTTTATAAGTTGTAAAAATATATATACTTAGTGTTGCGTGAAATGAATTCTATGAAAAGAACTTGAAATTGTGTTCAACACAAGCCAAGAATAGTGTAGTGTATATTGGAAGTTAATTCAGTGTTGCATATAGTGAAAAAAATCATGGTGTAGCATAAAACACAAGACATAAATGAAAAAAAATATTTATCATAAAATCTCATGGTGTTATATTATACCCCCATTAAAATGAATTTCGTAGTTGAAATTCACCGGGTTTATAAATGGATTACTACCTGAATGTTTTTTTTTCATAGAAACATAGATCATAAAAAAATAAAACTAAATTTTAAAAAGTATAGTTATAAACTTTTTAGTTACCCAATGTAACTCATCATGGGGTTTCTACATAGGAGATAATAGGTGGGAAGTTTAAACATAGATATGGATGAAAATTTTAACCATCATATTTTGATGGATAGTGATAGGGAACAAGGTTTGGAAAAAGTTAACAAAAAGAAAGCCATAAATTTGGGATGATTTAAGGGAAAATATGATTTATTATATAATAAGGTACTAGTATAAATTTTTTGGTTTTCAATATACTTTTCCTAAATTTTATGAAAATGATATTTCAATACATTCTTGTCATTGGTCATTCCTTGATCAATTACCACTTTATCTATTATTCTGAGAAATGAAGTTATAATTTTTATACCTGAAGTGTTAGCATATCATGTGATCCATAAATTGAATGATTTTTCATCACATGTGACTTTATCACATAAAAATTTAGTACAAGTTGTCAATTATACCTGATTCTATATATAGTGTGATAAGAATTTTTTCAATCTACTTCCTTCTTAAGTTTAATTTAATATTTCTATAAATTTGTAACATTGAAATCCTTATAAAATCAAAAAAACCAAAAATATATAAAATGGTTTACTTACTTAGCTTACTATTTACCCTCCATATGTCATAAGATATATCTTGTCGGTCATATTCCAAACATTTGAATGACATCATCATGCATTTTATTATGTTATGGTAATAACATAAATTACCATATATCCTAATATTTGACAAGCATGTTACATTATTCCAAAACCTATTTGATATATTCCTTATGTCTCAAAAAATTTATACTTAACTCATGATATCATAATCCTTATGTCAAAAAATCAATGATTAGTTCTCATGAAATTAGAATCATCATATTTACTTACTAAAATCTAATATATCTTTATCCAAACATCATTAACTTTACAAAGGCACATATTAAGGTTTATCTTTACCATAATTTTGTTTTCTCCAAGTATAAAATCTTACCATTAAATCACATTTTTTGATCCATAGTTCTATTCAAATTGACCTTTCCAAAAATTAATGAAAAATTCATTTCATGATTCATATAACATAATCATTGAATTTCAAAACATAAAAACCTAAATTATCCCACATTATTTATAAACCATTACTTAGGATCCATCATCTTCATCTTTAGAAAAATATGATACATGTATCAATGTTTCTCAACCTCAATCTTCTTAGGTTTAATGTAAAAAATACAAGAAGGACATCACATACCTTTCACAAATGGTTTACAATCTCTTTATACTCAACGGTATGACCAATACTCATAACTTCTTCATGACTATAATTATGATATTTCCACTTAAAAAATTTATCTAAATTATTCCCATTATTTCTAAATCGAAAACATTTAATGGTTAACACTATTCTATATAGTTTTGGGCATTGAATATAACCATAAAAAAAGTGTGAAAATAGATATCAGAGAATAAAAACACATAAGTAATATAAATTACATATAATATTTAAATCTATGATATCTTTGGGTTAACACTAGGTTATTCATGATTATAAAAAATATTTAGGATTTTAAACCTATAATTTACTTATCCTTAGAATTTCCCTACACATATCCTTCAAAATAACTCTACGGATCTCACTAAACATTTCTCATCCTAGTTTCCATATGTTTAATGACCCTTCATGCTGATACCAACACTAACGACCCATGCATGATATACATGTAAATTAAATTTATTTGACAAAATACATAATACATGACAAAAATATATGTCCAAGACCATATAAGTTTAGTGTCTTTAGGAAGTTGGAACATAATCATATATCTTTTTGAAAGATCATAAACATCTCCCATAAAGACTTTTCCATTTCTTTTTCCTAACTAAAATAATTTTCTATATCCTAGGGAAAATAAAATATAAAAACGGCGGGCTTAAATTCTAATTAAGGGTTAAAATTGAGAACATAAAACCAACCATAAATATACAAATGTAAAAACATTAACACAAGGTTTAAATATCAAAATCATGAGTCATGAAATAGATCATGGATGTTCATAAAGAATTAATCATAATGAAACATTATCCATGATAAAATAGTATTGGAATAAAACATGGAATTCTGGAAAACAAATAATCTCATAATATAATTACCATTGTAGCCATGGCATTTCGGTCAATACCATCATAGTGGACAACGTACTTTAATGAATCGGGTTTACATGACATTCCAACCCTAAATTACTAAACCAGGTTAACGTTCCATTCCAGCCATGTTTATCTCAGAAGATATAAATCATTATGCAATGCATTAAAGGGAGATATAGGTCCCACCCATCTCATTATGAAAAATTTCTTACATGTGACAAAATTACATAAATCATTCATCATAGTATAACCTATGAAATAAAATGAGTTTCTTAAACATAATTCCATCATAATATAGTCCATATAAAATAAATAGATTTCATTAAAAAAATCCATCATAAAAACAATCAAATTCAAGTAATAATAGGTATTGAATCATAACCCAATTTCATCTTATATGGAAAATAATTTTTATAAAAAACATGAGCTGGATTCTTGAGGAAAATAACATTCCTTCTATAAAAATGTTTTCTAATAATTCCATGAAATTTTAAATGAAAATAATTTAACTAAAAATATACTTGAAATATTGTATAGGAAAACTCATGGAAATCAGGTTCCATGAAACTGTAAATATCCATTCATGTTTTTTAAGTTAAATAACATTCTCCTTGTACTTTTTTCAGAGAACTCAAAAGGTAACAAATATGGTAAATGAAAGAAATATTCCTTCCAAATCATGTAGTAAAAGTAACAAATGTGTAAAAATGACTTTAAACATACATAGTCAAATATTAAACATTTATGAAAACATTTTTATAAAACATGTACATGAATGATAAATATAGAGCATGTAAACACTTACATATAATCAATCTCACATAAAAAATGAGATTGCAAAATTTTCCCTTACCAATTTATTATCAGTCGAATCATATGCCTCCTAAAATAAAGAAAATTATATGAAAATTTCAATATAATAACTTTAAAAATAATAATAAGAAAACACTAATGGGTTACCTAAATATCACACTAAATAATTAGATGGTGTATAAGGCATATGTCCCAACGAAATTAAAATGAGACATAATAATCCCATAACATTGGTCCGATATGCTTCTTATGAGTCTGAACCTCCAATATAATAATTTATATAATATAATTAACATATTACATAATCATTTTCATCATATATTTTCATATTCACCTTTGTTTGTTTGTAACAACTCATTGTAATTCGTTATCTGGTTTTAAACTACATTATGATCGTATGCATGTTTTGTTAAATTGATTCTGGTTCTCCTCCTCAAGTCATATATACGTAATTATAAAATGATATTAACATAATAAATGTCATATATATTGATTATTTACATTTATATAATCATTCTTGTCTGGTTATCATGAAGAATGAATCACATCGCATTATAGAGATGGTAGGTCGTAAGTATGCACGAGCGACGATATCATTCCCATAATTGTTCAATTGGATTTATTTGAATTTTTTAATCTATTTCAGAATTTATATAATTATATAATAATCATATATAGTTATTAAATCCATTTTTATACCCATCCAAGTATGGAGGTGGTGAAAAACACATTACACCACAACGGGGAGACGGTAAGTCGTACGTATGAACGTGTAGTGATTTCCTTTTTCATAGGATGGAAAGAACGTAAAATTAGGCTATTTAATATAAATAATATATTATCAGTATTTTATCGATACTTATGTTGTTAATTTAAAATAATATAACAAATTAAGATGAAGTAGAAGAAGAATGAAATTTGAATGAATCGGTAGAAGAGATTACCTCTTCTTTGATGTTCTCTTTTATAACTGAGATGAGGGGCACTTTTGGAGACCTCAAAAATATTAATTTATAATAGTTTGAAAATGAATCCAAATAACTCCAAAATGAAATATATTAAAATAAATGATATTATAATATTTAAATGACATCATCAAATAAAATTTAGACAAGTTATGCGGTCAATATAAACATTAACATTTTAATTGACAATTATTTATTCAATTTAATTTTAATTAAGATACTAAATGTTTCAATATTAAAGGGGTACAATATTTAATTATTTGATTTACATTATACCATAAATGAATAATTAAAAAATTTTGACCAATTAATAGTTATTATATATTTTTAATATTGTTTTATTATTTTTAAATGATATTATAAAAAATTATTTTTACAAAATATCAATTATTCCAATTTGGACACTCTTTATTTCATGGTTTTTTATAAATATCAAGATAAGGTGTTATTCTCAAAATGTTTTTATTATATACCCAATGGGTCAAGGGAATATATAAAATTAATCTTATATGTTAATTATCAAATATATATTTATTTTAATATTTTTAATAACCATTATATGATATCTCCATTAATAAAATAATTACTACAATGATCTTGTGTAATTATTTAGTATAGGTATTTTTAGATTACAAAATAAAAATAAACTTATTTAATGAATATAATGTTAATATATTTCATTATAATATAATAAGTAAATTTTTATACTATAAAGTCAAACAATGAAAATGTTACACTAATTAAAGTATGAATGTGATAACTTTAACTTTAAATTAAATAAAATAATATAAAAGAGATAATCTATTCAATAAGGAACCAAATGGTAACTAGCATGTCCTTCGGATTATTATGGTATAAATAAACTAGACCAATATTCTTTATTCATGTGTTTTGACATTTTTATGGTTATTATGATTTTAAAAAAACTTGTTTCACTGATTTCTTATCAATTAATTGATTTTTACATCATTAAAAAATAAGAAATTAATGTAATTATTTAATTCCTAAAAATTATTAATAAATTACAATGAAGTAGGTAATTATTTTATATTACAATGATCTATTTATTTTATAACAAATCATTTGGTTGTGTTTATATTAAAATAATTATACTTATAAGAAATGTGAGATTGATATTTTGTCACTTTCATTGATTTTATAAATATTTATGTCATTTTCATTGAAAAGTGGGCATTAGAACACTATTATTGAAACATATTATGTTAAGGTTATAATTTTATTTATCAAAAAGGATTTTGGTTGGTGTTAAGTAAAATTTATTCTCTTTATAATATAGTTTGTTATCCTAATTTACTTGATTTATCTTTAACCGCTATAAATAAAAATTACCACAGTTACTATTCAAAATATAAAAAAATTAATAGTAACATGTTAACGTATTTTGGAACCACTGGTTCCAAATATGGAATCAATTTTTCATAATTTATAACACATAAATATTAGAAATTAATTTAAAATTAATCCTCATTGTCAAAATCCGAAGATGGATTCTTATGAAGTAAAGACTTATCAAAAGATTGTCATGTGTTTTTGTCCAATTTACATGTGAAATTGGATCAATTGTAAAATAAATTATTAAATTATAAAAAAAAATCTAATTAATATTTCAAAAAAATTAAAAATATAATATAATAGTATAATAAAATTAGATGAAAAGGAAGTTTTGAATTAAAATGTAGTAATCTTCACTATTCATTTGAATATGAATTTAATTGGAAAAATATAAAAAATTCATCCAATGTAAATTTTGATTTCCCACCACCATATAATAAGTTTATTTTGTCAAATAGAACTTATAAAATTACCTCAAACAACATTTAAAAAGGCATCCCTATTAAAAGGTGAAAAAATTGCATTTCTTTGAAAAAATACTTCTTTTATCCAAAAAATTGAATTTGTTCTTATTTAAGGAATAGAAAATACATACGATGAAATGTAAGGTTGTGTAAAATTAAAAATTTGCTTAATACTATGCATAAAATCTATTTTATATCAGATTAAATAATAATATTTCAATAATATATCGTTGTTTCGTGAAACTTGGTATTACGTACAATGCAAGCTATCTGGGAAGGTCACTCTTGCATGTGATGCAAGAAAGTTTTATGTTGAATTTATTGAAAGTTTCCTTTAGTGTGGCAGAATACAAACATAGTTAATTTATACATTGAACAAAATCTATACTCAGTGTTCCCTAAAGAGAATTTTGTCAAAAGAACTTGAAATTGATTGTAACACAAAATATTAATATTGTTGTGTATAGTGTAAGCTAATACAATGTTGCATATAGTGAAACCTAATCATGGTGTTTCATAAAACACTAGATATAAAAGAAAAAAAATAAATATCATTAAATATTTGGGTGTTACATTCACTTATTGGGATGGATGTTTCCTAAAAAACACATCTGCAACGACATTCCCTTTCCCTCAAGAATATGTGATTTCAATGTCGAATGTCTTCAAGTACTCCACCCAACCTCTCTTCTAGAGATTCAAAAAAATTAGTGAAGATATGATTTAGTATTTTGTGGTATAAATCCACCATAAACCATTCTACAAAAATGTAGTTTCACCAACTCTGAAGTGCTTGCATGGCTGCTGCAAGATCCAAGTAATGGGTAGGATAATTCATCTCGTGTGTCCAAAGCAAATGATTTCAATAATCTACTACACATTGACCCTACATGAGGACACCACCCAAGCCTAAACCTAATGCATCACAAAATACCACGTAGCACTACTCATCTCCTAAAAGATTCAACATTGGTTAAGGAGTCAATAGTTCTCTCAGCTCAACAAAAGAACTCTGATAATGATCATCCCAAAAAAACATCACCCCCTTTCGAGTCAGAGCAGTCATCCGTGAAGTTAGCTTCGAGAAGACTTTTTATGAACCTATCATAATATCTATCTAAGATCATGAAGCTCTGAATCTTGAAGTCATTTCAGGGATGATCCCAAGTTATTATAGTCTTAATCTTCTCAGGATCAACTGATACACACTGTTTAGACACCACATATCCCACGAATTTTACTTCACGAATCCATAAATCATATATTGAAATCATAGAATAAAGGAGATTATATCTTAGTATACTGAAATCTATTCTCCTTTGTTGATCATCAACAAACAAGGAGTAGATAATAATGTCTTCCCAAAGAATACGAAAATGGTATCTATATACTCATTGAAAATCCTGTTCATTAAGGCCATGAAAACTATAAGGGAATTATTTAGACCAAAGGACATAACAAGGTACTTATAATGGCTATAACTACTCCAAAAGGTAGTTTTATGAATGTTATATTCTTTTATCCTCAACATGTGGTAACCAGATCAAAGATTGATTTTTGAAAACCACCCCACCCCTTTCAACTGATCAAATAGATAATCAATCTCAGGAAACAAATGTTTGTTTTTTTATCTTAACACAATTGAGTTTCTCAATAATCGGAATATATAAAGAGAGTTCCATCATAATTCATGATTAGGAGAACTAGATATTCTGAAGATGACACACTTGGGTGGATAAATCCTTTCTCAAGAAGACCATTGAGTTGGAACTTATACTCTTTCAATTTAGTGGGATCCATTTAGTATTAGGGGATAGAGACTGGTTGAGTTTCAGGTGTTAAGTTAATAGAAAATAGAACTTCTCTCAATGGTGGTAAAATAGATAAATATAAAGGCCACATGTCGAAAAACTCAGTGATGTCTTGGGAAATATCACAACAAATTTTAGCTCAGTTCAGATCAAAATAAAAAATTGATTTCACTTTCCCCAATTTTGGATAATAAGGTCTAGATCTACTCGACCATGGGGCTCAATCTCTTTGAAGGAAAATATTTTCACTACTGGGTGTAGTAAAGAATACCCTTTAGTGATAACAATAAATTCAGCATTTATTGGTAATTAATAAGTCCATCCAAAATATGATGTCAATAGATTTAATATCAATAACCAGAATACTCCAAGAATGCTCGACATCTGATAGGTAAAATACACAAGTAAAAATGCGAAGACCCTACTCTATATACGTACTAAGGGGTGTAGTAATATCCCTTTCATAGGATAGTTTATCTATATAAATATTAATTATGTTAACATTACAAGTTGAAATAAAAGTGTGAGATGCACTAGTATAAAAAAGAGCAGTCACTAATGATAAAGAAATTGTAATGGTACCTCTCATATCCACTAGACCCATGAATGCTTCCCCCAGGTACACTCTACTAGAAAATGAGGCTACTTCTATATACTTATAGCCACCTTTCTAAAAACATGTCTATAGGTTGCTATAGTGACGGTTCTATGACCTATAGCCACTGTTTTAAAAAACATTCCACATGATTCTTTCTAGTGTCTTATTGCAACGGTTTTGAAAAGTATGGATACATGTTGTGGCTATTATCATGGTTTTGTGGTCCATTGCCACAATTTTGTGTCCTATAACCCTGGTTTTAAAACTGTGGCTATAGGACAATTGATTCGATGGCTAATAGGAAGGGTTTTCCAAAACTGGTGTAATAGGGTCCCCGCGATTATGCAGGAAAAACATTCCAGCCACATTTTTGGCGTGAAGACCAACGACCATGGTTTTGAGGCTATTCCCACAGTTTATATTAGTATATTTTTCAAAATATATATATTACCTAATTCTTGTGTAGTGTAGTGGAATGTACTCTGGTTTGTGAAGGGGAGGTACATGGATTGAAAATTACAAGTGGAATTTTGTATTTCGGCTACGTCCATGGTTTATCATGGAAATATCTATGGTTTTAACAGTGGAAATATATTATTATAGCCATAGTTTAAAACGTGTTTATAGTTTAACTTCTATGGTGGCAATTTTTTCGGCCCATTTCCATGGTTAAAACCATGGTAGTAGTCTAGGACCTACTTCCCTAGCAATAGCGGCCACTGTTGGCCAAAACCGTGGTCGTGGGCTATAGCCACATTTTGTGGGCCAATTACAACGTTTTTGAACCATGGAAATATGAGTTTTTTCTAGTTTTGAATCTTCCACTGTGTGAAGAAGATATATTCTAGATGCATGTGGATGAAACCCTTTTGAACCAGAGGAATTGGATTTCCATATATTTTTAGGAGATGATGATCTTTTCCCACAATGTAGAGTAGAGAACTGATGGAAGAATATAAATAAGTGACTAGAACATATGTAGGAACTACAGTACTTAGGTGACTTAGTTCAAAGCCTCTTAGAATTTCATGGCATTCCATACTAATATAAAACCAAATAACATCCTCATAAATATGTAGGATGTCTATAATGACTCTATCGTTGAGGACTACCAAGAGAATCATCACTCTTTCATTTTACATAGAAGTAACTAACGCTTCCACTTGGATAAAAAGAAACTTCTGTTAACCCTGAATTCCTAGAGAGGTCCATCGTAATCATCATTATCTTTCCCCGCACATTAGAATAAGTGGTATGCTTCAGCAAAAATACATGGGAATGGATATCTAGTCGAAGTCCGTAATCTAACTATTTTTCCTTCATCCTCTCATTAGATATGATCTCTGGAGAAAACAACACCATCTCATCAGAGAGATATCAATACATAGTAACAATTTTGTTATCCTGGTCATTCTTGTAGAACTCTACAGCCTTAACTAACACCATTGACTCTGGGAAGAACTGTATGTGGAAAAGAACCTTGAAGCCTTTCCATTATAATCCCTAATGTTTCCATATCTTCACCATCGTGTCCCATCATCTCCGACTCGGTCCTTCTAGAAAAAATGTGGAACACTTCACCTTGACCACGTCTGATGTCTCCAAGAACACAAAAAACTGTTCTATCATGCCCAATCATTCTTCCATGTGTTGAGGTTCAGTGGAGTATTTAAAGACTGGTGGCATCGGGAAGGGGAACTCTTTATAATTTATATAAATAACATCCCTTTGAGGATCTATATATAGATTTTGAGTGGGAACTGGAGCTGTTCCATGTCCCAGAGCATGGAATGTGCACAATATCACCTCAACCAGATTCAGATCATCCGAATGATTTTCTTTCTATGGTTCATTAGAAACCTCTTCCTATATCTGATTTGTAAGTATTGTAGGTGGTAATTTTCTACACAACATCACCATATAAATGTAAAAAAATTTATTGACACTTGAACTAAGAATCAAGGGAATATATTCCTTACAGATGTAACAAACAAGATTTGGATTCCCATAGATTCAAATCTCAATAGGGACACGATTAGAACTAATCCACCAGGAGTCTTTATCTAACCACCCCTGGTGACATAAGGTTCATTTTGGTGAGAAATGACTATGAAATCAAGATAAAATACTTCCTATATCCAAAAAAAATTACTAAAATGCATTCTAACTCAAATAAAAAGCTTAACAACCCCCTCTAATACAAATTTTCCACGAACCATCCCGTGTACCCTGGTAACTAGATAACAGAGTTGTTCCTGACATGATTTGAAGGGAGTTCCTGATCCCCATGGGTTGGAAACATTCACATGGAATCATACAATATGCATGTGGGAATGATTTTCACTATAGGAAAGTGGAAGAAAAAGATAACAAAATAGTATGTGTATTAACAAAAAACTCTGATGGGAGTAAAGTACCAAAATAAAACAAAGCAAAAAAACCCAATGTACTAAATCCCATGAACAAAAATCTGAAGAAAAAAACCTGAAGGTCCCTATGTAAACAACTCACTATGACCATCATTTCGTAGTAGGGTCCACCTCTAAGAGATCCCATCCATTTTCGTGAACCTGGAAGAAGAATGTCTACAAAAACCCGAAAGAAAAAAGTAAGCTGTGGGCCTAATCCTTGTAGGATACAACCAATGATTATTTAATATATTAAAAATATATATTATAAAAAATATATATTTCAATTTTCATGATAAAAATGTTTGGAAAATCATAATCTTATTTAAACAAAACACTCTACACATTTTTAAAATGATGGAAGGATACTTTTATAACACAAGATTTTCATTACAACTGATAGAACATTTCTAAAACAAAGTATTATGTGAAATATTCATATAAAATAGTTTATATAAATTATGAAATCATGTCAATCAGTTAAAACAAAATAAGAATTTACTTATATCTTAAATATAAATAAGGGTGAAACATGGTCATATACCAAAAGGAACAATATTATAAAACAGCTATAGGGTTCCACACACTCTATGTGAACACTGAAAAATAAGTATACTCCCATCCTCTAAAAACCATCTAGAGGCGACTCATCACCCTACAAATCCAATTTCATTCATTAAAAATCCAAAATAGGTTTTATTAAAAAAAATTCATTTTTTCTTACGATAAAACTGCAAGGTTTCTATCCAGTCATTTTAGTCCATTTTCAGGAGAATGAAATACAATAAAAACCAATTTTATCCCCTTAAAAATTATTTTTCACAATTAAATTGAATAATTTAATTGAAAACATTTTTATCAAATCTAAAATTTAAATTCAACAATTTTAATCATCCATTTTCCATAAACCAAACCCAATTCAATAGAATTGGGGGTTTTCCAAAATTACATGCCAATACCATTTCAAAACTCCCAATTCACTGGAATTGGGTTTCACCAAAAAACTGAAAAAAATTTAAGAAACTGAATTTAGATCATCAATTGAAATAAATTCAGCAATAAAATGGTAATTATTTTTCCCAAATTGCTAGAAAACCACTTACCTCGTTCTGGAAGACTACCATTCGCAATTGCACCCGTCAATGAGAATGAATGTTGAGTAGATCTTCAAACCCAACCTTGAAGCAAGTTCTGGCCCCATCGGGCAGGGATCTATCAATCCAAATGTTATCCATCAGAAGCCCATGTGGAGAGGAAGAGAAAAACATGACAAATGAGGTCAGAAACTTACCCCAGAATCACACAGCAATAGAAGCAATGATCCAAAGCCGATCAAATAAATTTAGAAGGAGGGTCACCTATGAAATACACCTAGGGTGAGTTATGGTTCGAGATCAATGTTTTTTGGAAATAATAGACCAAAAAGGCTTATAAAAAAATTACATAAATATGGGCATGGGCTTAGTCATGATGTGTACCCAAGGGTCATGATGTTTAGTCCATATAGGATAAGTTGTGAAAAAAAATCCATTACCTCAGAAGAAAAACCCTCATTTTCACCCTAAACAACTTGTTCCCACAATTCACAACATTTATAATCTCACAGTGTGACATCCCCCTTAAATACATATATCCAGAAACTAGTAAATGATGTTTACCTCATGTACACAATGTTTACCTACACTTTATCTTGCAATAAACCCAGGAAAACACCATTACAAACATTGAACTAAATGGGAAATGTAATGAAATGGTTTAACATTCTGGACCACATTATGAAGATGTTACAACCCAAATAACCATTCCAAAAAGGGGATTCCTATGGTGATTATATTATTTTGTAACCTATTTTTAGTTACTCATGAACCATTAATTTCATTGTAAAATTTAATTAATTTTTTTGAACAAAAGATGATTACTTTGATATAAAAATGTAACATTTATTTATGTTATAAGGGCTATTGATGGAACACATGGTGGGATCCTATTGGGAATTTTATCTCACACCCAACATACTCACAATGAAAATATTTAGACCTTTTTTTCGAACACAAGTTATGTCAATGATTTTTTTGGAGTTGTGGGGGGGGGACTCTTCATAGTTTCATTCTTTTTAGAATGTGATGATGATGGGTCCATGGTAGGTGTTAACCCTCATATCATATGGTGGATTTTGATTATTCTATTATCCCCAAACCCATTTTTTTATAAATTTAAATATATAACGGGACAATTATATACCTCTATTAAATAAATATTCATTTTATGATGGTTCTAATGTTATGTAAATGTTGTATTGATGTTGGTTATTGATGTTGAATATTATTATTATGGTGGAATCATTACCAAAGTATTTCATTGATTAAAAAGAACTATTTTTAAACATTTCGTGATCTAGAACACCCATTTGGTCATACCACAGGCTAGGTCGAGTGTCATGTTCGATGGAATTCTAGATCGATTCTTGAAAACATGGCAATGGAGTTTTTTCTATACTTTTGTTGTCATGCTTTATGAAATTATAGATAAATAATATCTACCACTATTACGGATTGAGATTATGGTTACAAGTTGGGTTTTTGGCCCAAAAACTTTAGAATATGACTTAGTATACCCTTGGATGTTGGGAGTTTTTGGAATCCCCTTTGAGGATTGAGGAATAGGCTAATGAAAAGGATTGGGAACCAAGGTACGGTAGAGTGGATGGAATTATTGATTGAGTTTTTACAGTTTTTTCTGATTTTATTATGTGGTTATCATTTTTATTTATATTTTCATTGGTTGATGTATTTATGGTTTTTTATTTTTTTACTAAGGTAGTTAAAAGGCCCCCCAAAGACCTCATGTATGTCCCTAGGAAGAGGCCCGATATATTCTTATATCACTAATTGATTACAGATTAGTTGAGGTAGTAGTTTTTACTATATGATCCAATGATTTTGGAGTGGGTTCTGGTCTATCTTAGGATATAGAATACAAAATACCTCAGAAAAGGAAGTAGGCTCAATATTTTCTTAAGAACAAGACCCCATATATTTGAGGAGTTATGGATCCCTATGAAGTGGATGTATAGGTGGAAAACAATGATAGGACTATTAAGTTTATTTAGACCCATGAAACCATCTAGGTAACATGTTTAGCATTTATGATAGAAGGCGCTACTCATTAGTGTAAGAAGTTAGTGTTTCTAGTTGGGAAACACTATAAAATTGGATATAAAAAAGTCCTTTATTTTTTATAAAATTTGAAGTTATTACATAAGACTTTATCTCTTACCAAATCTTAATTGTTTATAATCCTTCATCTGAGAGAGTGTTCAGAGTTGAAGTATATCAACCTCTTTGTATAGTAAGTCTATTTTCTCATAGAGGTAGTTTCCAATGGAATGATGAAATTGAATAAATTCGAAATGAATAAATGGAAGGAAATTTGAACTCATGTATTCTTATTTATGTTGGATACCTATGATGATTTTATTGACTTTGTTTTGGGGGTGGAGATCAACATGGAGATTAAGTCGGTATTTTCTGGCACACTTCCATCATTATGCCCGAGTGGGAGTGGTGTTTCATAAAATAATAGTATGATTGATGAGTAGGGAAAGAGGGGTGGTTGTAGCCTTGGTTATCTACATTTATATCCTTCTTCTGTAGCTACACATAATTGAGCTATTGTGTTTCATTAGGGTTGGTGATCTAGGAAAGAGTGGTCCACATATCCCGCTCCACCCAGGTCATGTTATCATTGTGGGTGTATTGGTTATATGAAATTTTTTTGTACAGTTACCCCTCCTTCTAAAAGTGTCTCCGTGGAAGCACAGTAAAATGGATGAATTTTATTCTGGGAAGAGGTATCTTAAAACAAAGATATAGGTTAGTAGTCAGCCACAAGCAATGATAGAGGTTATGACCCATCATGATATGGATCGGGCACCAGTCGAATCTGATGCATATTATGCTACAGTTTAAGTGGATGTTTTTATTTCATTATCAATAGTAATTTTTGTTCAATATTTGTTCTTAAGAGTTTTTCATTTCTGATCTCTATGTCAATTTGTTATAAATTCCAACTATACTCATTTTTCATGTTGTGGAGTTGGTTACACCACATGATTGGAGCAAAGACAATGATTTTTGATGTGCATCTTATGTTATATCTTTGTTAGAGTATGAGAAAAAATAAAAATTAATAACTATATAGATTGACCTCTTTTCATGCACCTAGGGATGGGTTGGGTGTTGTTATTCAAGGACCACATTGAATGTTATTGCCCGCAGGTGACTTTCACATCCTCAAATGGGAGCACTCTAGTTTTTCAGGGATAATGTAATCTGATGTCAGAACATGATAGACATTCTCTCCTAAATATATTCTATCTTGAATGCATGTTTCTTTCATCATTTTTTAGGATGATGGTATGGGACCAGTGAATATAATACATTCTGTTGAGGATGAGTTCCATGAGGTATTCCCACATGATTTTTCAGGTTTTCCTCTAGGATAAGTTATGGAGTTCATAATTGATTTTTCATTTAGGGAATGTATAATATGTATTATCTCATACTATATGTCCCCTTATTTGTTTAGAGATTTGTAGATATAGCTCGATAAGTTGTAATACAATACGTTCATTCCCTCAAATGTCTCTCCTTGTGGGGCTCTAATGTTTTTTTCTAAGAAGGTCGATGGACCTCTATGAATGTGTATTGACTATCAGAAGTTGAATTGTGTTACTATCATAAATAAATATCACATTCCCAACATCAATGATATTTTTGACAACCTAAAATGATAAAGGTGGTATTTAAATATTAACCTCGG
This sequence comes from Viscum album, assembly GCA_963277665.1. Classification (NCBI taxonomy): domain Eukaryota; kingdom Viridiplantae; phylum Streptophyta; class Magnoliopsida; order Santalales; family Viscaceae; genus Viscum; species Viscum album. The sequence continues at coordinate 198,551,705 of OY728137.1, read as the reverse complement.
TTTTGGGAAACACCTGGTTAGTGTGTGAGAAGTATACATTACAAATATTGATCTCCATAATAGGTATGAGAATTTTGAGTATCTATAAATTGCATTATGATAAAGAATTTATCATATGGTTTTCAAGGATATTATGAAATGGGTGTTCCATAGATACCTTGAATTATTTTTCATGGTATTTTTTTAGAAAATTATGTTCAATTCTAGATCTTATGAGTAGTGGTCGCATATTCTTTTTTTGGAAATATGTGTGATCACTGTATTTATGATATACTCCCAAAGTATAGTTTTTGGATCCCAAATGTTCATTTTTTGGGAAATCTGATATCATAATAAGGGTTTTAGTTCACATGTGAATTGATATTGAATTTATTTCATGGGAGGACTCAAGAAACTTATTATATGGAAGAAATTTTATATTCTGTGAAAGGTATTGTTAGTGGATTTTTAGGGAATTGTCTCAATTTCTCTCACTAATGATAACTCTCACTTTGAATATGGTGAATTTTTAAAATATTATAAAATTTAAAGTGTATTTAAAAGTGATTAATTAGAATTTGACCAATAACCCTGTCATTATCTTACTAAAGGCTTGATAGAGCTATGTCCTCTATTTTAATGTTTTGGGTATATGTTTGGGTTATTTCTTTATGCAAGATAACAAGGTGGTGGAGTATAGATCACTCCAAATCCAACCACATGAGAAGAATTACAAACCCCCAACCTTGAGCTTTTAATATTTATTTTTTAGTGTCACTATATATTGAAGGTGAAGCTTTCATTCAATTATGACCTCAGATTTTTTATCTATCTCATCTCCTAGTAAGATTTGAACTTGAGGATGTGATGATTGGTCAAGTAAATTAATGTTCATGACATAGATGTCATCTACACCCCATCTATGGTAAATTTGGTTGATAATGTGTTGAGTATAATATTACATACCGAAGCTCTAAGTGAATCCTATAATGAGTCTTTTCTAATAGGAATTTTCACTCAAGTTAACTTAGGGGCACCATAGAATATAGTTAAGATATATTCGTGGATAGTGTGAATTTGACACCCTACCTTATGGACTTAAATGTGGAAGGATTTTATGTAGGATTGTTCATCTTGGTGCTAAAAATATGTTTCATAATGATAGAATCTAGTTCAGATGTCTATGATTGAGGTGTGATATAGATAACGTTTTATAACTATGCTATACTTTTTGGCAGGTCAAATTTCATCACTATAGTCCTCATGTTTGATTTAGCCACATTCTATTTCGATCTATAACTGGGATGTGGTCGACATAGATTTAATTATCTGGTTACCTTATAAACCATAGAAAAGGACTATTATTTGGGGTGGTTATCAATCATATGACCATGTTTATAAACATTTTCCCAATCAAAGGGACTCCTAAAGTGGAAGATCTTGGATGGTTATATGTTTAGGAGATTGTAACACTTCTTGGGGTACTGTAGACTATAATTTTTAATATAAACACCTATTTTACCACTAATGTTTTGGAATTATTCCATCATATAATGTGGTTGGAGGTCAAGCATAACGTTGAATACCATCATTAAATAGATATCCAGACTGAGCTGGAAAGCTATATCATGGTAGACATGTTTCATGCCTATGTGTTAGTCTTTGACAGATCATGGGAAAGCGATATTTCATTATTGGAAATCACCAAAAATTATAGTTAACATTCCTCGATTAGGATTAAACCTTTTTAATTGTTGTATAGTTGACCACATCCGTCTCCTTTCTATTGGATTAATGTGGGTGATACATAATTAATGCCATTGAGCATCATGAAAGAGATGATGGAATGATTTAGTCAATAATGAATTGTTTTAGGATAGTTCAATGTTTACAGCATTCATATGTTGACCATTGAATCTATGATTTCATGTTCTTAGTTGGTGACCAAGTGTTTTTGAAGGATATTCTTTAATTGCTTCATTACCATCTCATACATTTTTAGATTGTTGAGATAATCTCTAAGTTAATGTATGAATTTTTTTTTACTTCAATGTTAACAAAAATTCGTGAAATGTTACACATATCATAGTTAAAAATTCATAACCTGGACTCTTGTTATCTGTTTAGTTGGGAATATATCAATTTGTAACGTAATATTTCAGTGACCAGGCAACCTGTTCAAATTTTATATTCCAATTGAAAGTGCTTCTAATGAAATATATTACGTTAGTTTATGTAATGTGGAAGAATGATAATGATGACAATGAGACGAGGGAATAGATTAATTGGGTAGAGGATTTATACCGTCACTTGTACACTCGTCATACTAAGGGTTGACATTTTGACGGTGTCATGTGTCAAGGTAGAGAAAATTGGCACACCCGTAGTGTGGTTTTCATGTATTTTTCATGTAATTTTTGTGTTTATTTTATTCTATATCATTACTCTGTGTTTATAAAATAAAAATATAAATTATAGAGGAATAAAGGATGTATCACGGTCAATGAATGATTGGAATAAAATGTGTTCCAACCTATGAAAGCTATGCATGTCTTGAAAAAGGTGGTGATGATATTTCACAATTAGGTGCAAGGTCCTACGCCAACCCCTAAAAAATTATGTTACTTTGATAGTTGGAATGAAGTTATGCAATGGTTAGGCACTGGTTTTTGAAACTATACATCCCAAACCATGATTCCTCCTTGTAAAACCCTGATATTTTTAGAAATATTTTTTTTTGAAATTAATTTAATATTTTCGATTATTTTTCAATTCACAAAATATTGAATATAACTTGTGTTAAATGAATGAACCAAGTTATTATTGATTTATTTGAAACAACAAGTCATGGTTCCACTAAAAACACTTATATTATCTTACAAGACATGCAACACTATTTTAAACAATCTTTATGCAGAATTTTACGTTCTTTAGATAGTTTGTGTTAAACACAAGACCATGTTTTACTGAACTACAATATATTATTAAATATTATTATTTAATATAATAAGATATAAACTAGCTTCTAAATTAGTGTTTATGAATATTATTAACTATCATGATGAAAATATTTGTTTTATAAGATGAATTCCTTTGTTACCAATTAATTAGAAACAAAAATATATATTAACTGAATATAAAAGGAAATATTTGTATTCTTATAATCCCAAAGACATTTTTTCAAAAAAATGATATTTAATTTGAATTAGTTAATTAAATTAATAAATTATATATGTTATGTATTCAATAATATAATTTTTATATTCTCCCAATATATTTTATTCATATAAGATATGAACAAATCTAATTTAGTGTATAAAAACTAATAATTTTCTAAATGGTAATTTTACGACCTTTTAATTGAGAAAACATTTTAAATATTACTTTCAAAACATTTTGGATTTTTATATGAAAAAATAAACTTTATATTTTAACATGGGATATTAGAATTTTCATTGGTTTAAACTTTTATATTTTTCTTATGACTTTCGCGTTTTGATTAATAGTTAAAAATAGTAAATTTTTAATTGAAAACATTTTTCATCAAAATAGTTTACAGCATTAAAATAATTTTTTATTGATTTTAAAGTAAACAATTAATCATTATTATTATTATAATTTAATCCAATTTAGTTAATTCTTATAAATTTTACATTGTTTTTTGATATAAATAAATGTAAATCTTTTGATCATTTTCACTTTAAAAATTTATTTTCGCATTCCGTCAATGAGAAAATTTTTTAAATTAATTTTGTGAAATTATGTGAATTGAATTTTAAAATATTTATTCCATATTTTTAATTATAATATAAAAACATAGTAAATAGGTGACTCTTATTTCTAGACAATATTAATAGAAACATTAGTTATTTTTATTACAACAGTTAAGTGTAAATCATGTAATTAAGAAAAGTAAAAATATTATAAATATTTTAAAACTACTATAGAATATGAAATAAAATTATAGAATGATTGTAATTAGACCATAAAACATAAGTTTAAAAATTTATTTATTTAATGGAAACATTTCCATAAAAACGACTTATAAGTGATTAAAATCAAAAGAAGTGAAAAAATTTCACACTCTTACATTTAATACGTAAAATATTTTTAATATGGGGAGAAATTGATGATATGATTGATTGTATATATTATTAGTAAATATAAATGTTTTATACACATTAAATAATAATATTTATTATTTTTATTGAAGAAATATTTATCATAAATAATTACAAAATGATGATGTAGTAATAACATAATTACTGAAATTGTAAATTAAATGATATTATAAATATTAAAAGAAAAAAAATTACATTATTAAGGTGATGAAAAAATGTTATAGTTTAATATTACATATCAGAGGTGTCTTACATTAATTTGGTTTTGTTATCTTCTTTTATGGAGTTTATTAATGTCAATGTAATAAATAGTGTCACAATTGACACAAGAAATATGTTTTGAATGGAATATATTGTTAAATTAGGTAAACATAAAAAAATATCATAAATAGGGAAAAATAGAATAAATCATGGTTTAATGTATGATAAATTCTCCATTTATTTTCCAATTGACCCTTTATATATAAAATATATTTCCACTTATTATTAGAAACATTGTTATCATAGTAAAAATTAAAATAGTTCAGTAATGGGTGAATTAAAATAATAAGGCTTAAAGTTACTCAAAACCAATATAGACATTCTTGTATGATGATATTAAAACATTATCTAATATTATATTATAATATATTTCCATTTAGAGTATTTGTATTGATTTTTTATTTATTATAAATTAATAATTTGGAAAGCTACCAATTGTGCCTCTCTATTTTTTTATAAAAGGGAACCTCTCCTTCTCTAATATTCACAGCCCTAAAGCCCTTTTACATGAAAAAACACTGCCCAAATATCCTCAAAAATTTCTACCCATCATAATATAATCATTTATTTGGGTATAAATCAAACCAATTAATTTCTTTTTTGTAAATAAAAAATAAATCCAAAAAAGAAGATATAACATTCATCAACGAACGTTTCTGTTTTATCTCATCCTTGATTCCCCTAATTATTTTTATATCATGATTATATAATAAAATAATTAAAATAGATATTTTAATATTTTTTATATTATTGGGTTTTTCTAAACATTAACACACTTCCATCAAATGGGTTTTAAAGTCACAATATGTGTGTATGTTGGACTACCGCTCGTGAAACGATGAATGGTCATTTTCCCATTGCCACCACTCATGGTGCATATGTTGACGGACACCCTATTTTAAGGATATTTCGGATTTTTATGACTTAATTATATTTCTTTAATGAAAATATCATATCAAAAATTTTACAATCTAATCTATTTTGAAATGATAACGTAGCTCTGGTGTACGTACATCTTACCATCACCACAATGCGGTGTGATTTGTTTTTCATATATATTTCACATGGATGGTAATAAGGATGAATTATATGATATATATAATATAATAATTATTATATAGTGATAATATAACTTTTAATTCTTTTAATATGATAAGAAATAAATAAAACCACATTCTGGCGTATGTATGGCCTACCGTCTCCTTGAACGAAGTATTTTATTTTCTACCATTAAGTTATATAAATAACCATAAATACATATATTTCACATATATATCATATTTATGTAATTTTATAATTTTTTAGATGATGGAATAATGATCCATGTAATAGGACCAAGGATAACAAGTCAAAACACATGTGTATTGAAAAGAATATATTAACTGAAGAATAAAATGTATATAGGATTATTAATAAATGGGTAATATATATTTTAACTATAAAATCATACATGGTATTAAGTATGATAATATAATTATTATCAATTTGTTTAATAATCTTTTATTTATTATACATGAATTTTTTATGATTATGATGAGTGTCAAGACATATAGTAAGAGAATTCTATCTCACTATTTATTTCCATGAGATGCCTTCCATATTCACCACTCTCTTTTAAGTGATGTATATACTTACTTATGTGCTAATATTTCATTAATTTCCTTTATTAAATTATATTTTATGGTTTAATTGAGGTTATTATCTCATGGTTTTCATGATTATAATGTTACTAAAGCATTATGGTATTTTTATCTCACTTTCATTTCTATGGGACACATTCCTTATACACTACGCGATTATTTTATGGGGTGTATATACTTCCCATTAATGTATTTTATGAGTCATATCCATAATATTATGTTATTTTAATATCCAAATAATTTTATTTATTTCATGTTTCACACAATTTTATAGATTATTAAGTGATGAATATTTATTTCATAATCACAAGAATGTTTTGGATTGTTTCGTTTTAGGCCTCAGTTAGCGAATATTTATCTTCCATGTCCATGTTTTCTAAAAATATTTTCAAAATTAATTTTTAATGTTCTATTATATATGTTTAATGTAATTATTATACATTTATTACTTGTTACTAGAAACATTTAAAGGAATCAATTTGTTATTTTCTAAAATTAGTACTTTTCGGCATTTCTCGCAAAAGTATGAAACATTTTTTTTAACTAATAATGAATGAATGCAATTTTCCTACCTCATTAAACATTATTTATTTGAATATTCCATTAAAATGTTAATAGTTTATTCTAGGATAAAATGATTTAGATTAAAATCATTTGACTAAAAGAATAATTTTTTAAAATAGAAATGGTACTTTGCTAATGAATTATTTTCAATATATCTATGAAAATTATTTTGCACAAAAGATAACATTATTTGATGTAACTTATATTTTACTTGGGATATCATCCTATGATACTAGTATTATTCTTTCTATGAATGGCTTATATTTAAGATGGATTGAAAATTATGGAACATATTCTTTTTTGATGAGTTAGGTTGTGATGAAGTATTTATGAAACTCATTTGTTTTAATAGGTTTTGATATGACTAATGTTATATATTAATTTGGAATACATATGAATTTTTTTAATTATTCGATGGGTGGGACCTATATCTCCCTCCAAAACATTGAGTTAAAATTTATATACCTTAAGATAATGAAGGAAACAAGTCATTGTTATTTATCCAAAATGGATGACATGGAAACCAAATTGACTATTGGATGATGGGAAACATGATCCAATATGGGATAATCGGGTAACTCGACCCCTTACATGGAAATAACTACAACATAGGATTGTGGGGTTTCCAGCTCAGTTGGTGTAGTCCCCATAAAGTACCCAGTTATGTTTTGGAAATGTGTATTGACATAGAGGTACATATATTGAATGTTTCTTTACGTTCCACAAATTCAAAGACATATTCTTATGTTATTATTTAATAGATTATGATTTTTATTTTTTAATGGTTCATTACTTATGAACTAAAAAATATTTATTCCACAGTGTATGTTTATAATATTTAATATGCATGTTATAATATTTTAATGTTATGATCAGGTTATTATACCCTTATTCTCATGATATTCTTATATATCATCATTGTTTACCCATACTGAGAATCTGAAATCACTCTTTCTAATGTTTGGTTTCCCATGGTTATAAATAATATTTTTAGGTTGGATATCAAAATGGTAAGATATTTATGGGATATGTTGAAGATAATTAACCAATTTATAAAAATGTGTTCCATGTTTTTAAAGTAACTAAAATATTAAAGTCTTTTAACCATGTGTTTGTGTAAGGAGAGGAATAATAATCTAATGAGTTGTAATATTTATTTACGAAAATTATAGGTTGTCAAAGTTGGTATTAGAGTAATGATTTATTAAACCTTTTGAAAATAGGATAACCAAAATTTTGTGATATCCCTAGGGATATATCTAAGGATATGAAGAGGGGTGTCTCTAAGGATTAAAATAACAAGTCATAGATTCAATATTGGTGTCATGATTTAGGAATTATATATGACATTTTTGAGGATTATATGTATTTATTCTATGATTTGTGGTGTTCACAATATTTTTTATGGTCGTATTCAATAGTGGGAAGAATAAGGAATATTTTTAATATTGAATTTTTAAGATGTTGAAGGTATTGAAATTATTAAATTGATGTCCTAAATTGAAATATCATGAGGATATTCAGGATGTTGGTACAAGTGATGCTTATACTACTATGGATATAGAGACCACAAAAAACATATGAATGGTATTAAATTTTCCAATAGTATTCTATATAATAAACTTAATAGGAATGATTAGAATGAGTTTGAGGAACCTTAAAACATGATTTATATTTCATATTCAAGTATTGGTTAAAATGATAAAGCCAATATAATAGTATAATTATAAATTTTTATAACTGATGGTATTTTTTTAGAATTAAAAGATTATGTTACATGAATCATGATATATATATATATATGTGAATTTGAAATATATTTTTTTCATTAATAATTAAAAGGATTTATTTTTTGGTGTTGAAAACAAAGAAATGAGATTTAGTTGAAAGGTTATTTTCATGGAAAAAATGATATTAAGGCAATAATATCCTTAAATATATTATTAATATAGAGATAATTATGTTTGGATAACGATGTGTTGGATATGAATGAGAAAACTGGATGGTAATGATTGCCTTTGAACTAATTAATGATTTTTTTTAAAAAAATTGATTCTATCAAAGATGGCGTTTACGAAATTTTTGGACATAAGGAATATGTCCAATAATACATGGATTAAGAATGGATTTATTTTTTGAATAAGTATTTTTTATAATTATAAATTTTCAAGAGAATATATAATGATGGTATTCACAGGATTTGTATGTATCAAATAATAGTTACTTTATACTATACGGGGGGATCAATGATAAGTTGTTTTTTAGAAATTTAGTGGCCTTATTTCTAATGATTTTTAATTTCATATTTTTGATGGTCTATAAGGTTAACCATTTTAGTATTATTTTATTTTAAAATTTTGTTGTTGTTTTAGAGATTAAATCATAAACTAACTATAATTGGATTTAATCATACTAAATTACTTATGCTAACATTTTTATTATGATAAATTCATATGGAATGACTGAACATTTTATATATTGATCTTATGATCAGTTAACACTTTATGAATCAAAAATTCACCTTTATTTCTTGGAAAAGAGGTGAAGTGAAAATTAATCATGTAATAAAAATATTGTTAGATTTTGATTAAATATTCTAAGTGTATCATCCCAATTAAATTATTCAAATGGGTATTGATATGTATTTTCTTCTTGTAATGTTCATTTTTTATGATATCAATGAACCTTTTCAAGCCTTTTTTGGTTATGTATTTGTGATTTTTCTCTTACTATTGACCATTATCTCTACCTCTCTTTATCTAATCATGATACATAGATTTATCATCCATGTAGATTCTTTCACTTCCCACCTATGTTATATTTTGTCGAATCCTAGTTATGAGTTAATTTCTTGGACCGTTAGGTCCCCAAATTCTCCTTCTTAAAATGATTTGTTAGTAATTATTTTTATGATGTCAGTTTCTAGGAAGGTAACTTTCATATGTTAACCCTTCGATTTCCTAGAAATGTTTTGATGGAAAAATCTTTTAAGGGGGGGTAAAATGTAACACACTGTGATTTGTGAAATATTTTTTCCTAATTAATGTAATGATTTCATATTCTTTTTATTTCAAAAAAACACCGAATTTTGATTATGTTATATAAAATAAATAAGATGTTAATGATTAATATGAAAATCCAAGTCGAGGTTGCATTTCAAGCAACACTGATATTATATTACAGTTCATGAAAGGCTATTTATTTCTTCTTCTAGACACAATCATGAGTTATTTTGATAGCTTGTGATATACGCAAGACTAATTTATACCGAACAAGAGTACATTATTAAAATATAATTATTTAATATAATAATATATGGCCTAAATGGTAAATTAGTGGTTATGAATTATATTAGCTAACTTCATGAAAATATCTATTTTATAATTTGAATTCATTGGTAACATATTAATTAGAAATGAAAATATATACCAAATGAATATAAAGGAAGTATTTTTTTATTCCCCCAATGTCAATTTGTATTAATAAATTTAATTAATTAAAAATACTAAATTATATTAATGAAATATAAATTTTATACATTCATTAAAATATTTTTTATATTCACCAATAGATTTTAATGAAAACTTATATTACAAACCATTTATATTCTGCCTAAAACCCGATATATTTTTAATAGAAATTTACATCCATTTTACGTCAAAACCATTTTAAATAATATTTTTTTACAAATTTATGATTTTTTATACGGAAAAATAAACCTATTATTTGAAATAGGGATATCAAAATTTATATTTTTTAACTTATTTTATTTTATTTATTATTTTTCTGTTTTAATTTATAGTGAAAAAAAGAATTTTTAACTTAAAACATCATTTTTATCTAAATAAATTATAGTTTTAGAGTATATTTCAAATTTTATTTAAATTTTTAATTGATAATTTAATCATTTAATCAAATTTATTTCATTAGAATCAATTTTACATCGTATTTGGATATAAATACATTTCAATATTTTTAATTTTTACCCTTTAAAAACATATTTTCTCATTCCATCAATGCGATTAATTTTAAATTAATTTTATGAAATTATATTTATTAAATTTCAAAAATTGGATTCTATATATGGATTCATTAGATCCAAATTTAATAAATAGTTCCATTTTATTTCTGGAAAAAAGAAATTGTAAGTTTATTATCTTTTGTCACCATTGTTAAGGGTAAATATGGTAATTAAGGGTTAAAATAATATTATAAATATTAGAAAAATACCATTAAACTTTACCAAAGTTTATTGAATGATTTTCAATAGAACCAAAACACAATATTTTTTAACTTTTTTAATGTAATGGACACTTCTATATAAAATGACATATATATTATTAAAATCAAATTGGGTGATAGAATTTCACACTCTTAATTTAAATAATCATAATATTTTTAATACTGAGATAAATAGTTCAAATTCTATACTATATATTTTATTCCAAAATATAAATTGATTATATTGGTCATAGAATTTTATTTTTAATTTTTAGTGAATAAATAATTATCGTAAATAATTAGAAAATGATGATGGAATAATTACACTATTTATGAAAAAATCAATTATATATAATTATATATAACAAAATAAATATAATTTTACTTAATTAAGGTGCTCCAAAAATTTCATTGGTTTATATGAAATATTAATGGTGTATTACATGTATTATTTTTTGATGTTAACATATATTATATATTTAGTTAAATTTAATATATTGAATGGTAAAAAAATTGAAACTAAAGATATTTTATGAAAAAACTATATTTTATATTAATTTATTAAAATAATGAGATAAAAATTGATAAATAATGGTCTAAAATATCATAAATGGATAATTTATGGTCAAATTGACACTTTATATATAAATATTACGTCCTCTTAATATTAACAACTTTTAACCATAGATAAATATAAAATATGTTAACTAAAGGTGAATGAAAATGATAAGGTTTATAATTACATCAACGCTGATAAAAGATTTATTGGTTTATGATATTGAAACCTAATATCACATTATTTTATAATATATGACCTTTTTGATATATTTGGTTTTATTTTTGATTTATTATAAATTAATATTTTTGGGTTTTTTTCAAAAGTTCCCCTCCCCTATTTTATAAAATGAAACATCTACTTCTATTTTATTCACATATATAAATCCCATTTTCTCAAAAAAAACCCAAATCTCTTCCAAGATTAATTAAATTCATCTTGGATGTCTAAGTTTGTGGTCAAAGTTGTCCCTTGAATTCATGTAGTGCAAACTAGAAAGAGATACCCATATAATAGGTAATATTCATCAAAAATGTTTTTGTTTTATTTATTCATTAAACCACATATATTATTTTTATATCATGTATATATAATAACATAAATATCCTATATATACTAACTTTTTTTATACTATTGGTTTGACCAACACTTTCACACACATCTATCAAATTGGAAACAAACTTATCGTTCATGTGTAAGACAGACTTCCACCTCACGAAACTATGATTGTTCATTTTCCTCTACCACATATCATGGGGGGAATTATGTTATACATCATGTTTTTATTTCATATATTATATTTAATAAATAATTAAACTTCTTTAGTTATAATATCTTTTTTAAAATTTTACAACCAGGTCATTTGGAACATGAAAATGTTACTTGGGCATACCTATGGATTATTATTTCCACAATGTGATGTGATTCGCTTTTCATCTATATTTCACATGGAATGTAATAAGGATTAATTTCATGAATATATAAGATATATATATAATTTTAATTATTTTTTTAATGATAACATATACTTTTATATCTTTAATATGACAATAAAATGAAAATATTGTTCATGTGTACGTCTGGCCTATCATCTCCCCGAACAATGTATTTTATTTTTTATCATTAAATATTATAAACCACCAATAATATGTATGTTATAAATATATATTATTTTTAATTTATGTTTATACTTTGGCATATTATGAAATCATAATATATCTAAGAGGACCATGGATAACAAGGCAAAACACATGTAAAAAATCAAAATTGATATTACATGAAGCATAACATTAACATAGAATTGTTATTAAAAGGGTAATACATATTTTATTAATATAATAATATAAGGAACTAAATTTAGGAATATTGTTCTATAATATATGTGTAATAAATATATATTTATTATATTGGATTTTTCTACAAGTTTGACGAGTCACGACATGAGGTATGAGGATTTCAACTGAATTTATATTTTGGTGGGATGCATGCCTTATTCACCACTCGAATCAATTGTATGGGGTATATACTAACCCATGACATTTTATATAATAAATTTAATTTATTTGTTTATATTAAAAGCTATAATTTATGTTATTATTTCTTGGGATTCATATTTTTAATGTTACTCAGGTGGTAAGGGATTTTTTTATCACTTTAATTTATGTTGGACATATCCCTTATACACTACTTGTTTCTTATACATGTTGTTTGTATTGTCCATGAATGAATTTTATGATTCTAAACCATAATATTATGGTATTATAATATCTATATAATTTTATTTAATTCCATGGGAATACATTTCTACTAATAATTAGGTAATGAGTATTTATTTCACAATCTCATCAATGTTTGGGATTGTATTGTTTTAAGTATCTACTAGGAAACCCTTATCTTCCATGTCCATGTTTTCTAAAAATGTTTTAAAACTATATTTTAATTCTAGAAATAGATTATTAATATAATTTTTACACATATTTTACTTTTTTACTTCATGGTCTGAAATAAATAATATTTTTTTATTTTATAAATGATGTATTGTGTGACATTTCTGGAAAAAGTATGGAAGTTGTTTTCTTCTAACTCAAAATACATTAATAGATTTTTTCCATAATGACTCATTATTTATTTGAGTCTTCCATTGCAATATTAAATTTTTATTTTCAAATAATAATTTTTATTTTTAAATTATGTCTCTTTTTTAGAAAAGAAATTGTTTTCAAAATAGAAATGATATTTTCCATAAATTTTTTTTTTCAAGTGACCTCTCCAAATTATTTTCCTCATAAAATAATGTAGTTTCATGTTAAATATGTTTTAATAGGTATATTATCAAATTATACCATTATTATTTTTTATATTAATTATATATATATATATTATTGAATGATATTCATGAAACATATTTGTTTTTGTTCAGTTATGTTATGAAAAATAATTTATGATACTCATTTATTTTTATAGGTCTTGATATGATGAATGATTTATATTCTTATAGAATACATATGTATGGTTTGCATTTTGTAATGGGAGGACCAATATATCCCATAAATTCATTTGTTAAAGATTTATGTCTCATGAAATAATGATGGAATAAACATGACGATATTTATCCACTATAGAAGATGTGGAAGCTAGATCCACTATAGGAAGATGAAGAAACCTAATCCACTATGGGAAGATGGGGAAACCCAATCCCTTGTAGGAGTGGTATACATCTAGGGATGGTGGTGTGTCTATAATAGTAGGTTCAATCCCCAACAATATCCCTATTATGTTTTTATAATGTGGATTGACTTATAGGGGATGATATGACAAGTTTATGTGTCTATGACAAATTCGATATACTATGCTTATATTATTCCTTCCTTGATTTTTATCTGGATTTACATAATATTAGTTTCTTACGAACTACCAATATTTATTCCATAGATCATGAATATGATCATTTATATTAATGGTATGATATTCTAATGTTATAATCACATTCTCACAGCCTTATGTCCCTCACATGTTTCTATAGCTTCCATGTTTACTATTACTAATAATCTAAGATCACCCTTTATATTTTTTTGTTCCCCATGTTATAAATAATGGTTTTAAGTAGGATTATTAAATGGTGAAGATATTTATAAGATATTTTAAATTTATTTCACCAAATTAGAAGAATGATTTCCATGTTTTCAAATATACTAGACTATAATGGTCCTCATAAATATGTTTGTGTATTTTGATGAATAATAAATTAAAAATATTTTACATCCAATTATAAAATTCATGTGTTGTTATACTTAACCTCATAAGAAGTAGGGTCCCACATGGTTAGTATATTTATTAAATGATTTTGAGACCAAACAGAGTGGCTTACCTAGATTTTAAATGTATATTTTTTCTAAAAATAATCATCGTTAGTTTTTACTCATTTTCACCCCTAATATTCCCAATTATACATCCCCATACCAAGGTTCACCTCCCCTATTATACACCTCCCTCTAAACCTTAATTTTAGTGTGATTTGACCATGGTTACTGCAATAATCCTCATGTAAGTGTATACTCTCTTCTTCTGTTGTTTTCTTCTTCCATCCCTCCATGGTATCATTATCTATGGTGGTTGTGGTGGTATAGAGTGGTGAGGATATATTTTTTGGCTTATGATTTTAATATTTGTGGTGTGGTCATGTATTAGTAGGATTTACTCTTGATTTGGAATTCATTTTTCCATAAGTTGGTGGTTCTTTCAAGGCAATAATAGGCCATTCCATGTTGGGCTATTATTTGATGATTCAAATGTGTGTTCTGATATTTCTAAAAAAAAATTTCTATGAAAATGGATTAATTTCAATTCATTGGTTTGTGTAATGATTCCTAAATGGTTTATCCCTAGTGAAAATGGTTTGAATTGGTATTTTTGGGTTGTGATGTTTTGGATTATGGTAAAACAATGGTCTGATATGGTTTTAAAATTAAATAAAACACTTGGGAACACTAGGTACCTAGGTGGGTATACCATGAATAATAAATAGGGGATTCAAATGGACTTCAGTATGATCTCACTTGTTAGATTACATACCTACATCGGGGCCTCCCATGGTTCTTATTTTCTATTCTAAAATTTATTAAATTGTTCTTTCATCATTTTTTGGAAAATTATTAGAATATTTTCTATACAAATTTCCATAATTTCATTTAAAGTTGGAACATTAATTTATACTATATGTTATATGCATAGAACCCTTCATGGTATTTTAGTAGGAAATTGAGGTAACACGATACATATACACAATGAGTATATTTAGACATTGTTTTTTTGGAAATAGGTAAAGAAAATCATTATAGGGAGGTTGAAATGGGAACTCTTATGAGTGAAATTCATTCTGGTGGGTGTTGATAGTGGTGAAATATTGGTTGTCGACCCTCCTGACACATTGATTTTTTTTTGTTTTTCTATTACCCTGTTCCCCTTTTTGTTTATTTTGTGATTTTGACAAATGTAAAATTAAAATGGTACTTATTTATGTATCACTTTAATATTGATGATTTGTAAGATATTTTTTTTGTTATGTAAATTCAGTATTGATATATTTTATGGTTATTTATTGTTATTCTTATATGTTATTATTTCTAATGGTGTTCTTCAACAACCATGTTCTAAATTCTAACTGTTGGGGATTGAGAATTTTTTTTAATCCATTCCGTGGGATGGGACAGGTGTTGGGTCAAATGGTATCCAGAACAATTAATGAACTACAATTATAACCCATTATTATGTCTAGGTATGATTTCCATTAATGTTTTAGATTTTTAATCAAGAGATGAGTTATGGATTGAGACAACTGGTGAGGTGTCTTGGCTATGATGTGACTGAAGGGACCTTTGTGGGTGACCAAAGATATGAGACCCTAGTTTGGATACATACTCAGAGATTGATAGTTATGATCATGGGTTCCACATTTGAACCATGATCAATGACTGGAACGGGTTTCATATGTGATGATTTGGGTTGAACTATTGGTTTTTTGTTTATGGATGCATGATGAGTTAGGAAGACTTACACATGTATATATAATGGGAGTATATATATATATTCTTGGTATAGTAATACTCTTTTTGGAGGTTGTGACACTATTACCATGTTCCTTGTAGTTAGTTATGATGTGATATAGCATATTACCTCATGGAAATTATAGTTGAGTCTATAAAATTTGGGCCCTTTTGATGTATTTTAAAGTGTGGGTTGAAGCTACCAATGAAAAAAGACATGATACAATGAAACTTGCAAAATAAGCAAGCCTAGTAATTTGACCACGTGAACTGTGCCCCTAATCCCTCTATCACGTGCCACCCTAGCAGCATAAGGGTGGGGTTTGTTTTATTTAAAATTGAAAACAAAATATGTAGGGTTATTATTGAAAATAAATAAAACACCTAGGTAGGGTGGTATATGATAATAATTTTAGGGTTTCCATGGTTTTGGAGTTTATAATATCTTGGTTTTGAGTTAATAATAGGTCCTTCCATGTGCAATAAATAGAATTCTGTGAGTTTCTTTGGGATTTTCAAGTTCCCCAAAATAAACAGGAATATATATCAAGAATAATTTAGCATATATTAATAGATATTTACCAATGTCTTTATTCTATGATTTAGAATTTCCTAAGTCATTATGATGTTAATTTGTTGGATCCATCATGGGTTCTTATCAATGTATATTAGGGTGAGTGTATTCCTTTGGCCATTATCTTTTATATCCCATGGATTATGACCAAATTCTATATATTTGGTATAAATTGGTAAAAGTCTCCCACATATAATTATTGTTGGGAAAATATTTTTGATATGCATAGATAAATTCTTGGAGTATTAAAAGCAGGAATGGTCAATCAACATCAAGGACATAAGGATTGATAGGGATTATATATTCATTTTTCTTCTAAATTTTAAATTTAATTTAGAGATTGATGCATGAATATAGAAATAAATTTATTATCCATGTACAAGACCACATTCTTGGTCCCCTACTATGAAATTTACTCAAACCTTGTTGGGGATACAATTTCACTTATGTACCTGAGTAGACTCTCATATTGTTCCAGTCACGAGTTTTGCAAGAGACTGGTTTTTACATGATCAAGTAGGATAGATTGAATCCTAGAGACTATTAGGAGGTTATCCTGGGTCTTGGGAGCATTTCATTACTTGTATTTTTTTTTATATACGTTTTTTACAGTAGGATATCATTTATACAATTTTAATGACCAGTTGTGTATTTTATGTTCTATTCTATTTACCACAACATATTGTATTTTATTGTTTCCATTTAAAATATTATGTATATTGTATGATAAATATTTATATATTTTATTGTTTTAAATTATAATATATGTGTTATAGTCTCCCCATAGTATGTCCATAGACCCTCACAACTAGTGAGCATCCTCTATCATATGGGGAGGCACACCAGAGGTCACCTAGCACAACTAGTCAAATTACAGTTCACTTTGAGCCGGGTCTGGATATTAATAAGTGGTATCATAGTTTATATCTATTTTTATTAATATTTTGTATGTGGAAGATATGTGACATAGTAATGTGATAGGTCTTGTTTATACCTCATTTTTTTGTTTCGTAAAAACCATTTCTAATAAAAAATCCAGGTTACTAAGGATGGGATTGATGTTTTGGGTATGTTATATAATGATTGATATGATTTTAATGTTTTTATATTTACATGGTGGTCATATTTATGATTTATTATGTATTTGATTCATGTAATATAGAGGCAATATGTGTCCTATACATCATTATTATACAATATGGATTCACATGACATGTATATGCCTACTAGTATTATTATCATCACTGATGATAGATGCCCAACTATTTAAACTTTTCAAAAACATCACATACAAATTTTTCCCATATAATATATTTGTAAAATTCAACCCAAATAAACCACATTGTGTATATATTTCCCTATATTGATGCAGGTCATGTGGATCCATGTCGAGGTGCTTAATAATGAGGAAAATGATGGTATTGTACTCCATGTGTAGTGGATGTGCATGGGCCCCAGTGGGTTGGTATATTCACATGAATCTATAGTATTTGACCACATTTTTGTTTCTATTATATATGTTTGGTTATTTAATGAGTTGGTAATAAACTATATAGTGTCTTACCATATTTCCTGTAATGTCATTATATCTAATTGGACCTTGTGATTATGGATCTATTTCATAGATTTTATAAGAAAAAATATGTAATATATATAATACATAACTAATGAGAATGTGATCCATGATGGGGTGAGACTCATAGTTGTAGTTTAAATAATGACCAGCCTGGGTTTGTGATTCTTAAATATGTAACCCAGTGTGAGAATGCTTTATAGGAATAGATATTTGATGGTAAATTAGTGTCTGGTATGTGATGCTATTTTTTTATGATAGACCATGAAATGGGTGTTTACCTTGTGATTTTCCCTAGTCTGTACCCTTATGTCATTTGGAACTTTGAGGTTCTTCTATATGTGATATATGGATAGAAATTCCATGGAAAATTAATAAGAAAATCACCATAATTTGTGGAGATTAATAATTATTTTTTGGTTTTAATGGTATAAATTGACACATACATTTCATATAAATAAATTTCATGTTTTTATATATTTATTCATTACATATAGAAATGATCCATGATAGAATTTTATTAGTCAAGTATCTTTTGAAACTTGGACAAAAAAAGAACTAGTTTATAAAAGTCACCAGTTATATTCTTCATAAATAGGACAATCATTAAAAAAATCATTCTCAATAACCTCTGTAAATCAAACAAAATATAGGCTGATCTCAAAAACTCGTCAAGGGTAAAAATGGGGATATCAAAGATCACATAAGAATAACCTGAACATAATTTTATAAGAACATGAGCATAATATTTTAAATTCACAACCTACTTAAAATATATCTTAATCATGAGTCAGGTAATAAATCATGGATGTTTGTAATACATGAATCATAAAATAATCAAAAAAGGATCAATGAGATCATAACATTCGAATAAGACATGGAATATTTTCATACAAATAATTATATAAAATAATTATCATAGTAGTCTAGGCTTCACTATTAGTACTATCATTGTTGATTGGGTTCACTCTCTAAACCATCAGAGTAGTCAAGGTTCACTCCTAGGACTACTATAGAGGATTTGGTTGACTCTATAAACCTTTGTAGTAATCAAGGTTCAATCCCATGACTATAATAGGTGATAGTGTCTATTAGTGAAATTGGCTCACTAACCATTACATTCATGTTTATCTCATGAGATATGAATCATATCATCTTCATTAGAGGGATATATTGGTCCCACTAATCCTTAGTTATAACATAACCACCATCCATAGTTTTAACATAACCACATGAATTAGTTATAACATATCCACTAGAGCATAATACAAACCATACATATGTTGGAAATAAGGTCATAAATCATTCATCATATCATCACATAATAACCTATGCAATGAAAATAAGTTTCATAAATATTTAATCCATTCATAATAGTATAACCCATTGTAAATAAATTTGTTTTATAAAAATATAATCGACATAAAAAACAATATTGAGAAATGTTATGATTAGTATCATTGTATCATATCCCAAATAATTTATAATTACCATTAATGTATTTTATCATATATAATACTTCCATTAAAAGACCACTAAAATATTTTTTAAGAAAAATAATTACTCTATTTTGAAAATCACCTTTAAAATAAACTTAATTTAAAAATATTGTGGAAAATAAATTGAAAGTATAATGTAACATTTAATTTAATCTTCAAAAAATTGAGCATACATGATGTTTGGATATTCCATTCATACCGTATAAGTTAAAAGAAAACATTCCTTTTACATTTTTTATAGAATTCAAGAATTACCTAATTTTGAAAATAACAATTTGAATAATTTAAAAAAAATTCTATACATATATTTCATGGGTAAAAATATCTATAAAAAATATTATAATACTATTAAAAACCTTTTTTGAAACATATTTAGAGAACAAATATATAGAAAAAATAGTTTTTTAATCAACAAGAAAAATAAATTTGATTTTCCATTAATATTTTCTAACTATTGAGTACATAATGTGAGAAAAATTAGTGGAAAATTTAATCTAATGAAATAACCAGATGATATAAAAATTCATTCATTTTTGGGTTTTTTTTGTAATATTTCATCGTTTGAAACATTACCTTAAAAAATCTAGATAAACAATTAGATTATAACATAAAACCCTTACTATGTTGGTAACATTAGAATCATAAGCCTGATTAAAATAATAAAAGTATATAGATATTTAAATCCACATTATATTCGTAAAAAATAATCATAAAATGTATTATTTTGTAGTGTATTCAGAAATAAAAAGAAACAAGTGGTATATAAGCCATGTGTATTACTGAAATTAATGTGAGGAAAATATTATTTTCCTTATGTCGAAATTTATCCATACATGTTGGAACCTCTTGTATAATGATATAGATTTATTAGAAATATATTATATAATCATAAAAATGTATATAATACAATTAAATATTTACATATAAACTTTTATCAATTGTTTGTTAACACTTGTTTACTAAAATAACTATTTTGGGTGATATCTACTTCATTTTTTTATGTATGTTCTAGTTCGGTAGTTTTGGTACATATTTATTGATCATGGTTACATCATATCTATAATTACAATAATTATATATACGTCATAAATATTCATTTGATATATTTTCGCATCCATTCATCTAATATAGTGATATAAAAATGAATTACACAATTCATAGAGATGGTAGGTCACAAGTATGCATGAATGTTGTTTTCAATTTTTCTATAGATGGAGAAAAAGAAATGTAAATAAAAAATAACATCTAAATAATTATTTATATATAATTATTTATATATATTCATTAGATACATCTTTATTTCCTTCTAAGTAAAACATGAATGAAAAATTAATCACATCATTTCGTGGTGGGGGTGGTCTACACGTACACGTGATTGATGTTATCATTTTTTTTATAGTTTGGAAGGTAAGATGATAAATATTGTATTATTATAAGATATTTATAATTATTTAATAATTAACATATATAATTTTAAACCCACAAAAACACCCTTATAAAAATAGTTATGAAAAAGTAATTTTATCGCTATGTAGAGATATTATGTCATACTTACGGACGAGCATTACTTTCACTTTTTATTTGAAAAAAAGAGAGTGAATAAATGTTGTTTCATGGTCATAAAAAATTTTAATTTATTTTGGATACTAAATTAATTATTTTATAATTAATATAATTGTATTATAAGAGGTAAAATAATAATTAAAAAATTGGTATTAGTTATGGTGATTTTTCTTCTATGAAATAACTCCTTCAGAAATCCTCTTAAGGGATCTACGATTGGACTTTTGAGAATAGAAAAGCCACTAGAATGCGAGAATAGAATTTTTTTAATGAATTTTTTCAGCGGATGATCAATATATAAGGGTTAGGATTTTGTTACGTTGATACATGAGTGGTTCCCTTTTATAATTGACTAGAGCGGCGCTCTTAGAATTTCATAAAATAGTAAATTAATAAAAATTAATTTCAATTATAAAATTTTTACAAAATATATAATTTATGAATATAATATGAGTATGACTTAAAATAACAATATTTAATTAAATTTTCTTATGTTTGGAATGAATTTTTACCATTATCATTTTCTTTAATCCATCGTTAATTCTTTTTGACCAATACCGTATTGTTAAACATTTCGACCATTTATTGGTTAATATTGATACTATAAAATGTAAACTACATATAAATAGAAAATTTTAGACATTTTAAATCATAAACCATTATTTTTTGTAGAATATAATATTTTTAATAATTTTATTTCATTTATGAAAATATTATTTATAATAAAAAATTATTAATGTCGTTTTATACACTATTCATTTAATTGGACATTAAATTCATCTTGAAAATGGTGGATTTTGAATTTAATTCATCAAAACCACTATAATATGTCATATAGGTCAAAAAAATTCTTGGGAAATGTTAACCCATTAATATTATATAACATTTAATATTTTTAAAAATACTTATTTTGTCTTTATGGTAATTCAATAAATATTTTATGGTCATTTCACATGAATTTACGTTAATTTTATAATTTCTAAAAACTATAAATAAATTTTTTTAATGAAAATTATTTATTTAATCACAAAACAGAAATTTATATTAGTTCAGAACAAGATTTTATCTTTATGTGGACATATAAGAGATATTTAAAACTAAGAAAATGAAATTTTGTAACATTCATTTCCTTAAATATTATATAGGTCATTTTTAAGGAAAACTATCCAATAAAAACAAAATACTGAGAATAATATTATAAGAGTAGAAATAGATTAATATAATAGTAATTAAAATGAAAACATATGGCCTTATCAATTATTTTAAACCAATATCTACCTAATTTACCCTTTAGTGAGTGATAAATTTTACCACAGTCACTTTTCATGTTGACTAAAAATGAAAGGGGAATATTTAAAAATTTTGAGCTTCCTAATTCAAAATAAAAAATCTATAATATCAAATTGAAAACTTAGATGTTTTATACGATATGTTTAAAATATTTAAGAAAAATGTGATGAAAACCACTTTAAGAAAAATTTAATATTTAAGCATAAAAATTGAAATAATCGTTTCTCATTCCTCAAAATATATTCACTAAATTTAAAAGAAATATTAGGTATATAATAATTACATTTCATCAAAATCATTCACTAATATTTATATATTTAATTTATTAAAAAAATATATTATGTGCATAAAAAAATGTTTTTCATAAAAATGCCTTTTACAGATAAAATATTTCTTATACTAGATACAAATATAAAATATATTACAATTAACATAATTTTATTATCTACAATCTAAGAGAATTCATTTTATATTTAAACTATTTTAAAACAAAATTCATTTTTTACATTCTTGAAACAAAATCCAAATTTCAATGACAACATTATTTTTTACTATTCACAAGAAAATATATCCTTTCATAAAACCTCTAAATTCACCCAAATATAATTTTATTATGATGAATTCTAAATTTTAGTTAATTTTATGAAATAAATATTTTTTATGTGTCAAAATTTAATTTTAATTTTGATCACAAAATTTAATGAAAACCATTATTGAAGTCAAACCTGTTTTTAGGAATAAAATGTATTTAGTAATAATTAACTGCTTACTTCCTATGAATTAATCAGTATACTTATACTGATTCTGAATTTAAAATTTAATTATGTAGTTAATCTTTTTCATACAAAGAAATTAATCAGGAATGTTATAATGTTCATATTATAATAATAATATTTAACTGTTTCTTTAGCCTCGACATTTCATATCTTTTATACTATTGAACGAAATGTTCTTTTAAAATCTAACACTATTATATTTTACCCCATCCCCTTTATAAATTTTATTCATGCAATGTGAAAAATTGATTTGTAATCAAGTGTCTGATATTTTTAAATTAATTTATTTAAAACTATCATCATGAATGGGGTTGATAAAAAATATTTTTAAAACCCAGTTAAGAGAAATATGAAGGTCACCAAAAACTAAATTTCCAACTATTATAAAATCATTGGGAAGTAAAAATATAGACAAAGAATAGAAATCAAAGGATTAAAGAATAATATAAAGTAATAGAGAATATGGTTAGGATAAAGTTAACTACCACAAAACCATAATTAGTGAGGGGTTAAAAGATCCCGAATTCATTGAAATTGTAAGTTATTTAACATCATTTTTTCTTAATCTCTTATTATTAGTGTTGAGGTATTAATTTATATTATATAATATAAAAATAAATAAATATACTTAATTCAAATGTATAATTTCATTATTCAATCCATTTATAATTAATATAGTCTCTTTCACCAAATAATGAGTATTCAAGATGAATTTTTTTATACCAGAATAAATAAAATCAAAATCTATTGGATC
The DNA here is from genome assembly GCA_963277665.1 of Viscum album. Lineage (NCBI taxonomy): Eukaryota > Viridiplantae > Streptophyta > Magnoliopsida > Santalales > Viscaceae > Viscum > Viscum album. The sequence continues at coordinate 198,527,292 of OY728137.1, read as the reverse complement.
ATAAAATTATACAATGTTATCATAGCTATATTTAGGTATTGACCAAAAAAATGGTTGTCAGAAGGTAAGATAATATCAAAAATGAATAAGAATTTAAATAATACATCTAACTCCATAAATTTCCAGAATAATAACAAAGGATCCTCTTACTTGATTTCATAAATAACCCTATATCCCGAACTACGTTAATATCCTCAAAATTAAAGAATTTTGTTACATCAAAGGTAATCTAATAAATTTTATCTTATATATCTAATTTTTTTAATTTTATTCTTCCCAATTAAATTTTAATATTAAATCACATGTTAAACCTAATGGTTATACATAACTCAACCCAATAAAATATATCCCAATGATCATTAATCACCATGATAAATCACTATATAATATTTTAATGTATTTAAATTCACCAAAATATCATGAATCTAATTTAGAAGCTGACCTAAAAGAAAATACATAACATGGCCATAATTATCTTTGAAAATGTAACCTTTTTAATGAATCACTTTTTAACCATTTATATTATATATATCTTGGAATCCAATAGAGCATAAATAATGTAACACCCAATCATATACCAACCCCAAATGGGATTTTTAATCCTTGAGAGAGTATTCTTCATAATAAATGATAAAAATTTTCTATCACTTCAAAATACAATAAATTATAACATTTAAACGGTTTTATTGATGACATTTAACCTATGATAAAAATTAAACATATAATCCTATAATGGTATCCATAATTTCTAAGTTAACCTCACATGAAAACATATATAATTCCTAAAAATATTATAATACTTATTCCACAACGATGTTTAAAAACTATTGAAAATATTCCATAAATCCAAAAATGAAATAAACATCATTAAATATTCCTTAAATTTCTTTTCATCAACTAATAATTTTAGATTTCCCCAATACTATCTTACTAATGTCAATCACATCTGTGTCACAAAAAACATATAGTTTGGAAATCCTATTATGGAACAATCCTTAGTTGTTTGAGGAACCAAAATAAAATTCATGTAACAGTTAAAAAAACTAAATAATTAAAACATATAAAAAATAAATCATTTCACTTCATAGGACTTTCCTTGGTATAGGTGGTATCATTTAGAAGATGGAATTGACTCAGATAATTCCCATGTTTTTCATACATATAAAAATGAATTCCATTGAAATTCATTTCCCTATGACTTTTATTTCCATATTGAAATAGTTTTCCCATTTATTGGAGATATTCATCTATGGATTCATCCTATATTCATGATAAAAAATAAATTTGAAGTTTCTTACCTCCATGATCATTTCTACCAAACCATTCATAAATGTAAATTTTCCCCTTATTTGAATTACTATATATCTCGCCTATGACTATATTGTTAATCATATATCATAATATCTAATTATACATAATAAAAAGTTTTCTATTTATAGTTTGGATATTATTCATTTTCTCATGAAGGAAAATATTGAATTTTCTATCACATTCGTTGTTAACAGAATGTCTTATGGTTCTAACCATAAGCTAAATCCAAAATTGTGTAACTTTAAAACTATAATTATCAGATAAATCTATCAAATAATGATGAAATATTATTCAAAGGATGACTAAATCAGGATACCTTAATGTTAATCAATGGGTCCATAAGTCTATCCTTGGTTTTTCTATGGCCATTTACAAAACATTAGGATATTATTCTACACTAGTACATATCCTTAGTGAATTTAAAAACTTTTTCCCCTCATAGATTACATTGGATAACTAAAACATTATATGATAAAGACTATAGGCACCCATACTTTTCATAAATATATATTTCTTATTTTTATATGAATATTTATTACATATCATAACGATCCATGTCAGAATTGTATAGGTTTCACATCTTTTGAAACATAGAAAAGATAAAACTCAAGCATAAGAGTCTCCAAATATGTAATTCATAACTAGAACCCGTCTTAATCATACAATTATTATACCATTTAATCCCAACCTAGGAAAAGTAAATATATAGTGTGATATTAGATTCCCATAATGGGTAAACAAGTTATATACAAAATATCACATAAGCGTAACAAGATCATAATGGTATTAAAACGTAATCTTAGCATTGTAAATCCATACCATGCATATAATAGGTCCAAAACAAGATTCATGGAATAAATCCTGGATATTCATAAGACATGAATCTTAATGGAATTAGATAAAATGATCCATGAGATCATAAAAATGTCATAAAACGTGGAATTTTGGTTTACACATAAGCATTGAAAATCATTTCTTTAGTATGCAAGACATCACTTCTAGGACTATAATAGAGGATTGGGTTCACTCCCCATAACATTATAGTAGTGTAGGTTCAATCCCAACACCATCATAGTGGATGCATTCTGTTACTGAATCATATTAACTAACCATTCTTGTCCTTTTTATATCATGATATATCAGTTATCATTAAATGCAATGGAGGAAGATATAAGTACCACACGTCCTTTGTTATAATGTTACCAAATTACTTGGTTATAAAATAACACCCATAATTTTTTATAAAATAACCACCAGAAAATAATGTAATGTTTAAATATGTGTTTCAATTTATTATAAAAAATCATCATATCATAACTTCATAACCGATTAAAAAAATGGGTTTTATAAACATTTCGCCAATTCATCATAGCATAACCCCTGGAAAATGAATGAGTTTAATTAACATCTCATCAACCTAAACATTAATCATGTATTGAGAGTGAATTAATGGTACAATTTTATCATATCCTTAATAGTTAAAAAATAACATCAAATGATGTTAACATATATGAATTTTTTTAATAGATCACTGAAATGTTTCCTAAGGAAAACAACATTTTGATTTTGAAAATCACCTTAAAAATAAAATTATTTCCAAAATATTATAGAATAAATATTATTTGAATGTAAACAGAAAACCTTAAAAATAAATATTCAAAAAAAATATGTTATCATTATTGAATTAATTTCCATTAATACCATATAAGATAAAATATTACATTCCTGCCACATATTTAGTAAAAGTGAAATGTGACTTATTTTGAAAAAAAACAAGAAGATTAATTTTAAACCATTTTTAAATAAATAAATAATGGTAAAAAATGAATTTAAATATCATATAATAGTATATATAACATTTCATAAAACATTTTTAGAAAACGAGGATATATAAGAAAATGTTTTTCGACTGAAGAGAGAAATAAAGTCGATTTTCTTGAAAACATATTTTCAATCTCTTGAGCACTAAATGTGATGAAATTGAAAGGAAAACATGTAAATTTATCAAATAAAAATACGATAATAAATTTGATTGGTTTAATGATAGTTAGATGATAATATTTCATTACTAAAAACATAATATCAAACAATCCTGATAAACATTGAAATTGTATCATAAATCACATACCAACTCATTAAATTATGAATCTTATTCCCCATAATATTAATAAATTTACATGGATATTTAAATTAATTTAATATTCATAATAATAATCATAATATACATTCTTGTTCAGTATATTCACCAAAAATAAGATACTAGTGGTGTATAAGGAATGTGTCCTGCATAAAGAAATGTGAGGTGAAAATCTCTTACCTTAGATCCTAGTTCATTCGTAAAATTAGAACCACCCGTACAATTAATATATATTTCATATAAATGTATTTAAAAATAATAATAATATATTTCATTCAATATATGATTTAATAATAACCTTATATCATCTATTTGTTGACACTTATTTATTAAAATTACAATTTTGGGTGATATCTACTTTATTTTTCGTGTATATTTTGGTTAACTAGTTCTAGAAATTGTATTTTTATCCTAAATCCTTCATATTAATTATTTAAATAATTAAATAAATATAATAAATATTAATTATATATATTTTAAAAGTCATTCATAATATATATATATATATATATATTTGAATTACACAGTTTGTGGAGATAGTAGGTCACACATATGCGTGAACGTTATTTTCCATTTATCAACGGATGTAATGAAAGAATGTTAAATAATAAATAAAATGTATATAATAATTAATATATCATATATATATATATAATAGTAAAATCTATTTTTATTACAATCCAATTAAAAAATAAATAGAAAATGAATCACATCGCTTCATGGCGGTGGTAGTCTGCAGGTTCTTACGATCGGTGTTATCATTTTATAATTGTATGGAATGTAAGATGTTATATAAGGCCCCAGCCTTAAACCTTACATAATGATGAGTTATTACAAGATTACACATTGAGGATATTTTCGGGTTTAGAGTTTTAGAGAATTAGATCATAAAACTTGCATTACATTCCACATATAAACAAAGTGGTTACATAAAGATAGTATTCTTCATTTCCATCAATGGAAACATATTTAAAATAAACATGGATTCTTTCTTGAATCTTCTTTGAAACTATCATCATATCATGTACCTTTCCCTTGAACTGTGAAAAACATTTCAAAAAAACTTGGGATGAGCATAAAAAGCTCAGTAAGGGATATAAAAATATATGGAAAGGAAACATGGGTATATATATACATAATAATGAAATCATACTTTACCCATAAATCATAATCACATTAACATACTTCATCAAATCATGAATAAATCATAGAAATCATAAGACATAAAGGTAACTTGAGGCATTCATAACATTCTTACGTAGGGAGTAACCCTCTTGGTTACGTTTGGAATACCCATCACAGTATATTCCCTAAATCTCTTCGGAGAAACCTTAACGTTTCACTCCTTCGCGTTACCCAATTCATTGGAGAGCTATATCGGGGTCACCTGCCCTTAGTCTATCACGGAACCACCCGTCTTCATAATAATGCCCAAGAACCTCAACAAAATGGTATCACATAAAACATGCATAAAGGAAACATAACATTTCCACCTTTCAATCTCAAAATATCAATACAACACATTGATATAAAAACATTATGAAAACAATTTTCGATACCAAAATAAATGAAAAGTAAAACATGGTATTTATTTTTCTTCTAAAAAGAAGGTATGGCTTGTAGAGGAAGCCGAAACTCAAATAACGGTCACGACGGCGGAGAAGTCGTTGTCGCCGCATACGTACGAAAAAAGCATTCCCTTTTTTCGTTTAGTAAACGCTTCATATAAAAAAGATTCCTTTTGAATAAACGTAAAAGTCAAAGGGTTTTATACACCGTATAAAAGAAGGTTGTGTATAAAACAAAATATGCCTCAATGAAAGGAGATTGAGACGAAGTCACATACCTCAGGTCCGACTTGACTCGACCGTTCTTTAATCTCCTGAATAATAAACTTGAGTTAATCACTACTTTCTTAAGAACCTTTTTCAATTTCATTATTCCTTTTATACCATGTTATGAACATCATGTAATCATTTAAGTTAATAATGTTCATTTTGTCGGTATTTGGTTCTTAAGTCAAAAATAGACTTCTTACACTTACATGTTGTTAATTTGGTCAAAGGTTCATTATATCCAGAATGATATTAATGATTTGGATAACATATATATCATATATATTCAACATATACATGTATTTATAATATTACATCACATTTAGAGATAATAAATGAAATGCACCGTTCATGGAGACGGTAAGCCGTACGTACGCATGAACGCTACTTCCATTTCTATTAAGTATTTTCTGGAATGGAATCATAATGATATAAGAGTATATTATAATTCCAGTATAATAACATATATAATATCATTAACTTTATCCTTTACATATCCCACATATGGTATTAACGAATCAAATCACTTTCAGGGGGCGGTAGTCCGCACTTCCTAAAATGAAGATATCGTGTTTACCCATAATGGAAACAATAATGGTATGTCATAAATGAAAAATAAAGATGCTTAAGGAATTAATAATCATATTATATATCATATATAAAAATAGTGACATCATAATGGCCACCTTTGATGGTGTTAAATGAGTATTGAACAATCATCGTTTCGGGAGGCAGAATTTCACCATCCACGGAAACCGTATGTTCTTTAACCATTTGATGTAGTTGTGTGAGAGTGTAGCTCGAATAAATCTTATAAAAACATCCTAGTATATTTAAGATACTGTTTTTGTTACAAAATAAGTAAATAAAAAGAGTTTAGGGGGTTGGAGAAGCAAAATAAAACAAATGAACATGAGAGAATGAATTACCTTTAAAAGTGTAACTCCTTTTGATTTGAGCCTAATGGCTTCCTTTGAAAGGATTCTGCCCAAAGGGAATCCTCTAGGATGAGGAGAGGGATGTGGAGAGAGTAAATGGGCAGGGGATGGCCGAGCCAAAGGCTTGAGGAGTGTGTGAAATGAGGTAGAGGTGGGGGCCTTTTATAAGAGGAGAGGAGGGGCACTTTTTGAAATCATGAAACTATTATTTTATTTTCAAAAGTGTTTCGAATTTATAAGGTCCCACATTGATATATTTCGAAGATAAGATTATAAGGCTTCGAAATATTCCCATACCATAGTTTTTGGACAAGTTTAGGTCTTAAATATTACATTATCTTTCCATTTAATTTTAATCGTTAAATAATGAGGTCATCGCTGCATCATCATGATGTCATAAATAATTTAATTTATTTAATGTCTAAAAATTATAAAAAAAATATGATGTAGGGAATCTTTTTAGCTTTCTAATTAATATTTATAGACAAAAATATGATTAGTATAACCCCTTATAAAAATTGTTTTAGTAAAACAATTTATGTTATTGTCATTTTCACCTTTATTTAAAAAAAAGGCATTAAAGTCATTATCTCACCCAAGTGGCTCCATGGGGTCCCCTAAATATACCCATGGGTTTTATTGGACGGCCATGAAACAACCAATAGGGTTAGGACACGTGTCAAGCTCATCTCATTTTATTAAAGCATTATTTTTACCTTAAACTACACTAATTACCTCTAATCGCGATGAATGAAAAAAAGTTACTATTCACCAAAAAATTATTTTCATCCCATTGAACCACATTTTACATACTAATGAAAACCATGTATGTAGGATTTTCAAAATTCAATACAAATTAGTGGTAAACTTTCATTTAACTGAAAAATCAGTTTGCTTGATTACCACTTAGTGGTTTCACTATTCATCAAAAATTGGAGTTTTTCAGAAAAATACCAAAACTTCACCCTAAGCTATATTTGATATTATGAATTCAAAAATGAAGTCTATTTTACAAAATTCATAATATATAAGTAACATTAATTAATTTAATAATTAATTCCCACTGTCAGAGCAAATAGCGTGTTTTTATGAAACAATAAGTATCAAAAGATTGACACCAGTTTAAGTCCAATTTCAAAGTGAAATTGATTCCAATGACCACCATTGGATTAAATGGTAAAAATATATTCTAATTTCACTTCAAAACCAATTCAAAAGATAATCTAATCGTATAAATAAATTAGATTAAAAAGCAGTTTTGATGTAAAATGCAGTATTTTTCACTATTCATTAAAAAATGAACATTGTCAGAAAAATACCAAAAATTCACACAAAGTAAATTTTGATGTCCCAATCATACAGAATAAGTTTTTTTTGAAAAACATAGTTTATAAAATTGTCAAAAGATAGATTTAAAAATGGTTTTCCATCATAAGGCAGTAAAACAATCTTTTAAGAATATTAGTGTATTCCATGCTTAAGAATGGATTTATTTTCATTTTAAGCCAGTAAAACACAATCTAATTCATTAATAGACATAGATAAAAATATATATTATTCATTACTTACGTGGGTTGTTACATCCTTCCCCCCTTTTAGAAAATTGTGTCCCTGTAATTTATTTACTTATCAAATAAATGGGGGTACTTATCCCTCATTGCATTTTTAGATTCCCATGTTGCCTCTTCCATCATGTGGTTTTTTCACAAAACCTTTACCTGCTTAATCACCTAATTCCGTAACACTTGCTCCCTATGGTCAAGAATCTGGACCAGTTGTTCCTCATAAGATAGGTTCTCTTCCAGTTGAACTACCTCTGGACTCAAAACAAGAGATGGATCTGGCATATACTTTCTCAACATCGAAACGTGAAAAAAATTGTGTACCTGAGATAAACTCGGAGGTAAATCCACTCGGTATGAAACTGATCCAACTCTCTCCAGAATTTCATATGGTCTAATAAACCTTGGACTCAGCTTTCCTTTCTTACCAAATCGCATCACACTTTTCTAGGGTGAAACCTTGAAAAAAACATGATCACCTACCTCAAAAGAGAGATCCTTCCTCCTGTTGTCCGCGTAATTCTTCTGCCTGCTCTGAGCTGTTCTTATGTGTTTCTGAATCAGCTGAACCTTTTCTACCATCTCTTCTACCAATTCTGGTCCCATCAACTTCCTTTTACCCACTTCATCCCAAAATGCTGGAGTTCGACACCGCTTCCCATATAATGCCTGAAATGGTGCCATCTGTATACTGGAATGAAAACTGTTATTATATGAAAATTCAACCAAAGAAAGATGCTGGTCCCAACTTCCCTGATAATCCATACAACAAGCTCGTAGCATATCCTCTATCGTCTGAATTGTTCGTTCCGACTGCCCATCTGATTGAAGATGAAAAGCTGTACTAAAATTTAATTCAGTACCCAATGACTTCTGAAGGCCTTTCCAAAAGTTAGAAGTGAACCTGGGATCACGATAAGATACAATGGAGAGAGGAACTACATGTAACCTGAATATCTCTTTAAGATACAAATGGGAAAGTTGATCTAGGGAAAAATTATCTCGTATAGCAAGGAAATGAGCAGATTTTGTCAAGCGATCAACAATAACCCAGATTGCATTATTACCTCGAGATGTCTTCGGTAATCCCACAACAAAGTCCATGGATATATTCTCCCATTTCCACTCTGGCACTGGTAAAGTCTGAAGCATCCCTTTCGGTAACTGCTTCTCTGCTTTAACCTGTTGACATGTCAAACACTTCACAGTAAAATCAGCAATATCTCTTTTTATTCCATCCCACCAGTAATACTCCCACATATCTCTATACATCTTAGTACTGCCTGGATGAACTGAAAACGGAGAACTATGAGCTTCACATAACAACTCTCTCTTCAACTGTGAATCACAAGGCACACACAAACTCTTCCCAAATCTCAAAATTCAATCATTATCAATGTTGAATTCAGGCAACTTACCTTTCTGAACCACCTCTACCTTTTTCTGCAACTCACTGTCTATCTTCTGTGCTTTCTTGATTCTATCTGATAGAGATGATCTCACTGATACCTGAAACAAAACAGAAGAACTTCCTGCACCAACAACTTCTATGCCAAAGTTCATCAAATCCTTAACCAAAGGATCACGTTCCAAATGCAACATTGCTAATAAAACATTACTTTTTTGACTCAAAGCATCAGCCACTTTATTTGATTTTCCCGGATGGTAATGAATTGTACAATCATAATCCTTGATTAATTCTAGCCATCTCCTTTGTCTCATGTTCAATTCTTTCTGAGTGAATATATATACTTTAAACTTTTGTGATCGGTATATATTTCACACTTTACTCCATACAAATGATGCCTCCAAATTTTTAAAGCAAAAACAACAACAGTTATTTCCACATCATGTGTAGGGTAATTTACCTCATGAGTTTTCAACGTTCGCGAAGCATAACTAATTACCTAATCATTCTGCATTAGGACGCAACCAAGTACATTAAATGAAGCATCACTATATATAATAAACTCACCATTCCTGGAAGGTAGTGGCAAAACTTGAGCATTCACTAATCTGATTTTCAATTTCTGAAAACAATCATCACATTATTTTGTCCAGATAAACTTAACACCCTTCCGAGTTAGCTTAGTCATTGGACTAGATAACCGTGAAAAATTTCTAACAAACCTTCGGTAATAGCCTTCCAAACCAAGGAATCTACGAATCTCAGTTACATTTGTGGGTCTTGTCCATTCTTCAACAACTTTTGTGTTTGCAGGATCAACGGTTATGCCATCTTTTGAAACAATGTGACCAAGGAAAGAAATTTGTTGTTACCAAAACTCACATTTGATGAATTTTCCATATAGTTTCTTTTCTTTTAAGGTTTGCAAGACAACCCTTAAATGTCTTTTATGCTCCTCTTTACTTTTAGAAAACACCAAAATATCATCAATAAACACAACCACCATTTATCTCCTAATTCAACTGATTCACCACTATAGTAAACTGATCAATTCTGATTCCGACCATCTCTGGTTTTTGATTCGGAAAGTCATTCAACTCTGTATGCCTTCATAGAAAAGCTGATCTATTTCCATTATGAAAAACAATTCTTAACACAGACATATCTTTGTTGAAGCAACATGGTAATCTGTAAATGCTATATCATTTCAATTTGACCATAAAAAAAATATTTTTGGATAATCATTTAAAAGAATTCTAACTCCTAAAGTTATCTAAACCGACCTCTAATACCAACTATAAGTCCCCAGCCTTAAACCTTACTTAATCTTGAGTTATTACAAGATTACACATTGAGGATCTTTTCGGGTTTAGAGTTTTAGAGAATTAGATCATAAAACATGCATTACATTGCACATATAAACAAAGTGGTTACATAAAGATAGTATTCTTCATTCCCATCAATAGAAACATATTTAAAATAAACATGGATTCTTTCTTGACACATCCTTGACACTATCATTATATCATGTACCTTTCCCTTGACCTATGAAAAACATTTCAAAAAAACATGGGATGAGCATAAAAAGCTCAGTAAGGGATATAAAAATATATGGAAAGGAAACATGGGTACATATATACATAATAATGAAATCATACTTTACCCATAAAACATAATCACTTTAACATACCTCATCAAATCATGAATAAATCATATAAATCAAAAGACATAAAGGTAACTTGAGGCATTCATAGCATTCTTACGTAGGGAGTAACCCTCTTGGTTACGTTTGGAATACCCATCACAGTATATTCCCTAAATCTCTTTGAAGAAACCTTAACGTTTCCCTCCTTCGTGTTACCCAATGCATTGGAGATCTATATCGGGCTCACCCGCCCTTAGTCTATCACAAAACCACCTGTCTTCATAATAATGCCCAAGAACCTCAACAAAATGGTATCACATAAAACATGCATAAAGGAAACATAACATTTCCACCTTTCAATCACTCTATATCAATACAACAAATTGATATAAATACATTATGAAAACAATTTTCAATACCAAAATTAAAGAAAATTAAAACATGGTATTTATTTTTCTTTTAAAAATAAGTTATGGCTAGTAGAGGAAGCCGAAACTCAAATAACGGTTACGACGGCGGAGAAGTCGTTGTCGCCGCATACGTACGAAAAAAACATTCCCTTTCGTCGTTTAGTAAATGCTTCATATAAAAAAGATTCCTTTTGAATAAATGTAAAAGTCAAAGGGGTTTATACACCGTATAAAAGAAGGTTGTGTATAAAACAAAATATGCCTCAATGAACGGAGATTGAGACGAAGTCTTATACCTCAGGTCCGACTTGACTCGACCGTTCTATAATCTCCTGAATAATAAACTTGAGTTAATCTCTACTTGCTTCAGAACCTTTTTCAAGTTCATTATTCCTTTTATACCATGTTATGAACATCATGTAATCGTTTAAGTTAATAATGATCATTTTGTCGGTATTTGGTTCTTAAGTCAAAAATAGACTTATTACACTTACATGTTGTTAATTTGGTCAAAGGTTCGTTATATCCATAATGATATTAATGATTTGGACAAAATATATATCATATATATTCATCATATACATGTATTTATAATATTACATCTCATTTAGAGGTAAGAAATGAAATGCACCGTTCATGGAGACGGTAATCCGTACGTACGCATGAACGCTACTTCCATTTCTATTTCATATTTTCTGGAATGGAATCATAATTATATTAGGGTATATTATAATTCCAGTATAATAACATATATAATATCATTAACTTTATCCTTAACACATCCCACATATGGTATTAACGAATCAAATCACTTTCAGGGGGCGGTAGTCCGCACTTCCTAAAATGAAGATATCGTGTTTAACCATAATGGAAACCATAATTGTATGCCATAAATGAAAAATAAAGAAGCTTAAGGAAAGAATAAACATATTATATATCATATATAAAAATACTGACATCATAATGGCCACCTTTGAAGGTGTTAAATGAGTATTGAACAATCATCATTTCGGGAGGCAGAATTTCTCCATCCACGGAAACCGTCTGTTCTTTAACCATTTGATGTAGTTTTGTGAGAGTGTAGCTCGAATAAATCTTATAACAACATCCTAGTATATTGAATATACTGGTTTTGTTAAAAAAGAAGTAAATAAAAAGAGTTTAGGGGGTTGGAGAAGCAAAATAAAACAAATGAACATGAGAGAATGAATTACCTTTAAAAGTGTAACTCCATTTGATTTGAGCCTACAGGCTTCCTTTGAAAGGTTTCTACCCAAAGGGAATCGTCTAGGATGAGTATAGGGATGTGTAGAGAGTAAATGGGAAAGGTATGGCCGAGCCAAAGGCTTGAGGAGTGTGTGAAATGAGGTAGAGGTGGGGGCCTTTTATAAGAGGAGAGGAGGGGCAATTTTCGAAATCATGAAACTATTATTTTATTTTCAAAAGTGTTTCGAATTTCTAAGGTCCCACATTGATCTATTTCGAAGATAAGATGATAAAACTTCGAAATATTCCCATCCAATAGTTTTTGGACAAGTTTAGGTCTTAGATATTACATTATCTTTCCATTTTATTTTAATCGTTAAATAATGAGGTCATCGTTGCATCATCATGATGTCATAAATAATTTAATTTATTTAATGTCTAAAAATTATAAAAAAATAATATGATGTAGGAAATCTTTTTATCTTTCTAATTAATATTTATAGTCAAAAATATGATTAGTATAACCCCTTCTAAAAATTGTTTTAGTAAAAAAATTTATGTTAGTGTCATTTTCACCTTTATTTAAAAAAAGGCATTAAATTCATTATCTCACCCAAGTGGCTCCATGGGGTCCCCTAAATCGACGCATGGGTTGTATTGGTCGGCCATTACACAAAAAATAGGGTTAGGACATGTTTCAAGCTCATCTCATTTTATTAAAGCATTATTTTTACCTTAAACTACACCAATTACCTCTAATCATGATTAATGAAAAAAAAGATACTATTCACCAAAAAATTATTTTCATCCCATTGAACCACATTTTACATACTAATGACAACCATGTATGTCATATTTTCAATGTTCAATACACATTAGTGGTAAACTTTCATTTAACTGAAAAATCAGTTTGCTTGATTACCACTTAGTGGTTTCACTATTCATCAAAAATTGTAGTTTTTCAGAAAAATACAAAAACATCACCCTAAGCTATATTTGATATTCTGAATTCAAAAATGAAGTCTATTTTAAAAAATTCAAAACATATAAGTCACACTAATTAATTTAATAGTTAATTCCCGCTGTCAGAGAAAATAGCGTGTTTTTATGAAACCATAAGTATCAAAAGATTGACACCAGTTTAAGTCCAATTTCAAAGTGAAATTTATTCTAAAGACCACCATTGGATTAAATGGTAAAAATATATTCTAATTTCACTTCAAACCCAATTCAAAAGATAATCTAATCATATAAATAAATTTGATTAAAAATCAGTTTTGATGTAAAATGCTGTATTTTTCACTATTCATTAAAAAATGAACATTGTCAGAAAAATACCAAAAATTCACACAAAGTAAATTTTGATGTCCCAATAATAAAGAATAAGTTTATATTGACAAACATAGTTTATAAAATTGTAAAAAGAGAGATTTAAAATGGGGTTTCCATCATAAGGCAGTAAAACAATCTTTTAAGAATATTAGTGTATTCCATGCTTAAGATTAGATTTATTTTCATATTAAGCCTCTAAAACACTATCTAATTCATTAATAGACATAGATACAAATATCTATTATTAATTACTTACTTGGGATGTTACATGTTATGTAAGATACTAAAGTTCCCAAATTATTTTATATCATGAGTATCATATATAAATATTAAACCCATTAAAATACTAATCAATAAAAATGGTGATGTGAAATGAATTGCCTCTCTTTGTGGAGAAGGTAGGTGACGTGTGACTATCGTAGGATATTTCAAAAATAATTTTTACTACCTATAATATTATAGAAGATAACATATGTAGTATCTTGGAGATTATTTCACAAAAAAGGTTTTTTCAATTTTTTTTTAGGAAAAATGGAATTTGATTGTTTTGAGAAGTTGAATACAGAAACCATTTTAAATGGATTAATTAAAAATAATTCAAAAAACATGTTGACTGAAATGGGTTAGGATAAAACATGTGTTATTCTGTAATCGTTTCCATTTTTACCAATTCTACTTCATCTAGATGCAAAGAAAGTGAATACAATAGTGATTTACCTTTTCCCCATAGCCATATGATGATGGTAAGTGAATTCCTAATCATTTTTCCAAAGGCCTACCCTCCTTAAAAGGTTCATTGAATTATAATAGTTCCTACTAATAAATTAAGTAAATTACTAATTTATAATTGTTATTCCCTAATTTAAATGAGTAACTATCATAATTTCTAACATATTCTAGAAAAAAAAAATATACACCACCCAGACCTAATCTATTTCATATAAAACGAATAGGAATTGGGTGGTAGGAGAAATGTATCATCAACTAAGGATGTTGAAAAAAAATTACCCTATGGATGTTGGATTAGGAATTAAAAACATAATACGAAATTGAAACCAGTTGATATAATAAAGATAAGATGATTCATCCATTGAATTTAGAAGCTCAAACATATCATTTGGTAATTAATACACCATTCCCAAATACTCACATGAACTACCCCACCATTGATAGGGAATTTGATTTAGTTTGGGAGAGGGGAGACATCATAGAATGAAGAGAGGAAAAGAAATGAAAATCCTGGAAATAAAGCTTTAGTAGGCCACTGTCCTGATCTTCTCCTCACTGGTGAATATATCTAGTTCATCCCCACATGATTTATATTTATATAATTTAAGGGTATCCCAAGGGTGTTATAATTTGGTGAATAAAATTACTCTAGTCAATCCTAGGGTGCACAGTTCATAAATGGGTGGTGTTCATATTAATTATCATAATCATTTCCATTTCTATGTCATTAGTGAGGTTTTCACATCATGAGAAATATTCATGATGTGTTATGTTCATGACCATCAATATTTTTCATTTTTTTTATTCTTCATGTTTCACATTGAAAATGAAATTCATGAATTCTACGGTTTGGGGTTAGGCCTCTGATTTCCAAAATATTTCACATTGTGAATAGTGGATTCATGATGTGTAAGGTATATGTCTAAAAATTACCATGAAATTTTTATTGATATTATTCCATTAATTTACATTTCATTAATATCTTACACAATGTGTAATGTTTTTTTCTTTTTTTTTCATTTCAGCATCAATCTAGCTTCCAGAATCTAGCATAGCGTCATTTTAAACTCACTATATTTTTTTCTTTTACATTAATTTTTATCACGATCTATATGCATCAACATAACATCAAAATAATCCTCTTTACCCATTTTTAATCAATTAATTTATTAAAATTTTCCATATTTTCTTAAAAAAATACATGCATAAAATGGTTCTGTTAGTAATCCATATATACACATGAGTGATATTTTCACTTCCCATTCAAAGGAAATGTTGTGAATTATTAAGGTTTTATAATCAAAATAATCATTCATTATATTTATTATAGTGAGGTGTTTATTTTGTTAAGAATATAATATATCTAGTTTAGGTAAAAGAATAATTAAAAATATCATGATTAGATAAAGTGATTACCTCTTCTACGAAATATCACCTTTAAATCTTCTACAAAGGTCTCTAGGGTTGGGTTTTGGGAAGTCCTATACCCTTGTAATGAGACTGTAGATGTTTATAATGGATTAATAAGGTATTATGGAGATAAAATCCTCAAGGTGGTGTGAAAAATAGAATAGAGGGGTTCCTTTCTAGAGTTGAGGGGAGGGAAACTCCTGGTATTTTTTAAAATATTATGTTAATATAAATTACTATTGACCTCATAAAGGTTCCAAACTGATAAGACTAAATTATTATATGATTATATTTAGAAATAATCTAATAAAATAAAACTCAAACATATGTGTATCACATTCTTACCCTTATTATTGTTTTAACCATTTCCATAAATACAATAATATTAAGGTTGTCTACACATTAAGGAATAATAATGCTAGTATAAAATAAAAAACCCTAGAAATGGACCATGGATGATTTTTGAAACCATATCACATTCATATTTATTATATTCTAATTTTTCTTAATTTTGTATCATTAAAAACTATTATATTTTATAATATATCATTAATTTCATTTTTACACTATTCATTTAATTTGAATTTATATAATTCATGAAAAAGTAGTTTTTAGAATATATTTTTTATATATCCCTTATATGTCATATATATTTATAAATGTTTTTTACATATTAACTAATTTATATTACATCACATTTAATATTTTTAAACCCATTAATATTATTTTTCTATTACCTAAATAATTATTGTATTTGAGTTTCACAATTATTAAAGTTAATTATGTAATTTATAAAAAAAATTAAATAAATTTATATTAAGATAATAATTTTATTAGGCTATGAATATATATATATATATTCTTCAATAATAGTTGTTTATCCTTATTTAGATAGATAAGTGATATTTAAATTTAAGAGATTGACATTTTACAACTTTCGTTGATTTAAATATTATCTCAGTCATTTGAATGTAAAAGTGTCCATTTAACAACTAAATATTGAGCCTAATGTAATAAGG
Organism: Viscum album; assembly: GCA_963277665.1. NCBI lineage: Eukaryota > Viridiplantae > Streptophyta > Magnoliopsida > Santalales > Viscaceae > Viscum > Viscum album. The sequence goes on along the minus strand of OY728137.1, from coordinate 198,510,350 downwards.
GTATAATTTAATTTATATTATAATATTTAATATGACCAATTATAACCTTATCACTTATTTTTTAACAAGATTAACCTGGTATACCCTTTATTAGGATGAAAAATTTTACTAGAGTGACTATTCATATTGACCAAAAATAAATGGGAACTATTTAAAAATTTTGAACCATATTAATAAAAATAATTAATCCATTTTATAAAATTTAATTTCACTATGTGGGAGAAATTAATTTTAAAACATGTTTTCAAAATTTGATGAAAATCACATTTATAAAAATAAAAACTTTTGATAATAAATCCATATTTTTTCTTGGTCAATGCCTCTAAAATATTAAATAAATTATAAAAAAAATATTTTAGTACATAATATGAACATTCATTTAAAATCCTTCATAAAAAGTGACCAATTTAATTTATAATGATAAACACATTGTGTGCATAAAAACCATTTTCTTTTAAAAAATTGTTTTTTACTTTTATATTTTTTTATACCAATTAAAAAATAAAATTTTTCCAACAATTAAAATTAGATTTTTTAAAATATATGAGATATAATTTTACATATAAACTATTTTATAAAAATTTAATATTGTACATTCTTGAAAAACTAGTGTTTTCCATCATCAATAATGTTCATCACTATTAAATATAAAATAATTTATTTTAGAAAAATACCAAGAAAATCACCATATGATTATTTTGATATGATTATTTATTAAATATAGTTAAATTTTTAATTCAATTTTTAAGAGTTTCAAAAATTAAATTTTATATTTTCTCACCAAAAGAATTAAAAAATTGAAAGAGAACTTATTTTTTTAGAATGAAATGTATTTAATAAAAATTGTGTGACAATTTCCTAAGTAAAAAAATAATTTTATATTGAGTAGGAACATTATATATTTCGTAATGTTCTTAATATTTTATCATACATACCAATTTAATAACCACATTATAATGATCCTTTTAAAATAATAATTTTACTTTGTTTATTTAAAATCATTGTTTCTTATCTTGTACACTATCATACATAATGTTGTTTCAAAATATTTTGTTGTTATAGAGTATGATCCATCATCTACATGATTTTTTTATTTTATATTCATTTTAATAAAAGTGATTATAGAATTAATATATTTTTTCCTTTTTAATGTTTCCTTAGATGGTGGGTGATTGCGGGGATTCCTTAACTTTTGAGGGATGAAATCCATAATGAAAATATTCATTTTGGTGGATAATTTTGATGAAATTGACATTCCCTAAAGAATAGTCATCCTAGTATTGATGGTATGTGACTCAATGGGTCAAAGGATATGTTTTATAAGTGATCTCTGGATAGTTTGCAGCCCTTAAGCTCTAATCCGATTATTGCAGTGTACATTGTTTACATATGGGACTAGTTGAAATTGAAATAGGAAGGGATTGTGTGTAAGATGAAGGATGATTTATTCTTATAGAATTCATTGAGAATTTCTCAAAATGGGCATTACAATAATGATAATTAATTTACCTAACGAGAATTTCTCTTAATACTGATTGTGGGTGGTGAACTACATTATGAAATACATTACTATAAATTTCATGGGTGATGTTTCCTTATGAATGGAATAAGAATAAGTTAATATTTACATTATTTAATTTTTATGAGTGAGTTTATCCATTACTATTCATCATGTTCAAGGATAGATAGAGCACAATTTATAATATTTGGGTTTTTTGATCCAAAAGAGAGATGATCAAGACACTATTCTTCCAGGGGGTATCATTTCTGTCATGAGGAATGTGTCATTCATGTTGTGAGGGTATTTGGCACATAGGATCTGTAATTGGATGATATTTTGGCTTTTAAATACCAATAATTTTTTTTGTACAATTATATCTTGATCCCTTGGTAAATACTATGATTAAATATAGATTAAAAGTGGGAGGAGTTGGAGCATGGCCATTGGGCTTAGGATGGTTTATGATGAACCAAATGTGTTGTATTAGAGATAAAGTAGTTCTTAGGTGGGGGAGTGATTGATGTTTTTTTAATTAGTTACTCAACTACTGAATGTCATCAATAGTAGATAATATATTTTGTGAGAATATTCGGATAATCACGAGATTCCTTCAATATTTAAGGAATCATGGCTAGGTGAGGATGGAGATCATGTCAAAAAGGTGGCTAAGTGTTTTTTTATTTATGTCCTCAATTAGAGGTTTGAATAAAATTTTCTGTGTAAATTTGGTGGAATATTAATTACCACATCATTCAACTTTTTTGGATATGTTGTTGGTGTTTCAGATAGTGACAAAGACCTTTATAGAAAATATTGCATGATGGGTCCTAATTATTGGGATATTAGAACATAATCTATATAGATAGAAATCGATAATGATGCATGGTTCCAATATTATACATTATATTTCATTAATTTTCTTTTTTGAGTAATGGAAACCACATTAGTGGGAATCATTAAAACCCTGAGATCATGTTTGGATAAGCAATTCTAATGATAGAGTGTATCGTAGCTTGTAATTGACCTCATATGGCTATATACAATTGTGGGTAGAACCATGGGATGTTTTATTAAATAGATAAATTTTTTTAGGTGTGTTGGATCAGTTATGGACCTTCCTAATGTTTCAATTGTGGGATATAGGTTTTTTTATAGTTTTACTGATTTGATAGCCTTGAATTCAATGATACATTTTTGAAACTTGTTAAGTATTAAAGGATAAAACATCGACTTTTATCACATAATTTATGAATATATATTTTCAGAATAAATGGGTGGATAAAAAATTAAACTTGTTATGGATTAGATGTTCTGTTGTGTGGTTTTTATAATTATCCATTCCCATTCGGGTCCTGAATTTTAGTCGAAATTTGAATGTCTGGTTGTTTGAGAGTTGATTTTTTGAATTTTCTATCAATTTTAAAAAAATAAAAGGTTTAAAATCAAAATTAATGTATTATAGAAAATTATTGAGGCTTTTATTGTTTAATTGTTAATTGCGGTAGAATTATAGGAACCCCAGGGTGACTATGGATACAGAGAACTCATTTTTGTAGCCACTTGGGAGCCACTTATAAGATAGTGGACCAGTATTGTATATATGGTTACATAAAAATGGGTAAATTCATAATTTTATCACTTAAAATTTATATTATTTGGAATTCTTCTCCTCTCTTCAATCATTTTCACCCCTGATATATGTGCTCCCCCCATCCCACAATAAAAAAAATCATTTTAATATATTTTTATAATGAGTCTGTTAGGGATTCATGGTGGGAATCTCATTCAATGACCTTATTTTATACCTCTCTATGTTTATTCCAATTTATTATTTCCATAGATATAGTTTTGATACAAATTCCACCATATCATGGTGTAATTATCCGACCATGATGGGTATTCTAGTCATCCTAGGAAGGGGGAATCCCATAATGCCCTTTCCATGAAATAGCTCATCAAATTTTTTAAGAACATTTATCCAAGATTTTTTAAGTATTTTTTCATTAAAATTAATCAATGTAGTGATTTAAATATATTTATTTGATGATTATTTTCCTTAGAGTATGTTTATGGGTGTTCCAAGGATGGTTGACACCCTGTTTCACAAATAATTTCAGATTTTTGGACTCCCAATGAGTTAATAAGAAATGTACCTATTTGAAATTAAGTTTCTTATTTAATTATAAGTTTTAAAATTAATTATATTTTAATGATATAGGGTTTTTCACCTAGGTACATCCTTTATTGATCTTGGATGATCATAAAAAATAGCTATCAAGATATATAAGTAAATGGTTGTGGCTTCCACAAATGTATTCCATTCGAGTAATAACCCTTTGGTATATGTTTTCTATAATATATGGAATCTTTGTATTATCTCCACCATTAGGTTATAAAGATTTATATGAAATGTAATGATAAAAATGAGATAAATGTTTCATAAAAATGAGTAAAATAATTGTTTAATTCAGTGAAAAATAAAATTTGATCTATGAAAAAAAAAATACATGTATTTTTATTTCACAATGTAACTATGGACATTATGGACCTCTGACCATTGACTAATAATTAGACACTGATGTCTTAGTTTTTTAAATAATTATATAATTCTTAATATCCATGTATACCCTATAGGGGTGTGTCTAGACTATAAGAACACAATGTATTTTAGAGTATATAATATAGTGATCCCATATAGAGGTCCATAGTTATATGAAGTGAATGGACTAATGGTTTTACATGTTCATTCTTAGGAAATATTTATGTCTTTAAGGACTGGTGAATTGACCTTGTGGTGAGTTACCATCAATCCATTATGACGTATTAGCATATATTGAAGAAGTATATGCTGGGTGGGCGGGATTGAATGAATAAACCAACCAATTATGACCAATGATATTTAAGTGGGTTGTCATCCATCAATTTTGAATTACTAATATGGATTAATCTATTAGTCCTATGAGTCCATTAGATGTTATAAAAATGGTTGATTGATATTTTACCTCTGAGTGACTATTTTTACAGGAGGCATGAATTAGATTATAATGGACCTAGGAATGGTTCCTTTAATGTGTTTTTTCATAAGGAACCCTAATAGGTGCCACAATGATAGACTATTAAGGATAAAGTGTATTTAAGAATGGGTAGAGAGGGTTAATAGTGTCTCCACATAACCTAGACCAAACATTGGGTTCTAGAGTGGACTTGATGTACCTTATTTATTCTGAGGGATGCCTTCCCTCATATGATTTGTTTTGAATCAATAGAAGAGTGTTCAAGATACCTTGTGAGGTTTCTTGGCAATAACCATACTGAGTGACCCCTAGTGGGGGCCTACAAAAATAGGACCCCATTGAGAGGGAATACCATGAGAGTTGTGGTGATTGTCATGGGTTTCACTTAAGTACTAGGATTGATAAATATTTATTGTGATAACTATAAAAAGTTGGTTCATACTATTAGTATTTTAACCATAGTTACATGATGGTTAAGTGGGATATAACCCATATCATTGATTTGTGTCTGTGATTATTTATGTATGGTATGGTAATGTCCTTATAGTTGGTCATGAAACTATTAGTGTGATCATTGGAGGATGTTCTGATGTATTATTCTATATTCCCTCTAGGAAGTTGTGGTCAAATTCATATATAGAACACGCTCAAGATGATATTTTTTATAAATGGATAACACCCCTTGTAAGGTGGATTGTAAAATAAAAAAAATACCCCAATAGGGTTGTCTTTATCACTTTTTCTAGGTTTTATAAAGAAATTGAGTTGGGTATATGTTGATTCTAAGAAGTGGGGGTCTTACCATCTACTTTCTATAAGTCCCTCTGAGATCTTTGGGAAAAGTGGTTTAGTTACCCACCCTGATTGGCCATAGATTTTTTGAACTATTTTTTATACTAGGAAGGTGAATTCCTTATGTTTTTAGTATTAAATAGAGAAATACTAATTATAATGATTATCATGTGGATCAGTCTTGGGTTATAATATTTGTATACATGGGTTTATTTTTTCCGTAGGTCATTATCATGTTATTGAGTGAATTAGGACCTTTGTTTTTTCTTCAGTATACTCAGGTGAAAAACCGTCGGGACATTCTTATTGTTTTCATAGTCTTTTCTATGTTCTCATAGAAACCTTGACAATCTTAAAATATGGTATGGATGATGGGGGTCATAAGAATGAGGATTGATAATATTTATTTATGAAATTTTCATATATCTATATACTTTTTTATTCAGATAAAGACTCACCAAAATATTATTTTATTTATTATCCATGCATAGGGATTTTTGGGTGGTTACCTACTAAGTTATATACTCACCCCATACTCAGACTTCCATTTCACTTGGGTACCCAAGTAGACTCTTTGATTGTTACATTCATAGGTTGGGAAGGAGAGTAAAATTTAAATGATCGAACATGATAGCTTAGTGTATGTGGAATTGGAAGAGGCTAGATGTCAAGATTGGAGTGTGGCCTCCCTTATATATTATATACTTTTTTATTTTGTATTTGTGATTAGCTCTATGGGAGATCATTCATGTATATTGATTGACTGCTTAGGTATTTTCTTATGAATTTCATTTGATATATATTATTGTCATATATTTATCATATTTATAGTGTTCCATATTTTATATTATACTTGGTTATTTCTTATATGATTTAATACACAAATATAAGTGTAATATTCTACCCAATATACCTTTTTAGACAACTGTTTTTTTTCGGTAGAATTTAGCTTTCATGGAGGCATTCCTAAGGTCACATCGTTCCAATAGTCCAACTACAATTTATAGTGATCCATAACAAGATGATTAAGTATCATCGTTTTATTATAATGGATTGATATAATATAAATATAAAAATAATTATAATTTGTAGAATTTAGTACCCTAATATTTAAAATATATTACTATTTAATAAATTACCATGTTTGATAAATTATGAAGAAAATGACCCAAAATTATGTGAATAATTCATATAGATTATAAAATGGACCTCATTATATGCTTGTTAAATGAAAAATAATTGTTGAAAATAATTTATAATTCACTTATGATATACTATTTATCCTAAACAAATATTTTTAAATCTATTGTTTATGAACATTATTTTATAAATATAAGTTTTATTGAGAAATCACATTAGTGTATTAAAGATAGGATATTGTACTATACACTCATTTATAAAAATAATTCTTTATATATCAACAACTTATAATTGAATATAAATATATTAGAAGGTTAAGAAGAGATGTTTTTATGAATAGATTATTTCAAATACACAATTTTTTATTATAATATATTAAATAAATCAATATTGATAAATAGTTTTTATTAAATTTATAAATGATGTATTTAATAAAAATATTATATAATTTATATAATTATTTTCACTAATAAAGAATTTTATAAATTCAATTTTCTTTTTAAAAATGATATTTTCCAATAATGGTTTTTATTGTACTTTGGGAATTTTTTTAAAATGAATTTTACAAATATATAGGAATTGAATTTGATTAAATGGTTTCCTTACAATGGAATAAACATGTACATATTTAGTGAATATGTTAATTTCTTTTTTTGTCAATATAAATTGTAACAATGGTAAATATTCAACAGCATGGTAAGGGTTAAATGGATAAAAAAGGAATAAACTTCTATCAAACATGGATTGATGTGATTGGTTGAAGATAATTAAATTCCCAGAAATATTATATTCTAATTAGGTATTCTTATGTAGTTGTTTCAATTGAATATATATTTATTATATTCTAATAATTTATGATCATACAAGAGTTCCACCCTCATAACTTACAAATGGTCACCCATGTCTTCACTTATTTACAATGTTGAGACCTCTACTTCTGATAATACCTAAAAAATATCTTCTAAAATATCACCGCACATATCCTATAGATTTTGGTCTACCCAAAAGGCCATCCATTGAAGTATGATGGTGTAATCCAAAGAAGGTTCCCAAAAATGATGTAATTGTATTTGTTGATATATTTCAATTTTCTTTATTCATAAATTTTCTCTATAACCATATTAACATGATAAACTCAATATCATTACTATACTGAAATATTTTTATATTAATGGTGCAACTACTTTCTACCTCTATTCCATATTATGTGAAAAGATAATGTCGTTTTCACATACTTCTAGACAACCACTTCCATGGAATGATGTGATTAATTTTTGATGTCCTCCATCCATTATGGGGTATACGGTGGATTTAATGAATATATGTAACACACCAAGATTAAATATTATATATTCTTTTTGTTTTATATCATATTATGTTCGATAGCTAGTGACGCATTCTATGCCGAACCAAAATGGATCATTGACCAATATATAATTGTTAACACATATCCATGGAATTCCTAGGTGTGATTATATATCATTAATTATAAAATATATGTATATCAAAAAAATAATATTCATTTTTAATATTAATAGATTTATGAATAATCAAATAGCATACCAAAATGACTAATAAGGATGGTTGATTCTTTAATACAAATCATGTTTAAAATTTCATTCTTTGTTTTCAATTTTAAGATAATGAAAATATTTTAAAAAAATATTATTTTGAAAAATATATATAATTTACTATTAATTTAAAGGAAATAATAAAATAAATAGTTAATGTTTTTAATAATTTAATTTCCAATGATTTTTTTTCATTATATAATTTTATATTTCTTTTAAATATAAAACCACAATTTTTAACAAATTATTTTTGCAAAATATACTTTATTATTATATTCATCATGTAAATATTACCTCAAGATGATTTTTTTGATTTTTGATAAATATAATTTATTCTGTATTAAAACCAATTGTATTAATAATTAATGGAAATTAATATAATAATATTTATTATTTTTAAAATTTTATTTTCTAATAAAAATATTTTTCATTAAAACATAATGTTTTCATTAAAAATTTAAATTTCAAAATTTTCGAATTTGATTTTAAAAAATAGTACATCTTTTTTAGATTCAAAATTTAAATATTATATTAAATTTTACTTTTTTATGTTTTTCTGAACAAGTAGATTTCTAGTTTCATAGTGAAAATATGGTTTTTAATGAAATTTTAAATTATATGAATTAATCATTATATATTAAATACCAAGAAATTTATAAATATTTTAAATTTATAGATTATGTATTTACTCTGTAAAATTATTAATGTCTATAAATAATTTTTATTTTATAAAACCTACGTTTGTCATTTTCTAAACATAAATAATATATTCAAAATAAATGAAACTATCTTTGGTCTTTTCATAAAAATATATATTATTATGGTAAAATTTAGTAATTTATTTATTTCAAGTGTCCATGAATAATAATTTTTTATTAAACCAAATTAAATCATGAAAATCAAATAGATTGATAATTTTATCATATATTTAAATTTTTAACTTAAAAATAACGGTTTCCAAAAAATAGTTGTTTACTCATTACTTGTGCTTATGTTATATTTTTCCCCCACCAATAAATTTTATTCTATAAAATAGAAATAATATTTCGAATAATTAGGAGAAATTTTTATAAAAATACCAATTTCAATTTTGTAGATAAAAATATATAATAATAGGATTAATGATAATTATAACATTAATGGGTAAAAATTATTTCTAAAAAATTGTTTTATTATCTATTGTGTAATTTTTATCTATTAAAATAAATTAATATCTTTTAAAAAGTTTTATTAATATAATTTTTATTCATTTATTTAAATAAGTTATCAAAAAGTCATTTTTAATCAATGATAATCAGATTAAAAACACCTCATGATGATAAATATATTTTCAAAAATGGTTTTTATACGTATAAAATGGATAATTTTTTAATAAACATATCTTCTATTTAGAAATTTAATTATATTAAATTTGGCCTTATAGCATCGACAGTTATTATGTGGGGTTATTTTATAAGTTTAGTAAAACATAATGTACTTGGTCAAAAAAAAGTTATCTAAATAAAAAAAATAATATGAGAAAATGACATCCGACTTGTTTAAAAAATTAATGGAAAAACATTTTTTTGTGGAATTTTCATTCCAAGACCACCCCAAACTCTATTATTATTATTATCCTTTTTCACCCAATTACACTTAAATAGATTAATTCCTTTATTTAAAATTAGTGGGTGTTCACTGAAGTCTTTTTTAATAACTTATAAATGAGGATATCTTCAACCTTCTTAATGATCCACATTCCTATAAAATGTCCTTGAAATTCTACCATATTTTTCTATTCTAGATTTATGTTTAATTTTTTAATTACCTCGGTCACTACTAGATATCAATTTTCAATTAATTATTTGGAGTTCATTTAGAGGAAGTTCACAGTGACAATGTAAGTGTTACTTATTCAATAACCATTTATTATTAATCATTATAATTCATATATGAAAAAGTCATATTAAGATAATTATCATATTATAATTATTATAATGAAGTGTTGAAATATTTATAGAACAATAGTTATTTATTCCTCCCATTCCCCTAAGAAAAAAAAAGATCATTGATCATGTTTTCTATAGACTATCACCTCCATGATTCTGCATCTTTAGAATTTCACCGTAACCTTTCATCCATGGTTTTATGGACTTAAATAAATAATAAACATGAAATATATAAAATAAATATCTATATAAAGAGATAAATAATAATCCTCCTTCGTTTATTCTCATTATATAGGAAAATAAAAGATTAATCATTCGTTTTATGAACTACTGCCTCCTTAGAGTATTCTTTTTCATTTTACATCCTGATTTTAAATCTTTATCAAGTTATTTGAAATTATATTAAAAAAATTAATAAAATATCAATAATATCAATATTAATATTTTAAATTCATATTATTTCAGATAAAAAATTTATTTACCATACTCACTAATCTAATTATGGTATGTTCCTCTTTGTGTTGGTCTGACCACATTCTTGAACAAAATGAAAAATTAGATAATGTATGACAATGGTTACTTTAATACTAATATTTTTATAATATAATAATATAATAATTATTCAATTATATCTATAAAATATTTATATTTAATATTTATCTTAATATTTTAAAATAATCCTCTGTCGCAAAAATTTAAAAAATAATCATAATTGTTTCTATTTTCATGAAAAATAAAAAATATATTAAAAAACTATAAAATAATTTATTATAATATTATAATAATAGGACCTTATTAAATGTTTTATACATGAATATTATAATTACCATAAACCCTTACTTCCAGATATAGTTCAAAAAACATAATATTTACATTTTTGGTCATGATACCAAAAAATGTGACCCAAATTTACTCATCCAAAATATAAAGTATGGAATAGAAATAATGTATTAGTTATATACCCTTGTAAATATTAGGTTTATATTTTCATAAAATTATGATATACTCTTACTTAAAAATATGTATGTCTCCAGGTGAAAATGTTTCTTACTATACCCACCATTTCTAATTCCACATTAAGTCTTCTTCATCACCCACATGAAACCCTTCAAGAAATATCATATATAACATATATTTTTTATAACTATAGAAAAATAATCATAATAAGGATAATCTAAAATGCTTAGTAAGAGTAAACATAATAATTAACAATTGAACATCTCCCATGATTAAAAGATAAGCATAAGGTTATGATAACATATTCAAGGCGCTTAGGCCTTACATAAGATTAGTCACACCAATTTAAATAGTGATATGTAATCATGATACATTGAATAAATCATTAATAATGGAATGATTTATAAACATCATTAATCATGTGACATGTGAGGTCAGTCCTAATCAAAGGAAACATTTAAAATATTATAATGTATAAATAATATTTTTAGTGCCTTGGAACATTATCATAAAAACATATTTTCACTCATGTCATAAATAACTACATACCAGTTAAATGGATAAATAATTTTCCCTTATTAACTCTTACCTTTTTTTCTTTACTGAAAAGGCACATTACCAAATGAATTGGAGAGATATATCTTCCTTACTCACTATTTATGATATATCTGGATCACCCATTATCATGAGATACATCATGATAACCCATAATATTCACTTATTTCCAAGTATCATGCATAAATATAACATATGGAATATTTTATTTACATCATAAAATATTTTAAAAATAATTTTTATTCGTTTACAGATTTATTTACTCATGGTAGAGGAATGATTTTCATGAAATATTCTTTAAAAAAATCAATAAAAGCCATCAATATAAGGAATATGGATAATATCATATGATAAATTTACTAGTTGAATATATAATAATTAAATAATTATTATATATATTAAAATACCATTAAAATGATAGTTATCACATTTTATTGATAACATGGAAAAATACCATTTTCGTTCAACAAATTTAAAACTCAATAATCACAAAATATTAAGAATATATATTCCATGAAAATAAAAATGGAAACATGTATAGGAATATGAATAGAATATATATTTAAAATGGTGATAAATTTTTCCCTATTGTATATGTGGAAAACAAAAATTCCTTCCAAAATTTTGTAAACAGATTCAAATTTGACCAATGTGGAATACAGTAAGAAATTTATTTTACACAACCTTATAAAATAATTCATAAAACATTTAAAAATAAATATAGGAAAACATTTATGTTTAAAAAATATTATTAAAATAAGACAAACAATATTGACAAAGAATTTGGTTAAAAATATTTAAGATTATTCGATAATATTTTAATCAAATTTCAATTTTTTTAACAGGAAACACTTTGAAAGTGATAACATAATAATAAATATAGAATACCATGCGTATAAAGATTGTAATGATATTTTAGATCAATAGTAATTATATACTTCATATAAATTAGTATATGTGAATAAATCAAAACATGTCTCGAAGAAGGAAGTTCGAGATAAGAATCCTTTACAACATTGGTAATTCATAAATTAAAAAGATATTTGATGAAGAACGTTCATATTATTCTGTCAAAACCATAATTTATATGAAATATTATGTGAAAAAACATTAAGGGGTAATTAATTACACCATATAAATTAAAATGATGTGCGTAACAACAATTATTTATCAAAGAGTTGATATTAAACACATGAAAATCCATGAAAAGATTATATCATTTAAAAAAAAATCATGAATGTAATAACACAAAAGGAAGATAAAATATCCTAATCAAATTTTCATTAATTGTATAATATATATATATATTTAATAAAGACCATATAAATGGAAGTGGGTTCATAATACAAAACAAGTCTCAAAGAAACAATATTGGGAAGATTAATTGTTACAGAGATCATATCCATAAATTGAGAATTAAACCTTAAAGGTATTTTGTGTAATAATTTTTAAACATCATAATAAAATTTAAAATATAAAATAATATAATCATAGGTAATTTCAATCATAATCATGGAATAAAAAATTCATTGAAGAATTGTGATAACCCAACGAAAATAAAATTTAGTTAGGAAACCCTTTACCTCAACTCCAAACATCTAATATATATCTATTTACTCATATTTGTTATATTAAATATTTTAATCATTTAATAAAAAAAATAAGATTACTTCCTCATCATATAAAGATTTTTTATTTTTTTCAATTACACATTTATGGATTAATCAGTTATTTCCATATCCTATGTTTAGATAATGTTCAATTCAAAAATGTAAAATGACATTGGTAGGTGGACTATGGTCATAGGGGTTATTGTTACATATTCTATATAATGATATTTTTTTGATAATTATTATTTCTATACGTGATATATAATTTTAAAATCATTCTTTATTGTTAGATATGAAAAATGAAACATATCCCTTCATGGAGGTGGTATTACACACTTATATACAGGAAATGTTTCCATTTTCTAATGGGAGGAAGGGTAATAATGTATTTAAAATATTATTTTTACAACTTCATAAATATGTATTGATTAAATTATATATTTATTGAATCCATAATAATAACCATCCTCTTATGGTAGTGATTAAAAACAAAGATCCTCACATACTTTGGGTGGTAGTCCACACAAACACAAAAATGATATTTTCATTTCCCGTGGGATGGAAAAGAAGATCAATTAGTTTCATAACTCTATGTTCTTATACATATAAAATTAAATAATCTTGATATTTTATAAATTAATGCATTTTATTCCATATTTATGGTCTCTGTAGTTAATATTTTTAGAGAATTATGGCATGACTCTTACAAAACAAACCCATAAATTTAAATATGGACACTTACATTAAATATCAATTTCGATCAAAATATAAAACCTTATAAAAGAAACATGATAAATTCCCAAAAAACCATCAAATTTAATATATTCTATATCCTTACTCATCCTTAAACCCTAATTTTTTTAGAATATGGGATGAGCACAAAAATCCATGTAAGGGACACTAAAGAAATAAATTTGACAGACTAGTGAGATACATAAAGACCCAAAATATTTTTAGCATTTCCTTATTATTCTTTTTTACTTAAAAAATACATAGTAACTATATTTAAAACACGCTTTTCTCCAAAAAAATATTTAAACCCGCATATCATTAAAATAGAAGCCCTTTTAGGCATCCTAAAGAATTATATTCATATCTTATGTTTAATTTTGTCATAAATAATTGGTTCATAGTTAAATCCTTAGGAGAAACAACGTTTTTAACTCAATTCTTATTCAATTTAAATACAAGTTACATTATCCAATGCATTAGATAGATATATCAGGCTCACCCATCATATAAGGCGTATGGAGTTCACTTATATTATAATATTATATCAAAATCACCCATCATATATGATGTATCATTCACACCCTCAATAATCTATAATTATTAAATACAATATAGTGATTAAAAAACATTTTATAAAACATTTTCATCATAGTTCCCTTGAATGTATCTTTTGAAAGTTTAATCAAAACAATATTATTTTTCAAATAAAAATACAGAGAAATATTCCTTTCTAATGAAAAGTCATTAAAATTAAAAAAATTTAAAATATTATGTAAATGATTTTATTTTAAAATATTCAAATGGGATCTTCTATTCGATGAAAATTTATGAAGGTGGGAAATTATATTCATTCCATAAAAGTAAAAATAATGATTCTATATACACATTCAATATAAGGACCACATTTGGAAATCGATTGGAAGATTCTATTTTAAATATTAAAAATAAAGTTAAAGTTAATTTAAAATTAAAATTTAAAACATTTAATCAACAATAAGAAAATTATAGAAATTTTTTATTAAACTTTTATATAGATGAAAAATATAATAAAAACATTTAAACTTTTAAAATGAGCATTAAAAAAATCCATTTTAGATTATAAAATTTGAAATAATTAAAAATTAAGGGTAAATAAATTGAAATGGATTTATAAACATATAGAATTTATAAATCAATGTTATAATAAATAAAAAGTTCAGTTTATACACACTGACAATAAATCAAATGGTAAAAATATCATATGACTCAAATAAATTGAATTGAAACTAGAAATCCCTAAGAATAAATACCATCATGCATCGTATGTTCTTTAACTCTTAAATGATAAAATTAAACTATTTATTTAATTTTAAAAAAATTAATTTTGTGTTCATACAATTATAATTATCTCTTTTATGTTATTTTTGAACATGTTTTTAAGTACTTAATCAGTTAGGATTACATCAAACGTTTTAAAGACATTCAATTACTAAACCCAAAATAGATTTGGTAGGTTAATAATGATTAATATATCATTATTCCATCAAAAATACAGTAAAAATAATTTAATAATCATAATTTTTATTCTATAAATAAATTTATATAACCATATCTGAATGTAATATATGAAAAACGAATCACATCACTTGTTGGGGGTTTCCACACATACGCACGAATGAAGTTATCATTTTTCAATATATTGAAAGTTGATAAATATATGATATATTATAATTAGAAAATTATAATTATTTCATGAATATAATATATTTTTAATCCATTATAATAACAATCCTTGTGAGCCGATGATGGAAAATGAAACATATCGCTTCATTGAGCTGGTAATTTATGTGTATGCACAAGTGATGATTTTATATATCATAGGATGGAATAGGAAACTAAAAATGGTTTCCCCATAATAATATTATGATATAATTTTGTGTAATATACTTATTCTAGAAATTTATCATGGTTAAACAGGATCTCATGAAGGTAAAAGAATAAATAAACCTAGAATATATATGTTAGATATAATACCTTCTCCTCAAATAACCCCTTTGGATTATACCATAATCTATCTTTGTTTAATAATTTTGATAGAAAAAGACATATTAGATGTGTTAATGTATGTTGGGGGTATATTTGGGAGTGGATTGGTGGAACTATAGTGCTAAAAGTTTATAATGAATAAAGGTAAGGAGGTTCTCTTTTGTATGTTTGGGGAACCAGTTGAATTAATTAAATTATTAAATGAAAATAAATTAATTATCATGTTCTAATGAAATAAAAATAAAATACTACAATTATACGGAAATTATGAATCTAAATTATCTCATATAATAAAATTTGGACATGTTTACATGATTTTTTGACCCTTATGTATTAGTTTTAACCCCCATGTTAACCCTTTTAATGATTACCATGATATCAATGTTTTTTATTATTTTGGTGTGAAGAATGTTACTATAAAAGAAAATTTGATACATATGTGTAAAATGGTTTATATTATTTACCATAACTGTCTGGAACCAAGTCAAGTCATCATCCGAACCCATGCCCGACCAGGTCTACAGCAAGGCCCGAAGGGCATTCCCGATCCCTAAAGGCTAGGAGAAGTTCCTAGGTATCAAAAAATAAAATTGGAAGGATTTACCTGAATATTCAAAAATAAAAAAATAAAAAAATAAACCAAACCAAAACTATAATTGGCAACAAAACAGGCCTTTAAAAACCATATTTTGACTTACAAGATAAATCCAAAATCAAAACATCAACTATGAAGTGTGGTGGCCAAAAACCAACTCAAAACCCACCACCTGGAAAGCGGAAAACACCCTCAAGCCATCTCCACAATTTCATACCAAAAAACAAACTAGAAACCTGAACCACCACTTCCAAAAACATTACCTTTACATGTATCAAACATAAAAAAGATCTACTTACCCACAGAGGTGTAAGTAGAGTGTTGAAAATCTCCCTATAGGATGAACCTGAGGAAATATTCCATCCAGAAGTATTAAATGATAAAATTCACAGGAAATGTTAATAAAAGAAAATAAATAAAAGATTTTATTAATTTTAAAGTTAAGAAATTTTAATGAAAGATGCTTTAATTAATTAAAATTTAAAGAAAAAAACCTATATTAATACACACATGCACTCTTAATTTTAATATAACCCAAGTGTCATGCTGATGGGAATAAACTAAACAAGGATTAACAAATATGGGAAGGGTCATATGGGTGTTAGATAGCATGGGTCCAATATCTTTTTTTCTCTATGAAACATGGATTAGAAACCAGGACCCTTAGCAACCGGGGCTTAGAAACCACAACCCTAAAAAACATGGCTTAGAAACCACGACCCTAAAAAAATGTGGCTTAGAAACCTTAACCCTCAATCAATATCATTCTTGATCCCCTATCAGGGAATCAAAAATAAACTACTGGTCCCCAACCATTCATATGTTTATTTAATGTTCCAGTAACTGATCTTGCTACGCGAAACAGGGTCGTAGCAACCCCCAGATCACTAGCCCACTTCTCTAATCCACCTTCCTAGCTACTTGGGGTTCCCACTTTGTGCTCAAGAAAGTTTCATGTTCATAAATGGTATAGATCACATCAACTATCCATGAAAAACACCATGCATGCCAAGATACCATTTACACAACAAATTTAACTTTTAAAATCCATGTTCGCGTTACATGTCACATTTATGGATAAAATACAAATAGGGAACTTACACTCAGAGAATCACCAATTACACACTCTAACCCTCTTTAAAATCTATACGCACACCAAAAAAATTTTAAAACTTAATCTATATTGGTTACACACTCCATTAAACGATCTTCATAATATAAAAAGTCACTTATAATTAAACAATCCACTAGGAAAATTTATTAAACAATTTTAAAACATGTCAGATAATTTTTAAAGTCAAAAGCTCACTCAAAACATTTTTCAAGGAAAAAATCATTTTAACACTATGCCAAAATATAAACCACATCCCTTTCAATTTTTAATAAACTAACATCAATGTTCCTAAAATGTTGATAAACAACTCAATATATGTTTTCACAACAACACAAAATAACACCACATAAACAATCTACTAACAAAGAAAATGCACATAATAATTCTGTTAAAATCCAATTACCAATATGTTAAATAATTAAAAACTGTTCTAAATTAATTATATTAACAATCTAATTCACTAATAAATAATTTTACGTGGAATCACCTAATTCGGTGTAGGAAAACATCTTGAATTTGGTGTGAAAAAACTATTGTGTGCAAACCACACTACTATCAACTCAAAAGGACCCTATAAATAATGTATGAAACCAATTTCATCAACATTTAAACAAACCAAAATAAACAACCTAACCGCAACCCTACAAAAAAGGTGAAGAAATTAAATAGTGGAAACACAGTGCAGGGAAGCCGCCCGATTGGGAGCCGAACATAGTGGCTGTCACCAAATGGTTCGGTAGAGAAGGGGATCCATCTCAAGGTAATTTTGATGCTTGAAATTTGACCGAAAATAGAGGGTAGTTTGGGTTATAGTGGTACATGGCAGTGGGGCAGCATGGGTAGCACATAGGAGGTTTTTCGGCCGAGGGGTAGTGTCAGTCAACGGTGTCGCCTGAGAGGGAGGAGGTGGAGGCGTAAGTCAAGAAGGAGTTGTGAAGGCAGTCTAGAGAGGATGAGGTGGGAGGGAGAGGTGTAGTGCTTAGGGTTAGTGGAGAGGGATGCTAGTGTGCAATAGGGGAGAGGACAAAAGAAGAGATGAGAGAATACAAAAAAGAAAAGAGTGAATAAAATAAATATAAATAATGAATGGGGGAAATAAATAAATAATTATAGAAAAATAAAACTTATATTAAACTAGTAATATTAATTTTAATAAAAATAATAACATTGATTAATAATTAATCATGATAATTAATTAGAATAATCATAATTAATTTTAATAATGTTTATAGTAATGAACTAATTTAAATAATAACAGTAATAATAAAAATAATACTTTTAAATATTATTTTCATTATTATAAAAGACTAATTCAGTTTATTTGTTTTATTATAAATAATTAATTAATTAATTATGTTCACACATAGAATTTAGCATTGTGATTTGGTGAAGCTACATGGCTTCGGTCATGGTCGTCCATTGTACCTTACACTGTTAAGCCCAAAACACATAGTTATTAAAAAAATTATAATACTAATGTAGGTCCCATACAACACCCCAAGAAAAATTTCTGATAGATAAAATTATAAATATATAAAGGTACTACAAAAGTTAAGGTGTGATAATTCTCCCCACCATTAAGACTTTCTTCCCACGAAAAGTCAACTTGAAGACCAATTAGAAAATAAAAACGAGTAGTTCTACTTTAATCAAGACATTTAATCCCACGTCTCATGCTAATCATTCACAAGCTGCAAATGGATATGAACTATTGTCATAGACATCACCTGAAACACCTTGTCCTACAAATCCACTATCCTGATTGGCCGCTCAAACACCAATAAATCATGCTTCATACCCAATTATTTTCTCTTTAACATATTAGATGGATTCAGGTTAGACTTTTTAGCTAAGATACATGAAACATGTCATGACTCAACGTCGACTGAGAGGGTAGATATGAAATGTATTCCACCTTCCTCATAGTTAATAACACCATGAAGCGACCCTTGAAACACATAATTCCATTAAAAGACAATGACCAATCATTGGGCGTCTTTCCACCATGACAGAACTATATATTCAGCTGATAAAATAAATCACTAGGATTCTCCCACTAAACTAAATCTAGAAGAAATTGATCCAACATAATGATTTCCAAGAACGCACCTCCAATATGGTCCTTAATCTCCAATATCTTCTAGTAATGGAGCCCCATCCAAGTTCCTTCATTACTAGAATACCACAAAGCTTCCACTGGAACATTTTTACTCAAGGAATCTGCTGCCACGTTCCCTTTCCATCATCTTAGTGTCTCGTAAATTCTCATATTCTGATATTACATTATTCAGAAAGTGCACATTAATAAAATTTCATAATGTGGATGATCCTATAGTGTACCCAATACGGTCAGTAAGTGATGTAAAGGATTTTTGAAGATCCAGATTAAACCAAAATGTCAACCACAGATACCATGATGAATGAGTTGAGATACTTGTGGGACACCCTATTCATGATCGTTATGGAATGTCAGACTACCCATCTCTAGGAGTGGAGGTCCGACATGACCCGACCAAGGATCCCATTCACTGAAGAAAACCTGAGTACTTTTTTTAGGTGTTATGAAACTATATCACCAATTATAGCATTCAATATGCTATTAGAATCACACTAGACAATCCATTTCGAGGATTACATCGAATGTGTTCATATCTAAGACTAAGTGGTCCAACTCTATCTAATCCCCTGACATAGAAAGAATACACCATTGGTACCTAGGACCTTGCTATTTCTTTTTACCCAACAACATCACCAACTCCATCAAAAAAGACTTCTACTTAGTTGGAAAATTCATTACATTCACAAGTTGAGTGGAGATAATATAAAAAGATGTACCATTATAAAAAACTAATTACTACTAAAGTGGATATAATTATAAGGGTACCTCAAATAGTCGAATGATCTACATTGGGTCAGGATAGTACCTACTCCACCACATGGAATTTCTAGGTCACTGGATAAGAACAACCATTGGCATGTGGCTCTGCTCTGATCTAGATCTACCCAAGAGGAAATTTTATCCTTCTGCCACAACCACCGTACTGAACTCCCATCATATTGGTTATATTTAACTGATTTAGCACTCCCCAAGAAGACATAGATCCTTCCCCACTCTTATAAGAGCACGCAATCTTTAAAAATCAGTGTACATGTCCTATAACTCCACACACATGGAATGGACTATGAGGCTATGGGATTGAAGGTCAGATATTCCCTACCCATTTCCACTGATGGCACACAACAGGAATTGGATCAGAATTAATAGATGATGTATTCCTGTAAGGATAGCCTGAGCTGTTCCCACCCACCTTCTCTTACTCATCACTCTTCCTCTTTTCCTCAAATGAACTATCACTACCCATAGAAGAAAAAACTCTAGAAAACACAAACATTCCCATTGGATCAATCTCGACTATGAATTTTCAATCAATTACCTCAACATTAGTTTATATGGAAACTGGAAAAATTATTTCTTACCTTGTTCTTTATGAGGACTAGGAATCAAAAATCAGGAGGCCTTCAACCATTCTCTACAAGAAAATTTCATATGGTAACTGGTCAATTAAAATATACTTCTTTGAAATTCCTTCAGAATCGTTTTATTTCTAGACTTATTCATGGGAAAATAAGCTATATGGAGTCCTATATTTGGCCAGGGATCAAGGCTATCTTCCAGAAAATCCTCAATAACTAGAAATGGATGGTGAGTAGAATCTCTTCAATCTGGTATTGGTATGATAATTGGACCGGGGAATCCCTCATCTCACATGTCAATTTGGATGAAAATGGGTTGGATCACAATATTACTATCAGAGAGTAACTGGGAAATATGGATATGATACCAGATGACATTGTCAATATTGTGAGAAAGTTTAATTTTGTTAAATAGGATGACATGCTGATAATTAAAGGGGTTGGTTAATGAATGGATTGACTCTAAAGCCTTCAATCATCACTGAATTCAGGGAGAAGAACATTGGATTGGTAGAATGAATAAAAAATGGTTGAAACCTTCTCGTTTCACTCATATCTAGAGACTTCTCTTTAATTAAATATCTATTGAAACCAGCATTCAAAGAGTTGGAATTTCACTATGCTCTAGATTTATCCTTTGCATGGAACACAAGGAGGATGTTGACCATCTTTTTCATAGTTGCAATGTAGCCTCCTCTCTCTAGGTATCAGTGCAGCAGAATTTTGGAATCTATTTACCATGAAATGGTCATATTAAAGACTATATTAAAGTATTGTTCAACCTGATTTTTTCTAAGAAGATGAAATTTCTCTTCCATGTTGCATGTGCTAAAATTCTGCCCTAATTTTGGATTAGCATAAATGTAAAGCTTCACTCCAGATCTGGTTTCCAAGAAGGCTGCTGATTGGACTGCATAATTGAGGCAGTGCGAGCATTGAATAAACTGCTTAATGAACAATGCAACACTTCGGTTAGTGACTGGAAGATCTTCTGGAGGCTGAAAATTAACGCTAACTATCCTAAGCCTTGTCAGACTATAGATGTTTTTTGGGATTCAACTTTTGTAGGATGGATTAAATGTAACACGGATGGTGCTCCCAAGGGAAATCCAGGCCCCTAAGGATATGGAGCGGTCTTCAGAGATGAGAATGGAAAAGTTGTTGAATGAATTTATGGGCCTTGTGGTATGTCTACAATTCTTGAATCTGAGATGATGGGACTGATAATAGCGGTAGATACTACCTGCAAAAGAAAATGGAACAATATATGGTTTGAATGTGACTCCCTAGCTCATGTTCAAGTAGTTAGAGTGGGGAAAAGTCATCTTTCATGGAAGATGGCCACTAAATGGGTAAACTGCATTAACATGCTATCATTGATGAACTATTTTATAACTCACTTCTATAGGGAAGCGAACTGTATTGCTGATGGTTTGGTTAACAAGGGTGTCTATGAGGAAGTCTACCAACACACAACCAGCTTACCTGAAGACATTTTCTCTCTCTTACTAAGAGATAAATGTAAACTTATATCATTCCGAATTGTGTAACTTTTTCATTATATTATGAAAGTGCCTAAGTTCTCATCTTTCTCAAAAACTACGAAAACATAAGTCTTTAAAATTAACAAGAAGTCTTGAGAGTAAATATATGGTCACAACCACTTCTCAAACATCCAAGCATTAGAATATTCACTGGAATCAATCTCTGGTGAGCAACGCACAAGCATTTTAAAGTGGGAAGGATACTATATAACTGACTGATCTCCTTGGGAAAGGTCTATAAACTCTTGGGATATGGAAAAATCTAGGGCCTCATGAGAAAAATTCATGTTGAATATAGCCTTTAAATCTTCGTAGCTCAACTTCTCTTGAATTCCACCCAGAATTATTGATTCCAATCACATGAGACTAGGACCCTCTAACAAAAAGAGGAACATTTGACCCTGCCCTCCTCAGGTGTGTCAAGGAATTCAAACATATGATCTATCTTCTTTAGTCATTCATCTACCACTTGTGGTTTTGAGATTCAATGAAATGAAATAGGTTTATTCTTCAAAAACTCCTAGGATTTATCCTTCTAATATCTAGGCCCAGCTTCCCTAACCCAAACCGGATAAGGACCCGCCCTATATCCAAATGCCTAGATTGCTTGAAGCACAGAATCTACAAACCTATATTCAATTGGTTATAGGGAACCCTACCTGGATTATTTTTGTTTTTTTAGAGGAATTATCCAAGGAGGCATGTTTCCACCAAAGTATAAATCACACAAGGAAATCATTAATACATTATATCCAAAAAAAATTGGCAATAAACACAAAATCAGTAAACCAAACATGAAAATATAGTCCAAAAACTAAACCAATTCACCCTCACCAGATGTCCACATATAATCGGCAGCCTATACTTTCCACATAAGATAAAAGTCAAATAGGTATCCCAAAATCCCATGGATACTCGAGGTCTATCACGAGGTGTGTTGGTCAGGCACCCGACTCAAAAACAGACCTCCAAGCCCTGATTGTACTATTTATTGTCTACCTAAACACATCCCAAATAAAATTACCCCAGGGAAAAAACCTGCTTCTGATGCCATTTTGTCAGGAACCAAGTCAGGTCGTCATCCAAACCAATGCCTTACCCGGTCTGCAACATGTCCCAGAAGGCGTTCCCAATCCCTATGGGTTGGAACCAGTTCCCAAGAATCAAAAAGTATAATTGTTAATGATTAACCCGAATATGAACTTATATAAATAAAAAAATAAAGCAATCCACCATAACAAGAATTCAAAATGAATGAAGCCTTTCACCAAAACCAGATTTTAAGTTACAATATAAAACAAAAATCAATTCAACAACTATAAATTGTGGGGGCCAAAAAAACTGAAAACCTTCCATGTGGTAGGAGGACACCACCCTCAAGTCATCTACATAATGCTGCACGAAGAAACCATCTAGTAAACTAAACCACCAGTTCCAAAAACGTTACCTTTACCAGTATTAGACATAATTTGATCTAATTACACCCATATGATTAAGTAGGGTGCCAGAAATATCCTAGTAGGATTACACATAGGTAAGATTCCATTAATAAAAATTAAATGATAAAATCACTTGTCAAATTAATAAAAGAAAATAAATAAAATCATTTATAATTTTTAAAGATATTTTTTTTAATAAAAAGAATTTTAATGAAATTTTTTTATGAAAACAACATAAATTAAAACACACACATATACTTACTTTTAAGAAAATCTAATTTTTACACTGCTGGTTAAAAATTAAACAAAGAGCACCAAATATGGGATGGGTATAGTGGGTGTTAGCTAGCGTGGGTCACATGATCTTTCTGTATTAGTGAAACATGGCATTGAAACCATGACCCTCATTAAATGTTGCATTTAAACCATGACACATAGAAAATGTGTCTTTAAAACCATGACCCTCAGAAAAAATGTATCAGAAAAACCATGACTCACTATCATTATCATGCACAAGACACTAGTCAGGAGTCACCAACAACCTAGTGGTCCCCAGTCATTCATATGTTCAGTTAGTGTTGTAGTCTTCAATTCTTCTTAGGGAAATAGTACTGAAGCCAACTGAGATCACTATCCCACTAGTGTAGTCTACCTTCCTAGCTACCCGGGCTTCCAACTTTTTTCTAAAATATGTTTCATGTTCATAATGGGTTGACATTAAATAAACAAGCCAAGATAAAACACCATGAATTCCAAGATATCATTTACACCATCAATTTCACTTTCAAAGTCCATGTTCACATCACATGTCACATTTATCCATAAAAGAAAAATAGGTTACTGACACACTTAGATTCACCATATTCACACTGAAAACTAATTTTAAAACCATAAATACACCAAAATATTTTTAAAACATAATCAGCATCGGTTACACACTTCATTAAACCATCTATACAGTTTAAAAAGACACTTATTATTAAAAAACCACATTGTAAATTAATTAAACCACTTGCAAACCTGTTGCATAATTTTTAAAGTGAATAGCTCACTCAAAAACCTTATCATGAAAAAATTCATTTTGACACCATGAACAACCATAAACTACATCCTTTTCAATTTTTTACATAATAACTACAATGTTTCAAAAATGCGGATAAGTTATTCAATGTAGGTTTTCACCACAACCAACATTAATATAACATAAACATTCTACTAACAAATAAAATGCACAAAAAAAATAGTAAAAATAAAATTCCACCTACATAGAATAATTAAAAAATGCTCTAAATTAATTAAATTAATAAGACAATTTACTCGTTAATAATTGTTCATGGAATCACCATCCTCTGTGTTAGAAATCATTAGCAATTTGGGGTGGAAAGTACAATGCATGATAACCCCACCTATATCAACTCAATATCACCCTAAAAATAAGTTATTAAACCAATTGAATTAACATTGATACAAACTCAAAACAGAATCAAAATTGGATCCCAACACAAAAATGAAGAAACATTTCACCAATACAAAACACACTGTGGGAAGCTGCCGGAATGGGAGTTGTGCATAGTGGTTGTTGGAAAAAGGTTTTTTGAAGAAGGGGGGTCCATCCTAGGGTTGTGTTATGCTATAAATTCAACTAGAAAGGGAGGTTCATGTGTGTCTAGGTGGTGTGAGGTAGGAGGACAACATAGGTATCATAGGGAGGTTCACCAGACAAGGGGTATCAATGTTCAGCGGCATCGCCATAGAGGGAGGTGGTGGAGGCACCGGTCAAGGAGGAGGTTCAGAGGATGTCCGGTGAGGAGGAGGGAGGGAGTGGTGTGGAACCTAGGGTTAGGGGAGAGGGAAGTCAGTGCATAACAATAAAGAAAACAATGAAAGAGAGGAGAGAAAGAAGAAAAAATTAAAAGAGAGAATAAACAAAAAAAGGATGAATTGTTCAAAAAAATAAATAAACTCTAAAAAACCCAAAACAAATATAAAACTAAAAATAATATTTTTTAATAATAACAATAATGGTGATCAATAATTAATCTGGATAATTAATCCTGATAATTAATCTGAATATTCATAATTAATATTAATAATATTAAGAGTAATGAATTTATTTAAATAATATCAATAATAACGATAAAAATTCTATTAAATATTATTATCATTGTTATAAAATTAGTTTAGTTTATTTGACTTATTTAGTTTTATTAATTACTTAATTAATTATGCTCACACCGGGTAGGCAACACGATGATTTTGAGAAGCTGTATTGCATTTTTCATTCCAGACCCATGCACCTTATTTTGTCAATCCCAAAACACATGCTTATTAGCAAAAGCAGAAAACTAAAATCAGGCCCTGCCCACACCTCAATGAAAAAAAATAATTATGCTAGATAAAAATATATATAATAAAAGGATTCTCAAAATTTTTTGTGTGACAATAAACCATTTACTTTCATAAATAAAATTTTTATATGACTTTTAAACCATTAAATAATATATTTTTTAACATAAAATAGTGTTAAGGCCATTTTCAGGAAAATTCACACCGATTGAATATAATAAAGTCATGCTAGTGATTGAATTCAAATGTAATATTTCAAAATATAAATAATATATTATAATTATAAACATAATTCATATTAGAGGATTTTTAATTCAGAACTATATTAATTTTAATGTTTATAAAAAACATTTACTTCATTTTTCTATTGCTTAAACAAGCATTGTGTTAGTGTTATGAAAAAAATTGCGGTAAAAATGACCCAAATAAAAATATTAAAATACATTAAAATTATTATAAAATCATTTTTATTTAAATAATAATTTTATTACTTGAGGTATCCTATTTTTATTCGTATGAAAACATATTTTATACATTAAAACAAAGAGAGTGTTTTTTGGTTTTTATTCATTACTTAAAATAATATTAATGTCATTATAAAAGGAAAATGTCAAACATATTCCATATTTTAAAATATTTTTTGATTATGTTTGAATTAAACTAAACCAATAGAAATAAATTGGGTGTTATATGTTTTTTTAAATTCTCCTCATATTATTTTTAAACTTAATTACTCGATTGACCCATACTGAGGTCACACATATTTATGATGATTACATTTCATAATAAAGAAGAATATAAGGGGATATTTAAAAAAATTGCACTTGATACATGTTATAGAATCAATTTTTCGTGATTCACTTTCTATAATTTGAAAAATTATGTTATGATTGAAATGGAAAATGCAAGGAAAATCATTTTTAGAAAAAAGGTATGCTTAAGCCCAAAAATGAACTTATATTATAATCAGGTATAATGATTCTACATAATTAATTATATTATTTATATATAAATGATACATGGTTTAATTTAATATTAGATTAAAATCACAAATGGCCTTTTCAATTAGTTGATTTATTGAATGAAATGGCAGTTTTGCAAAAAAAAAAAGTGTTTTGTTACTATTCACTAAAAAATCAATATTTATCAGAACATCTGAAAATTTCTCAATAAGGTATTTTTTTATTTACTAATTTCACAAATATAATTTTAGTTTTTCATATTAATATTATATAAATTATAACTTAATAATTAAAAAAACTAGATAATAAATGAAATTGAATTTGGAAAAAATTAAGTTATTTCCTTTTTCAATGAATAATTACTTAATACCGATAAAATGAATATAAATGTATAAAATATAATTGATTAATTTTAAAAATTCATGAAATTTATTTATTATTAATTGGGATTACTCATTCTTTCGCAACATTCTGAAATTATTCCCTCGTATTTTTATTTACTTCATAAACTACTAAAGATGTTTTTCTTTCGTGGAAGTTTTTTGTTCCCATGTTGCTACTTCCCTCATTTAGTGTTTCCACATAACCTTAACATGATGAATAAAATTACTCAGAAAAAAAATTCCCTATATGAGCATTAATACGAACTAGTTGTCACTCATACAAAATATTCTCTCCGATCTATAATACATTACAGATCAAAAAATTTGATGCATCCCTCAAATATTTCATTAATAGTAAAACATGAAACACATCGTGTACCTAGGATAAATTCGGAGTCAAGAAAATTTCATAAGAAGCTGGTCTTACTTAATTTGGAATTTTATATAGTAAAGTGAACCATGTACATTGCTTTACCTTTATACCCAAATTCATAATACATTTCTATAGAGATACTTTAAGATAAACAAGATAACCTACCTTTAATGAATGATATTTCCTCTAGTTATCTACATATATCAATTGTATACATTGAGATAATATCATGCACTACCAAATCATATTTACATTTTCAACCATCTCTTCTACCAACACTAGTCCCAAAAACATCAATTCACCTACATCATCCCAACATGATGGAGTCTGACACCACTATCTATATAAATCCTACAAAGATGTCATCTTTAGAGTAGAATTAAAACAACTATTATAAGAAAATTAAAAAAAATTAAACATTTAAATTTTGTCTTCTCTAGTAATCCTATTTATAATCATTAAATATGCCTCAAAATTTTTGAATCATTTTCCTTAACTGAACATTATATTGAAGAAGCTAATAATACTAAAATGTTATTCATAATACAATTGCATCAAAACGAAATTACAAAAATTAGAAACAGACCTAAGATTATATTCAGATATAATGGAGTGAGGAGCTCCATTTAACATAAATATATCACCAATACATAGTCAAAAAACTTAATCTAAATACATTATATCTGTAATAGGAAGGAAATGTTTGTATTTAGTAAATCGATAAAAAATAACTCAAATTGGATTATTACCTCATGATGTATTAGTCAATCCCACCATGAAATTCCTTTGAACTTTTTACCATTTCCACACTATCACTGGAAAAGGTAGAATTGTCAATTTTGTTAATTTTATTTCATCATTAATATTTTTAAAAATCAAAAAAATCTGAGAAAACTATGTAAAATATTTCTTCATTCATTCCCACCTATAAAACTTTAAAAGGCCCCAATATATCTTAATAATTCTAGGATGAATTGAAAAGAGAAATATGTGAGATTCACTCAATAATTCTTTTTTAATCTGAGAGATAATTGTCACATATGAACTCTTCACAAATCTCAAAAAACCTTCCTCATCAATATTATACTGATGTTTCAAATCCTTCCATAAAACTGTAACATTTTCAGAAAAATTATAGTTTTTATTCTAAAATTACATTTTTTATGAAGAAATTCATTTAAATGAAACGTGAATCAAAAAAGTGGAAGTTATTATATGTACACATTCTATTCCATCATTCATTAAATAATTTTCTAATGAATCATATTCCAAATGTAGTGTGGTTAATAATGCATTATCATTTAAACTCAAATCATTGGTTATATTGTTTTTTTTTAAAGATGGTAATGAATATTTAAATCATAATAATTTATTATATCAGGCCATATTATCTTTATTAAGTTGAACTCCATTGGAGTGAAAATATACTTCCTACATTTATGATCAGAATATATATCACACTTTACTCTATATAGATGATTTTTTCACATTTTAATGGAAAACCCACAATAACTAGCTCTATAAAATGTGTTTGAAAATTCAGCTCATGTGGTTTCAATTGAAAAAAAACACAATAAATTATCTGATCATTTAAAATTAGAACACAACCATGTCCCTCCAAGGAATAATTTTATAAATTATAAATTCACCATTTCTCGAGTATAAGGACAAAATTGTATCATTCACCAATCTTATTTTTAGTTCCTAGAAATAATCATCAAACTATTTATTCTAAATAAATTTAATTTTATTTAAAGTTAAAATAGTCAATATGTAAGATAAACAAGAAAATATTTCAACAACATACATGTATAAACCCACTAATCCATAAAAACAATTAATCTATATGACATTTCTAGGTATTTTCCATTATTTAACCAATATAGTTATGAAAAGGTAAATAATTATGTCATATTTATAAATAATATTCCTGAGGAAGGAGATAATTTTCACCAAAAATTCACAATTATTAAATTTATCTTATACCTTATTTTATTAAAATGTTTTTTAAAAATAATTAGGTCTCCTTTAAAATCCATATTACATTTAGAATAAACCAAAATATCCTCAATAAAAAATATGAAAAATTTATTAAAATATGAATGTAAAAATATATTCTTAAGATTCGTGAATTATACTAGTGAATTAGCCATCCCCAATGGAATAACAATAAACACCGAACGCCTATATCTAGTTTAGAATGTCATCTTCAGCATATATTCTTTCTTCACCTTAAAATTATTGTATCTTGAGAAGAGTTAAATTTATGAAAAATATTATGTTCACAGGAGTTAATCAAATAAATTATTGGTATAAGGAAAATGATATATATTATTAATAGTGATGTTACCCAACACTATATAATCAATATAAATTTTCATTGAGACATCATTATTTTTAACAAATAAATTAGTATCACCCCCTAGTGATGTGGTTCGATGAATGATACAATTACCTAGAAAATCCTATAACTTCATTCTATATGAAACAATTTCTATTGGATCCAATCAATAATGGATTTTTAAATTGGGTTAGAATAAAACATTAAGATAATAGTAATTTCATCCCCTTACTTAGTAATTTAACAAGGAAAATCATTAAAAAATAAATCCTTATATTAATTAAAAATTATTAAATCACTAATATGATGAATTTAATTCTTTTTAAGAATATGTGATATGTAACTTCAATAAAAATTCTTAATCAATTACTCACAATTTTAATATCTAATAAAATTTATGATATCATTGAATATATAATTATTAGATCTAAAATATATCTTAGTATTATAAATTGAAATCCAATCAATACAAAAATAATATCAAACTATACTATAGGAAATTAAATAATGTAGGTTTTAGAAACC
Source organism: Viscum album (assembly GCA_963277665.1). Classification (NCBI taxonomy): domain Eukaryota; kingdom Viridiplantae; phylum Streptophyta; class Magnoliopsida; order Santalales; family Viscaceae; genus Viscum; species Viscum album. The sequence continues at coordinate 198,479,429 of OY728137.1, read as the reverse complement.
ATCCTAATGATAACAATATGAAGATTCATATTAATCACAGTTTCTTCAATACATCCAACAATATTATTCACCAAAAATTATATCATCTTTTAATGATTTGATATTATTATTTTTCATGGAAAATTATCAGAAATTATGGAATGTGGTTATCCACATTTAAAAAAGGAACTTGAATTATTCTAATTCATAAGTAACATATCTATCACCACTTCCTCAGATGGCCCAATAGAAACCATAGTACCAGGGATCATATTTTTTCACAAATTTTTAATGTCAATCTAGAAGATGTCCACATTGAATAACTAACATCAAACATGGAATAGAACAATTCCCATTGTCCTTAAAATTAATAAATATCAATGTTGGTTGTTTATCTATTACCCCATTCAAAAAATTCATCATAATTTGTTTTCACTATGGTCATGAGCCATGTGACCAATAATACCACATTAGACACGCATACTATATCCTATAAAACATTCCCTATATTTTTTTACCGTACTAGAAACAAGTTGGGGTTATCTCTAATTTCTCACCTGAATTCTTCTCCATTGCTGGATTCCTTTACTACTAATTACTCTTACCATTACAAGACACAAAAATGTAAGAAAATCCTTCTCAAATTTCATCCCAAAATGAACAATATTCTTATGTGTTTTAAAAGACTGTAGGGGTAATACTCATAATAAAATTGGTTTTAATCCTGATTAAAATGTATTACACATACTATTAAGGATCCAATTAAAATTTGATGTGTACCTAGCTAGTCTTGTAAAATTTACTTCATATAAGGATACTAAATCCTCCTCATTTTTTATCAACTCCAGGATTTGTTTTTACATTTTGATTCTAATATATTTAGAAAATATTTCTCAATGAAAATATTCATACGATTATATTGTTACAGGGAATCGATCACTTTATCACTAGTTTTCATAACCAACGAACACCAAAGATCATCTTCTCTTTTAAAATGATAAATAGAAATAGATAGATATCAGTATTATGAACATCTCATAACATCAAATATATTTTCCAAATCATTGATCAATATATTTTTTATAACTAGATATGATACTCTACTAAAATTATGAGGGTTTTGTTTCATGAAATTATCAATTATCTACATGCTACTCAATGGTAAATCTTGTTTCTCACTAAAATTTATACTTCAACCATTTACAAACTACATCAAATAATCTGTCACTAGAGAAAACTATTCAATTCCAATTCCAACCATTCAAGATGACTGATTTGGAACAATATTTTCCTCTAGATAGCTTTTTACATTTTCCTCCCAATTCCCTCCAAGAAAAACCATTATAAATAAACATATATTTGATAAATCATCATGGAAGTAATTAAATTCTATATTATTTCAACATAACACTAAGTTATGATCTCTCAATGGAATTTTATTATTATTATATTCACCTATCACTACTAGAAACTACCCCTTTCCCAATGCTTCTTTACCAACGGTTTAAACAAATAATTGGTAAAGAAGCCCTTTCCCAACAGGTCAAGAGAACCATTGGGAAAGTGGTACCCCTTTCTCAACGGTTCTCTTGAACCGTTGGTAAAGGGGTGTCTAAGACACCATTTACAAATAGTTCTACAACAACCGTTGGGAAATGGTCACCCTTTAACAACAGTTTGTTTAAACCATTGGTAAAGGGTCTCTTGGATACCCCTTTTCAAATGGTTTTTAAAACCCGTTGGGAAAGATTTTTCCCAAATATAGAGTCAGCCACTCTCTCCCCCATTCGCGACAGAACCCTAATCTGTCCATGGCTCTACTACTCTCGCGACTTCCCCCATCTGAACATGTCAAACTACATCCAAATTTTCTCAAATTAGGTATTCTATTTTTCATACACATAAAATATTTAAGTTCTACCTTGTTTTTGTTGTTATTCATCTAATATTTTAGTTTTAAGTTTTGATTTTGATGTGTATATAATTTTTTTTGTTTTGATTTAATATATACATTATCCATTCCAATCCATTTAATTAATTAAATCCTTAAGCCTCCATCGAAGAAGAACCATCTCAAATTCATTGTCGTTGGATTCTAGATTTTCTAAGTATGTGTTTTTATGCTTTTATCCATCTTTTAAATAATTGATACTTGGAAATTAATTTATATGTGTTTAATAATTTTTAGCAATTTTTTTATGAATGTTTTCCATAAAATTCCTTGAGGAATGTGTTTTGTTAAAATGAATTTTTTAATAAGGCTTGGGTAATGTAATTTGTTATAGTACACTATGTGACTATGTTTGTTATTTAGTAACACAAGAGATAACTGGTGTGTGAGAATGTGTTGTGAAAGAGATTCCATGGTTGGTTCAAGATTATATTAATGTTTAGAGCCTATTAATGAGTTGTTTTAAAAAAAATTTGAGATATTTACCTTATGTTTATTGGTGAAAACTGGGATCTGTAGAGGTGGTTCATGATTAAGACATATAATTAATGCTAAACATGTGGATAAACCTTGTATAGTAGTGAATTCTTGAAATTTTTTATGTTTTTAGTCCTTTTGTTACTTGGACATTCTTTTGATGGTGATGTTTCTCATTGTTACCTATGAGGGGAATTTATTTTAGTTTCTAAATCGGCTAAGACTCCCCCATCATGTACAATGTATGCCACCTATACCCTTATTTAATCATTCTGTTTACACAACATATGCAACCTGTACACTCATTTAATCAGTGAACTCAAGTCATTAATTTATGTCATCATTCTCACTAGCATGTAAGAAATTGAATGATATAAACCCATCCTCACATGATTTCTTACCTTAGATAGTGTCCAACATATGGAATACGAGCTTTTGAATTCATCAGTTAACCAGGATCATATATTCCATTTCCCCCAAGATGACTGTACTAATATAACTTTAGAGTCAACTAAATATGATTCTCATTGTACGTTGTTTGTTATGTGTCCTTCAAAAATACTCACTTTTTTTAGGGTGGGGTGATTTTCAGTACCCATTATGGCATGTGTAGATAGCCATAAAAATGTTAGAAAAGTCTCAAGTTTAATTCAGTAATGTTGTTATCATTGACATTATTTATTAAGAATTTCAAATTAAAAAAATGGTTTTGTCTATAATTAATGAAATTAAATCTTTTTACAATACATGAACAACCTATTTGTGTAGAAGCCTAAAATTTATTCACCCATGGGGTGTTCTTGACTTGGGGAAGTAATTGGGTAATGAAAGGTATGGCCATAGAGGTGTCAATAATGAGTTATTGAACATGTGTGAATGATTTAGGATTCCTATAACACATGATGGGACATGAGGTATGTTCCTATTATAGACCGAATGAAAATGAATATAATTAAATTTTAATTTAATTTATGAGTACATGTTCTTTAAATTATTTTAATAGTTCACTACATCGACTAGAAACTTATTCCTTTATCGTTTACTTAAATGTATTTTCTATTAAAGTTCAATCCTATTGAATTGTTTATGACAAAATGACTTATATAAATTCTTTTTACAGAATGGACATAAGTTGGATGTATGAAACCGATCGGATCTCAAGAGATGTTCAAAAAAATTTGGAGAGCTTTATAGATTTTTCATTTCACAATGCTTCAGATAGTGGCCACATACACTGCCCATGTTCCAATTGTGTTGGTAGACCTTGGTTGAGCCGTGAAAAATTCAGCTACAACATAACCAAAAATGGTTTTCAAGAAAACTACTTTGTCTGGTATCACAATGGGGAGAAAATGAAATCTCAAATTGGTGATGATCGAAATGAAAGGACTGGAATAGAGAATTTGTTAGATGATCAGTTTTTGTTTATTCCTCATCATGAAAAAGAAAGGATTTCGACTCAAGAAGACTTCGATATGAGGACATCTGATGCATCTATTGAAAATTATGATATTGATAGGGTGAAAAAATTGAATGTTGCTGCCATGACTTCAGTATATCGACGATGCGATAAAATGAAAAAGCTGGAATTTTTAATCTAATTGTTTCATGGGAAAACTATGTATGGGATTTTTAATATAGAAATCAACTTAATTATTACCCTCTTGAAGGATTTACTTCCAGATGATGCAGATGTTCCCTCAAACCACTATATGGCATGGAAGTTAGTTGAGGAACTTGGATTTTCAAGAAAACAAATTCATGCTTGTCTGAAAGATTGCAGTTTATTCTGTGAGGAAACCGCTGAACGAAATGATTGTATATAATGTGGCACATCCTGCTGGAAGTCAAAATATGATGGAACAACCATCCCGCATTCCACAAAAAGTAATGTGGCACTTTCAATTGATCCCCATACTACATAATCATTTTATTTCTGATGAAATATCAATAAAAATGAGATGGCATGATATTAAGAGAAAGAAGACTAATGATGAGTTGGTTCATCCTACAGATGGATTTGCATGGTGAAGATTTGATGCTTGACATCCTGATTTTGCTGCTGACGTGCGTAATGTGAGGCTGGGTCTTTCATGCGATGTTTTTTATCCATTTGGGTAGATTCTTACTTCGCACAGCACATGGCGAGTTTTTATACACATTTATAATCTTCCCCCATGGTTGTGTATGAAAAAACCTTTCAATTTCATGAGTATACCCATATCGGGTCCTTCTAATCTCGGCAATGATATTGATGTATACCTGCAACCTTTAATAAAAGAGTTGGAACTTCTTTGGGATGTGGGTGTGTGAACATATGATGCATGTTCGAAAGACATATTTCAGATGCGTGCTGCACTTATGTGTAGAATCAATAATTTTCGGACTTATGAAATGATGTCTGGATGGAGCACGAAGGGAAAACTGTCATGTCCTGTTTGTATGAAGAATACACGATCCAGAAGACTAAAACATCTCTATTGTTTCAGTTTTATGGGGCATAGATGATTCTTTCCAAAGGATCATCCATATAGAATGAATCATCGAAGATTTGATAATACCATAGAGACCGATGATCCACCTCAATGTATATCTGGAACTGACATGCTTAATGAATTGAAAGATTTCAGTTTTTTGTTCAGGAAGGGTCAAATAAAATCTGGAATGAGAAATATTGTTTCCACTGAAACCTGTTACAATTGGAGGAAGAGGCGTATCTTTTTTGATTTTACTTATTGGTCAACCAATACATTACGTCATTTCTTAGGCGTAATTCATATTGAAAAGAATATATGTGAAATATTGCTTTTGGTTCTTCTAAATGTCAAGGGGAAGACAAAAGATGATTTATGATCTTGGTGTGACTTGGTGGATTGGGGAATCAGACCAGAATTGCATCCTATGCGTATCAGTGAAAATAAATAGAAACTTCCATGTGCTTCTTATAGAATGACACCTGCGAAAAAACAATTTCTAGAAGTATTAGAGACTATTTGAGTTCCTGATGGCTATTCAAGAAACATATCTAAAAGGGTCAACAGAAGAAAGGTGAAGATAAAATCTTTGAAGACTCATGATTATCACGTTCTACTGCATGAGTTGCTTCTAATAGCAATCAGTCATCTTCTGTCCAATAATGTTAGGGTGGTTGTTATTTGGTTGTTCCATTTGTTTAGAGATATTTTTTATAAGAAGTTGTCCATGTATTTCTTGCAAAAAATGTTGATAGATTCCCCATTAGTTTTGTGTGAGTTGGAGAAAATATTTCATCCATCATTTTTCACATGCATGCTGCATCTGACTGTCCATATTCCCACAGAAATACATCTCGATGGACCTATTTCTTTTCATTGGATGTATCCAACAAAAGAAATATGTTCACATTAAAGTCTTAAGTCCGAATCAGAAATCACCCCGAAGGATCTATCATGAACGGTTACCTAGCTCAAGAATGTATGGATTTATGCTGGATGTATTTGTCTGATCTTAGTACAAGATTGAACAGACCAATGAGAAATGAAGAAGAACAGTATGAGAAAATTGAAACCTGTTTTCCATCACTTCCTCAAATAGAAGGAATTCCCGGATCATATAAATTGAAGACATTAATCCATGAAGAGCGGGAGATGGTACATCGCACAGTTTTGTTCAACTATGAGTTTTTCAATGACTATATCTAGTAACTTAATTGATTATGTATATCCTACATATATATCTATTAAACTATTTATCTTTTAATCTACAGGGAACATAAAACAATGATAAAAAGGAAGAATCATTCTTTATCATTGAAAAGGAGAGAGACTTTTCATAGCAAAGAGTTTTATGCTTGGTTAAAATTGACGGTCAAAATATTAATGTTTAAAATAATTATATCAATATTTAATTAAGTTTAATAGTCATTTATATTGCAGGTATAGAGTTTGTCTGCTAACTCTGTCTCTAAGGAAATAAGAGCTTTGAATTTTGGTCCAAATACTGTTGTTGGTGACTGTAAATCAATTGTTATCAATGTGTAAAAATTTATTTTCACTAAACGAGCAAAGAACATGAGAACACAACATGATGGTTTTATGGTTACTGCCACAATAGATTGTTATGCCAGTGCATCAGATAGTAGACCGTGATTTGAAAATGTCAGTTATTATGGATTTGTTGAGAAAATAATAATATTGGATTATTACTCTCATGGACGAGTCACAATGATGAAATGTCATTGGTTTGATTTGATAACGAGAGATGGCCCATTTATTGATGATTATGGATTTTGAGTAATTAATATGACTCGAACTCTTGCTACTGAAGAACGATATGTGTTGGCGTCAATGTCTAACCATGTTTTTTATGTCAAAGACCAACTTCGACCTAAATTTGGTGTCATAGTTGAAGTAATTCCAAAGACATATTTTTAATGATGGTGATGATGGAATTGACTCTGTCCCGAGTTCCATTGGAACCAATCCATTTATTTCTTTTGATGACTCTAATAGCTCAATTGTCAGAGTTGATTTTGAACCTGAAGATTTGGTTGAAAATATATAGAATCATTCATCCATATTCTCAATTATTTTGGTTTACCTCGAGTTGGGTTGTTAAGGTTGGTAATATTCAAATTGATTTAGTATTGATCACAAATATGTTTTAGCTAACTTGATCATTATGTGAATTTTCAATGTTTATTGGTTGCAGTTTTATTTGAATTGCATTTTCTAATTTGGAATTGAAATGTATTCAAACCTAGTCAAACAATATTTCTAACATGGTGAATATTACAACTTGTATGATTTATTAAATCCATTAAATATCTTCTAAAACAATTTATAGATGACTTGACCATTATGTGAATTTTCAATGTTTATTGCTTGTAGTTTTATTTGAATTGAATTTTCTAATTTGGAATTGAATTGTATTCAAACATAGTCAAACAATGTTTCTAACTTGGTGAACATTTCAACTTTTATGATTTATTAAATCCATTCTATCTCTTCTAAAACAATTGATATCTGACTTGACCATTATGTGAATTTTCAATGTATATTGGTTGTAGTTTCATTTGAATTTCATTTTCTAATTTGGAATTGAACTATATTCAAACATAGTCAAAAAATATTTCTAACATGGTGAACATTTCAATTTTTAAGATTTATTAAATCCTTTCACGCTCTTCTAAAACAATTGATAGCTAAATTACCATTGAATCCCCCTATTCCCTCATATATTTTGTTTTTTGAGTTACACGTTAGTTTCCGTTTTCTAATTAATAAAATATTTGTTTTCAAAAGCAGGAAATGAAGCCAATTGAAGAGAGACGAAGGAAAAAATGATGGAGAAAAATCATCTAATGACGGAGTTGGGAATTCCATCATTAGTTCATGTTGTGAGTACATTATTTCAAATTGAAATATTTAAAGAATATATAATGTCATGTGATTAATTTTTTTGTAAACATTTCTGTAGGATTCGCCTATATATTGAAAGTTATTCGACGAGGATCTTAGTACTGGTCCTAGTACTCAGGCCAGTGGTACGAGTAGGGTTCTTACCAGAGGTGGATGAGCAGTTGCGCGTACCCGACTAGACCCTGCCCCTCCCACTGACTTGTCATCCTTCCCACATTCTGATCCTGGTGTGTCATTAGGGACACACGAGATATTTAGGCCTCCCATGTTTTTGCTTCCTTCTACATCTTCTGGCCCATCATTTTCACATCCCATGATGATTCCCATTCCCCAGTGAACATCCGGCCAGACATCTATCATATCTTCATTTCCTTCTACTTATGTCTCTCCTAGCTTCTATATTCCATCATCTTCGACTCCTGTTCCACCATAGGGTGTTCCATCTGTTTCTGTGGATCTAACGGTGCTCAACGATCAGACCAACACAGGTATATTTATAGAACCCTAACAAATTTTTATAGCAATCTTTATTTTCATTATAACATGTTTTGATAAAATATTTGTTTTTCTTTCATGACAGATACATCTATTGAAAGGTGGCGTGGGCGGGGGGGGGGGTATACGGATGCGTTCATGTGGAACCGTCGCACACAGGTTATGGTGGATTATAATGAAGACAACCAAATAGTTGAGAAAACAAGGCAGCAATGTCAGAGTTTTTTGGTGACTCTTGCCAAATAATCTGACATCATTCCCCTCAGCCCACTATCGTAGAGATATTTTCCACATGAAGTCAAGGATAGAGCTTGGGTAGAAATATGGGTAAAAAAATCTGTTCTATTTAACGCCATGAATTTGTTTTGTATTTATATGAATTAATATTTTGATTTTAGCTTTGATTTAATTTTCCCAATGGTGAGGGTTCACGACCGAAATGTCTAAAGGATTTAGGAGAGATTTGGAGAGCCTACAAGCATGATTTATATATTGGATGGATTTCTAGAGTTGGCACTGAGTAAGTGGAGGTACCAATGGTGGATGATTGTCTTATAGAGCAGTATCGTCAGATGATTACTCATTGGACGAGTACCCAGTTTAAAGTATTAATAACATTTGAGGTATTTAAATAATAACTTTTATGTTTTTCATTAATAATATCTGTTAAATTTTAGAATTTTATTTAGGAATCATCCAGAAAAAATAAAAATAACATTGATGCAAAAAAATACCTCCAGACACTGGGACGCACTACGATGCCTGATCATGAGAGGAAGTAGGTATGACAATTGTTTATAAGTTTTCTTTATGAATTACACTTTCTTTTGATTTCTCAATTATTTAATAGTTTTATAATGTTTTCATATAACTTTATTTTTCAATGTCATTGTAGTGGAAAATACAGAATATTGAAGGACGTATGCCTCGAGAAAAACGGTTTTGCTCGAGTAGACGGAAAAAGGATGGAAGTGTCGTCAATGAAGTGACTCAGCAGCAGATTTTAAGTTTTTATCTTTTGAATTTATATTTTAATATATATTTTGTAACATAATGATATATTTATATTTGTAACAAGCTGATTTAGAAGCCATCGATGCCCAAGAACCAAAAAATTTTGGGCCAACAGATCACTTACATCAGGTGTTAGGAGAGGATCATTCTAGCAGAGTATGCTGCCAACCTAGGATAGCCCCGATGAGGTATTGGCCCTCCTCAGGTACGAGCTGTAGTGCCACCGAGCTACAGCAAGTTAGGGCATAGGCAGAACTGGCTAAAAAAAGGTCCACAGAGATAGCATAACAATATTCTAGGGTAAACAGTGCATTTATGTAATATATTGAAGTTCTACATCCAACACTTACAGCAGAGGACATCCCATCTTTTGATGAATATTTTCCATCGATATGTTCTATATATGGTGCACCGGGTGGCAGTTCTACTGGTGGTCAGGACGATGTCCAACTTGACGATGATGATGGCGAGGAGTCTGATGCAGAAGAGGAGGGAGAGGAGGAGGGCTGCATGGGTGGCGAGGGCGAGGAGGAGGGCGCTTAGGAGGGAGAGGATGATGATGGGGATGAGGATGAGAGTGATGATGATGGTGATGTGGGACAAATTGATCCATTACATTTTTGACTAATATTACTGAGATTTGATATTTAATCTATTCTAGTTGTTGGTTTTATCTAGACTCATAGTATAGTATTGGAGTTGAGTTATTTTTAAATATTATCTGTTTTTATGGATGTTGTTGTCTTTTAGTGGTTGTGTGATTGGGAACCCCCCTCATTCCAGGACCCTGGAAAACCCCCCACCATCCTCCTTGGACCCCGAACACCCCCCAGATAGCTCCCGAAACCCCCCCACCCCCCACCCTCCTCCCTAGACCACGGACAACCCCCCCCCCCACCCTCTTCCTTGGACCCCGGACTACCCCACGAACACTCCCCAGACAGCCACCGGACAGCCCCCCAGACAGCCCCCCACCCTCCTCCATGGACCCCAAACAGCCCCCCGGACAACCCCCCAGACAGCCACCCACCCTCTTCCTTGGACCCCAGACAACCCCCCGAACACCCCCCGGACAGCCCCCTGCACAGCCCCATCACCCTCCTCCTTGGTCCCCAGACAGCCCCCCGGACACCCACCGGACCGCCCCCCGGACAGCCCCACCGGACAGCCCCCCACCCTCCTGGATTTCATTTAATACTAGAAAATATATAATATATATTTCATTTATTTTCATCATCATCATCATCAATGTAAATCACATTTACACATCTAATCAATATCATAGATTCTTGGTATGTTATAAAAGAGATGTATTCATTGGGCATGCCATTATTAGCTCCAAAATGTTTCATAGCATTATAAACTAAAATCTAATCGATACTAAGAATTATATAAAAATATTTTATATGAATGTCCATGAGATTTTAAGTAAATACCATTCCACTAATAGACACATGAGGAATCTCATAAAATGGGCAACATTTTAAGTACATACGGAAAACTAAACAAACGAATTCAATTTCCATTGAATCTTTAGGAGAACGATCCATGGGTCATATGTGACGTGTACGAATCAACCCTGCCTCAATCTAAGATGCGGTGTGGCCGGCACCACTCAAAGTGTCTATCTTCTGTTTCAAAAGGACGTCATTTTTATTGAAAAACATCAACTCGCATATGGAAAACTGACAAAATGCATTCGGTTACCATTGAATCTTTATAAGAATGATTCATGGGTCATATGTGACGTGTACGAGTCAACGTCGCCTAAATTTGTTACATGGTGTGGCCGGAACCACTCAAAGTGTATGTCACTTTTTTCAAAAGGATGTCGTTTTAAGTGAAAAACATCAACTGGCATACAGAAAACCAACCAAACGCATTCAGATTGTGTCGATACATTAGCACAATGATCCATGGGTCATATGTGATGTATACAAGTCAACCCTACCTGAATATGAGGCATGGTGTGGCCACCACCACTCAAAGTGTCTGTCTTTTGTTGAAAATGGACAACATTTAAAGTACATACGGAAAACCGACCAAACACATTCAGTTTTCATTGAAACATTAGGAGAACGATTCATGGGTCATATGTGACGTGTACGAATCAACCCCGCCTCAATATGAGGTGTGTTGTGGCCAGAACCACTCAATGTGTCTGTCTTCAATTTCAATAGGACGTCATTTTAATTGAAAACAATCAACCGACATACGAAAACCTGACCAAATGCATTCAGATTGTGTCGATACATTAGAACAATGATCCATGGGTCATATGTGATGTGTACGAGTCAACCCCGCCTCAATCCGAGGCGCGGTGTGGCTGCCACCACTCAAACTGTCACCTTTTGTTTCAAAAGAACGTCATTTTAATTGAAAAACATCAACTGGATTACATAAAACTAACCAAAGACATTCGGATTGTATCGATACTTTAGCGCAACGATCCATGGGTGAAATGTGACGTATACGAGTCAACCCCGCCTCAATTCTAGACATGGTGTGGCCTCCACCACTCAAAGTGTCTATATTTTTTTTCAAAAGGACTTCATTTTATGTGAAAAACATCAACTGGCATACGGAAAACTGAAGAAAAGCATTCAGATTGTGTCGATACTTTAGAACAACGATACATGGTTCATATGTAACGTGTATGAGTCAACCCTACTTAATCTGAGGCACGGTGTGACCAGAATCACTCTAAGTGGCTCTCTTTTGTTTAAAATGGACAGAATTTTAAGTACATACGGAAAACCAGACAAACACATTTGGTTTCTGTTGAAAGTTTAGGAAAAAGGTTCATGGGTCATATATGGCGTGTACGAATCAACCCCACTCCAGTCTGAGATGTGGTGTGGCCGGAAGCACTCAAAGTCTTTGCCTTTTGTTTCAAAAGGACGTCATTTTAATTGAAAAAATCAACTGGCATACGGAAAACAGACCAAACGCATTCAGACTGTGTCAAAACTCTAGCATAACGATCCAAGGTTCATATGTGATGTGTGTGAGTCAACCTGGCCTTAAACTGAGGCATGTGTGGCCACCACCACTCAAAGTGTCTGTCTTTTGTTTAAAATGAACAACATTTTAAGTATAAACAGAAAACTGACCAAACACATTCGGTTTTCGTTGAATCATTAGGAGAATGAATCATGGGTCATATGTGACGTGTACGAATCAACCCTGCCTCAATCTGAGATGCGGTGTGGCTGACACCACTCAAAGTGTATGTCTTCTATTTCAAAAGGACATCATTTTAATTGAAAAACATCAACTGGCATACGGAAAACTGACCAAATGCATTGGGATTGAGTTGATACCATAGCAAAACGATCCACGGGTCATATGTGACGTTTACAAGTCAACCCCGCCTCAATCTGAGGCATGGTGTGGCCTCCACCACCCAAAGTGTCTACCATTTGTTTCAAAAGAACGTCATTTTAATTGGAAAACATCATCTAGCTTACGAAAAACCGACCAAACGCATTCGGATGGTGTTGATACTCTAGCACAACGATCCATGGGACATATGTGATGCGTACGAGTCAACCCCACCTAAATCTGAGGCACGGTGTGGCTGCCACCACTCAAAGTGTCTGTCTTTTGTTTCAAAATGACGTCATTTTATGTGAAAATATTCAACTGGCATACAGAAAACCAACAAAACGAATTCGGATTGTGTCGATACTTTAGAAAAACGATCCATGGGTCATACTTGATGGGTCCAAGTCAACCCTGCCTTAATCCGAGGCATGGTGTGGCCGGAATCACTCTAAGTGTCTATCTTTTGTTTAAAATGGACAGCATTTTAAGTACATACGGAAAACCGACCAAACGCATTCGGTTTCCATTGAAACATTTGGAGAACGATTCATGGGTCATATGTGATGTGTAAAAATCATCCCCACCTCAATCTGAGATGCGGTGTTGCCGGAACCACTCCATGTGTCTGCCTTTTTTTAAAAGGACGTCATTTTAATTGAAAAACATCAACTGGCATATGGAAAACTGACCAAACGCATTCGAATTGTGTCAATACTACAGCCCAATGATTCATTGTTCATATGTGATGTGTACGAGTCACCCCCCCACCTCAATCTAAGGCACGGTGTGGCCGCCACCACTAAAAGTTTCTGTCTTTTGTTTCAAAAGGACGTCATTTTAAGTGAAAAAACATCAACTGGCATACGGAAAACTGACCAAACGCATTCGGATTGTGTTGATACTTTAGAAAAATCATCAATGGCTCATATGTGACATGTACGAGTTAACCCTGCCTTAATATGAGGAACGGTGTGGCCAGAATCACTCTAAGTGGCTCTCTTTTGTTTAAAATGGGCAACATTTTAAGTACATACAGAAAACCGACCACACGCATTAGGTTTATATTGAAACATTAGGAGAACGATTCATGGGTCATTTGTGACATGTAAAAATCAACCCCGCCTCAATCTGAGACACGATGTCACCGACACCACTCAAAGTGTCTGCCTTTTGTTTCAAAAGTATGTCATTTTAATTTAAAAACATCAACTGGCATACGGAAAAATGACCAAACACATTCGGATTTTGTTGATACTTTAGCACAACGATCCATGGGTCATATGTGACATTTACGAGTCAACCCAACCTCAATTTGAGGTGCATTGTGGCTACCACCACTCAACGTGTCTGCCTTTTCTTTCAAAAGGACATCATTTTAATTGAAAAACATCAAATGGCATACGGAAAACTGACAATACGCATTCGGATTGTGTCAATACTTTAGAAAAATGATACATGGGTCATATGTGATGTGTACGAGTCAACCCCATCTCAATCAAGGGGGCGGTGTGGCCGCCACCACTCAATGTGTATGTCTTTTGTTTCAAAAGGATGTCATTTTAAGTGAAAAACATCAACTGGCATACGGAAAACCGACCAAACAAATTCATATTGTGTTGATACATTAGCACATTGATCCATGGGTCATATGTGACATTTACAAGTCAACCCCTCTTTAATATGAGGCATGGTGTGGCCGGAATCACTCTAAGTGGCTCTCTTTTGTTTAAAATGGACAACATTTTAAGTACATACAGAACACAGACCAAACACATTCAGGATCCATTGAATATTTAGGAGAGCGATTCATGGGTCATATGTGACGCATAAAAATCAACCCCGCCTCAATCTGAGATGATGTGTGGCCGGCACCACTCAAAGTGTCTTCCTTTTGTTTCAAAAGGACGTCATTTTAATTGAAAAACATCAACTGGCATATGAAAAACCAACCAAACACATTTGGATTGTGTTGATACTTTAGAACAACAGTCCATGGTTCATATGTGACGTGTACGAGTCAACCCTGCCTCAATCTGAGGCACGGTGTGGCCGCCACCACTCAAAGTGTCTGTCTTTTGTTTCAAAAGGACGTCATTTTAAGTGGAAAACATCAACTGGCATAAGGAAAACCAACCAAACACATTCGTAGTGAATCAATACATTATCATAATGATCCATGGGTCATATTTGACATGTAAAAATCAAACCCGCATTAATATGAGGCACAGTGTGGTTGGAATCACTCTAAGTGGCTCTCTTTTGTTTAAAATGGACAACATTTTAAGTACATACGGAAAATCAACCAAACTGATTCAGTTTCTGTTGAAACTTTATAAGAACGATTCATGGGTCATATGTGATGTGTACGAATCATCCCCACCTCAATATTAGATGCGGTTTGGCTGGCACCACTCAAAGTGTCTGCCTTTTGTTTCAAAAGGATGTCATTTTAATTGAAAAACATCAACTGGCATACGGAAAACTGACCAAACGCATTTGGATTGTGTTGATACATTAGAAAAATGATCCATGGGTCATATGTGACATGTACGAGTCAACCCCGCCTCAATTTGAGGTTTATTGTGGCTGCCACCAGTCAAAGTGTCTGCCTTTTGTTTCAAAAGGACGTCATTTTAAGTGAAAAACATCAATTGACATACAAAAAACTGACCAAAAGCATTCATATTGTGTCGATACTTTAGAAAAACCTTCCATGGGTCATATGTGATGTTTAAGAGTCAAACCCGCCTTAATAGGAGGTACGGTGTGGCCGGAATCACTCAATGTTTCTCTCTTTTGTTTAAAATGGACAACATTTTAAGTACATGCGGAAAACTGACCAAACGCATTCGGTTTCCGTTGAAACTATATGAGAACGATCCATGGGTCATATGTGACGTGTACGAATCAACCACGCCTCAATATGAGATGCAGTGTGGCTGGAACCACCCAATGTTTCTTTCTACTGTTTCAAAAGGTCATCATTTTAATGGAAAAACATCAACTGGCATGTGGATAACTGACCAAACGCATTCGGATTGTGTCGATAC
Organism: Viscum album; assembly: GCA_963277665.1. Lineage (NCBI taxonomy): Eukaryota > Viridiplantae > Streptophyta > Magnoliopsida > Santalales > Viscaceae > Viscum > Viscum album. The sequence continues at coordinate 198,463,737 of OY728137.1, read as the reverse complement.
TTTAGAAAAACGATCCATGGGTCATATGTGACGTGTACGAGTCAACCTCGCCTCAATCTGAGGTGCGGTGTAGATGGTATCACTCCAGGTGTATGTATTTTGTTTAAAATGGACATCATTTCAGGTAAAAAGGTATGGTATACAAAAAACTGACCAAATAATGAATTGACTTCCAGATTCCACATATAATTGTCATCTAAATTTTAAATTGAACTCTAAATGATTTATGTATGTTTATAATTAAATTATGAATTTAGTTTAATTATTGATGTGTATAGTTCCAGGATGCATTATATGTTAACTGTGCATGAATTTTTTCTCTATATGTATGTGTTAGTTGGTTATTGCAGGTACCATAATTGTATATGTATGTGTTAGATTATTGCAGGTACAATAATTGAATTGAAAATGGGAGGGCTAAAAAATGAGGCCTACTGTGAAAATTGTAGACCTTCTATGGAAATTGCAGGCTGCTGTGCAATTTGCACAGCATAGGCTATACCAACGGTTCAAAACCGTTGGCATAGCATCTTGGTTCCTTTTTTTAACAATGGTTCATTGAAATTTTGGTAAAAAACATTTCCCAGTGGTTCATTTAACCATTGGGAATGTGTGGAATCCTTGGGATTTCCCAATGGTTCATTCCAAACTGTTGGGAAAAACAATCCCAATGGTTTAGCACAACTGTTGGGATAGGTTAGGCTTTCCCCACCCTATCCCAATGGTTCATAGTAAACCGTTGGGAAAACATTTCCCAACGGCTTACTTCCCTACGGTTTTTATAACCGTTGGTATTTCATATAACAATGGTTCTGAACTGTTGGGAAAGGTTGTATTTCCAGTAGTGTGTAATCTTATCTGAACCATTCCTTTAATAAATAATATAAAAAATCATCTTTAAAACATTATATAATCTTGACTTTTTTGAAAATATTTCACATTCATTCATTTTTCTGGATCATTATGATTTAGATTTCTAGAAAATTAGGTCATAAATCTTAAATAAAAAACTGTATATTAATAAGTGGGTATTTTTAATCATTATCCAATTTTCCAACAATATAAATCCTTTTAGAAGAAATATTTTTTTATCTTCATGAAAAATATTCATGACTTTCAACTTGACTTATTCTTTATTATTACTCATTCTTAACCCCTATGAAAAATTTCAACATTTTGAGAGGATAAAAAAATCTCAATTAGGGATATAAAATAAAGATATATGTTCGTCCTATAAAAAATAAGAAATCACATTAAATGTTTACCATTTCCACATTATTATTTGAAAATATAAAATAAAATATGTACTCATGGGGAAAATATTTTTTCTCCATTAAATCCATTAAAAATCAAAATAATGAAATAAAAACCATTATTGGAAATATAGGAAATTGTATTGATCACCCATGTCCACTTGTGTCAAAAATAAATGGAGACTAGTTTAATACATAAGAGAAACCTCTCTAGTTAACTTCTTTACTTCTCTATTTTTAATAAAAGAAATATCCCCTAATGAATTGGAGAGCTATATTAGCCTCACCTATTGTATAACTGATATTGGGCTCAGCCGTCACATAATCTATATGAGGATCAACATTTTTTAATGTTCTATCAGGCACACCCTTCATCACTTATAATGATAATGTCCCATATCATGAATAAAAAATATTATTCTTTCTCTTTTTTAATATAAGACTATTTTCAAAATATTTTCAATCCATTTGTGAAACATTTTTTCTTCATATAAAAATTTGGATAAAAATCAATTTATTTTCCAAACAAATTAAAATAAAAAAATTTCAAAATATTTTGGAAATAATTTTATTTGAAAATAAAAATATAAAATTTTAAATTAATATTAAAACAAATGATAATTCATGACATCAATAAATTCTATTCCTATAATAAATTTTAAAACAATGAATCCATTCACACCATTGGAAATAGTAACTCATTTAGAATATGAGAAAAATATAAATTTGTAGACATTGTAAAGAATGGAAATGGTAGTTATAGTGACATTTACAGAACTTTGAATTATAAATAATAACATTATTGAATAGTTTTTATGAACACAGATATTAAGTAATATTGAATTTAAACATTAAATTTTTTTAAATATTTCTTTTTAAAAAATTTATATAACGTTATAAAAAATATTTCAATGAAAAACTAATGGAAATAAATTTGAATGGATATTTAAACACATTAATTCCATTATAGATTAATAAAATACTCCCATATGTCAATGTATATACAACAAATGAAATATTTATTGTGAAAATGGTATTATTATAAATAAATAGGAAAGGAGTCAAGAACCCCTTACCTTAAATACCATCTAGAGTTGTATGTTATTTAACTCCTAAATAATAATATTTTATAATATATGTCATTAATTAATTATAATTTCATTTTTATACAATTACAATTATACATTTTATTTCATTTATGACCAGGTTTTATATAGATTATTATAAAATGAATTATACATTTAATGTTTTGAGTAATTTTGATTCATAATCCCAAAATAGATTTGGTAGGTTATCCATGGCCAGAGGGGTCATTATTCCGTCATATAATAAATATTAATCATTATATTATTAAAAAATTTATAAATTATAAACAATTTTTTTTACCATCTGTGAAAATAGAACATGAATCACAAATAACATCACTTAGTGGATGTGGTAATCCACAAGTAGACATGAATGTTTTAATCATTTTTCAATAGAAGAAATGGTATTAAAATAGATGATAACTTATATATTCATAATGAAAATATTTTAATTTATATTATATATTTTAATATTAATTAAATACATCAGAATAACAATCCTTGTTAGGTTGTGATGAAAAATAAAACACATCGCTTTGTGGAGGTGGTAATCCACACAAACAGATGAGATATGTTTCCATTTCGTATATAATGAAAACAAGATGAAAAAGTGTTGGGAAATAATAATAATAAAATTTATGTATACCTAAAATGATTATTTTATTATATTATCAATTTTAAAAATATTTTATTAAGGTTAAAAAAATATACATCAATTAGTTCGGTTATAACGTGTACCTTCTCCTCAGATAACCTATTTTTCTTATAATTTTTGATTTCTAGATTTTTATTTTAGTGGGGCCATAACCAATAGGGCATGGGAAGGTAGGATGCGGATATTTTTTATGTATTCTATAAATGAGAGTTCTTGAAATTTCTGATGAAGAGAAGAGATGATGTGCCCATTTATAAATAAGGGGAGGGGAACCATTAGAATTACTTAAATTCTTTAATTAATATAAATTAACTTTTTTCTCTAGTTATAATAAAATTTAAATATTTATAATATAGTATGATTATGAGTATAATCCTCTCATAGATTAATATTTGTATATGTTTATGGTATCTTATCACTCTTATCTGATTGTTTTAACCATTGTTGACCCTTTTGACAGTTTTATTATCATCAATGTTTCTACTAATTAGGGTTAAATAAAGTTACTATAAACATAAAATTAACCCATAAGTGTACCATGGATGGTATTTTTGAAGCAATAACATTCAAGTGAATGATTATATGTTTCTCAGGATTTTTAAATCATTAAATCTAATATTATTTAATGTAATATACCATAAAAGTAATTTTTCAGGATTTTTCATATATTTTGAACTAAATTTCATCAAGATTGTAATGAAATTAGAAATTTATATTTTCAAAAATCACTAATATGTAATATTTATCCAAAAAAATATTATAACACAATCTATACTTCAAATATTTATAATATTAATGTTTTTAATAAATCACTTACTTGATTTGTCTATTACATGAAAAACACCATGTTGGCATCATGTAAGAACTGAAGTTAAATATTACATTCCCAAAAATTAAAATAAACATTAACATCATAAAAACAATTAATATTTAATATAACCATTTAAAATAGAACATAACCTCTTTTATCCATAATAACGAGTATTATATATATTAAAATAAATTGAGTGCCTTTTTTTTATTATTTATGTAAAATACATTTAAGGTTTTAATCAAGGACAATTGAAACAAAATATCAAAAAACTAAAATATGTTATGGGTATGGTCAAAATAAACTCATAATGAAAAAATAATTTAGGTCATTAATAGATTTTTAAAGCCTTGTCATTATATTTTAAACCTTAATTAGATGATTTACAATTACTGAGGTGAAAAATATTTACAACTGTTACTACTTAGAATGACCAAATATAAAAGGGACCCATTTAAAAAAATTTAACCTCCTAATTCAAAATATTCAATCCATATTTTAGGATTTAATTTCTATAAGTGGTAAAAATAAATTTAATATAAAAAATCAAAATAGAATGAAAACGTGTTTTAGACAAATTCATTTTGAGATCAAAAATGAACTTATAAAACATAAAATATAAGAACAATTACTATGTAATTGATCATATTGTTTATAACTAAAAGATTATTTTTTAATATAATTTGAAATTAAATTAATTATGGGACATTTTAGTTAATTTATTTAGTGACTAAAATGATTGTTTTACAAAAATATTTATTTTTCACTATTCACTAACAAATAAATATTTCTAAAATAAATCCCAAAATTTCACCAGATGATAAATTACAAGTTATTATTTAAAAAATAATTTAGTTTTTTAAAATTTAAATTATAATTTTTATGAATTACTATTTTCATTAAAACAAAATAGTACAGAAAAACAATTTTAGAAAGAAGATTATTATTTCTTTTTTATTGAAAAATTAATTGATATTATCAAAATGAATATAATGTTATGTAATCTAATTCATAAATATTAATATGGAATGAAATCTATTTACTGTTACATTGGTTTCCATAGTAATATACTCAGAGTGACAATACAGTATATCCGTGAGATGTATGTTTTTATATCATCAAGGCTTAAGAAGATTTTATAGAGGTATAAGATTATGTAGAATGAAAACACTCATTTTAGATAATTTCTTCCTCTTTATAATACCACATAAAGATTAAACCATAAGACTTATAGGATAGTATTTTTTTGATACTAATAATGGTAAGATATGGAGATGAATTATGGTATGTGATTTCGGTAGAGTTGGGTCAAGCTAGATGGCTAAGAAAGTTTGATGAAGGGAGAAAAGATGGTGTCCCATTATATATGAGGGGAGTGGATCCACTATGATTACATTACATAATAAATTAATATAAATAAATTATCTTATTCGAATTTCTTTAAAGTAATATATTTTAAATATAGTATAGAGATACATATAAATAATATTTTCTAATAATATTTATATATCATTACATGATGTTATAAACCATATATCATACTTTTACCAACTCGTTATCCATTTTGAGAATTACCATGATAACATTTTTTTTAATATTTAAAGGTCAAGAAAGATACATTTAAGGTAATATTTTCCCATAAGTGGGAAATAATTTATATTCTCAATGATATCACATTCACATTACCAATGGCCATAATTTTCTGAATTTATAATCATTTAAAAATATTATTTAGCATAGAATATTGTGGTCCATATTTAGGACTATTAAAATAATTTTTATGTTAAATAATATAAAGTATATACTTTAATTATGATATAAACTTTTAAAACATCAATAATACGTTAAATTTATTTAGAAAATTTTTATAGCCCAATAACTCACCCAAAAAATATACCTTTTATTGTTTTTAAAATCGTATAATTTATTTTTATATTACTTGTACAAGAATTATGTCTATGTTGAATCATCGTTTAAGGCAGTTATTTAATCACATAAATATTAAAAATAAATTAACAACATTAAAATACAATTCAGATTCAAAGTATCATTTTATAACCATTCATACTTTTTCTTAACCCTTTGACATGCCATTATTAATATAAAAATATTGAATGAGACATTTTGTAATTTTCAATTACTTAACATAATATGGTTGAGATTATAGATGAAAAGGCAGAAAAATGACATGTTTTAAAAAATTTAAATAATTTGGTAAAAGTAAACTCAAAAACTATCTTATAGATAAATTTTAGAAGTATTTAATTTCTTTTCACATTAGTGTTAACCCAATTAACTATTTTCTATGGTTATAAATAAATACCACGATGAAAATTCATTATGAAAAAAAATTGAAAAATTTAACAAATTTTTTAAATTATGATTCACAATATGAAATTGATTTTATTAAGTTCAATACCTATAATTTGTAAAAAATATTTTTAAAATAAACCGTAAAAATTCTATGAAAAATAATTTCCTAGATAAATAGATTTTTAAGTGTAGAAAAGTTTTCATTCCAAACATAAACATAATGTTTATTACCATGAAATTAATATTATTATTTTTTATAAAAAGAAACTAATTAAATATGTAAAAATTAAATTTAAATGGGATGTTGTAAATATTTAAATGTAAATGAATGTACTCTATACATAGGCATCTTCCTCTATTAATTGAAAAATTATTCATTTTTAAAAATCCCAAAAATTTCATCATAAGAATATTTTAATATTATATTTTTTGAAATGATATCATTTTTCAAATAATTTTTTTTCATTATAATAATTAATCACAAAAATAAATACAAAATTTATATATAGAAAACATATTTTTAAAGTGTAAAATTACTTTAATAAAAAATGTTGTTAATTTAGTTAGAATTTGTTAGTAAATTTTTTCTTAGTAAGGAATTTATATAAATATTTATATTTAGTAATGTGGTTACTACTATTTATAATAACCAAAACAATGGAAATGTTATGATGGTTATATTTAAATGATAATATTATTTGTTTATTAAAGCTCGGTGTTGTCTGTCGTGTAATACAACATATATAGTGTTATTTTAAAATCGAATGGTATTACATTCACCCACAATTTACTTGAGTTTTCTTTAAAATTTTATCTTTAACATGGTAATCAATTGATTGTCATTTTAAAATGAGTTTTTTTTAAAACCCTCATTCTAAAAAGGTTTAATAAAATATTTTATTTAATAATAGGGAATGAAAGATATAATGTTCATATAGAATAAGATATAATGGGGATTCCAAATAAGATAAAATTAGTTTTAATTGAAAATGTGTACAAAGAGGAGAAAACTAATTTCAAAATAATGATGAGGAGTGATAGAGAATATTTATCTCAAAAAATTGAATTATCATAGGATTTTGAATGATCCCAAAACAATAAATCAATAAGATATTAATATGATTATCACATCATTATAAATGAAGGTAAATGAATAATTTTTTTATTTTATTATATCTTTCCAATAGTATAGGATTTAATTTACCATATAGACCGAGAAGAACAGAAGATATACTTATTTGATTTTCTATAAATCTATAAATGTTGATTCATCATTTGGATTCATGTTTCTATCAGTTTACACAATTAGTTTATAATTTAATCCAAATGATGTGTATGAATATTTATTTCATGATGCTCTTTAGTTATCATCTATTTGAACAAATGGTATATAAAATATTGAAATGATATTATTATTATCATTTCTAAAAACAATTTTTTTAGAAAATGATAATATAACGCCCAAATTAATAATTATTTGATGATGTAAAACATTAATCATAAAAATTCAAAGAAAATAGGTAAGGATCAACATATATTATTACACTTATAAGTAAACATATATATCAAATAATCTCAATAACCTCAACATTAAAAATGTTTTAACCTCAAATTTTATATAATAACATTACACTTTCATCCCTAATAATTTAATAGAAATAATTATAAATAATCCATCATGTTAAATAAAATAATACACCTAAAGGTTACATATACCATATCCTAATAAAATGACTCCCAAAATATAATTAATCACATTAAAATCCAATAATAAAAAAAATAAAATATTTTTCAATTCATTTTAACAAATGATAAAACGTAATCTTATAAAACTATAATGTTATTTATAACTTTAATGTTGACCTCACAAGAGAACAGCCTATTCATTAATGAAATATAAATCCAAATCGCATACCAACTATATGATCCATGAACCTTCACATTCAGTAATAGTTCTAAAATTATACTCTTTTAATTTTTATATTTCATACAAATAAATGTGGCATGCGATCTATTTAGTGGGGTCTACCAAAGTTCTGATGGTATCCCCTATGGTTTCATACAACTTTCTAGGGTTGTCTTATGTCATTTCCATGGTTTTTATGACAAAATTCTATTTTACCTCCCCTCAATATTTACAAGACATCTACACCCCCCATTGCGGTCATTGTCATCTCCACATATTCTAATGAAAATAATGTTCATAAAATAAGAAGTTTCATTCAAGAGTTTATTTCCAACCACCCTTCACCAAAGATCTTTATAGGTTTATTCATGTTATTTCCCTTCTACTATACTATGGATTTCAAAAATGATATTGTCTTTAAATTTTTAGGAGTTTGGATTCGAATTTTAGGTCTTCCTATACCCTTCCAGAATCTAGGGATCCATAATATTTTGTTATGGTTTCATTCAAGGTATTGGGTATTAATAAGAATTTGTTCTCATAGGGAGATAAGATATGGATCAATTGGGGTCCATATAAGATTAGGACCATTTAATCCCTAAGTATAATTTTTTTCATAATTACATGATATCAAATGCAGATATTATTTTTTATGGAAATTAAATTATCATGCATTATTCAACATGTCCCAATTTTATCAATCCAAAAAAAACATAAAATGAAAATATTGTATCACTTTCATACACAAGCACCTTTTTGGAATTTAGTTTTATAGAATTCTGAAAAACTCCTACAAAATTATACTCATGTCCTTATTGAAGACCGTTTCCACTATACAAATATTTTCATAATCCTCATTAATATTACAACGTCACCCATGTTATGAACATATATAAATATATTACATGGAAGCATTCTTTATATCCTGAGGAAAATAATTATAAGTAGGGTGTGCTTAAATGATCATTAAGGGTAACCGTTGGCATTAACAATTAAACATCTTCAATGTGTACAAGATGATAATAAGGGTATGATATCATATTCAAGGATCATGATAATTATATAACAAAAATTATATCCATAAAATCTGAGATCATTAAACATATGATATGAAAATAATCATTACCAAACTAATGCATCATAAAAATAAATAATCATGATCCATTTGATTTCAATCATGATGAAATAAACCATTAATTATTAGGGAAATAATAGATTAACATTATTTTCATTTTGATTTATTCTCTTAAGAATTCATGTTAACTCATGTCAGAAAAATTATAGCCTATTTAAACCAATTGGAGAAACTTCCCTAGTTATCACTATTCGTCTTTCCTTTGAAGACACAAATAATTACCAAAATCATTAGAGACCTATATTAGGCTGACACGACATCAAAATATATATTGATCTCAAAAAGAATCATAAATATTTTCCAAGTACCATATATAAATATAAAACAAGTAATATTTCATTTTTATCAACAATATTTTTAAAAACCACAAGATTTTGTTTTCATCTTTATTTACTCATGAAAAAGGATTTCATGATAATAACTTTTAAAAATTAATCATAATTTATAAAAACAATGATTTTTGATATCATCATAAGATTATATTCATAGTGAATAATAGTAAACATTCAGTTATTTTAACATAGATGAAAATACCATTACATTAATATTTAGATTGATTCATTGAAATAGTGGAAAATACCCATTTCCATCGATACCTTTAAATACTAAAAATCACAAAACATTAAGAAAATGATTAATTTAAATATAGTCATGGAATAAGTATAATAAGATGAAAAAATGAATACATATGATAGTTGGTAAAATATTTTAATTTTGTAATTGTTAAAAAAGAATCATTATTTTAAAACATTTGTAAATTGATTAAAAAGTAACCGGTTTGAAATATTTGAAAAACATTCCTTTAAAAAAATATAAAACAATATAAAAAATTAAGAAAAATAATTATAATAAATATTTTATATTTAAAAAACAATAGTATTATAATGAGATAAATAATATAGAATATTATTTTTAGTAAAACTTCTTCAAACCCTTAAAAAGACATTTAAAAAAAACCCCATTTATGAAAATTTAAAAACAAAAAACTCTTTGAAAGAAATAAAATAATAAGAAACCTTAAATTCCAGGGGTATAAAAATATTAATTATATTTTATGTCAATATTTTTATATACCACTAATAAATTAATAATGTTTAGTCAATCAAACCATGTCTCAAATTAAAATATTTGAGAGGAAAAACCCTTGCAACATGGGTAATGATTGAACTAAAAATCCATTGAATTAATTAATTCAACATAATTATATAAAACCCATAATTATAATTTTATAATATGTAAAACAAATTCATTTTGTATAATGTTCACCATATAGAATAAACACATTGTATAACATTAATTGTCTCTCAATGAATTGAAATTTAGACCTTGTAAACTGTTTGTAAATTTAAAAAAATTAAATCGATATATCATTAAAGTGACATAATAAGGGGAAAATTAAATATCAAAATAAATAGTAAATAATTATATAATATCATAGTAGGTATCATATAAACCCTATAAAATATTATAGGTTCATAATATAAAATATTCCTTAAAGAAACAATTTTGAGATAAATAATCCTTATAAAGAATGTATCACTAAGGTGAGAATTTCATTATGTGTCACAATTTTTAAAACACATAAAACAAATGTAAACAAAATAAAATATAATAATAGGTAATTCCACACAAAATGATTTTATAACATCATCAATGAAGAAGTTTTATAGCCCAATGAAATAAAATTGAGTTATGAAACGTCTTAACTCATATCCAAAATTTCTACATACATCCATTAAATCATATATAATATGCATATATTAATTTTTTTAACTTTTTATTAACCATTTCCATTTTTATTACCATGTTAGTTAAAAAAATATATAATTTATTTCAATTTAATATTCAATTAAATAATTGATTAACTTCATATCGGTTGTTTCGATGATGTATAGTTCATAATTAAAAAATGAATTTAGTCAACTTACCATGGTCAAATGGTTCACCATTCAACCGTAATTAGAATAAATTTAATTAAATAGTTATAATTTTTATAAATTAAATAAAATTTTATATCTATTTTTGATTGGAAGAAATGAAAAATGAATCTCGTAGATTCTTAGAGGTGGTATTACCCATGTATGTACAAGTGAGATAATATTTTTCTTAATGTGTGTATGGGAATACATTTTTGTAATATATTATATTTACATAATCAAAAAAAATTATGAAAGGTATATATATTTATTATATCAAATACAATAAGTATCAATTTTATGTGGATATCATAAATGATACACATCACTACATAGAGGTGGTAGTCGACACATATGCACGAATGATGTTTTTGTTTCTCATTGGATGGAAAATGGGATGAAAAATGGTTGTACCACAATCATAATAAAATTTAAGTATAGTATTGAAACTTATATTTTTATATAATTTAAGATTAATATAAATTTAAGGAGGTATAAGAAGATATATAATGAAAAATCTTAGTTAAGTCGATCACCTCATCCATATAAGAACACCTTTAGCTTACACCATATAACATATTGGTCAGTATTTGGTGAGAAAAAGAAAACTATGAAGTGTGGAGTAATTTTTTAAAGTTATTTTTCAGGATATTGATTTTAAATATCCTGACACTAGTATCCCAGAGTAGATGGTTACATTATTACATTGGTACTAGATACAAGAGACTACATAAAAAATTATAGAATAGTTTAGTAGTATTGAAAAAAAGATATGTACTTATATCTCATATTTCATTTAGAAAAAAAAATTGAACATTTTGTATTAATTTAGAAAAAAATTATTCACTCGATAATATCCCTTCATATCAATCATTATACACTTCTCGGTATTATGGGGAAAGTATATATAAGAAATGGGTGATCTCAAATTCTTAGAAAGTTTGTATATACAGCGGGAGCTAATAAGGCATGAAAAATATAGAAATAATAAATGATAGTCAAATAATGATATATAAATATTCAAATAAAATATAAAATTATCCATTTATATCAAAAATATAAAAATAATAACTTTGACATTAATAACCAATTTCTTGATAATGGAACACATAATAAAGAAAATGTGAATCTTACCATCGAGGCCTCATTCAATAGAATCATGCATAAATGTGTAAAGCCTTCGAATAATACCCTATATAGTTTATCTCATGATACCTACATATTCATATATGGACTATATAATTCTATTCCCCACATAATACATATAATTCCAATTCAGACATTTTATAAATAAAAAATGTAACTTAATCAACGTGCTTTCAAAATCAATAATTGTCTGTATTAGAAGAACTTGAATATGGAATGATAATAATTTAACAAATAAAAATGATCATAAAACAATCCAAATAAATATGTTGGATGGTATCATTAGGTTATATACCTAGTAAATCCTAATATTTAACAATGTATGGAGAAATAAATGAAAATATACAAAAAATAGTATTGGATGATTTCTCTGTGAAAATAGTTTTTTCAGATTGAAATAACATATTTAAAAATATTAAAATTTAAAAAATATTATGGAAAAAATTCCTTGAAAAAAACATGTAAAATTTTATATTAATATTTAGGTAATTGGTCTTTCATGGTAATGTGAAATTCTATTCATGCATTATATGTTAAGAAAATATTCTTTTCACATTTTTTCTAAAAAGACAAAAGTACAACTTTATAAAAATGAAAATAATATTATTTTTAACCCATTAAGTTAAAATTCACACATGGGAAAAATAACTTTAATAAATAATTGTATAATATTAAAAACATTCCTTAAAATGTATTAAGTGAAATCTAGACAAGGAAGAAAATGATTCTCGACCGAGTAGAAAAACAAAAGTCAGTTTTTAATAAGAAAATAATTTTAGTATTATGAGTACATAATGAGATAAAATTTAAATAAATTTAAATTTATATTAATAACCTTTGGATAACTAAATATATTATTTTTAAGATATAAATCTCAAATACTTCTTCCATAGGAGACTTAAACAAAAATAATATTATTTAATAATGAAAAAGTGAAATAATTTTTTACCTCGGGTTTGAATTCCCTCAATTGTTTTAAAACATCCAATATAATAAATATATATGTATTATAACTATATTAAAAACCATTAATCATATGTATAACTCCATATATTATTTACATATAACCATTTATCACGTATTTATTGAAAATTCATTATTAAAATCATTATTTTGGGTGATAATTGCTTGGTTTTTCTTGTATGTCTGGGTTTGATTGTTTTGGCCCTTATACCATATCATTTTTCCATAAAATAAATAATTCAATTCATGGTATAAATAATATATATATATATATAATGATAAAAAAATTATTGATAGAGGAGTGAATTACACTGTTCACTAAGATGGTGGGTCGCATATATGAAAGAACATTGTTTTGATTTTTCAATGGATGGAATGAAATAAAGGTAAATAATAATTCATATTTATAAAATAATGATTTTAACATATATATCATAAATATATTTAATAAATATATCTTTACTACTATTTATGTATTTTATAAATGAAAAATGAATCATATCGCTTTGTGGAGATGGTAGTCTACACGTAAGCAGAAGTGAGAATATATTTTTCATTTTATGGAAAAATTGTGGATAATGATGTTTTAATGATCATAATAAAAATTTATAAAATTCAAGAAAAAAATTATTATTTTATGATGAATACAATATATTTAGAGGAGGTAAAATAATATTTTAAAAAAAGTGGTTGGTTAAACCGATTACCTCTTCTTTTAAAGAACTCCTTTCGATATCCTCTTTAAGACCATATGGTTGGTAATTTGGGATGAAATAAAAATATAGAAAGTGGATATGGACTTCTGGTAGGGATTTTGGAATTTTTTTAGAGAAGATATATGGAACAAAGTGGTGTGATGAAAAGATATATGGTGTGTCGTTTAATAATAGAGGGAAAGGACACACTTAAAATTACTAAAAAGATTTAAAATAACGAAGACATTATCAAGAAATATTTTTTAAAATAGATATATATTCGAATAAAATTAAATTTACTCCAAAAATTTAATTATAAAATGAAATTTAATCTTACTTTGGTTACATTTAAAACCTTATCTTTTTATATAACCCCGTGGTAAATAAATTTTAATCTTAATTGTGGTAATTTCATTTTCATATTAACATGTTATAATTTTACTTTTAAGGTAGAAATTGGATCATAATTAGAAAATGGATTCTATTTTATCCCATATATTATCGATCATTTTATTATTGTAGGTTTTTTATTATTTTTAATAAATTTAATAAAATATTTTTTTCATAAAATATCATTTTTTTCATTTTTTACACTATTCATTTAATTTGAATTTAAAGACACCTTGAATAAGATGGAGTTTTAATATAATACTTTCAAATATCCCAAATATGATAAAATCATCTATAAATTTATTATAACCTAATAATTCTTATAAATTTTGATTCTTTTAATGTTTTTAAAATCATTAGATTTTTTTTTCTATTAACTGAATAAATATCATGATGTTGTTGTATAATATTTTAAGGTAAATATATAATCACTAAATATTAAAATGAAATTTACATTACAAAAAAAAATTCATTATTCACAAAATAAACATTAATATTCATTAAAAAATTTATTTCTTACCTTACAAGACTAAAAATATATTTTTAATGTCAATGTAGTGAAATTTTGTATTTTCCAACACATAAATTAATATAAATGTCACTATCAACAAAAAATTGGACCTGGTGGCCCTAGTTTTGATAATTTGAGGATAATGGTCAAACTATAGTTTTTCAATAGGAAAAAATAAATAGATATGTTGATTTTGAGACCTTATCTGAGGGTTTTGAAAATATTTTACTTATTTTACCCTTACTGAAATTAAAAATATTTACTAAGGTTACTATTCATAATGACTAAATATAAAAGGAAACATATTTACCGAAATTTATGCAAATAATTAAAAATATGGAATCAATTTTTAATTATGAAATTATGATATGTGTTATAATTTTTTAATATAAATTCCTAAAACAAAACAATAACAGTTTAAAATGTATTTTTAATTATATATATGGATTTATTGTTATCTCATGCGAAGTATAAATTATATGAATGTATAAATAAGTGATTTAAAATATTATATATATATATATCATTCAAATATTTCACTAAGAGTTACTAATTTAATTTATTAATATAATAACATATTATGTACATAAAAAAAAAATTTAGATAAAAAAATTTGTAACATGAAAATTATTTTTATTTTCATTTCTAATCTATTTATTACTAGTGAATTATTTTTATTCATGTGTAAACCATCTATTTTTTATATTTTAGTTTTTCTTACACATACCCTCCAATGCAATGACTAGTAAATAATTATCACATTTACTAATAATACTTAAATAGTATATCAATGATTCTTTTTAACATGGAGTTTTAGGTAATTTAAGCTATCAAATAAATTTAATTTATTAATATAGTAGTAAATAATATAATAGTGGTACATTATACCCCAATTAATATGAATTTATCCTTCAAAATTTCATCATTATAATATATTCAACAAAGCATATTTTTGCAGAATCAAATCCTCATGTTCCCATGGGGCTTCCTCAAATTTTTGTTTTTTTCACAAAACAATAACCAGGTGAGTGGTCAGGTTTCATATAACATTCTCCCCATGATCAATAATTTATACTAGTTTTTCTTTATAAGATATATATTTCTCTAATGGCATGATATCTGATTTCTATTTCAGTGAAGGACCATATGTGTACATCCTCATGAGAGATTCTCAAAACACATCATAAACATGATATAGATTTAGTGGAATTTATAATAAATAAACTACCATGTATATATGACCAAGAATATTTTAGGCGAAAATGTACATGGATATCATCTATCACTTATATATGAATCTCATTAACTTCTTCCATATACAAATTCCTAGAAATACCTTCTCCCTTACTACAAAATCTATATGTTGTTGATGAATGTCATCATAATTTGTTTTTTTAGTTTGAGATACCCATATGTGTTGTTGAGTATACCTAAACATATCTTACATTTTCTCAGTTAGATCAGGTCTCAATATAATTATTTCTCTATCTTATTTTTATAACATTTATTTATACACTTTGTGCCATTTTGAGCATCATAAGGATCCTTCTAAATAATCAATTAAAAGATATTATTGTATGAAACGTCCAACAAAATATGTTTGTTCTCCCAACCAAATATAAAATACATAGATCAATCTGTCATCATATCTTCCCTGGTTTTAGTTGTGCACTTAGACTAACCATTTGTATAAGGAGGATAAGTATTACCAAAATGAAACTATTTATCCATATCATGCTAAAGAATTTAAGAGAACATCTACATAAACCTCATATCACAATTAGATAAAACCGAATATGGTACTCCATGAAACCTTACCACATTGTAAATTTATATTCTATTAATATAATCAATATTTCAATGTTCTCTGATATAAATTTATTGTGATAACATCGTAATAAAATTAACTAACACACAAATAAAATAATCGTATTTTGACATTTCTGGGAGTCCCATGAAAAAATCCTTAGTGATGTTTTATCATTTAAATTATAATATGTTTAATTTATAAAATATATTTCAACATTAATATTTCACCTTAACTTAATTAAATAATAGGGGCTGAGATACATACTTGAAAATATCCATTTTCATTATTATTCCAACAGAAATACTGTTTATGATCACTATACATATTCATACATATAAGATGAATAGTGAATAATAATCTATGGGTTGCATCAAATTGATCCATCTTTATGTATGGTACTGATGGGACACATACTTAGTTCTTGAACATTATCTAACTAGAATTATTATATTTGAGCTTTGGGGAATTCCTCTCATTTTTCTATAATTACACATCCTCATTCTGCACCTTCTTATAACTCTCGTGGATGAATGGTAGAATATTCATATAACAAATATAATATATTTCCTCATTAATCATTATTTTAATATTTTTCATTAATGTATTCATAAATATTTTATATTTTTTAATCCTCATCATGTGAAAATAATAATGGTATTTATGAATTAGAGAATCTTTCTCCTTGTTTTCTTTCGTAGGTTGGTAATCTATTTAGAAATCATAATCATTGATCAAATCCAAAAATATTTATTTTTTTATATTAAAGTCTATCTATGTAAATATATACTTCAATATTTTATGACAAGTATATATATATATCACCTTTCACCATATAGATTATACCTCAATATATTTAATGCAAAAAATACTCTACCCAACTCTAAATGTTGAGAAGTGTAATTTTTTTAGAGAATTTAATTGTTGAATGGAATATGGTATTACTATGATAGTCTATATTTGGATGCAACCTAGTCCATTCTTTGACGAATCACTATAGATCAAAAAATCTTATCTACTATAGGATTTTGTAAATATAATAAAGCTTTCCATCCTTCTATTTTTTTGGAAACTCTATTCACATTTATTTTTTAATAAGAACATGACCACCTTTAGAGTCAACATGCAGAGTGGGTTATATAGTTATAAGAATCTCCCATAATGTATTGTTTAAATCTAGTTATTCCATGAAAACTTGGGATTTCTGTTACCATAGTTGGTCTAGGACATTATTCATCCACATATATACTAATGGATCTAGTAATATACCATCACTTGAGAATATATTACCTACAAATGAAAAGTTTTTAATCATAAATTAATAATGGTTAAATTCAGTATACAATTTATCCTACCTTGGGGTCTTCAGAACAATTATAAATTGATATCCAGGCTTTAACCTTAAATTTTATTGTGTAACAATATCATAGATAAATAGTAGGAAATAATTATCAAGGTAATATATAAATAATCTATTAATTAAATCCATGAAGTTGGTAAAAGAAATTATATGTCAAATTGGAATTGTAATAAATTTATAAAGAGCATACCTTATAGGGAATGTTGTCAAGGATATATCCTCCTTCATGATCTTTATATGATGATATCTAAATCTATTGTCCTTATTATAAAGATATATAGCTCTTATTAATTTATCAAGCATATCATCAATACTAGTGGATGATATATTTTTATAATATTAATGTGTTAAGTTATCGATAATCAATAAAAATATTATCTGACCTATCTTTATCCCTTAAAAAAACTAAATGTACAACCCATAGAAAGTAACTAATCAAAATGAATATCTTATCTAGATTATCCTAGAGTTTCTTCTTCAATTCCCCCAACTTAATTGGGGAAATTCTATTAGATTCCTTGGAATATGTGTCACATCATGTATAAGTTATATTTAATACACAACATTGTCTTTTAGGGAAACACTAGGAATATCCTCAAGAAACACATAATCATATTAAAAAACAATAGGCACATTTTCAATTTTTATGTTCTCCCAAGACATTTGAGATAAATATCCCACATGAATAAGTATAAAACCCATATTATGGAAGTAATTTACATCAGTAGTCTGGGGTTATCATCAAACTGATAGATGATTTTTGGTTGACTAAAAATATCAAATGTATCTTCTTTTCCTTGAAAATTTATATGGGCTCTATAATTATAGTCTAAATCCATACATAATACTATATAAAATTCAATATAGTATGAATAATAATATTTTTAGGTAAAAAATTACCAGAAACATCTATCATTGAGTAATTACAAACATAAGATGCAATCAAAATATAATTAAGAGTTTTCACATCAAAATAAATATATAATCATTTAACTAGTGATGTGATACCCATATTAAAATATTTAGAAATAAATGTGTAGTTATGAAAAGAATAAAAAACATTCGAAATCTTGGTGTTGTTGATAATTTAACCATTAACCTTTTCTTTAGAGACTTATAATTTAAATTCAGGAATTCATAATCTTGTGCTTCTCCACCAAGAATACTTTTTAGTATATTCCATTGATGTTTGGGTAATTTGTTGGAATAGTGTACCCATATCCTTATAGTTAAAGAATTGTACTTTGATGGATTCTCCCTTTCCCATTAATTCACGAGCATAGTACCATTTTTCACCACACTTGAAACAAAATCCTTTTCACTTAATGAATATACCATGGTGTTTCCTTTCATAGGTAAAACGATTTGGAAAATACTTATTTATCTTATTCCTATTATACATTTTTTTCAATCATCATATTCTTATCTTGCTTTATTTAAAATATATATGACATGGAAATTTCATTCTTTATCTTTATAGAACATAAAAATATATCCTCATATTATTAGAATTTATGGGAGACTTGTTCCATTTGAAATATTTTCTCAATCCCATAAAATATATGGTCAATCAAGATATTTAGATTATATACATAGTCTAAAAAATTCCTTGATATCCCTATATGGTTAGCTTTATACATAGTAACATTTTCTTAATCTGTTTTTTCTAGACTTAGAAATTTTATCTATATATTTTCCTATTGTTCACGAGGAAAATATTTTTCTATAAATGGTCACTCAATCTACTTCAACTACATACCCTCTCTTATCCCTCCTCATTCATAATGTTTTAAAAGAACATCATTGATTTCCATCCCCATTGAGATGATAAACATCTATGAAAACCTTCTCTCTTTCATTACATCGCTAGCAAAGAAATAAATTTTCTAAGGAACATATCTATTTCTCAGCAACAAATGGATTTTTGGATCCATTGAAAGATGGATATTTTTGTCACAAAAAATGTTCTAACACTACCACACTATATTTGAGATCTTTTAGATAGTTCAGAAAAAAAATTATTTCTTATAACTAGATTCAGGTACCCCCAATATAGTTATAATTTGGTTAATTTCATTTATAGCTTGACCTCTATTACTTTTTACAAGAATTAAATCCAAAATGGATTCTGTTCGTTGATATGTATTCTATTCTATCTTCTAGGTTCCATTTCTGTATAATAGAATACACTAGACTAGATCATGACATAGATTATTTTTTTGTATAATTTTTAAACTAGTTAAACATAAACTAAAAATTTATGTGTATCTCATATTTGAATCATACACTTTTTTTATTTTGGAATATTAAAGAAAAAAAATCAAATCATTCATTTTGGTCTCAAAATAATTATTTATTTAATTCTAGAACATCCTTTTTTAGTTTCAAACCTTGTCCACAGTAATGACAAACTCACTGTGTAGAAGAATGTTGGTTTCGATATATTTGATAAACTCTTTTCAAGGTTATTATCCCTAGATTCATATCTTATAATACCACAACCACTTATAGTATCTAGATAGGTAATTATTCCTATAAAAAACACATAATCACTACATTTACAAAACTTTTGGATTTTATCCTATACTTAGAGTAATCCTCAAAGTAATTCATAAGGTTATGTTCTCTAATCTATTTTTTTTTTGAAAAACGTAGTTCTCAATGTTTATAGTAAATATCCACTCATGAAAAAATTAAATACATAAAATCAAGTAGCCTATGTTGGGTGGTTACTTTATTACATTTTTACTAGATACAAGAAATCACATACAAATATATAAAATAGTTTAATTGTCTTAGAGAACTAAATACATACACAATGGTAAAAATACATTTAAAATAATTAAATAAGTTATATTATTTTCTTTAAAAACGCATTATTTCCATTATAATATCTATGTATATTATACGTAACACACTCTTAGAATCATGGTTAAATGAAAAAAATTTAGGGGTGATCTAAAATTTTCATTAAGGGTGTGTATATAGTTGACGCTAATAAGGAATTAATAACATTGAAAGATTACATAATTACGAAATAAGGATATATAAATATTCATATAAACTTGAAACATTTAAATAGACATCGTAGCTATTAAAATCATCACAAGGACATTAATAACTTATTTCATGAAGATGGAATGTATAATTTGGGACATCTAAAACATACCTTCAAGGCCTCATTCCACGATATCCTACATAAATGGGTAGGGCCTTAGCCAAATACCAAACTAGTATATATCTTGATACCTATAGATGCATTGATCAGATATATAATTACAGACTCTAACTATAAATTAATAACTCCAAATTATTCATCATATGAATTAAGAATAAAACTTGATCAATATTCCATAAAATTCAATAACTGTCTATATTGGGAGAACTAAAATACACAATGTGTACACATTCACCATTAAAAGAGTTCATACAACTATCCAAAGAAACATGGGGGATGATATCATCAGATTAAATACACAAAAAATTAGAATATTTTACAAATTATGTTGACATAGATGAAAATACCATAAAAACATAATTACAAAATTTCATGAGAAAAATACCCATTTAATATTGAAATCATTTTTTAGAAATATAAAAATTCTAAAAATATTATAGATAATTTTTTTATTAAAATAACCATTGAAACATTTAATGTAATCTTAGAATCATTTAAATATAATTAATGTGGGAAATCCAGTTTATATTATACACATTACAACTAAGATTCTATTCATATTTTTGGTAAAAATTCAAAAGTGCCTCATTATGAAATTGAAAAGTATATTAATTTTTTTAAATAGTAAAAATTAAAAGATGGGTAATAAGGTCATTAACAAATAATTGAATTATAGTAAAAGGTTTCCTTAAAAACGATTCTGGAAGACAGGTACATGGGTGAAAACAAATCCCAACTGAGTAAAAAAAAGTCAGTTTTCATTAAAAAAAATATTATTTCAGTATCTTATGAATTTATAGTGAGGAAAATTAGTGGATAAAATTTAATTTATTGAAATAATTAAAATATAACTAAATATATTATTATAATATAAAAATATAAAATAATTTCCCAAACAATGTCTTAAACATAAATAATCCCAATTATTAATGGGTTGTAAAATAAACCCTTACCTCAGGTCTGACTTCTTTCATATGTGTTGTAACCTCATGTGTAATAAATATATATTTAGTGTATATATATTATAAACCAAATAATATATTTAAAATCTTATGTAATTTACTTTTAATCTTTTATCACACATTTCATAACAATTCTATATTAAAATAACAATTATGGGTGTTAAGTGATTTTTTTCATTTATGTTCTGGTTTTATAGTATTGGTTATTGTACTTTTATCATGGTTCCATGATATAAAAGGTGATAATAAATATTTAAATATTACATATATTTAATATATATTTAGAGTCAACCAAAAAAAATGGGATAGAAAAATTAATTACATTGTTCATAGAGATGCTAGGTTGTAGGTATGCAGAAACATTATTTTCACTTTTTATAGATGGAATTAAATGAAGGTAAATGATAATTCAAATTAATTGAATTATTACTATTTCAAATATATCATATATATATATGTATTAAATATATCATTATTACCATTCCTATATAAATGAAATGAACAATGAATCACAACTCATTGTGGAGGTGGTAGTCCACATGTATGCATGTGTGATGTTATCATTTTTCATTGACGGAAAATATATAGGATAATGTTGGTTTCATAATAATAATAACATTTAATTATATTTTTTATAAATATATTTTTATTTTATGACAAATCCCACATATTTATAAAAGGTAAAAGAGTATGTAAAAAAAATTGGTCAGTTTAGGAGATAACCACTGTTTGAATAAACACCTTCAATTATCTTATTAAATACCCTAGGGTTGGTATATTTGGAAGACACTATATCATGTATGAACATTATAGGGGAGATTTTTGTGAGGGTTTTCTCAGCTATATGGATCATAGTGGTGTGAATAAAAGATAAAATGGGTGCCTGTTTATAAGGGAGGAAAAGGACACACATTGGATTACCTAAAACATTTGACCGTAATCAAGACAGTTTAAATAAAACTAATTCATAATTTCATTAAATTAAAATGAAAAATGTTTTTTTCCAAATATCATCATCAAATTTAATTTATGCAGGTTTTTGTGTTATTCTAAACATTATATTTTGGTTTAACCCCATAGTCATCCAATTATAATCTTAACTATCATAATGACTCGTTAATATAAAAGAGATATAATTTTTCATAAAATGTAAAACCTAGACCATAAATGGAAAATAAATTCAATTTTACAACATACTTTTTCCTTATTTTCCTATTTAAATTTTTTTAATTTTTTTTAATTAATTTAATAAAATATTTTTTTAAAAATATCATTATTGGCCTTTTTAAATTATTCATTTAATTGGCCTTTAAATACATAAAGAAAAATAATTATTTAAAATGTAATCCTTTCAAAAATCACTAATATATTATATAAACTTATAAATTTAATGTAATAAAATAATTCAAACAAATTTTATTACTATTAAATTTTTTAAAATCATTTATTTTATTTTCATATTAATTTAATTAATATTATGATATTTTTTATAATAATTTAAGGTAATTAAATAATGAATACAAATTTAAATAAATTTATATCATAAAAATAATATCACTATCAAAACATAACCATTAATATTCATTGTTAGTTTATTTTTATCCCAATGTGATCATAAAATAGATGATTAAAGTTATGTGAGTGACATTTGGTATTTTTAATTACATAAATTAATATAAAGGTCAATATCAATGAAAAAAGGAAAAAATGGGGATATATTATGTAATGATTGAATAATGGTCTAAATATACTCATATAATAGTATAAATTCAAATTTATGGTCTATTTTTTCAACCTTATATCATGGTTTAAACCATATTTTATCGATTTTATACTTATCGAGGTGGAAAATATTTACTAATTCATCTATTCTTGATGAACAAACAAAGTATCCAATTTACCAAATATGATCCAACTAATTCCAAATTTGAAATCCATTTTAAATGATTCAATTTCTATAAATGGATGAAATTAATTTTAATACATATTCGTTAAACACAACGATAAGCAATTTTTAGAAAAAATGTGTTTTAAGCATAAAAAATAATTTATTTTTATAAAATTTAATTTAAAATATTAGTTTAATGTTAGAAAAATGATTAAATATTATATATATATATCATAAAAATCCTTCATTAATAATAATTAATTTAATTTAATCATATAAAAACCCATTTCACACACAAATCTAGTTTTTCATAAAAGTAACTCTTTTACATTCAAATGATTTTTATATTCATTTATAATTAATTGATAAACTATGAATTCATTCCATACATGGGTAAAAAAATTCATAATTTATTTATTCATATTCGTACCCCAAAATCTAATAACTAGGAGATAACTTTCACATTAAATAATAATATCTCTATAGTATATCATGGTTCCATTAAACTTAGTGTTGCATGTAATTAAAGATAGGAATGAAATAAAACATACTTATATATAAATAAATAAAATTGGATTTTCCATTGTTGAGATACATAGATCATGTAGTGTGAGTAAGCTCAGAGAGGTGGTCTTTATTTTTAAGTGAGTGGAGAGGTGCTCATGGAATTACATAAATTGTAAAATTAATATAAATATAGTTTCCTGTTTGTGTGGATAAAATTTATTATATATGTTTAATAGGATGGATATATGTAACCCCCCGAGATTTTATGAAAAATATTCTTTTAATTTCATTGATGTCTTATGTTGTACGTTACACCAAAATTAGCTTGTGCTATTCTCAACACCGTATTAGCTTGCAGTATATGAAACACTATTTTTGGCCATGTTACACACAATTTCAAGTTTGTTTTGTGGAAATTATTCTACCCAAAATTAAGTATAGATTTTTTTAATGTATAAATGAAATAAATTTTGATTATGTTATATGCAACACCAAACAAGGATTTCACTACAGGCAGCCCTAACTTGGCTTTCATTACACACAATCAAGACCTTCTTCGATAGCGTGTGTAGTACGCAATACAAAGTTTCACTAACGATATATTATTATAATATTATTATGAACTAGCAGTTATGAATAGTAATTCCCACTTTTTAAAATTTTATAAATATTATCTTTCAAAATGGACTTCATTTTTGGATTCGGAATATCGAAATTAGCCTATGGTGAATTTTTTGTATTTTTCTGAAAACATTCAATTTTTGAACAATAGTGAAAACACTTGGTTACAATTTAAAAACCAACTTTTTATTTTAATAATTATTTATTTTATTTTATTTTATTTTAGGTAACCATTAACACATAATACCTATATATGTTCAATGTAATTCATTAGAGTCATTTTATAGTAATTTTATATATATATAAATTTTTTTGAACTTTTCATCGTCTTTTACCCACCTCCTAGGAGAATTTGAAAAATTACATAAAATTTAATTTTACCGCTTTTGTGAGTGGAATTTCAAAAATCCGAGAGACACGGTTAATATGAAAGAGTAAAATGTGCTACAATAAGATAAAAATATTTTTTTTAATAGTAACTTTTTATTTTTATTTACCACGGTTAAAAGTAAATAGGGTAATTAAGGGTAGAAATGATATTATTATTACCCTAACACATGTCCTAATTCTATTGGATAAGTTTAATTCGACAAAAAAACAAATTTATAAATAAAATATTATCATTTAGGTCCACATGGATTAGATTAGGACATTTATTATGATTTTATTTAAAGAAGAGTTAAAATAGTTAAAATCAAAGTTCAATAAATAAAACATTTTTAATATAGGGTTATACATAAGATAAATTCGAAAATAGTTATTAATTAGAAAGATATAAATATTTCCTACATAATGGTATTTTATTTATAATTTTTAGACCTTAAATAAATTTATTTATTTATGACACAATGATGATGCAGTAATTACCTTATTAATGAAATATTAACATAATTGCTGTTATAAATACCCAAATAAACGTAATTTGAGACTTTTTATAAATTAAAATAATATTTTAGGTTAATATGATATGTTAGTATAGATTTAGTTAACTTTTTTCGAACTAAACATTCTATTATGAGTTTCAAAAAATTCAATTACCAAATAGTGTCAAAATTGACATAAAATAGTTTTTAAAACAAATATTATATTATTAATTGTTATTCTATTCATAAAAATATTAGGATCGGCCACATGATTTACATAAGGTTATATATATTAATAATGAACCACTTGGGGGTCTTTTTTATTGTTATAGTATGTTTATTAACCATATAGTTTAATAAAACAAGAATACACAGTAATAGTATAATTATTTAACTTAGAGTTAAATCTAAATGATAAGGTTAAAAGAGTAACCTAAACTTGTATAAAACCTATTGGTTGAGAGGATTTTTACCCATACCTGCATTATCTTCTAAATAAATCAATTTGGAGCTATTATAAATATAATATGATTTTGTTATAAAATAATATTTTAAGTTTTTTCTATGGTACCCCTCTCCTCCCATATAAAAGGGAACCTCCTCTATCTTGTCTTTACACAATTTTGACCCTTCATGCTTGGACAAACCCTACCAATTTCTTTTCTCCACATTCCTATAAACATTCTGGAGGTTATGGTCTCCTCAAAGGACCAACTCTAGTGCCTTAAGAGGAAGCTTAAAATGGGTGCGTCGAAGAAGAGGTAATCTCTTCTACCAATTCTTTCAAGTTTATTTCTTCTTAAACTTATTCTTATTTATTTTTTTCATAATAAATTAATAATATAAGTATCAATAATATACTGAAATGTTATTATAAATATTAAACAACCCTATTTCACCTTATATCCATCACACGAAAAATGAAATCACCGCACGTGCGTACGTACAGAATAAAGTCTCCACGCCAAGGTGTAATCTGTTTTTCCACCTCCACCTTACTTGAATGGGTATAATGGTGTAAATAATAACCATATATATAGTTATTATAAAATCATACTGATACTGAGATATTATATCATCCACTCCAATTCAATTCAATAATTATGGGAACGATATCATCGCTCGTGCGTACGTACAGATTACGGTCTCCGTGACGCGATGAGATTCATTCTCCATGTTAACAATTCATGAATGATAATAAAGTATATATAATGAATAATAATTAAATATATGACATAATAAATCTACTTGATTTATGTATATTTATATTTCATCTACTTACTTCCATTCAAGTCCATAAGGAAAGAAAAACAGTGTTCATGCGTACGTACGACCTACCTTCTCCATGAATGGTGTATTTCATTTCATTTATCTATCTAATATATATATATATATACACTGAATTTATATGATATATAAATCATTATTTACATTCTGAAAGTACGTAAATCATTATATACATAATAATAATATCAAGATCAACAATTCTAAACATTAACGATAAATAAAACGATTTTACCCAAAATGCTACTTTAACATGGAATTTACAAAAGAACGGGTATTATAAGGTCATAAGTGAACCATATATGAAACCATAACAATGAATATGATTAGGTAATAAGTCAATGACATTATTTAAATCATTATACAGGAGGTTTGGATATATACGAATCATATCGGACATAAGGTAAGGGATAATTTTGCAATCTCAATTTTATCCGAGATTGCTTATACGTAAGTATTTACTGGGGTTGTATTTTTCATACATTCCCATAAAATGTTTTTCATAAAGTATTTAATATTCTTCCATGTATTTTTAATTTCATTTTAACCCCTCTCTGACTTTTACTTTGTATCATGGAAGGAATCTTTCTTTTGTTTACCATACGAGGGACTTTTTTAACTTTTCTAGCAAAATTACGTGGAGAATGTTTTTTTAACTTATACGACATGAATAGATTTTTATGGTTCCATAACGCCAAATTTTAATGAATATTACTCTATAATATTTCATGATTATTTTCAATAAAATCTTTTTTTCTTAAATTGAATTTCATTTTGGGAAAAGAAAATGATTTTGAAGAAGAAAGGTTATTTTCTTCAAGAATTAATTTCAAGTGTTTTCTCAAAACAATATTCCATTTAAGATGGAATTATTTAGAATGATTATGTTTCAAGTATAATGTCTCTATTATTTACATGGTTTTATTATTATTATGATGAAAAGATATCCATTTGTTTTATGTGGATTAAATTATGATGGGATGATGTTTATGAAACATATTTTATTCTTTGGGTTATGATGAATGATTTATGTTTAATTTGTGGCACAAGTAAGAATGATTTCATTATTACATGGGTGGGACCTATATCTCCCTCAAATTCATTGGGTAAAGATTTATATCTCATGAGATATACATGGATGGAACGACAAGTTAATCCGGTTCAATGATACATGACTGGAATGAGAAGTGAACTCGATTCAGTAAGGGACTTTGTCCACTAAAATTGTCTTGGCAATAATGCCTTGTCTACTATGGAAATCCTATAAATTTCATAATGGTTTTCCAAAATTACATGTTTTATTACCATGCCATTTTATAATGATTAATGTTCTATTATGACCTATTCCTTATATACTGCCATGTTTTATGTCATTGCTCAATTTTTGATGTTTAATCATTTTTGTCATTTTTATAAGTTTAAATGTATATGGTTTGTTTTATTTTTTCCATTATTACCCTTACTGAGCATTTTTGCTCACCCTTTATATGTTTTATTTTCCCTATGATATAAAGAAAGGATTTAGGTAAGAAAACAAAAGGGGACGATCTTTATGGGTGATGTTGAAGATTTTTCACCATTATTAGAATATTATGTTCCGAGTTCCCAAAGACACTAAACTATTTCGATTCTTGAGTTTTAGTTTTTGTTATGTATTAAGTATTCCAAAAAAGTAATGTAATGTCCATGTACTTCAAACTTTGGGTCTCTATAGTTGGTATCAGAGGAAAGGATTAGTTAACCTTCAAAAACTTGGATGTGAAAACTTTAGTGAGATCCCTAGAGATATTTCTAAGGTATGTCTTGGTATGTCCCAATGTTTAAGTATAAGTATAGGTTATAGTCCTAGAATTATGGTAACGATCATAGAATTAAACCTAAGATGATAGATATTCATGGTACTCCTCCTTTATTATGTTTTTTTACCTAGCATGATTAATTCCTCTCACACTATTCTTTTTGGGTTTTAGAAAATAGCTGGAAATAGGAAGATTCACGATAATGGAGGATATGATGGGCAATGGAATGATATTCTTCATGAGAAACCAAATGAAACGGGATTTGGAAGTCCAAACATCGTTATTATCCCTAATCAGCAATCTTATAATATGATCAATAATCTCAACTTTGGTATGTTTCTTGACTCAGTTAATAAGAGAAATATGGAGTTTCATGATGATCATAGAGGAAAGAAAGTTCAATTTCCATCATGTAAATCATGTGGTAAGTGGCATCAGGGAGAATGTTTCAAAGGAAGTGGATGATGCTTTGGGTGTGGAAAAGAAGGACACAAAGCCAGTAATTTTAAAAGAAAATGGTTTAGTTAACACCATGGACAAGTATAATGGTATTTCTAAGACATCCACAGTGGTTAAATAGTTTAAATGAGGAA
Organism: Viscum album; assembly: GCA_963277665.1. Lineage (NCBI taxonomy): Eukaryota > Viridiplantae > Streptophyta > Magnoliopsida > Santalales > Viscaceae > Viscum > Viscum album. The sequence goes on along the minus strand of OY728137.1, from coordinate 198,434,096 downwards.
TGTACGGGAATTATGAAAACCAATGCTCTAAGGGAAAATTTCATGAAGAGAGTCACCATGGTAATATGGGTAGTATTTATGTTGATGATGATGAAGAGACTATAAATTATATATAAGATGGAGGAAATGATGATGCTCATTCAGTGGTTTAAGAAGGTAGTGGAATTATTGTATGTTTATCAAGAATATTGTTTGGTACTATGTAATAAAGAAAGATCTAAGGATTGTTACACTGTTGTCTTTCCTTGAGTTTTTGAAAGTATATGATGAATGGTACCATTAACCATGAAAGAATATTAAAATATTTTTTGAAGGTAGATGATATGTGCATAAGGAAAGGATAAGGAGATAATGAGATGTTTGATAGTATTAATGATCTCATGACTGATATAAGGACAAAGTGATATCATGGATTGAGTATATAAAAATTTTGGGATTATGGTATGTGGAAGGAGTTAACTTTTGAAATCATTCGTGTTTACTCTAAGGTTCAATGGGTATTCATTTTTAAAGTGAAGTGATGATTAAATAATTCCCATGTTTGTAATGTGACCAACAATATATATATATCTTATGATATATGAGTGATAAATGATTGTATTCAATTCTTTGTAGATTACCTTTATAGTAATCGTTTTATTTATACTACGAGATTGGACAGAAGTTTTTTGGATAAACATAATGATTGGAATAGATTAAGTTCGACATCAGATAGAATTGTTTAAGGCTAGAAGATTTTGTTATGTTATAATAGTATAGTTTTAAAAAAAGGGCAACCCATAGGACGGGTGAAAACCCGTCGCGTCGGACAAGGTTGCGGGAATCGAACCCACAACAGAAGTGTGATAGGCCTTTATCACCTACCACTGGCCAACAAGAAGTCCCTGGTTAGTAAAAAATAATTTTATTTTATTAATCAGGATTGTAGATGAAGTATAAGTCCATTTTGGAACCACATCTGATTAATCAATCCATAGATGGACTTAGGTATATATCATTTTCTAACTTATGTTTGAGACAAATTGAATGACATATCATTCTATCACATGATCTGATAAAACTTTGTGAAAGAAAAATTCAACTTCATTTCTTTAAGTGATAAAGTGAAAATTGTTCGAGGCACGAGCAATGTTGACATTGTACCAAAATCAAGTATGAATTTCTTTTAATTCAAAAATTCTTCAACATTGGGGAAATGATCTTGAAAATAAAAAATGTTGTCTCAGTGTCCATATATCCTATGAATCAAATGGTACCTTAGATTATCTCAAATTTTTGGCTTAGTGATTGTTGGATATATCATATCCATGTCCTCTACCACTCTCCATCAGAACTTTATAATTAGATTTCCCTTCTATATCCATATTTTAACCTATGTTCTCCTATGTGGAATGTAACACCCCAAGATTTTATAAAAAATATTCTTTTTAATTTCATTAATGTCTTGTGTTGTACATTACACCAAAAGGAGCTTGCACAACACGCATCCTTGACTTTCCTTTCATTACACGCAATCGCGAACTTCCTTGATAGCGTGTGTAGTATGCAATACCGAGTTTCACTAAACAACGATATGCTATTAAAATATTATTAAAACTAGCCGTTATGAATAGTAATAACCACTTTTTGAAATTTTGTAAATTTTATTTTTCAAAATGGATTTCATTTTTGGATTCAGAATATCGAAATTATCTTAGTGTGAAATTTTGGTAATTTTCAGATAACTTTCATATTTTGATGAATAGTGGAAATTACTAAATTTTAATTAAAAACAACTTCTTCAATCGAAATAATTAATAGTGATAAATTATTAATTTTAGAGGTTTAAAGTATATTTAGAATATATTTTTACAATTTAATACAATAACGGTCATTGGATGTAATTTCACATTTAAACCACTTATAAACAAGTTTCAATCTTTTGATATTTATTATCTCTTAAAACACGCTACTTGTTTTAACGACGGGAATTAATTTTTAAATTAGTTAATGAAACTGATATGTTTTGAATTTGGTAAAATAGAAATCATTTTTGAGTTCATAATATCAAATATAGCTTAGGCCTAATTTTTGGTATTTTTCTGAAAACTTTCAATTTTTGATGAATAGTGAAACCACTAAGTGGTAGTTAAAAAAACTGAATTGTTCATAAAACTTAATTTTACCGCTTCTGTGAGTGGAATTTCGAAAATCCGAGAGACATGGTTAATATCAAGGACTAAAATGTGGTTCAATGAGATGAAAATAATTTTTGGTGAATAGTAACTTTTTACTTTTTTTACCACGGTTAAAAGTAAATAGGGTAATTAAGGGTAAAGATGATATTATTATTACCCTAACACATTTCCTAATTCTATTGGATAAGTTTAATTCGACCAAAAACAAACTTAGGAATAAAATATGACCATTTAGGCCCACTTGGATTAGATTAGTACATTTATTATTAATTTATTTATAGAAGGGTTAAAAGAGTTAAAATCAAAGTTTATTTACTAAAACATTTTTAATATGGGGTTATACATAAGATAAATTCGACTGTAAATATTCATTAAAAAGATAAAAAGATTTCCTACATAAGGGTATTTTATTTTTAATTTTTAGACATAAATAATTTAATTTATTTATGACACAATAATGATGCAGTAATTATCTTATTAATGAAATATTGACATAATTGATGTTATAAACACCAAAATAAATGTAATTTGAGACTTTTTATGAATGACACTAATTTTCTAGTTTACTATGATATATTAGTGTTGATTTAATCAACTTGGTTCGAACATATAATTCTGTTATGACTTTCACAAAAATCATATATCAAATAGTGTCAAAATTGACACAAAATAGTTTTTAAATCAAATATTATATTATTAAGTGTTATTCTATTCCTAAAAATCTAAGGTTCGGCCAAATTACTTAGATAAGGATATATATATTAATAATAAACAATTTGGGGTTCGTTTGGTATGTTATAGTAAGTGTATTAACCATATAGTGTAAGAAAACAAAAAGACACGGTAAAAGATAAATTATTTAACTTAGAGTTAAATCTAATTTATAAGGTTAAAATAATAATCTCAACTTGTATAAATCCTATTGGTTGATAGTATTTCGACCCATCCCCACTTTAGCTTCGAAATAAGACCCTTTGGAACCAATATAAACCGATTTTGACTTTAATATAAAATAATATTTTGAGATATTTCTAAGGTGCCCCTCTCCTCCCTTATAAAAGGACACCTCCTCCCCCTCCTCCTCACACCAATTTGAGCACTCAAGCTCGGCCAAAACCTGCCAAAATCCTTTCTCCACTTCCCTAGAATAATCCTAGTGGTCCTGGTCTTCTTCAAAGACCAATCTTAGTTCCCTAAGTGGAGGATTCAAAGAGGCGTTTCAAAGAAGAGGTAATATCCATTACCGATCTTTTCAATTTCTTTCTTATTCAACTTCTTATTCTTTAGTTGTTTCATGATAAAGTAATAAAATCAGTATTACTTACATACTGATATGTTATTATAAATATTAAACCACCCTAATTCACCTTCTATCCATCCTACGGAAAAATGAAATCACCGCGCGTGCGTACGTACAGAATACCATCTCCACGCCGTGGTGTAATCTATTTTCCATCATAACCTTACAAGGATGGGTATAATGGTGTAATGAGTATCTATATATGGTTATTATAAAGTGATATTGATACTGAAATAGTTTACATACACTTCAACACAATTCCATGGGAACTATATCATCACTCGTGCGTACGTACGGACTACCGTCTCCACGACGTGATGAGATTCATTCTCAATGATTAACCATTCATGAATTATTATAAAGTATATATAATAAGTACTAATGAAATATATGACAGAATAATGATACTGGATTTATGTAAATTTATATGTATGTCATCTACTTAACTCCATTCACTTCAATAAGGAAACGAAAACAACGTTCATGCGTACGTACGGACTACCGTCTCCATGAACGGTGTATTTCATTCCATTTATTGATATTATATATATATATATTCTGAATATATATTATATATAAATCATGTTTTACATTCTGCATATAAGTAATCATGATCCAAGTAATCATATTAATAATTACATGTTAAAAACACGAATGACAAATGAGGCGATTTTACCCAAAACGCTACTTTAACATGAATTTACAAAAGAACAGGTAATATAAAGTCATAAGTGGACCATATATGATATAATAACAATGAGTATGATTCTGGAATAAGTTAATAACATGATTTAAATCATTATATAGGAGGTTCAGACACTTACGAAGCAAGTCGGACCTAAGGTAAGGGAAATATCACAATCTCACTTTTATCCGAGATTGTTTTTACTTTGGTAATTACTGGGGTGTATTTTATCATCCACATCCATGTTCCCTCAATATTTAATATTATTTCCATCCTTCTACAATATTTTATATCCAATTTTACCCTTCGGTGAGTTTTTTGTAAAAGATAAGAAAGGAATCTTTTGTCGTTTTCATACGAGGTACTTTTTGAATTTTCCGACAAAAGTACGAGAAGAATGTTTTTTTTAAATTATACGGCACGAACGGATTTTTACGGTTTTATAAAGCCTTATTTTCATGAAGCTTCCTCCAAAAGATTTCATGACTATTTTCAATAAAATCTCTTTCTTTTAAAATTGCATGACGTTTTGTGAAAAGAAATTGATTTTGAAGAAGAAAGGATATTTTCCTCAAGAATTCATTTCAAGTGTTTTATCAAAATTATTTTCCATCTAAGATAACATAGGGTTCTGTTTTTATTCCTATTATTACATTGATTTGGTTATGTTGTGATGGAATTATTTTTATGAATTCCTTTATCTTATATGAATTGTTTTATGATGTCACGATGTTTACGAATCCCATTTTTACTACATGGGTTATGAAATGATGTATGATTTATGATTTTGTGGCACACATAAGAATGGTATCATTATGAGATGTGTGGGACCTATATCTCCCTCCAATGCATTGGGTAAAGATTTTATATCTCATGAGATAGTCATGGATGAAATGGTAGGTTATATCGGTTCAGTGAAACAGGACTGAAACGAGGGTTACTCAATTCAGAAATGGACTTTGTCCACTAAGATATTCTTGGAAATGAGTCATGACTAACAAGAAATGATTCTCTATGATTATGTGTGTATTCCAAAAAGTTTCATGTTTTATGTTATGCTTATTGGGATTTCAATTCAATACTATTATTTATCCCATGTTATGAAATTATGCTCTCTTTTGCAGGTTAAGATTTCCAAAAGTTATGTTCTTATGAATATGATGTGATTGATTTTTCTTTTGTTTACCCTTACTGAGCATTTGAGCTCACCCTTTTATGTTTTCTTTTCCCCAGGATATAAAGAAATGTTTTAGGTAAAAAAAGGGAAGATCTTTATGGGAGATATTGAAGATCATTCACCACGATTAGAAGATTACGTTCTGAGTTTCCAAAGACACTAAACTATTACGATCCTTGTGTGTGTGTTTTTGTTATGTACTAAGTATTCCGCAAAAGTAATGTAATGTCCATGTACGTCTATCTTCGGGTCTCTACAGTTGGTATCAGAGGAAAGGTTTAGTCAACCTTTGGAAACTAGGATGCGAAAACGTTAGTGAGATCCCTAGAGATATTTCTAAGGTATGTCTAGGGATGCCCCTAAGGATAATTATACGTATAGGATATAGTCCTAGAACTATGGTAACGAAATTAGATTAAACCAAAGATGTTAGATATTGAAGTTACTCCCCCTATATTATGATTTTTTCCTCTCACACTATTCTTTTTGGGTTTTAGAAAATGGCTGGAAACACGGTGATTCACGATAGTGGAGGATATGATGGACAATGGAATGATATTTTTCATGAGCAACCAAATGAAATGGGATTTGGAAGTCCAAAAATCATTATTATGCCGAATCAGAAATCTCATAATATGATCAATAAAGTAAAATTTGGTAAGTTTGCTGACTCGGCTAATAAAAGAAAGATGGAGTTTCATGATGATCATAGAGGAAAGAAAGTTCAATTTCCATATGTAAATCATGTGGGAAGAGGCATCAAGGAGAATGTTTCAAAGGAACTGGAAGATGCTTTGGGTGTGGAAAAGAAGGACACAAAGCCAGTAAGTGCAAAGGAAAAGGTTCAGTTAACACCAGGGATGAGGATAATGGTATTGCTACGAAATCAACAATGGTTAAATGTTTTAAATGTGGAATGTACGGGCATTATACAAACAAATGCCCTAAGGGAAAGTCTCATGAAGAGAATCAGTATGGTCGTATGGGTAGTATTTATGTGGATGATGATGAAGAGACTACAAATGATATGTGAGATGAAAGAATTGTTGAAACTCGGTCAATGGTTTAAGAATGTAGTGGAATGATTACATGTTTATCATGTGTAATGTTGTATAAGTAATCTCATGGTACTATGGAATAAAGAGACATCTAAGGATTGTTACACTGTTGTCTTTACTTAAGTTTTGAAAGTGTATGATTAATGGTACCAGTATCCATGAAAGGTTATTCAGATATTTTTGGAATGTAGATGATATGCGCATAATGAAGGGATAAGACGATAATGAGATGTTTGATTGTATTCATGAGCTCATGATTGATATAAGGACTAAGTGATATCATGGTTTGAGTATATAGAATATTGAGGATTTTGGTATGTGGAAAGTGTTAACTTTTAACTACATTCATGTTTTCACTAAGGCTCAATGGGTATTCAAGAGAATACATGATTAAGGACTTTGAATGTTTGGAATATGACCAATAAAACATATCTTATGATATATGGGGATCAACGATGGTATTAAATCTCTGGTAATCGTTTTCACTATGTTATGAGAGTGGACTGCAGTATTATGGATAAGCCTAAAGATTGGAATGGATTATGTTGGACATAAGTTAGTATTGTTTAAGGATAAAAGTTTTTTCGATATTATTGATGAGATTTTATAGTAATATATTTTCAGAAAAAGGACAACCTGCAGGATGGGCGACAGCCCATCGCTTCGGACAAGGCTGTGGGAATCGAACCCACAACCGAAGTGCGACTGGCCTTTATCGCCTACCACTGGCCTACAGGAAGTCCCTGTTTAGTAGAAACTAGTTTTATTATATTAAGAAGTATGATATATGAAGTATTAGTCCATTTTAGGAACCATATATGATTAATCTCACTATAGAATGACTTATGTATATTTAATAACTTTTGCTAACCTTTTGATTAAGTCATATGGAATGACCCGTCATTCTATCACATGATCTGCTAACACTTCACGAATAACAAATTAAACTTCATTTATTTAAGAGATGAAGTGGAAATTGTTCAAGGCACAAACAACAGTGAGATCGTACCAAAATAAAGTAAGTATTTATTCTAATTCAAATTCTTCAACTTTAGGGAAACAATCTTGAAAATCAAAAATGTTGTCCTAGTGCTCTTATATCTGATTAATCAGATGGTACCTTAGATCGTCACAAATTTATGGATTTGTGATTGCTGGATTTTCCACAGCCATGTTCTCTACCACTCTCCATCAGAACATGATGGTTAGATTTCTCTTCCATGTCCATATTTTCACCTATGTTCTCCTATGTGGATACCCAGTGATTAGTTAACTTGGGTAACCATTACGTTTTATACTTTAGTTTTTAAAGATAAGTTTTGGTATTCCTTTTTATGATGTGGGTTTCTATCAAAGAAAAATTCGAATAGTAAACCATTTATAACCCCCGACAAATTTTGAGGGCGAAATTCATTTTAAGGGGGGTAGAATGTAACACCCCGAGATTTTATGAAAAATATTCTTTTTAATTTCATTAATGTCTTGTGTTGTACGCTACACCAAAAGGAGCTTGCACAACACGCATCCTTGACTTGCCTTTCATTACACGCAATCGCGAACTTCCTTGATAGCGTGTGTAGTACGCAATACCGAGTTTCACTAAACAACGATATGCTATTAAAATATTATTAAAACTAGCCGTTATGAATAGTAATAACCACTTTTTGAAATTTTGTAAATTTATTTTTCAAAATGGATTTCATTTTTGGATTTGGAATATCGAAATTAGCTTAGTGTGAAATTTTGGTAATTTTCGGATAACTTTCATATTTTGATGAATAGTGGAAATTACTAAATTTTAATTAAAAACAACTTTTTCAATTGAAATAATTAATAGTGATAAATTATTAATTTTAGTGGTTTTAAAGTATATTTAGAATATATTTTTACAATTTAATACAATAATGGTCATTGGATGTAATTTCACATTTAAACCACTTATAAACAAGTTTCAATCTTTTGATATTTATTATCTCTTAAAAACACGCTATTTGTTTTAACGACAGGAATTAATTTTTAAATTAGTTAATGCAACTGATATGTTTTTGAATTTGGTAAAATAGACATCATTTTTGAGTTCATATTATCAAATATAGCTTAGGCCTAATTTTTGGTATTTTTCTGAAAACTTTCAATTTTTGATGAATAGTGAAACCACTAAGTGGTAGTTAAAAAAACTGAACTGTTCATAAAACTTAATTTTACCGCTTCTGTGAGTGGAATTTCGAAAATCCGAGAGACACGGTTAATATCAAGGACTAAAATGTGGTTCAATGAGATGAAAATAATTTTTGGTGAATAGTAACTTTTTACTTTTTTTACCACGGTTAAAAGTAAATAGGGTAATTAAGGGTAAAGATGATATTATTATTACCCTAACACATTTCCTAATTCGATTGGATAAGTTTAATTCGACCAAAAACAAACTTAGGAATAAAATATGACCATTTAGGCCCACTTGGATTAGATTAGGACATTTATTATTAATTTATTTAAAGAAGGGTTAAAAGAGTTAAAATCAAAGTTTATTTACTAAAACATTTTTAATATGGGGTTATAGATAAGATAAATTCGACTATAAATATTCATTAGAAAGATAAAACAATTTCCTTCATAATGGTATTTTATATGTAATTTTTAGACATTAAATAATTTAATTTATTTATGACACAATGATGATGCAGTAATTATCTTATTAATGAAATATTGACATAATTGATGTTATAAACACCAAAATAAATGTAATTTGAGACTTTTTATGAATTACACTAATTTTCTAGGTTACTATGATATATAATGTTGATTTAATAAACTTTGTTCGAACATATAATTCTGTTATGACTTTCACAAAAATCATATATCAAATAGTGTCAAAATTGACACAAAATAGTTTTTAAATCAAATATTATATTATTAAGTGTTATTTTATTCCTAAAAATCTAAGGTTTGGCCAAATGACTTAGATAATGATATATATATTAATAAAAAACAATTTGGGGTTCGTTTGGCATGTTATAGTAAGTGTATTAACCATATAGTGTAAGAAAACAAAAAGACACGGTAAAAGTTAAATTATTTAACTTAGAGTTAAATCTAATTGATAAGGTTAAAATAATAATCTCAACTTGTCTAAATCATATTGGTTGATAGTATTTCGAACCATCCCTACTTTAGATTCGAAATAAGACCCTTTGGAACCATTATAAACCAATTTTGACTTTAATATAAAATAATATTTTGAGATATTCCTAAGGTGCCCCTCTCCTCCCTTATAAAAGGACACCTCCTCCCCCTCCTCCTCACACCAATTTGAGCACTCAAGCTCGGCCAACCACTGCCAAAATCCCTTCTCCACTTCCCTAGAATAATCCTAGAGGTCCTGGTCTTCTTCAAAGACCAATCTTAGTTCCCTAAGTGGAGGATTCAAAGAGGCGTTTCAAAGAAGAGGTAATATCCATTACCGATCTTTTCAATTTCTTTCTTATTCAACTTCTTCTTCTTTAGTTGTTTCATGATAAAGTAATAACATCAGTATTAGTTACATACTGATATGTTATTATATATATGAAACAACCCTAATTCACCTTCTATCCATCCTACGGAAAAATGAAATCACCGCGCGTGCGTACGTACGGAATACCGTCTCCACGCCGTGGTGTAATCTATTTTCCATCATAACATTACAAGGATGGGTATAATGGTGTAATGAGTAACTATATATGATTATTATAAAGTGATATTGATACTGAAATAGTTTACATACACTTCAACACAATTCCATGGGAACGATATCATCGCTCGTGCGTACGTACGGACTACCATCTCCACGACGCGATGAGATTCATTCTCAATGATTAACCATTCATGAATGATTATAAAGTATATATAATAAGTACTAATGAAATATTTGACATAATAATGATACTGTATTTATGTAAATTTATATTTATTTCATCTACTTAACTCCATTCACTTCAATAAGGAAACGAAAACAGCGTTCATGCGTACGTACGGACTACCGTCTCCATGAACGGTGTATTTCATTCCATTTATCGATATTATATATATATATATTCTGAATATATATTATATATAAATCATGTTTTACATTCTGGATATAAGTAATCATGATCCATGTAATCATATTAATAATTACAAGTTAAAAACACGAACGACAAATGAGACGATTTTACCCAAAACGCTACTTTAACATGAATTTACAAAAGAACAGGTAATATAAAGTCATAAGTGGACCATATATGATATAATAACAATGAATATGATTCTGTAATAAGACAATAACATGATTTAAATCATTATACAGGAGGTTCGGACACTTACAAAGCAAGTCGGACCTAAGGTAAGGGAAATATCACAATCTCACTTTTATCCGAGATTGTTTTTACTTTGGTAATTACTGGGGTGTATTTTATCATCCACATCCATGTTCCCTCAATATGTAATATTATTTCCATACTTCTACAATAGTTTATATCCAATTTTACCCTTCGGTGAGTTTTTTGTAAAAGATAAGAAAGGAATCTTTTGTCGTTTTCGTACGAGGTACTTTTTGACATTTCCGACAAAAGTACGAGAAGAATGTTTTTTTTTAACTTATACGGCACGAACAGATTTTTACGGTTTTATAATGCCTTATTTTCATGAAGCTTCCTCCAAAATATTTCATGACTATTTTCAATAAAATCTCTTTCTTTTAAAATTCCATGACGTTTTGTGAAAAGAAATTGATTTTGAAGAAGAAAGGATATTTTCCTCAAGAATTCATTTCAAGTGTTTTATCAAAATTATTTTCAATCTAAGATAACATAGGGTTCTGTTTCTATCCCTATTATTACATTGATTTGGTTATGTTGTGATGGAATTATTTTTATGAATTCCTTTATCTTATAAGAATTGTTTTATGATGCCACGATGTTTACGAATCCCATTTTTACTACATGGGTTATGAAATGATGTATGATTTATGATTTTGTGGCACACATAATAATGGTATCATTATGAGATGGGTGGGACCTATATCTCCCTCCAATGCATTGGGTAAAAATTTTATATCTCATGAGATAGACATGACTGAAATGGTAGGTTATACCGGTTCAGTGAAACATGACTGAAACGAGGGTTACTCGATTCAGAAATGGACTTTCTCCACTAAGATAGTCTTGGCAATGAGTCATGACTAACAAGAAATGATTCTCTATGATTATGTGTGTATGCCACAAAGTTTCATGATTTAATTTATGCTTATTGGGATTTCAATTCACTACTATTATTTATCCCATGTTATGAAATTATGCTCTCTTTTGCAGGTTAAGATTTCCAAAAGTTATGTTCTTATGAATATGATGTGATTGATTTTTCTTTTGTTTACCCTTACTGAGCATTTAAGCTCACCCTTTTATGTTTTATTTTCACCAGGATATAAAGAAAGGTTTTAGGTAAAAAAAAGGGAAGATCTTTATGGGAGATATTGAAGATCTTTCACCACGATTAGAAGATTACGTTCCGAGTTTCCAAAGACACTAAACTATTACGATCCTTGTGTGTGTGTTTTTGTTATGTACTAAGTATTCCGCAAAAGTAATGGTATTTCCATGTATGTCTAGCTTCGGGTCTCTACATGGAAACCTAGTGATTAGTTAATTTGGGTAAATGTTACGATTCATAATTGAGTTTTTAAAGTTCAGTTTTGGGATTCCTTTTTATGATGTGGGTTTCTATTAAAGAATCTTTCAAGTAGTAAACCATTTATAACCCCGACGAATTTCGAGGGTGAAATTCATTTTAAGGGGGGTAGAATTTAACACCCCGAGATTTTATGAAAAATATTATTTTTAATTTAATTGATGTCTTGTGTTGTACGTTACACCAAAATTATCTTGTTCTATATGTAACACCGTATTAGCTTGCAGTAAATACAACACTATTTTTGGCTCGTGTTACACAAAATTTCATGTTCGTTTTATTGAAATTATTCTGCGCAACATTAAGTGTAGATTTTGTTTAATGTATAAATTAAATAAGTTTTGATTATTTTATACGCAACACCAAATGGATATTTCACTACTGGTAGCCCTGACTTGGCTTTCATTACATGAAATCTAGACCTTCTTCAATAGCGTGTTTAGTACGTAATACCACGTTTCACTGAACAAGATATTATAATAATATTATTATAAAATAGACATTATGAATAGTAATACACACATTTTGAAATTTTATAAATATTAACATTTAAAATGGAATTCATTTTTTGATTCAGAATTTTAAAATTAGCCTGTGGTGAAGTTTTGGTATTTTTCTGAAAACATTCAATTTTTGATGAATAGTGAAAACATGAGGTTAATATTTAAAAACCGGCTTTTTATTTAAAAAATTATTTATTTTATTTAAATTTGTTTTTTGTAAAAATTGATACATAATACCTATATATGTTAAATTTAATTCATTGGAGTCATTTTATAATGATTTTAGATATATAAAAAGTTTATTGAACTTTTCACCATCTTTTACCCACCTCCTAGGAGAATTTGAAATTTTACATAAATTTTTTTTACTGCTTCTATGAGTTTAATTTCAAAAATCGTAGAGAAATGGTTAATATAAAGGTGTAAAATGTGGTACAATAAGATAAAATTGTTTTTTTTTGTGAATAGTAACTTTTTACTTTTTTTAACATGGTTAAAAGTAAATAGGGTAATTAAGGGTAAAAATGTTATTATTATTACCCTAACACATAACCTAATTCTATTGGATAAGTTTAATTCGACAAAAAAACCTTTTAAAATAAATATTATCATTTAGGTTCACTTGTATTAGCTTTGGACATTTATTATTATTTTATTTAAAGACGAGTTAAAATAGTTAAAATCAATGTTTAATAACTAACACATTTTTAATATAGGGTTGTATATAAGATAAATTCGACTATAAATATTAATTAGAAATATAAAACGATTTCATACATAATGGAATTTTATTTATAATTTTTAGACATTAAATAATTTACATTATATATGACATAATGATGATGCAGTAATTACCATATTAATGAAATATTAACATAATCGATGTTATAAATACCCAAATAAATGTAATCTGAGACTTTTTATAAATTCCAATAATTTTTTAGGTTAATATGACATGTTTTTATTGATTTAATTAAATTTTTTCAAACTAATCATTCTGTTATAAGTTTCAAAAAAATAAATTACCAAATAGTGTCAAAATTGACATAAAATAGTTTTTAATACAAATATTATGTAATTAATTGTTATTATATTCATAAAAATCCAAGGATCGGCCAAATGAATTAGATAAAGTTATATATATTAATAATGAACCACTTGGGGTTAGTTTTTATTGTTATAGTAATTTTATTAACATTATAGTGTAAGAAAACAAGAAGACATGGTAAATGTTATATTATTTAACTTTGAGATAAATCTAAATGATAAGGTTAAAATAGTAACCTAAACATGTCTAAAACCTAATGGTTGAGTGGATTTCGACCCCTTCCCACATCATCTTTGAAATAAATCAATTTTTAGCTATTATAACTCGAATATGTCTTTATTATAAAAAAAATATTTTACGTTTTTTCGAAGGTGCCCCTCCCCTCCCTTATTAAGGGGAACCTCCCACCTCTTGTCTTTACACAATTTTGAGCCTTCATGCTCGGCCAAACCCTGCCCATTTCACTTCTCCACTTTCAGAGTAACATTATGGAGGTTCTGGTCTCCTCAAAAGAATAGCTCTAGTGCCTTAAGAGGAAGCTTAAAAGGGGTGCGTCGAAGAAGAGGTAATCTCTTCTACCGATTATTTCAAGTTTCTTTCTTCTTCAACTTCTTCTTCATTATTTGTTTGATCATAAATTAATAAAATAAGAATCAATAATATACTGATATGTAATTATAAATATGAAACAACCCTATTTCACCTTCTATTCATCCTACGAAAAACGAATTCACCGCATGTGCGAACGTACGGAATATCGTCTCCACTCAGTGGTGTAATCTGTTTTTCCACCACCACCTTACATGTATGGGTATAATTTTGTTAAGAATAACTATATATACCGTTATTATAACATCATACTGATTCTGATATATTATATCATCCACTACAAGTCAATTCAATAATTATGGGAATGATATCATCGCTTGTGCGTACATACAGATTACTGTCTCCACGACACGATGAGATTCATTCTCCATGGTAACCATTCAAAAATGATTATAAAGTATATATAATGAATAATAATGAAATTTATGACATGATAATGCTACTGTATTTATGTATATATATATTTCATCTACTTACTTCCATTAAAGTCAATAAGGAAAGGAAAACAGTGTCCATGGTATGTACGACCTACCGTCTCCATGAATGGTGTATTTCATTCCATTTATCTATCTATTATATATATATACTGAATATATATGATATATAAATTATTATTTACATTATGTAATTAATTAAATCCTTATATAATTAATAATAATATCAATAACAACAAGTCTAAACATGTACGATAAATAAAACGATTTCACCCAAATCGCTGCTTTAACATGGAATTTACAGAAGAACAAGTAATATAAAGTCATAAGTGAACAATATATGATATCATAACAATGAATATGATTATTTAATAATTCAATGAATGTATTTAAATCATTATATAGGAGGTTCGGACACATAAGAAGCATATCAAAATTAAGGTAAGGGATAATTTTGCAATCTCATTTTTATGCGAGATTGTTTATACGTAAGTATTTACTAGGGTTGTATTTTTCATCCATGACCATAAAATGTTTTTCATAAAGTGTTTAATATTCTTACATGTATGTTTAATGTCATTTTAACCCCTCTTTGAATTTTTCTTTCTGTTATGGAAAGAATCATTATTTTGTTTACCATTCGAGGAACTTTTTTTGACTTTTCTGAAGAAAGTACGAGGAAAATGTTTTTTTATAATTATACGGCATGAAAGGATTTTTACAGTTTCATAATGCCTAATTTTAATGAATATTACTATACAATATTTCATTATTATTTTTAACAAAATCCTTTTATTTTAAAATTGAATGGAATTTTGGGAAAAGAAAATGATTTTGAAGAAGAAATGGTATTTTCCTCAAGAATTCATTTCTAGTGTTTTCTAAAAACTATATTCCATCAAAGATGACATTATTTTGTATGATTATGTTTCAATTATAATGTCTCTGTTATTTAAATGGTTTTATTCTTATTATGATTAAAATGATATCCATTAGTTTTATATGAATGACATTATGATGGGATGATGTATATAAAACCCATTTTATTATTTGGGTTATGATGAATGATTTATGTTTAATTTGTGGCACAAGTAAGAATGATTTCATTATGAAATGGGTGGGACCTATATCTCCCTCCAATGTATTGTGTAAATATTTATATCTCACGAGATAGACATGGTTGGAATGACAAGTTAATCCAGTTCAGTGATACAGGACTGTAACGAGGAGTGAACTCGATTCAGTAAGGGACTTTGTCCACTAAGATGGTTTTGGCAATACTGCCTTGCATACTATGGAAATCATATCATGTTCTTAATGGTTTTCCACAATTACATGTTTTATTCCCATTCCATTTTATCATGAATGATTTTCCATTATGATCTATGACTTATGTAATTCCACGTTTTATGTCATTGCTCACGATTTTGATGTTTAAACATTATTTTCATTTTTTATGTTAAAATATATATGGTTTGTTTTATTTTTTCCATGATTACCCTTACTGGGAATTTGAGATCACCCTTTATATTTTTTATTTTCTCCAAGATGTAAAGAATGGTTTTAGGTAAGAAAAAAAGGGTAAGATATTTATGGGAGATGTTGAAGATCTTTCACCATGATTAGAAGATTATGTTCTGTGTTTCCAAAGAAACTAAATTATTACGATCCTTGAGTGTTGGTTTTTGTTATGTATTAAGTATTCATAAAATGTAATGTAATGTCCATGTAAGACAAGATTTGGGTCTCTACATTTGGTATTAGAAAAATGGTTTAGTTAACCTTTGGAAACTATGATGTGAAAACTTTAGTGAGATCCTTAGAGATATTTCTAAGGTATGTCTTGGGATGTCCCTAAGGTTAAGTATAAGTATATTTTATAGTCCTAGAATTATGGTAACGATCATAGAATTAAACCGAAGATGTTAGATATTGAAGGTACTCCCCCTGTATTATGTTGTTTTACCTAGCATGATTTTTGCCTCTCACACTATTCTTTTTGGGTTTTAGAAAATAGCTGGAAATAGGAAGATTCACGATAATGGAGGATATGATGGGAAATGGAATGATATTCTTCATGAGAAACCAAATGAAACAGGATTTGAAAGTCCAAACATCGTTATTATCCCTAATCAGCAATCTTATAATAGGATCAATAATCTCAACTTTGGTAAGTTTCCTAACTCATCTAATAAGAGAAAGATGGAGATTCATGATGATCATAGAGGAAAGAAAGTTCAATTTTCATCAAGTAAATCATGTGGTAAGTGGCATCAGGGAGAATGTTTCAGAGGAACAGGAAGATGCTTTGGGTGTGGAAAAGGACACAAATCCATTAATTGTAAAGGAAAATGATTAGTTAACACCACGGACAATGATAATAGTATTTCTAAGACATCAACAATGGTTAAATGTTTTAAATGTGGAATGCACGGGAATTATGAAAACCAATTCTCTAAGGGAAAATTTCATGAAGAGAATCAGCATGGTCGTATGGGTAGTATTTATGTTGATGATGATGAAGAGACTACAAAGGATATATTAGATGAAATAAATGTTGAAGCTCAGTCAGTGGTATAAGAAGGTAGGGTAATGATTGTATGTTTATCAATAATAATGTGTGGTACTATGGAATAAAGAAAAATCTAAGGATTGTTACACTGTTGCCTTTCCTTGAGTTTTTGAAAGTATATGGTGAATGGTACCGGTAACCATGAAAGGTTATTCGATTTGTTTTGGAAGGTAGATGATATGTGCATAATGAAAGGATAAGGAGATAATGAGATGTTTGATTGTATTAATTATCTCATGACTGATATAAGGACAATGTGAAATCATGGTTTGAATATATAGAAATTTTGGGATTTTGGTATGTGGAAAGAGTTAACTTTTGACAGCATTTGTGTTTACTCTAAGGTTTAATGGGTATTTATTTTTCAAGAGAATAAATGATTAAGGAAATCACTTGTTTGGTATGTGACTGACAAGATATATATCTTATGATATACGGGAGATAAATGATTGTAGTCAATGCTTGCTAGATGACCTTTCAAGTAATCATTTTATTTATACTATGAGATTGGAAAGAAGTATTTTTGATAAACCAAAAGATTGGAATAGATTCTGTTCTACATCAGATAGAATTGTTTACTGAAAGAAGGTTTTGTTATGTTATAATAGTATAGTTTTTTTTAAAAAAGGACAACCCATAGGATAGACGACAACCCTTCTCTTCGAACATGGTTGTGGGAATCAAACCCATAAAAAAAGTGTGATAGGACTTTATCACCTACCACTGGCCTACAGGAAGTCCCTGGTTAGTAGAAACTAGTTTTATTTTATTAAGCAGGATGATAGATGAGGTATAAGTCCATTTTGGAACCATATCCGATTAATCTCACCTTAGATGGACTTATGTATATAACTTTTTCTAACTTATGTATGAGACAGATGGAATGACCTATCATTCTATCGAATGATCTACTAAAACTTTCTAAAAGAAAAATTTAACTTCATTTATTTAAGAGATGAAGTGGAAAATGTTCGAGGAACAAGCAATGTTGAGATTGTACCAAAATCAAGTAAGAATTTCTTTTAATTCAAAACTTCTTCAACATTTGGGAAATGATCTTGAAAACCAAAAGTGTTGTCTTATTGTCCTTATATCTGATGAATTAGATGGTACCTTAGATCATAAAAAATATATGGTTTTGTGACTATTGGCTTTATCATAGCCATTGTAACATCCCAAGTAAGTAATGAATAATAGATATTTTTATCTATGTCTATTAATGATTAAGATAGTGTTTTAGAGGCTTAAAATGAAAATAAATCCAATCTTAAGCATGGAATACACTAATATTCTAAAAAGATTGTTTTACTGCCTTATGATGGAAAACCCTTTTTAAATCTATCTTTTGACAATTTTATAAACTTTGTTTGTCAAAATAAACTTATTCTTTATGATTGGGACATCAAAATTTACTTTGTGTGAATTTTTGGTATTTTTCTGACAATGTTCATTTTCAAATGAATAGTGAAAAATACTGCATTTTACATCAAAACTACTTTTTAATCTAATTTATTTATATGATTAGATTATCTTTTGAATTGGTCTTAATGTTTAATATGAATATATTTTTACCATTTAATTCAATGGTGGTCATTGGAATCAATTTCACTTTGAAATTGGACTTAAACTAGTGTCAATCTTTTGATACTTATTGTTTCATAAAAACACGCTATTTGCTCTGACAGCGGGAATTAATTATTAAATTAATTAATGTGACTTATATGTTTTGAATTTTGTAAAATAGACTTCATTTTTGTATTCGGAATATCATGTATAGCTTAGGGTGAATTTTTGGTAATTTTCTGCAAAACATGAATTTTTGATGAATAGTGAAACCACTAAGTGGTACTTATAAAAATTGATTTTCCGTTTAAATGAAATTTTGCCATCATTGTGTTTTGAATTTCAAAAATCCGACATACATGGTTGTCATTAAGAAGTAAAATGTGGTTCAATGGGATTAAAATAATTTCTTGGTGAATAGTAACTTATTAAATTTTTAATCGCGATTAGTGGTAATTAGGGTAGTTTAAGGTATAAATAATGCTTTAGTAATATTAAATGTCCTAGAAAAATGTCCCAACCTTATTGGTTGTGTCATGGCCGACCAAGAAAATCCATGGGTCAAATTGGGGACCCCATGGAGACACTTTGGTTGGGAAATGACATAAATAACTTTTTATAAAATGTTAAAGTATAAATGACACAAACAAGAGATGTTTTACAAAAACAATTTTTACATGGGGTTATAAAGATCAGATTTTTGATTATAAATAGTAATTGGAAAGATAAAACGATTTCCTACCTCATAGTATTTTTTTTATAATTTTTAGACATTAAATAAATTAAATTATTTATGACATAATAATGATGCAGTGATGACATCATTATTTGACGATTTAAATAAAATGGAAAGATAATGAAAAATCTAAAACCTACACATGTCCAAAACCAATTGGATGAGTGGATTTCGAACCCTTGTCACCTTATCCACGAATTATATCAATGTGGGACCTTTTAAAACCGAAAAACATTTTCAAATAAAGTAATATTTCCTTACTTTCCAAAAGTGCCCCTCCTCTCCTCTTATAAAAGGCCCCCACCTCTACCTCATTTCACAGACTCCTCAAGCCTTTGGATCGGCCAACATCTGCCCATTTACTCTCTCCACATCCCTCTCCTCATCCTAGAGGATTCCCTTTGGGCAGAATCCTTTCAAAGGAAGCCTTTAGGCTCAAATCAAAAGGAGTTACACTTTTAAAGGTAATTCATTCTCTCATGTTCATTTGTTTTATTTTGCTTCTCCAACCCCATAAACTCTTTTTATTTACTTATTTTTTAACAACACCAGTATATTAAATATACTAGGATGTTTTTATAAGATTTATTTGAGCTACACTCTCACAAAACTACATCAAATGGTTGAATAACATACAGTTTCCGTGGATGGCGAAATTCTGCCTCCCGAAACGATGATTGTTCAATACTCATTTAACACCTTCAAAGGTGGCCATTATGATGTCAGTATTATTATATATGATATATAATATGTTTATTTTTTCCTGAATCTTCTGTTTTTTTTCATTTTGGGAATACCTTTATGGTTTCCATTATGGGTAAACACGATATCTTCATTTTAGGAAGTGCGGACTACCGCCCCCTGAAAGTGATTTGATTCGTTAATACCATATGTGGGATGTGTAAAGGATAAAGTTAATGATATTAAATATTTTATTATACTGGAATTATAATATACTCTTATATCATTATGATCCCATTCCATAAAATACGAAATAGAAATGGAAGTAGCGTTCATGCGTACGTACGGCTTACCGTCTCCATGAACGGTGCATTTCATTTCTTACCTCAAAATGTGATGTAATATTATAAATACATGTATATGATGAATATATATGATATATATGTTATCCAAATCATTAATATCATTCTGGATATAACGAACCTTTGACCAAATTAACAACATGTAAGTGTAAGAAGTCTGTTTTTGACTTAAGAAGAAAATGCCGACAAATGAACACTATTAACTTAAATGATTACATGATGTTCATAACATGGTATAAAAGGAATAATGAACTTTAAAAAGGTTCATAAGAAAGTAGAGATTAACTCAAGTTTATTATTCAAAAGATTAAAGAAGGGTCGGGTCAAGTCGGATATGAGGTATGGGACTACGTCTCAATCTCCTTTCATTGAGGCATATTTTATTTTATACACAACTTTCTTTTATACGGTGTATAAACCCCTTTGACTTTTACGTTTATTCAAAAGGAATATTTTTTTATACGAAGCGTTTACTAAACAACAAAAGGGAATGTTTTTGTCGTACGTATGCAGCGACAACGACTTCTCCGCCGTCGTGACAGTTATTTGAGTTTCGGCTTCCTCTACAATCCATACCTTCTATTTAAAAGAAAAATAAATACCATGTTTTACTTTTCTTTTATTTTGGTATTGAAAAAGGTTTTCACAATTTTTTTATTGTTGTATTGATATATTGTGATTGAAATGTGGAAATGTTATGTTTCCTTTATGCATGTTTTATGTGATACGATTATGTTATGGTTCTTGGTCATTATTATGAAGATGGGTGGTTCCGTGATAAACTAAGGGCGGGTGTGCCCGATATAGCTCTCCAATGCATTGGGTAACGCGAAGGAGTGAAACGTTAAGGTTTCTCCGAAGAGATTTTAGGGAATATACTGTGATGGGTATTCCAAACGTAACCAAGAGGGTTACTCCCTACGTAAGAATGTTAGGAATGCCTCAAGTTACCTTTATGTCTTATGATTTCAATGATTTACTAATGATTTGATGAGGTATGTTAATGTGCTTATGTTTTATGGGTAAAGTATGATTTCACTCTTATGTATATATGTATCCATGTTTCCTTTCCATGTTTTTATAACCCATACTGAGCTTTTTATGCTCATCCCAAGTTTTTTTGAAATGTTTTCACAGGTCAAGGGAAAGGTACATGATAAGATGATAGTGTCAAGGAAGTGTCAAGAAAGAATCCATGTTTTATTTTAAATATGTTTCCATTGATGGGAATGAAGAATACTATCTTTATGTAACCACTTTTTTTATATGTGGAATGTAATGTTAGTTTTATGATCTAATTCTCTAAAACTCTAAACCCGAAAAGATCTTCAATGTGTAATCTTGTAATAACTCAAGATTAAGTAAGGTTTAAGGCTGGGGCCTTATAGTTGGTATCAGAGGCCGGTTTAGATAACTTTAGGAGTTAGAATTCTAATAAATGATTATCCAAAAAAAAATTTTGAAATGATATAGCATTTGAAGATTACCATGTTGCTTCATCTAAGACATGTTTGTTCAGAATGGTTTTCCGCAGAGGAAACAGGGAAGCAGTGCTAGGAAGGCATACAGAAGGAAATAACCTTCCGAATCAGCATCCCGAGATGGTCGGAATTGGAACTAAACAGTTTGTTTCAGTAATGGCGCAGTTGACTCAAGCGATAAATGGTGGTGGTATCCATGCACGAGATCAGCCAGATCAACCGCAGAGGAACATGTCAGTGGTGGAACATTTCATGAGGCAACATCCACCATCATTCAGAGGATCATCTGATCCTGTGCTAGCTGAAGGGTGGATTAAATCACTGGAGAAGATTTTTGATGTCATGGGGTGTTCAGACAATCAAAAGGTTAGTCTTGCTATTTACCGTTTGGAGGGTGAAGCAGGTCAGTGGTGGTATACGGTTAAAAATATCAGGGACGCCGATGATATTGATGCTCTTTACTAGGATGAATTCAAAGGTATGTTTCTTGAGAAGTATTTTCCTAAGGCTGTTCGACTTAGGATGGAAAAGAAATTCTTGGAATTGAGGCAAGAGGAAGACTCAGTGGCTGCCTATGAATAAAGGTTCACTCGATTGGGAGGGTATGCTCCAAATTTTATCTGGGACATTGATAGTAAAATCAATCGTTTTTACTGAGGATTAAAGCCAAAATATCGAAGGGCATTAGCTTCTCGTGAGTTTAAAAGTTATGAAAAGCTTGTTCGATGTGCTGAGAAGGTGGAAATGGAGTTTGTCGATGACCAAGTTTTCTATAACAACCAGCATAATAAGAGACCGAGGTGGCAGGAGAAAGGTAATAATTCTTCAAAAAAGTCTGATGGTAAGAGAACTAAGTTTCCAGTTTGTGATAAATGTGGCAAAAGGCATGATGGGTGTAACACCCCAAGATTTTATGAAAAATATTCTTTTTAATTTCATTAATGTCTTGTGTTATACGCTACACCAAAAGGAGCTTTCACAACACACATCACTGACCTGTTTTGAATTACACGCAATCACGACCTTCCACGATAGTGTGTGTTGTACGCAACACCAAGTTTCGCTAAACAACGATATGCTTTTAAAATATTATTAAAACTAGACGTTATGAATAGTAATAACCACTTTCTGAAATTTTGTAATTTCTATTTTTCAAAATGGACTTCATTTTTGGATTCGGAAAATCGAAATTAGCTTAGGGTGAAATTTTGGTAATTTTCGGATAACTTTCATATTTTGATGAATAGTAGAAATTACTAAATTTTAATTAAAAACAAAATTTTCAATCGAAATAATTAATAGTGATAAATTTTTAATTTTAGTGGTTTTAAAGTATATTTAGAATATATTTTTACAATTTAATACAATGATGGTCATTGGATGCAATTTCACATTTAAACAACTTATAAACAAGTTTCAATCTTTTGATAGTTATTATCTCTTAAAAACACGCTATTTGTTTTGACGACGGGATTTAATTTTTAAATTAGTTAATGAAACTGATATGTTTTGAATTTGGTAAAATAGACATCATTTTTGAGTTCATAATATCAAATATAGCTTAGGCTTAATTTTTGGTATTTTTCTGAAAACTATCAATTTTTGATGAACAGTGAAACCACTAAGTGGTAGTTAAAAAAACTGAATTTTGCATAAAACTTAATTTTACCGCTTCTGTGAATGGAATTTCGAAAATCCGACAGACACAGTTAATATCTAGGACTAAAATGTGGTTTAATGGGATGAAAATAATTTTTCGTGAATAGTAACTTTTTACTTTTTTTTACCGCGGTTAATAATAAATAGGGTAACTAAGGGTAAATATGGTATTACTATTACCCTAAAACATGTCCTAATTCTATTGGATAAGTGTAATTCTGCCAAAAACAACCTTATGAATATAATATGACCATTTAGGTCCACTTGGATTAGATTATGACATTTAATATTATTTTATTTAATGAATAGTTAAAATAGTTAAAATCAAAGTTTAATAACTAAAACATTTTTAATATGGGTTTATACATAAGATAAATTCGATTATAAATATTCATTAGAAAGATAAAAATATTTCCTACATAATTATATTTTATTTATAATTTTTATACTTTAAATAAATTAATTTATTTATGACACAATGATGATGCAGTAATTACCCTTTTAAGGAAATGTTAACATAATTGATGTTATAAATACCCAAATAAATGTAATTTGAGACTTTTTATGAATTCCACTAATTTTATAGGTTATTATGATATATTAGTGTTGATTTAATAAACTTGGTTAGAACATATAATTCTGTTATGACTTTCAAAAAAATCATATATCAAATAGTGTCAAAATTGACACAAAATAGTTTTTAAATAAAATATTATATTATTAATTGTTATTTTATTCCTAAAAATCTAAGGTTCGGCCAAATGACTTAGATAAGGATATATATATTAATAATAAACAATTTGGGGTTCGTTTGTCATGTTATTGTAAGTTTATTAACCATATAGTGTAAGAAAACAAAAAGACACGGTAAAAGTTAAATTATTTAACTTAGAGTTAAATCTAATTGATAAGGTTAAAATAATAACATAAACTTGTCTAAATCCTATTTGTTGATAGGATTTCGACCCATCCCCACCTTAGCCTCGAAATAAATCAATTTGGAGCTATTTAAAGCTGAACTTGACTTTATAATAAAAAATATTTTGAGATATTCCTAAGGTGCCCCTCTCCTCCATTATAAAAGGGCACCTCCTCCCTCTCCTCCTCACACCAATTTGAGCATTCAAGCTCGTAAAAACCCTGCCAAAATCTCTTCTCCACTTCCCCAGTATCATCCTAGAGGTCCTGGTCTTCTTCAAAGACCATACATAGTTCTTTAAGTGGAGGTTAAGTGAAGGCGCGTCAAAAAGAGGTAATATCCATTACCGATCATTTTCAATTTCTTTCTTCTTCAACTTATTCTTCTTTAGTTGTTTCATGATAAAGTAATAACATCAGTATTTCTTATATACTGATATGTTATTATAAATATGAAACAAATCTAATTAACCTTCTATCCATCCTACGGAAAAAGGAAATCACCGCGCGTGCGTACGTACGGAATACCGTATCCACGCCGTGGTGTAATCTATTTTCTGCCACCACCTTAATTGGATGGGTATAATGGTGTAATGAGTAACTATATATGATTATTATAAACTGATATTGATACTGAAATAGTATACATACACTTAAACACAATTCCACGACAATGGGAACGATATCGTCGCTCGTGCGTACGTACGGACTACCGTCTCCACGACGCGATGAGATTCATTCTCCATGTTAACCATTTAAGAATGATTATAAAGTATATATAAGAAATAATAATGAAATATATGACATTATAAAGCTACTGGATTTATGTGTATATATATGTATGTCATCTACTTAATTCCACTCAATTCAATAAGGAAACGAAAACAGCGTTCATGCGTACGTACGGCCTACCGTCTCCATGAACAGTGTATTTCTTTCCATTTATCGATCCATTATATATATGTATATTCTGAATATATATTATATATAAATCATGTTTTATATTCTGGAATTAAGTAATCATGATCTAAGTAATCATATGAAGAATTACAAGTCAAAACACGGACGGCAAATGAAACAATTTTACCCAAAACGCTCTTCAACATGGAGAACGGGTAATATAAAGTCATAAGTGAACCATATATGACATCATAACAATGAATATGATTCTGTAATAAGTCAATGACATTATTTAAATCATTATACAGGAGGTTCGGACACTTACGAAGCAAATCAGACCTAAGGTAAGGGAAATATCACAATCTCATTTTTATCCGAGATTGTTTATACTTTGGAATTTACTGGGGTGTATTTTATCATCCACATCCATGTTTCCTCAATATGTAATATTGTTTCCATCCACTTACACTAGTTTAAATCCAATTTTACCCTTCGGTGAGTTTTTAGTAAAAGATATGAAAGGAATCTTTTGTCGTTTTTCGTACGAGGTACTTTTTGACTTTTCCCACAAAAGTACGAAGAATGTTTTTTTAACTTATACGGCATGAATGGATTTCTAAAACATTATTTCCAAGAAGCTTACTTTACAAGTATTCAAGTTTATTTTTAATCAACTTCTTTTAGTTTAAAATTGTATGACATGTTATGAAAGGATAAATGTTTTTGAAGTAGGAAGGATATTTTCCTCAAGAATGGAGTTCAACAGTTTTATCAAAATTATTTTCCTTCTAAGATAATATAGGGTTCTGTTTATATCCCTATTATTACATGGATTTGATTATGTTGTGATGGAAATATTTTTATGAATTCCTTTATCTTATATGAATTGTTTTATGATGTCACGATGTTTAAGATTCCCATTTTTAATACATTGGTTATGTAATGATGTATGATTTATGATTTTGTGGCACACATAAGAATGGTATCATTATGAGATGGGTGGGACCTATATCTCCCTCCAATGCATTGGGTAAAGATTTTATATCTCATGAGATAGACATGGCTGGAATGGTAGGTTATACCGGTTCAGTGAAACAGGACTGAAATGAGGGTTACTCGATTCAGAAAGGGACTTTGTCCACTAAGATAGTCTTGGCAATGAGTCTTGACTAACAAGAAATGATTCTCTAGGATTATGTGTGTATGCCACAAAGTTTCATGTTTTATGTTATGATTATTGTGATTACATTTCACTTCCATGATTTATCCCATGTTATGAAATTATGATCTCTTTTGCAGGATAAGATGTGATTGATATTTCTTTTGTTTACCCTTACTGAGCATTTGAGCTCACCCTTTTATGTTTTCTTTTTCCCAGGATATAAAGAAAGGTTTTAGGTATAAAAAAAGGAAGATCTTTATGGGAGATGTTGAAGATCTTTCATCAGGATTAGAAGATTATATTCCGAGTTTCCAAATACACTAAACTATTACGATCCTTGTGTGTTTGTTTTTGTAATGTACTGAGTATTCTGCAAAAGTAATGTAATGTACATGTACGTCAGGCTTCGGGTCTCTACACTGGGGAATGTCTTCTGAATTCTGGAAAGTGCTACCGATGTGGTAAGATGGGACATAAGGCTCGTGATTGCACTGAAAAGGATCAAGGTGAAGGTAAGAACAAATTTGATTTACAGTTAGTGAAATGTTATAAGTGCAATGAGATGGGTCACTATGAAAACGAGTGTCCGACAAGGAGCTTGAGTGATGGGAAGCAGTTAGACTACAAGCAGAAAGGGGTGGTGAAATCCTTTGCAACTACATCAGCAGATGTCGGGCCATCAAATGAAGTTGTATCAGGTACTTTGTTTGTTTTTTCAGATTATGCCAGTGTGTTATTTGATTCGGGGTCTACACATTCTTTCATCTCTGAATCCTTTTCTAGTAAAATGGGAATACCATCTCCAGAAATGACTCCTGAACTTTTGGTAAAAACACCTGGGAGAAATGTTGAGGAAAAAAGAATTTATAAGAATCTTCCTATCCTTATCTGTGGAAAGAACCTACTTGCAAACCTTATTGTTCTACCTCTAGTAGAGTTTGATGTTATCTTGGGTATGGATTGGCTCTCTATTTACCATGCTAAGATTGACTGTAGATCTAAAGAAGTTTCTTTTCAGAAAGACTTTCAGTTTGTTTACAAGAATGAACCCTTAATTTTGATAACATATCAAGAGGCCGAGAAACTTGTAAAAGATGTAAATGAATGTTACCTTGCACACGTTGTTTAAAATAAAGGAACTGTTTAGATTAATGATGTGCCAGTGGTAAATGAGTATCCTGATGTTTTTCCTGATGAGTTTCCTGGAATAATACCAGATCGGGAAGTTGAGTTTACTATTGACTTAGTTCCTGATGCTAAGCCAATATCAAAACCCCCTTATCGAATGGCACAAATTGATCTTTTAGAGTTGAAGGAGAAATTGCAAGATTTATTAGAGAAAGGTTTCATTAGACCTAGCACATCACCATGGGGTGCTCCTGTTTTATTTGTTAAAAAGAAAGATGGTTCTATGAGACTTTTAATTGATTATAGAGCCTTGAATAACATCACTGTTAAGAACAAATCTCCTTTGCCTCATATCGATGATTTGTTTGATCAGCTCCAGGGAGCTCAGTGTTTTTCAAAGATTGACTTGAGATCGGGGTACCATCAGCTGAAGGTAAAGGAGGCAGATATTCTGAAGACCGCGTTCCGTACGAGATATGGCCATTATGAATTTGTAGTAATGCCTTTTGGGCTAACCAATGCACCTGCTGTCTTCATGGACTTAATGAATAGAATTTTCCATGAGTTCTTGGATAAGTTTGTGGTGGTTTTCATTGATGATATTTTGGTGTTTTCTAAAAGTAAAGAGGAGCATGAAAGAAATTTAAGAGTTATCTTGCAAACCTTAAAAGAAAAGAAATTGTATGGGAAATTCAGCAAGTGTGAGTTTTGGTTGCATCAAATTTCTTTCCTTGGTCACATTGTTTCTAAAGATGGAATAACTGTTGATCCTGCAAAAACAAAAGTTGTGGAAGAATGGCCAAGACCCACAAATGTAACCGAGATTCGTAGCTTCCTTGGTTTGGCGGGCTATTACCGAAGGTTTGTTAGAAATTTTTCACGGTTATCTAGTCCAATGACTAAGCTAACTCGGAAGGGTGTTAAGTTTATCTGGACAAAAGAATGTGATGATTGTTTTCAGGAATTGAAAAGAAGATTGGTGAATGCTCCAGTTTTGGCACTACCTTCCAGGAATGGTGAGTTTGTTATATATAGTGATGCTTCATTGAAAGGACTTGGTTGCGTCCTAATGAAGAATGATCAGGTAATTGCTTATGCTTCACGACAGTTGAAAACTCATGAGGTAAATTACCCTACACATGATTTGAAATTAGCTGCTGTTGTTTTTGCTTTAAAAATTTGGAGGCATCATTTGTATGGAGTAAAGTGTAAAATATATACCGATCACAAAAGTTTAAAGTATATATTCACTCAGAATGAGTTAAACATGAGACAAAGGAGATGGATAGAATTAATCAAGGATTATGATTGTACAATTAATTACCATCCGGGAAAAGCAAATAAAGTGGCTGATGCTTTGAGTCGAAAAAGTAATGCTTCATTAACAATGTTGCGGTTGGAACGTGATCCTTTGGTTAACGATTAGATGAACTTTGGCATAGAAGTTGTTGGTGTAGGAAGTCCTTCTGTTTTGGTTCAGGTATCAGTGAGATCTTCTCTATCAGATAGAATCAAGCAAGCACAGAAGCAAGACAGTGAGTTGCAGAAAAAGGTAGAGCTGGTTCAAAAAGGTAAGTTGCCTGAATTCAACATTGATAATGATTGTGTTTTGAGATTTGGGAAGAGATTGTGTGTGCCTTGTGATTCACATTTGAAGAGAGAGTTGTTATGCGAAGCTCATAGTTCTCCGTTTTCAGTTCATCCGGGCAGTACTAAGATGTATAGAGATCTGTGGGAGTATTACTGGTGGGATGGAATGAAAAGAGATATTGCTGATTTTACTGTGAAGTGTTTGACTTGTCAGCAGGTTAAATCAGAGCGGCAGTTACCGAAAGGGATGCTTCAGCCTTTACCAGTTCCAGAGTGGAAATGGGAGATTATATCTATGGACTTTGTTGTTGGATTACCGAAGACATCTCGAGGTAATAATGCAATCTGGGTTATTGTTGATCGCTTGACCAAATCTGCTCATTTCCGTGGTATACGAGATACTTTCTCTCTTGATCAACTTTCCCGTTTGTATCTTAAAGAGATAGTCAGGTTACATGGAGTTCCTCTCTCCATTGTATCGGATCGTGATCCTAGGTTTACTTCCAACTTTTGGAAAGGCCTTCAGAAGTCGCTGGGTACTGAATTAAATTTTAGTACAGCTTTTCATCCTCAATAAGATGGGTAGTCAGAACGAACAATTCAGACATTGGAGGATATGATATGAGCTTGTTCTATGGATTATTAGGGAAGTTGGTACCAACATCTTTCTTTGGTTGAATTTTCATATAATAACAGTTTCCATTCCAGTATACAGATGGCACCATTTCAGGCATTATATGGGAAGCGGTGTCGAACTCCAGCTTTCTGGGATGAAGTGGGTGAAAGGAAGTTGATGGGACCAGAATTGGTAGAAGAGATGGCAGAAAAAGTTCAGCTGATTCAGAAACACATGAGAACAGCTCAGAGCAGGCAGAAGAGTTATGCAGATAACCGGAGGAAGGATCTATCTTTTGAGGTAGGTTATCATGTTTTTCTCAAGGTTTCTCCTTGGAAAAGTGTGATGAGATTTGGTAAGAAAGGAAAGCTAAGTCCAAGGTTCATTGGACCATAAGAAATTCTGGAGAGAGTTGGATCAGTTTCATACCGAGTGGCTTTACCTCCAAGTTTATCTCAGGTACACAATGTTTTTCACGTTTCGATGTTGAGAAAGTATATGCCAGATCCATCTCATGTTTTGAGTACAGAGGTAGTTCAGCTGGAAGAGAACCTATCTTATGAGGAACAAACGGTCCAGATTCTTGACCACAGGGAGCAAGTGTTACGGAATAAGGTGATTCACCAGGTAAAGGTTTTGTGGGAAAACCACATGATTGAAGAGGCAACATGGGAATCTGAAAATGCAATGAGGGATAAGTACCCCCATTTATTTGATAAGTAAATAAATTGCGGGGAATAAATTTTCTAAAGGGGGGAAGGATGTAACATCCCAAGTAAGTAATGAATAATAGATATTTTATCTATGTCTATTAATGATTAAGATAGTGTTTTAGAGGCTTAAAATGAAAATAAATCCAATCTTAAGCATGAAATACACTAATAATCTTAAAAGATTGTTTTACTGCCTTATGATGGAAAACCCTTTTTAAATCTATCTTTTGACAATTTTATAAACTATGTTTGTCAAAATAAACTTATTATTTATGATTGGGACATCAAAATTTACTTTGTGTGAATTTTTGGTATTTTTCTGACAATGTTCATTTTTTTAATGAATAGTGAAAAATACTGCATTTTACATCAAAAATGCTTTTTAATCTAATTTATTTATATGATTAGATTATGTTTGGAATTGGTCTTAATGTGTAATATGAATATATTTTTACCATTTAATCCAATGGTGGTCATTGGAATCAATTTCACTTTGAAAATGGACTTAAACTAGTGTCAATCTTTTGATACTTATTGTTTCATAAAAACACACTATTTGCTCTGACAGTGGGAATTGATTATTAAATTAATTAATGTGACTTATATGTTTTGAATTTTGTAAAATAGACTTCATTTTTGAATTCGGAATATCATGTATAGCTTAGGGTGAATTTTTGGTAATTTTCTGCAAAACTTCAATTTTTGATGAATAGTGAAACCACTAAGTGGTACTTATAAAAATTGATTTTCCGTTTAAATGAAATTTTGCCATCATTGTGTTTTGAATTTCAAAAATCCGACATACATGGTTGTCATTAAGAAGTAAAATGTGGTTCAATGGGATTAAAATAATTTTTTGGTGAATAGTAACTTATTAAGTTTTTAATCGCGATTAGTGGTAATTAGGGTAGTTTAAGGTATAAATAATGCTTTAACAATATGAAATGACCCAGACACATGTCCCAACCTTATTGGTTGTGTCATGGCAGACCAAGACAAGCCATGTGTCAACTTGGGGACCCCATGGAGACACTTTGGTTGGGAAATGACATAAATAACTTTTTATTAAATGTTAAAGTAAAAATCACACAAACAAGAAATTTTTTACGAAAACAATTTTTACATGGGGTTATAAAGATCAGATTTTTGATTATAAATAGTAATTGGAAAGCTAAAAAGATTTCATACCTCATAGTATTTTTTTTTTAATTTTTAGACATTAAATAAATTAAATTATTTATGACATAATAATGATGCAGTGATGACATCATTATTTGACGATTTAAATAAAATGGAAAGATAATGGAAAATCTAAAACCTACACATGGACAAAACCAATTGGATGAGTTTATTTCGAACCCTTATCACCTTATCAATGAATTATATCAATGTGGGGCCTTTTAAAACCGAAACACATTTTCAAATAACGTAATATTTCCTAACTTTCTAAAAGTGCCTCTCCTCTCCTCTTATAAAAGGCACCCACCTCTACCTCATTTCACACACTCCTCAAGCCTTTGGCTCGGACAACCCCTGCCCATTTACTCTCTCCACATACCTCTCCTCATCCTTTAGGATTCACTTTGGGCAGAATCCTTTCAAAGGAAGCCTTTAGGCTCAAATAAAAGGAGTTACACTTTTAAATGTAATTCATTCTCTCATGTTCATTTGATTTATTTTGCTTCTCCAACCCCCTAAACTCTTTTTATTTACTTCTTTTGTAACAATACCAGTATCTTCAATATACTAGGTTTTTTTTATAAGATTTATTTGAGCTACACTCTCACAAAACTACATCAAATGGTTAAAGAACATACGGTTTCCGTGGATGGCGAAATTCTGCCTCCCAAAACGATGATTGTTCAATACTCATTTAACACCTTCAAAGGTGGCCATTATGATGTCACTATTTTTATATATGATATATAATATGTTTATGTTTTCCTTAAGATACTGTTTTTTTCATTTTGGGCATACCTTTATGGTTTCCATTATGGGTAAACACAATATCTTCATTTTAGGAAGTGCGGACTACCGCCCCCTAAAAGTGATTTGATTCGTTAATACCATATGTGGGATGTGTAAAGGATAAAGTTAATGATATTATATATGTTATTATACTGGAATTATAATATACTATTATATTATTATTAACCCATTCCAGAAAATACGAAATAGAAATGGAAGTAGCGTTCATGCTTACGTACGGCTTACCGTCTCCATGAACGGTGCATTTCATTTCTTACCTCTAAATGTTATGTAATATTATAAATACATGTATATGATGAATATATATGATATATATGTTATCCAAATCATTAATATAATTCTGGATATAACGAAACTTTGACCAAATTAACAACATGTAAGTGTAAGAAGTCGGTTTTTGACTTAAGAAGAAAATACCGACAAATGAACACTATTAACTTAAATGATTACATGATGTTAATAACATGGTATAAAAGGAATAATGAACTTTAAAAAGGTTCATAAGAAAGTAGATATTAACTCAAGTTTATTATTCAGGAAATTAAAGAAGGGTCGGGTCAAGTCGGATACGAGGTATGGGACTACGTCTCAATCTCCTTTCATTGAGGCATATTTTATTTTATACACAACTTTATTTTATACGGTGTATAAACCCCTTTGACTTTTACGTGTATTCAAAAGGAATCTTTTTTTATACGAAGCGTTTACTAAACGACAAAAGGAAATGTTTTTGTCGTACGTATGTGGCGACAACGACTTCTCCGCCGTCGTGACCGTTATTTGAGTTTCGGCTTCCTCTACAAGCCATACCTTCTTTTTAAAAGAAAAATAAATACCATGTTTTACTTTTCTTTTATTTTGGTATTGAAAATGGTTTTCACAATGTTTTTTTTGTTGTTGTATTGATATATTGTGATTGAAATGTGGAAATGTTATTTTTCCTTTATGCATGTTTTATGTGATGTGATTATGTTATGGTTCTTGGGCATTATTATGAAGACGGGTGGTTCCGTGATAAACTAAGGGAGGGTGAGCCCGATATAGCTCTCCAATGCATTGGGTAACGCAAAGGAGTGAAACGTTAAGGTTTCTCCGAAGAGATTTTAGGGAATATACTGTGATGGGTATTCCAAACGTAACCAAGAGGGTTACTCCCTACGTAAGAATGTTATGAATGCCTCAAGTTACCTTTATGTCTTATGATTTCAATGATTTACTAATGATTTGATGAGGTATGTTAATGTGATTATGTTTTATGGGTAAAGTATGATTTCACTCTTATGTATATATGTATCCATGTTTCCTTTCCATGTTTTTATAACCCATACTGAGCTTTTTATGCTCATCCCAAGTTTTTTTGAAATGTTTTCACTGGTCAAGGGAAAGGTACATGATAAGATGATAGTGTCAAGGAAGTGTCAAGAAAGAATCAATTTTTTATTTTAAATATGTTTCCATTGATAGGAATGAAGAATACTATCTTTATGTAACCACTTTGTTTATATGTGGAATGTAATGCAAGTTTTATGATCTAATTATCTAAAACTCAAAACCCGAAAAGATCCTCAATGTGTAATCTTGTAATAACTCAAGATTAAGTAAGGTTTAAGGCTGAGGCCTTATAGCCATGTCCTCTACCACTTTCCATCAAAACTTGATGATTAGATTTCTCTTCCATATCCACATTTTCACCTAAGTTCTCCTATGTGGAAACCCAGTGATTAGTTAATTTGGGTAACCGTTACGATTGATAATTTAGTTTTTAAAGTTCAGTTTTGGTATTCCTTTTTACGATGTGGGTTTCTATTAATGAAACTTTCAAGTTGTAAACCATTGAAAACCCCGACGAATTTCGAGATGAGATTAATTTTAAGGGGGTAGAATGTAACACCCCTAGATTTTATGAAAAATATTCTTTTAATTTCATTGATGTCTTGTGTTGTACGTTACACCAAAATTAGCTTTTTCTATACAGAACACTGTATTAGCTTGCAGTATATGCAACACTATTTTTTTGGCTCGTGTTACACACAATTTCAAGTTCGTTTTATAGAAATTATTCTACGAAAAATTAAGTATAGATTTTGTTTAATGTATAAATGAAATAAGTTTTGATTATGTTATAAGCAACACCAAATGAAGCTTTCACTATAAGCATCCCTGACATGGCTTGCATTACACGAAATCAATACCTTCTTCGATAGCGTGTGTAGTATGCAATACCAAGTTTCACTAAACGAGATATTATTATAATATTATTATGAATTAGCCATTATGAATAGTAATACACAATTTTTTAAATTTTATAAATTTTATCTTTCAAAATGGACTTCATTTTTGGATTTGGAATATCACGATTAGCCTAGTGTGAATTTATTGTATTATTTCCGAAAACTTTCAATTTTTGTTGAATAGTAAAAACACTGGGTTACTATTTAAAAACCGAAATTTTATTAAAATAATTATTTATTTTATTTAAATTTATTTTAGCTAAAAATTGATTCATATTAATTATACAAGTTCAATCTAATTCATTGGAGTATTTTTATAATAATTTTAGATATATATAAATTTTATTGAACTTTTCACCGTCTTTTAACCACCTCCTAGAAGAATTTGAATATTTACATAAAACAGAATTTTACTGCTTCTGTGAGTGGAATTTTGAAAATTCAAGAGACACAGTTAATATCAAGGAGTAAAATGTGGTACAATAAGATAAAAATAATTTTTGGTGAATAGTAACTTTTTACTTTTATTTACCACGGTTAAAAGTAAATAGGGTAATTAAGGGTAAAAATGATATTATTATTAACCAAAATCATATCCTAATTCTATTAGATAAGTGTAATTCGACCAAAAACAACCTTAGAAATAAAATATTATCATTTAGGTCCACTTGTATTAGATTAGGACATTTATTATTTTTTTATTTAAAGAAGAGTTAAAAAAGAAAAAATCAATGTTTAATAACTAAAATATTTTTAATATACGGTTATACTTATAATAAATTAGACAATAAATATTCATTAGAAAGATAAAAGGATTTCCTACATAATGGTATTTTATTTATAATTTTTAGACCTTAAATATATTAATTTATTTATGACATAATGATGATGCCGAAATTACCTTTTTAATGAAATATTAACATAATTGATGTTATAAATACCCAAATAAATGTAATTTGATACTTTTTATAAATTCAAATAATTTTTTATGTTAATATGACATGTTATTATTTATTTAATTAACTTATTTAGAATTAATAAATCTATTATAAGTTTCACTAAAATCAATTACCAAATAGTGTCAAAATTTAGATAAAATAGTTTTTAATACAAATATTATATTATTAATTATAATTCTATTCCTAAAAATATAATTTTTTGAAAAATGACTTATTTAAGGTTATATATATTAATAATGAACCACTTGGGGTTCTTTTTTATTGTTATAGAATGTTTATTAACCATATATTGTAAGAAAACAAGAAGGCACAATAAAAGTTAAATTATTTAACTTAGAGTTAAATCTAAATGATAGGGTTAAGATAGTAACTTAAACATTTCTAAAACCTATTGGTTGAGAGGATTTCAACGCATCCCCACATTATCTCCGAAATAAATCAAATTGGATCTTTTATAAACCATATATGATTTTATTACAAAATCATATTTTATGCTTTTCTTAAGGTCCCCTCTCCTCCCTTATAAAAGGGAAACTCTTCCCTATTCTAATGACACAATTTAGAGCCTTCAATATCGGCCAAAAACTGCCTATTTCTCTTCTCCACTTTCCTAGAAACATTCTGGAGGTTCTGGTCTCCTGAAAAGACCAACTCTAGTGCATTAAGCAGAAACATAAAAGGGGTGCGTCGAAGAAGAGATAATCTCTTCTACGGATTATTTGAAGATTATTTTTTCTTCAAATTATTCTTCATTATTTGTTTCGTCATAAATTTAAAACAAAAGTATCACTAATATACTAATATGTTATTATAAATATGAAACAACCATATTTCACCTTCTATCCATCCTATGAAAAATGAAATCACCACGCGTGCATACGTACGGAATATTGTCTCCACGACGTGGTGTAATCTGTTTTTCCACCGCCACCATAATTAAATGGGTATAATGTTGTAAAGAATAACTATATATATAGTTATTATAACATCATACTTATTCTGATATATTATATCATCCACTCTAATTAAATTCAATAACTATGGGAATGATATCATCGCTCGTGCGTACGTACGGATTACCGTCTCCACGACGCGATGAGATTCATTCTCCATGTTAACCATTCAAAAATGATTATAAAGTATATATAATGAATAATAATTAAATATATGACATGATAAATCTACTGGATTAATATATATATATATATCATCTACTTACTTCCATTAAAGTCAATAATGAAACGAAAGCAGTGTTCATGCGTACGTACGGCCTACCGTCTCCATGAATGGTGTATTTCATTTCATTTATCTATCTATTATATATATATATATATTGAATATATATGATATATAATTCATTACATAAATTATTTATGTATGTATATCATGATATATGTTATAATAATATCAAGAAAAAAATTCCAAACACGTACAATAAATAAAACGCTTTTACCAAAAATACTGATTTAACATGGAATTTACAAAATAATGCATAATATAAAGTCATAAGTGAACAATATATGATATCATAACAATGATTATTATTCTGTAATAAGTCAATGACATTATTTGAATTATTATACAGGAGGTTCGGATACATACAAAGCATATCAGACATAAGGTAAGGGATAATTTTGCAATCTCATTTTTTTTAGATTTCTTTTACGTAAGTATTTATTGGGGTTGTATTTTTAATACATACCCATAAAATGTTTTTTTACAAAGTTTTTAATATTATTACATGTATTATTAATATCATGTTAAGCCCTCTTTTACTTTTACTTTGTCTTATGGAAGGAATATTTCTTTTGTTTACCATACAAAGAACTTTTTTGACTTTTACGGAAAAATTACGTGGAGAATATTTTTTTAAATTATACAGCATGAATGGATTTTTACTGTTTCATAATGCCTAATTATAATGAAGCTTACTCTACAAGATTTCATGATTATTTTCAAAAAAATAATTTTCTTTTAAATTTGAATGGCATTTTGGGAAAAGAAAATGATTTTGAAGAAGAAAGGATATTTTCCTCAGGAATTCATTTCAAGTGTTTTATCAAAACTATATTCCATCTAAGATGAGATTATTTAGTATGATTATGTTTCAAGAATAATGTCTCTATTAATTAAATGTTTTCATTCTTCTTATTATGAAGTTATATCCATCTGTTTTATATGGATTACATTATGATGGGATGATGTTTATGAAACACATT
This sequence comes from Viscum album, assembly GCA_963277665.1. Lineage (NCBI taxonomy): Eukaryota > Viridiplantae > Streptophyta > Magnoliopsida > Santalales > Viscaceae > Viscum > Viscum album. Next base: position 198,395,923 of record OY728137.1, on the reverse strand, counting down.
TTATTCTTTGGGTTATGATGAATGATTTATGTTTAATTTGTGGAAAAAGTTATAATTATTTCATTATGAGGTGGGTGGGACCAATATCTCTCTCAAATTAATTGGGTAAGGATTTATATCTCAGGAGATAGACAGGGCTGGAATGGGAAGTTAATATGGTTCTGTGATACATGATTGGAATGAGGAGTTAACTCGACTCAGTAAGGTACTTTGTCCACTAAGATGGTCTTGGCAATTATTCCTTGGCTAATATGGAAATCATATCATGTTCTTAATGGTTTTCCATAATTAAATGTTTTATTCTCATGGAATTTTATCATTATTGATGTTCCATTATGATCTATGCCTCATGTACTGCCATGTTTTATGTCATTGCTCAAGATTTTGATGTTTAAACATTATTGTCATTTTCTATGTTAAAATGTATATGGTTTGTTTTATTTTCTCCATTATTATCCTTACTGAGCATTTGAGCTCACCCTTTATATTTTTTCTTTTCCATAGTATATAAAGAAATGTTTTAGGTAAGAAAAAAAGGGGGAGATCTTTATGGGAGATGTTGAAGATCTTTCACCATGATTAGAAGATTTTGTTCGGAGTTTCCAAAGACACTAAACTATTATGATCTTTGAGTGTTGATTTTTGTTATGTATTAAGTATTCCACCAAAGTAATGTAATGTCCATGTACATCAAGGATTTAGTCTCTAAAATATACCTATATAAAATATATTTGATTAAAATTTTGATTAGTTTAGGTATATTTATAACCATATATGTTATCTTTAACATTTCATTGACCCATTTAAAAATTTCCACATCATAAAACTTTTTCATCTATATGGGTTAAGAAAGTTAGAATAAACGTCTAAGAGACATGTAAGTGTAAAATAGTTGAAATTAAATACCATAAAATATTAAAATGTAAAAATATTATTATTTTACGTATTATAAATTATTTAAAAAATAATATTAAACATAAAATACCATTAAATTCATTTTTTGGGACTATTTCCATATATTGACTTTAAAAAATATAAAGATAAAAATATAGTTAATACATAATTATTTACCAATAACCTAATACATTATATTTGTCTAAAAAGACAATTAACATCATCAATAAGATAAAAATATAATTTTTAGAGTTTATAAAATAATTTAGAATACTAATTTACTACTTACACTTTAACGACCTGAATCTGGAGCCCCTCTACTGGTGCCCCATACCCGGTTCTCCACATGACCACAAGTGCATTTCCCCAAATTCCAGAGGCTGTTGACTAGCAGTGAGGGCCTTGGTGAGTCGGTGGGGAAACTATGCCCTCATTCGGTAAAGTATACAGCGGAAAACAACAAGACACAATAGCGGAAACATTAATAGCATACAACAACTGAACTGAACAACAGAAGCAATGTATAAAATACTAATTATGCAACATGGTACATATGTCTATTGAAATAATTAAATAAACCAACATGCTGAAATACAACTGAAAAAAATGTGAAAAGATAACAAGGTAAACTTTTCAGCATCGCGAGCCTCGGCAAGGTCCCATGATCTCCAGCTCCACAGCAATCAAGAACTTGAAGTAGAAGGGCGCTTTCCCTTATCTATACCTGCAACAACATAGTCTGCATAGGCCCAGAAGCATGGCCCAAACAGGGAGTGAGACAAACTCCCAATAGGCAACCACCCATAGATCTGTGCCTAACAGTCAATGAAAATTTGGAAAGTAAAGTACAAAAGTAGTAAACAGGAAAAATACACAGTAGTCACACTGCACATTTCTATCATATGATGTACACAAGTAAACAACCAGCAACAAGAGGAAAACGGGTAACCCTCTTGGTAGCTCTCATAGCCTAACCCCTATGGTTCAACCCAAATGTACTAGAAACCCTCTAGGAAGCACACACATTCTCACCCCTCTGGTTCAGCTATGAATAGACTCTCTAAAGATGTACTCACCATAAATTCCCCCTATAGTCTCATATCATGCTAAAGGCTCTCTGGGGAAGCACTCAACGTCTCATTCCCCCTGTGGCCCGGGTTGAGGATCTAAAAAATCTCTGAGGAATCACTCATCGTCAATTCCCCCTATGGTCTCGCATCGTAATTTCGAGACACTTTGTAGAAGCCCTTACGTCCATTCTCCCTATGGTCCCTACACTAGGTACTCACAGCCCTCTGTAAAACAAACATGCATAGCGCACGTGTATCATCAAAGTAAACCTCATGAACTACTTGGATATCATTCTATGGTTCAACAACATAAGAAAGCAACAGTTCCACTATCCTACAACTAGGCCTGGCAACTGGAAAAATGACAAACAAGAAAAACAAGCATGGAAAACATCAAGAGTACAGTAAAAACAACCATATTCACAGGAAAATACATCTACTCAAGAAATTAAGCAATTTAGGCAAACAACAGGGGAAAAATAGGATACACGCAATACCCTGTTCAAGGGTATTGGTGGAATTTGCACAAAATATTCAAAGACTATCTACAGAAATGCACAAACCACCTACCTCGATCCTAGGAAATTGATATACTGGAACCATGATGACTGATTCTCCTTAGAACGTCGTAGATCTAAGAAAACATCTGAAACACGTAATCCATGATAACATGGTAAAGATGAGGAATTGGAAAACAAGGTTCATGCAGAAGGAAGAACTCACCGCTGCGCTTCCAACGCAATCGACTGTTCTCAAATCGGAGAACGGATGGGGAGGCGGGGGCTTGAGGAAGATCCGGCTGTACGGATCACTCTCGGATGAAGAACCTGGAGAAGGGGTGTGTTCTGTCCGTTAGGCGTGAACCCGGTGCATTTAGTGAAAAGAAGAATAGTACACAGCGTGTAATTTTAGAGTATACGGCGTATACTAGGTTTTTCGTACTCCGCCAAAATTGTCCTCCACTTCACCCCTACACATCGTGTGTGTGGCCTGGACATGGCCAGCACACGGCTTCGAGCTGTAGAAGAGAACATGGCATGTACTCAGAATGTACACGGCGTTTACTTGAAAATTTTCTAGAAAATCCATTTTTCATAAAAACTCCAGAAAAAGTAATGGCGTACCTGAAACAAAGATCTGGGTTCTTACAAACCTCTCCCCTTAAAGAAATTCATCCCCGAATTTCCCTAGCGAGGTGTAGAAGAAGAAAACCCGAACATCTCCAGCCACTGTGACCGTACATCGGCCTCCCTCTCCCAGGTCTTGTCTTGTACTCGCCCATGCTACCATAGCACCCGTACCAGAGAAACAGACTGCCAATGAAGAACCTTCTTACTGCAATTGACAATCCATATGGGATGCTAATCAAACGATGCATCCTCTTCGAGCTCAACCTCCTCGGGTTGAAAGACATGAGACGGGTCTGAAAAGTAACGTCTGAGATGAGAGACGTAGAAGACGTCATGCATAGACTGATACCTCTAAGGTAAATGTAGCCTATAGGCATCCGGCCCAACCCTCTCTAAAACCTCAAATACCCTGACGTACCGCGGTGAAATCTTATTGTGTCTTCGAATACTTTTGTGTCCCAACATCTGTGCGACACGTAGGAAAACCTGATCCCTAACCTAAAACTTTTGAGGTCGTCTCCACTGATCAGCATAAGACTTCTGCTAAGACTGTGTTGTAGCCATCCTCTTCTGAATCATCTATATCTTCTCTGAAGTCTCCTGAACAAGACAAGGTCCTAGCAAAGCTGCCTCTCCTGCCTCCAGCCAGCATAAGAGTGATCGGCATGGCCTATCGTACAGAGCCTCGTATGGTGCCATCTAAATAGTCGCCTGAAAACTGTTGTTGAAGGCGAACTCCACAAGAGGTATATGCTTCTACCAAAATCCACCAATGTCCAGAATTCAAGCTCTCAGCATATCCTCTATCACATGGATCATACGCTCAGACTGGCCATCTGTCTGGGTATGGTATGTTGTACTCAAAAGTACCTGTGTACCCAACGCCTTCTGAAGTCCCTGTCAGAATCGAGAGGTGAAACACGCATCCCTGTCTGAAACAACAGAGCGTAGAACTCCATGCAGACGAATGATCTCTCTAATGTAAATTCGTCCCAGATCATCAACACTGATGGTCTCCATGATCGGAAAGAAGTGAGCAACTTTTGTGAGCCTATCGACGACAACCCAAACAGCAACATTCCCTCAAGGTGACCTCGGAAACCTGGTCACGATGTCCATTTCAACATCATTCCACTTCCACTCTGGAATGGGAAACTACTGTAAAAGGAATGATGGTCGCTGATGATCCGCCTTCACCTATTGGCAAGTAGAGAATCTCATGACAAAACCAGTAACATCATTCTTCATACCTGGCCCCCAGTACTGGCGATGAAGATCTCGATACATCTTTGTGACGCCAGGATGAACTTCCCAAACTGAGGAATGAAAATCCTGGATCAGCTCCTGACATATTTTTGTTGGAACCCATACACATCCTTGGAACACAATATCTCATCCTCGCCCACTTTCCATCCAAGAAGAGGGTCCTCTCCTGATACACTCTCCTGCTGGACGATGCCTTCTGAGTCTGATAGATGCCTCATCCGCCCCCGATCAAGTAGTGTCGAGATAACAGCTACAGAAGATAAGAAAGTCTATCCCTATCTGTCGTGCACCTCCAGATGGATCTCAGAGAACAGATCCATAAACTGCCACTCACTGCTGGCCTCCTGAACTATCTGAATCTGAGTTCTCCTGGTCAACGCATTTACCACCGCGTTACCCGTTCCTGGCATATAGGGAAGCTCTAAATCAAATGATTGAAGATACTCGACCCATTTTGCTGCCTTAGATTCATATCACACTGAGTGAAGATATACATTAGAATCTTGTGGTCAATAAAGGCCACAAAGAGCTCTCCCAGAACATAGTGTCTCCAACAGCTTATGACATGAACAATAGCTTCCAACTCCAGATCGTGCATAGGGTAGTTCCTCTCATGTGGCCTGAACTGCTGAGACCCGTACGCAACGACTCCATCTCCTAGAATAATCCCATCACCTAGTCTGATACCCAATGCTTCATAATAAACAGTTTACATCTTGCATCGCTCTGGAAAGACTAGTATCGGTGCTGACATCAACCATACCTTTAGCTCATGAAAGGCTGACTCACATGAATCTGACCATAAGAACATTGCCCCCTTCTTGGTTAGACCTGTTAAAGGTGCTTCTAGGCGTGAGAAGTATTGAATGAAGCGTCTGTAGTATCTAGCCAACCCTAGGAAACTCCGTACCTTAAAAATGTTCTTCGGATGCTCCTAGGAAACTACAGCTCTCACTTTTTCTAGGTCTACAAATACTCCTTCCTCTGAGGTGACGTGACCTAAGAAGTGAATCGTATCCATCCAAAAGTGGCACTTTGAGTGTTTAGCATATAGCCGATGATCCCTCAGCATACTCAGAACGATCTCAAGATGTGTGCCACTGTCATGTCGAGTATGAGAGTACACCATGATATCGTCCACGAAGACCAAGAAGAATGAATCTATGTAAGGATGGAACACTTGGTTCATCAGTGCCATGAAAACTACAGGCACATTTGGGAGACTGAACGACATGACTGTATACTCGTATAGACCATACCTGTTCCTGAAGGTGGTCAACGGTATATCTGATGGTCTAGCATGTACCTGATGATAACCGGACCTCAAGTCGTTCTTCGAGAACACCCAGGCTCCTCGAAGCTGATCAAAGAGGTCATAGATCCTTGGAAAGGGATATCAATTCTTGGCCATCAACTGGTTCAGTTTCCGATAATCAACGCAAAGCCGAAGGGTACCATCAGCCTTCTTCGCAAACAGGACAGGCGAACCCCAAAGAGAAGTACTGGGTTGGATGAAACCTTTTGCATGCAACTCCTCCAACTGCTTCTTATGCTCTTGCAACTTAGGTGTATCCATCCTATAAGGAGGAATGGACACCGGTGATGCTCCTGGCACGAGCTGAATAGAAAAGTCTACCTCACGCTCCGAAGGCAAACCCAAAAAGTCCTCTGGAAAGACGTCCTTGAAACAATCCACCACTGGAGGAATGTCCAACTGAGAAGTCCTTTAATATTCCAGAAAAAGAATAGTAATCTGGGTTGTCACCCTTCCTTGCCCATGATGCTCGAGTCCATCTCGACTCGCCTGAACATCCCATTTTCCTCTATGAAGAAAAGATTTCACCCTCTGGTGAAACGAAACTCACACTGTAGTGATAACAGTCGACGACTGCCTGGAAGGGAACCAACCAGTCCATCCCCAAAATGACATCATAGCATGTCATCTCTAGGACATAGAGATCCCATGAGAAATGATATGCTACAACCTCAAGAGGGCACTCTCTATGCAGGCGTAGAATAGTTTTCCTTGTCCCCAAAGGTGTGTCTAGTATCAACGAGTCAGCAGAAGAAAAGACACAGAGCCCAACGCTCTCCATAGGAGCAACAGAGATAAAACTATGTGTAGCACCAGCATCAAAAAGAGATGAAGATAAAGATGAGGCTACAAAAATCATACCTCGAACTGTAGAACGGTCGGGATCCTGCTCCTGGTAGTTCTGATCCATGGTGAAAGACTATCCTGCCCCGCGGCCCTGTGCCCCTGGCTAACCACTCTGAGCTGATCCACCATGATGGTGCTGAGGGATTGGTGGCTGACCACAACGGCCTCGACCTCCACCTCGGTCTGAATGGCCATAAGTACTCTAGATCCCGGACTGTTGAGAAATTGGTGGTGCTGCTCCTAAACGAGGAGTCATGGAAGAACCCTGGTCACCCGCTGCTGGTGAGAAGACCTGTCAGAAACACTGGAGGTGACCCATCTTGCCGTAAGAACAGCACTCCACTGCGTCCCTCTAGTACTGCTGCCTCATGTGCCCTGACCGGCCACACTGTTAGCATACCACCTGGATGCCTGACGATGCATCTCGCTTCCTTGGATCATCGTACGTAGACTCCCAACAACGCTTCTTACTGTCATTTGGAGGAAAAATAGCTCTGGACGCAGAACTGCCCTAGCCCACAGCTCCAGAGTCTCTCAGGTTGCACTCCGCAATCAGTGCCTGATTGATGATGGAAGTGATGGAAGTCAACTAGAATATATTCTCCTGTGATCGGATCTCCCGCCTAAAACCATCCTCGAGCTTCCTTTCTATGAACACCCCAATCCCATCCCGGAGGGTTGTGAAACGCTACAGGTCTGTGAAATGAGAGGAATACTCCATGACAGAAATAATACCCTGCTCTAAGCTCATGAACTCTCGGGCTCGGTTGGCCCTCTAGGTCTCCGGGTAGAGGTAGTCATAAAAGACGTACTAGCACTCCTCCCATGCCATGACCTGCTGGTGACCCACCTGTATGATCATGTCCCACCACATCTTGGAGGAGTCTCGGAGAATGTATGTGGTGAGGATGACTCGACTCTCTTGAGGTGTCTCCAGATGCTCGAAGATAGTCAGCATGGCTTCCAGCCATGACTTTCTAGCCCGAGGTCCTCCTTCCCCCGAGAAAGTAGGAGGATGCTGCTTATGGATAACCTATGTCAAGTATGCCATAGTCGTGGTAGGAGGCAGTGCTCCCTGAAAGGTCTACATTATCCTCAGAAAACATTCCCGGAACTGCGCATCAGCTCCTGCAACTGGTATGACAGCCAGTGCCAAGGCTGGGTCGACTGGAGGATCAGCAGGAGGTCCCTGATCAGCCATATCTAGTGTCTGATCACTGCCTGACGATATACGTACAACCGAAGGACGTCTCTGAGGCATAGCTCTAAAATATCAAAATAACACCTTAGATTAGAAAACAAGGATAGTGAAACAAAAGAGAAAAAATGGGAACAGACGAAGAAAACACACAAGTTTACCAAACACGACTACATAGCGTGTATAAAAAAACTACACGGAGTGTCTTCTGAAACCACTAACATGGGCGTGTACCCCTACCCTATAGGTTGTGTAACACCACAACCTACACGGAATGTTGACCCCAACACACGGTGTGTACTTGAAAACTATTCCCCTTCTCGAGTCTCCTTACATGGCTATCCCACAAGGTCCAATATAACACGAGACTAGATGGCGTGTTCTGAACACACACAGCATATACTAGACAAGGCTTTGATGCCCCGTGTTGTTAAGCACACGGACGTCTACATGGATAAACCTTACATTGTTTGTTCTGAACAAACACGGCGTGTATAGGTGAAGGTGACACCATCCTGTGTTGTTTGTGACACGGCCAGGAACCTAAACAAGACTAAACGGCATGTGCCGAAAACGCACGGTGTGTCTAAGAGAAGGTAATGCCAACCCGTGTTGTTCGTGAAATGGTCGGGGTACCTGGATAGGACTAAACGACGTGTTCCTTTATAACACGGAGTGTTCTACTCGATCTTCCCGACCTGTGTTGTTAGTGACACAGCCGGGTACACGGCTCCAAACTACATCGTCTGTACCTACAGTACACATCATGTTCCTGAAGTTACTTCCACAACAGCATGTCCCTGCTCACATGGTCAGTGACACGGCCTGAAAACTACACGACAAGTAGTCAAAAGTACATGCTGTGTATTTTGGGTTTTTCTGGGCAGTAGCTCAGAAACTACACAGAAGCCCAGAAAACACAGAAAACAAGTCAAGGAAGTGCCAAATTCCGATTCGTGAAGGACCATACTCCCCGCGAATCAAAACGTGGCATTTATTTAATAAAGGTAGGAAACAAACAATCCTCTTACAAGGAAGCATAGATTATATCAAGCATCTATCACAACCGCATGCATAATCTACACAAGGACTATCACAACATCATGCAATCACTAATGCACCCTAGATGGAATGGAAAGAATTCATGGAATGTGATTTATACAAGTGCCTATATGATGCATGAGATGGAATACCCTAATCTCATCGGTTTGCGAGAGAAATAGAACTGCAATTGTCAAGAAAATAACAACACAAGCAGGTGAATCACTCTAGGTAAAATCATATCATCCATAAAATCTCAAAACCAGCAATTGCAATTAATGAGGTAGTGTGGCTTTTCCAAGTACACGGGTTAGCTACTCCCGAGCACAGCTTAATGCCAAGTTCCAAATCTATCATATCCCTGGCTAAGGTCTCGAAAAAGTAAAGCAAGAGAAAAGAATGCCTCTGATACCTCTTTGTAACAACCCAAATCTGGAGCCCCTCCACTGGCGCCCCATACCCAGTTCGCCACATGACCTCAATCGTGTTTTCCCAAACGCCAGAGGATGACGACTAGTAGCGAGGGCCTTGGTGAGTCGGTGGAGAAACTATGACCTCATTCGGTAATGTATACAGCAGAAAATAATTAGACACAATAGCAGAAACAATAACAGCATACGACAACTGAACTGAACTGTGGAATCAATGTATAAAAAAGTAATGACGCAACACGGTAGATAATTCTATGGAAAGTAGTAAACAAACCAACATGCTGAAATAAAACTGAAAAAAAGTGCAAAATAAAACAAGGTAAACTCCTCAGCATCACAAGCCTTGTCTTGGTCCCATGCTCTCCAGCTCCACAACAATCAAGAACCTGAAGTAGAAGGGCTCTTTCCCTTATCTATACCTGCAATAACATAGTCTGCTTGGGCCTCAAAATCATGGCCCAAATAGGGTGTGAGACAAAATCCCAGTAGGCAACCACCCAAAGATCTGTGCCAAACAGTCAATGAATATATGGCAAGTAATGTACAGAAGCAGTAACATGAAAAAATACACAGTAGTCACAGTCCCCAGTTCTAACATATGATGTACACAAGTAAACAACCAGCAACAAGAATGAAATATGTAACCCTCTGGGTACCTCTCATAGGCTACCCCTATGGGTCAACCCAAATGTACTAGAAACCCTCTAGGAAGCACACACAGTATCACCCCTTTGGTTCAGGTAAGAATAGACTCTCTGGGGAAGTACTCAACGTCAATTCCCCGTATAGTCTCGTATCGTGCTAAAGGCTCTCTTGGGAAGCACTCAACCTCTCATTCCCCCTATGGCCCGCATTGAGGATCTAAAAACTCTCTAGGATCACAGTTCATCAATTCCCCCTATGGTCTCGCATCATTATTTAAAGACACTCAGGAGAAGCCCTTACGTCCATTCTCCATATGGTTCACTACACTAGGCCCTCACAGCCCTGTGTAAAAAAAACATGCATAGCATGCGTGTATCATCCAAGTAAACCTCAAGAACTACATGGCTATCATTCTAAGGCTCAACAGCAAAACAAAGCAACAGTTCCACTATCTTACAACTAGGCATGGCAACCATAAAAACACCAAACAAGCAAAACAAGCATGAAAACATCCATAGTACAGTAAAAACTACCATTTCACAGGAAAATACATCTACTCAAGCAATCATGAAAAGCAGGAAAACAACAGGGGAAAAACAGGAAACACATAATACCCCATTCATGGGTATTGGTGGAATTTTCACAAAATATTCAAAGACTATCTAGAGAAAGGCACAAAATACCTACCTCGATCTTAGGAGATCAATATACTTTAACCATGACGACTGAATCTCCATAGAATGTCATAGATCTGAGAAAATTCCCAACACACATAAACCATAATAACATGGGAAAGAGGAGAAATTGGAAAACAAGGCTCAAGCAGAAGGAAGAACTCACCGATGTTCTTCCAACGCAATCGACCGTGCTTGAATCAGAGAACGGACAGAGAGGTGGGGGGTCGGGGAAGATCTGGTCGTACGGGTTGCTCTCAGACAAAGAACCTGAAGAAGGGGTGTGTTCTGTCCATCAGACGCGACCCCCGGTGTGTTTAGTGAAAAAAAAGAAAAGTACACAATGTGTACTTATAGAGTACACGACATGTACTAGGTTTTTCAATACTTCGCCAAAATCAGCCTCCACATCACCCCTACACACCGTGTGTGTGGCCCGGACACAGCCATCACACGACTTCAACCCGGAGAAGAGTACAGGGCGTGTACTCAGAAAATACATGGTGGGTACTTGAAAATTTTCCAGAAACTCCATTTTTTGTAAAAACTCCAAAAAAAGGAAAGGCATACTTGAAAGGAAGATTCGGGTTCTTACATACAAAAGCACTGTATCGACATTGTGTAATCATTTAATGACATTATTTTGTCACGTAAAAATTAAAATACAGCATAATAAATATTTATTCATTTTTATTGTAACCTTTAAAACCCATTCAGTGAAATTTTATTCCATTCATAAAAATATGATATATTTTAAATTAAGGTTGATAGAATTTTGAATTTTTGTTTACATAGAAATATTATAATGGTATTTATCAACGAAAAATAGAACAAAAATTCAATATTTTAGACTATTTAAAAGCAATGGTCAAATTATAAATATAATATTTATTAAATAAATGTTTTCGCATGATTTTATATCCTTTCCACATTATTCTTAACCATAGTATACCCAATTTACTAGTTACTATAGTGATAAATAATTACTATGATTACTACACATTATGACCAAAAATAAAGAGTCACTATTTTAAAAAATAAATATTATTATTCAAAATATTTAATTCATTTTATCGAATTCAATTTCTTCAAATTTATGAAATCACTTTTAAAATAAACTTGATAATCATGATAAGAAACATTTTTCTAGAAATATGCATTTTTTTATACATAAATGTTTCAACATAAAAAAAATAATTATTTCAATTACAAAGAAATTAAATTGGTCATTCTTATAGAAATAAACTAATGAACTTTTAAAATCAATTCAAACCTAAATGGTACTTTCTAAATATGGGAATTGAGAAGACAATTTTCTGTAAAATAGTTATTTATTTACTATTCACTAAAAAAATTAATCTTTTCAGAAAAATCCAAAGAATTAAGCCTATGATAATGTTGATTTTCTAATTAAAAAAATAACACCCTTTTTATCAAATATAGTTACAGAATTTGGTATAAATTATCTAAAATATTTTATCCAAAAATAAATAAATACAATTTTTGAAGAAAATATATTTTTGAGGTTTAAAATGTCTTTACAAAATCTTTAGTGAAAAATTTCTATGAATTTATAAATATATTTTTATTGAGTAGGAATATAATATAAATTTTTCATCATTAAGTTACTTTTATTAATACCTAACAATTCAATTGATATGTTATAAATATAATATATCAATTATAATATTTCACAATTTTTTAAGATTGATGTTTTATGTCATGTACTATATCCATTATAGTATCTATTTAACATCTTATATTACTGCAAATAAAGATCAAAATATGGAATCTAAAAACTTTTTTTTAAAAATTTAGGATGGTACAAACATGCATATAGTGTATCATGAAAAATTTAGGGGTTTTTGCTATGTAAATTTTTATTCGTTGAGTTAAGAACATTTTATTGATAAAAAATATTCCATGACTGATTTATTATACCTAAGATTAAATTATATTTTAATTCCTACATTAATTGTTTTGTAAAATAATAATTTATAACCTAACTATCAAATAATTCTTACCTTAAATACTAAGTATCATGAAAGGAGTTTTATACTCTCAATTCATATTTCCCGATACATCCTTATTATGAAGTCATTTAGTTTTATATCATTTATATAGTACATATTTGTTATATTATATCAGGAAATTTATTCAATGGTTATTTGGGTTTTCTTTCATTCTCTTTATCCTTTATGGGTTTTTCCATAGATTTCAAACAATTTGTAAGGGTTTCATTGTCTATTTTTCCATTCTTTGAGATATGTTTGAAATTTAATACCTTATTTTCATTTATATAGTTTATTAACTACCATTTTTATTGTGAACCTAAATTTTCATATTATTATATTACATAATTTTAGAGATAAACAACATAATAGTTTTCCATTCAATGATCGTGATGTTTAGTATCTTCAGAAATTTAGGATGATACAATACTTAATCATAACGAAACATAAACATTATTAAAACATGAGAGGACCAGTTTATGATATACCTAACACTGAGAGGGGGGTGAATCAGTATTGGGGACTTTTTAAACAAATTATAACTTTTATCCATGTACCTCTTGACCTGTTAGGATCTTTATTCTCTTATTCTCTTTTCCCTATCGCATGAAATAATAGAAAGCAGAAAAAATATACAAACGATATTTCTACAAGGTTCACCACTCAATAAGATTAGCTACGTCCTTTCCATGCATGGATATGACTAGTGCATGGATTCTCCACTATGATATGATATGAAATTATAGTGGAGTGGCTAGGAAAAAAATCCTCTAGCTAGTGTGAGTCCCTACACATTAGAGGGGGCTGGGAAACAATCCTCCTCCCTGGACTGGTGATAACCTTGTCCAACATGAAGCCTCTAGAAGGTTTTTTATACTGCCTATAGAGACATCCATATTCCTTCTTTAGTAAGGTAGGTTCTGCTCTTGATCTTCTTCAGTTCTCTTCACTTGATTTCTTGCAAAGTAGTAGGCAAGCAATTCTTCTTGTCTTCTTTTTTTCTTCTTCATTAGTGCAAAACCGGATGGACTAGGAATTCTTCTTATTCTTTAGTGCAATTACATAATCCACTAACAAATCTTCTTATTTCTTAACAAGAATCACATATAACAATGTGATTATTCAGGCAATGAAGATCGGTTCACTTGGCATCATCTGGATCAAACTGCCCTGAATAATTGTCAACCTTCAGTTGGGAATACTCTGTTCTCCTTCTTCTTCTCTTCCTTCTCTTCTCAATAACAACACCTGAGTGTATCGGTATACTGACTTCCTCCTTTGTGCAGATATGAGTTCAATTGCTCGTCCAGTTCTTCTTCACTTCACAAAGCACAATGAGTGTGATGAACATCAGTCGTGTGAGTGTGGTACAACTTCTCTTTGTGAAACCGAATGGTTCACAGTTCTTTCTTCTTCGCAAAGCTTCTTTGAGAGTGTTATGTACCTATCGAATGCCCACGGGACCCCCATATTTTTCGCACACCCTTATAGTTGGCTTGCTCATAAAATTCAAGCCTTGTGCATAAAAACACATTTTGGCGTGAAAAACCCTTTTCATGCAACTCTTCATTTTTGCGTAGAACTCCTCTTTTTCACGGAACACATCTTTTTCACACTACACTTCTTATTTTCGCGCAATACTCTATACTTCAATTTTTCCGTGCATCAGAGCTCGAGATTTGTCTAAGTGTCAAGTCACACTAAATGAGAGGGGGTCACCTCATATTTATAGGCATTTTTGACCCTGCGAGTAAAACCCCTTTCTGTGCGTAAAACTCATTCTAGCGCGTAAATCTATCTCTCACTTCTTTAATTATGTGCACCTTTGTTTATTTTTGCGCACCACCTTGATTTTTTCACACACCTCATGAATTTTCCATTTTTCATCATTCTATGCATGAAGCACCAATTGCACGCAAAATTCCAAGCCGCGTTCCATATTGTGCACAAACCCAACCTTTTGAACGACATCATATTTCTCGCAATGATCCAATATTTCTCGCATTTCATGCCTTTTCCAATTTTCGAGCTTCTGATCTCGAAACACCTTTTTCACGAATACTTCATTCCTATATTTTTCACACCACCCTAATTTTCATGCATCAGGCTGATTTTTCGCGCATCCCGCTACTATTTCGCGCAACATTCATTTTTTTCACACATCCCGCTGAAATTTCACGCCTCCCGCAAATATTGCGCGCACCACATTCTTTTTGCACGCAACTTGCCTAAATTTCCATGCACTCCATTCCATTGTCATTTTTCGATTTTCTGAACTTGAATCATGCCTTTCATGAAAAAATCTAAACCATCTTCAATCTTGAATGCTCCATCCATTGCCAAAAACACATCTTCATCTTCCGATTTCAGGCCCTAAAATTTCCCAAACACTGGAAAACAGCACGACCATAAACTGTGCTTTTTTGCCGCCCCTAGATTTTCCATTTCTTTTTCATTTCACTCCACACTCCTTCCCATAACCATTCTTCAGCTTTTATCACGAATTCCACTATCGTGATATGTATCCATTGATAGATCATCTTTAGCATCGTCAGAGTTGCAATGGGAAGTATTGAGACATCCCATCTTCTAGTAGCATCATTCCTTCCAATCAAAACTGTATATGATTGGCATCATTATTTTTCCACCATTCCATTATAAGGATTGAATCACAAGTTTTCCTGACATATGATATTTGATAAATACATATCAGCAAAGTATGGTTTGGTTTAATGTCCATTCTCTTTAGAATATGAATTCCAAATTACTTCTTCATCTTCACATCGAATCCTCAATTTCTTTAGGATTGTTAATTATAATTGACTCCATTCATCTCTATTCATCAAAAAGTGGAGTCTTTAGGCTTCCTCAAACACATTCAATGTTGTAGACAATGTATCACCTTCGATACATGTATTTGGAACTTTAAGCATAGTGCAACCGTCGTCTGATTTAAAGGAAATGTGTAATTCATGACCTTCCTACAATTCCAATCCCTTCCACACTCTCTATTCTTATTCAACAACCATTCTCGACTTTATTCAAATTCCCTTTCTTCTGCGATCATCCTTATATGGATGATACCTCACCATTCTTCATTGTTTTAAACAATGTGTCATCTTTGACACAAGTTCTTTGAACTAAGGATCAGTGCAGCAAGTGTCTGAATTTACTTAATCGAGAATTTCCGATGTATGACATTAAATTCTATGATTTCATAACAATTATCCAGGCATTCTCACTTCATACAATCTCCATTGGAGGCCTTCGTCATATCCTTATTCATTTTGACTGACATTGATAACTGTTGACAACAAATACAATATTAATACAAAAAGTGGTCCCAAAAAAACACTTCTTCTTTATCTACATAAAATATCCCTCAAAATATTTAGTATATATATCCACCTGAGGTTATACATCAAATATACTGGTCAGAAAAAATCCCTGAAAGATGACGTGTAAGGGATAAGAATTAATATAACATGGGTGAGCATAATCATCACAATCATATCATTATCTAGGGATCATAATAATAATCATGAGGAAAACATGTTATAATGTCATGTAATGTGGAAATGCATAAAAATAGAACATCATGTCATTATGGTAAAATACCACACATAGTTATTAAAAATTCAGCATCATGTTCACTTATAGAATATGTTCATAAATCCAAAAATAATTATTATGAAAAATAAAAATCATGTTTACACATAATACTCATTAACTCATGAGATAAATCACATTACACAATGAATTTTATGATATGTAATTATAACCCCCTTGATAGATCATAATATTTACTTAATCATGCATTCCATATAGAGCATATAACAATCATGGTCATGAACTAACCCATAAAAAATGGGTTTAAAATAGATTTTATCCATCATGACTTCATGAATAAAAATGGTTTTAATAAATAAAAAATGGAAAAAATATTTAGTATAAACATCATCGTTCATGATTGAATAAGAAATAACTCAGGTGGAGTAAAAGTTGTGTTTTGGATAAATATTATGTTTGTAAAATCATTATATTTTGATTATAAATCAAGGTGGAAACATATATATCCTTGAAAGATAAAGGTAATAATAAATAAATTATATTAATGAAACATTATAGGAATATTTATACCTAATATTCCATGCAAGATGGATTACCCAGACAAATGAGTTGTGTTCGAGAATCCCTATAGTTTAAATCTGTTATTATTTCATCACATTTATGCCTCCTTAATAATAATCATAAAACTTTTTAAACATAGTTATAGAATTAAATTATGATAATTTTTACACAATTTATCCATTTTAATTATTTGTGTATAATTTATAACACTCTTTTTAAATGTCAATTGTTTTTATATCATTTTATTATTAAATTCTCTTGTTTGGTAAAATGTTGATATTTTTAGTAAATGTTGTTTATAAATTAGTTGAATTTATTAATTAATATAAAAAACATATAATTATTCCTGTATATATAATAAATAATTTATTTTAACCATCCATTTATTTGGTGACATGAAAAGGATTTTCAATGTCTTCATTGACGATTTACTGACTGTTAACGAGATTTTGTCGAAATAGCGAGAAATAGAAGTTTGAAATTCATATATGTAATAATTATGATACTTTAATTAGATTAACATAATTAATATAATGTGAAAATACAACCTAATTAATATTATAATATTTAATTTTGAAATGAATTGGGGGAAAATAAATATAATATAGAATGGATAAAATAGTTTATAGAAACATACTCTTTCCATGGTGTAGCTTCCCTTGCACAACACTAAAAATAACTTGATGTTTTGAATTAATTTACTCCATAAATTCCCTAAGAATCATAATGGAAATGAGAGGTGGTATATTAAAATATTAGAGAATTTTTTAATAGAGGTAAGAGTGTTTTTCCAAATGGTGGGAGTACGGTTATGTATACTTGAGGTGAAAGTTTTTTTAAAGAGAATATATTGAATAATATTCTATAACCAAGGTTACCCTAGTGATAGTGATAAACATGAAATAAATAAATTTATTTTATTTAAATAATAATATTTTAAGACTTTAACACACATTAAATTACAAATTTTATAGTGTAATCAAACATTAAAGAGTGAAAATGTAAAAATAATATTTTATTTTAATTATTTTTACTTTAACCTTTGGAAAAAGATTTTTAGGATTGAAATGGTTGTTAATTTTATTTTAAATACTCATTTATGAAAATAAATGTATTTTGATCAAACCTAAAGCTTTATAGATAGTTATTTTGTTATTACATCATGAATGATGTAATTTAATATACACTAATTCGGTGGAAATTTGTATTATTACTATTCACATAAAAATTGTTGTATTTTATAAAATTAAAAAAGCAATAATCCTTTGAAAATTTCAATATGATTATTTTAAAAATGAAATAAATTTTACCAAAATAATATTTTTTTCTCATAGGTAATTTAAATTTTTAGTATAAAATTTCTAATTTTAACAAAATACAATAAAATACAATTTATTAAAAATGAGCCCATATTTTCGTTGAACTTTTTAATCATGGAATATTTTTTAGAAATTATAATATTTATATTTACTTATATTAAACTTTATAAATAGTTTTTATATCACATATTATTATTTTGAGGAAAAAATACAATTCCATTGTTCAGGTTACTATTTCTAATGGTCAAAATATTATTCCCAATAGTCATGTTACTATTCTAATGGCCACATTACTATTCCAATTATCAAATTAACACCTATAAATACAACTTTACTCCTTCACTCAATATTCAATAAAATTAAACCCATGGTTGTATATTATAATTTTTTATAATTTATATTGGTTCAGTAATAATTTGTTTCTTTTCTATAGGGTTTTTTATGGGATAGGTGATTCTGTAATGTTGGGGATATCCATATTTTCCAATTTTAGTTTTTCTATTTTTTTACCATTGTGAAAATTGGAATTTTAGTAGTTTTTTAAATTCACTACTGTAAAAAAATAATGAATAAATGTTTTGTTTCTCTCAAAATGTGTTATGTGTATAATATTTATAAAACATAATATAACATACATTTAGTTGTTAAAATATTTTCCTTTAAGAAGTAAATGTAGTAACATTATTTCCCCTTTATTAATTTCCTCCCACAAAAATTCAAATCATATTCTTGGTTGAGAACATGTGAGGGTAATTCTATTTCATTGTTTTATCTGTTTCCTATGTCACTACTTCATAATTATGGTCCCTCCAATGAACAATAAAAAGATTATTTGTCTTGTTTCAATAAATCTTTATCCAGGGTTCATAATCTTCACTAGATTCTCCTCATAAATGAGTGTATTCTACAGTTATACTACTTAGGGATTCAGTACATGTGAGGGATTAGATATGTATTTTGTCAAGAGAGATACATGGAACACATCATGATCTTGATCATTTTTTAGAGAAAATTTGGTTCAAAATTCTAGTACTCCATTGAAATCAAGGATCTCAAAGGGGAAAATATATGTTAGGATAAGAATCCATTTCATTCCAGAAAGTATGTATCTCTTCCATGGTGATATCCAAATTAAAACTATATCTCCATCATGAAACTCCAAATCCCTTATACAGTTTTTGGAATATAACTTTTCTATACTTAGTGTATCTTTTATATATTTTTCAATGGATTTAGCCTTCTATGTAATATCTTACACAATATTATGTTCAAATACCTCATGTTATCCAACTTCATCTCAACAAGTACAATATCTACATCGATTCCTATATAGAGCTTCATATAGATCCATATGAATACTCTATTGGAAGTTATTATTGTATAATAATTAACTAATGGGAAATATTTATCCCATACTCATTAAATTCAATTGATAAAGATGTTAGAATATCTCGATAGTATAAATACTCCTTTCAGAATGGTCATTAGTTCGGGGTGATTATTCATAGTGAAATTCAATTCAGTATTCAAAGCATATTGAAGGCTTCTCCAGAATTAAAAAGTGATCTCTAGTTCATGGTAAGAGGCCACTGAAATTGGAAAGACATATATCCCCACCGCATCTATAATATATATCATGGAATGTTTTTCAAGTGTGAAATATTCTGAAATGGTAATAATTTTGGCGTTCATGGTGTATCGATCCACCACAACCCATATCACACTGTTTCCATTAGATGTATTTGGGAGACCAGTGGGATGTTATATAGGTACATTATCCCATTTCCACATTGTTTTATTAAATGGTTACATCACATTAGAATTTTGTTGATATTCATTAACTATATTTCATTCCCAAAACATTTAGATATACTCCATGATCTCCTTCTTCATGTTGTCACACTAGAAGAGCTCTCAAAGAACACATTACATCTTGGAACTTGGAGAATGTATAAAGAAATATGATCTAGGTGAATTATTCAATATTGCCTCATTTTTATTAGGTGATGAAGTCATCAAAATCCTAGTTCCAAATGCAATCATTCTTTCATCATTGATATGGAATTTATTTATCATTACTTCCTTCTTCTTTTCTTAACCTCCAGATCACCACTTTATGCCTCCTTAATCATCTCTTAGAAAATATTTAGGAAAATATATTTTAATTTTAGGATGAATTCCCTATCATTATGATTTCTATATACACCATTTCAATTCCCATGAAGATATGGTCTTTCTCAATCAACAACATGGATAAATTAGAAGGTTCTATTCTTCTATGAGCATCAATTACCTTATCCACCTTTCCTAGATGGTAGTTAATTGTTCCATACAAGTACATTATTATATCTAAACATATTAATTGGTTCATGTAGAGCTCATTTTGTGTGAATATATACTTTAGACTATTATGATTGGTATATATCTCGCACTTCTCACCATTAAGGTAGTGCTGCCAGAATTTTGGGGCCAATATCATAACTTCAAACTTTAGATCACGAGTTTGGTACGTTTTATCAAGGATCAGCAACTATTTTGGATTTTAGGCTAGCACTTTATCATTATTCCTTAGTAAAAAACCCAATCCTTTATTTAAAGAATTAATTTATATCAAAAAACATTCTCCACTTGTTGGTAGTTGACTACATGTGTAATGATTTCCCACTTTTTCAGCACCTTAAATATATCATCACATTATACAGTCCATACATTATTTACCCCATTATATGTTATATTAGTTAGTGAGAAAGACATTAATAATATTATTCTCAAAATATTATAGTAGTTTCCTTTTAAGATACGAAAACTATTGTTTTTTATGACACAAGTGTGTCTGGTCCATTCTTGAATAACATTTTTCTTTGAAAGGTATACTAAAATTTCCACAATTGTGAAAAAAATACATAATAAGGTGTCTTGATGCATCCAAAAGTCACAATTTTTAAAAATAAAATAAATTTTATACTTCAATAACATTGATAGTACATCCAGAGATTCTCTTTGTTTGCCTCCATTCCATTGGAGTAAATGTTAATATCATCGATATATACTACGACAATTTTCATGGGGTATTATATAAAGACTCTATTCATCAAAAACATGAATATTGAAATGGAATTAGTAAGTATATCGGGAATCACTGTGATCTCAAAATTGAAATTCATTTTACATAAGGTGGTATTTTGAATATCATCATTCTTCATATTCATCTGATGATACCATGAACGAATATCCACCTTTTATAAATACTGAGATCATTATAGTTGACATAATAAGTCATAAATCCTTTGTAGAGGATACTTTTTATTTATTGTGATTTCGTTAATATCTCTAAAATCGATACATAGCTACATTAGTCAATATATGTTTTATATAAAGTGCTCAGGTGCACCCAATGTTGATGAACTAGGGTGTATAAACATGTTTTCATAATTCACTTAAAATTCCATCTTTATATCTGATGGATAGATTAAGGTTATCCAATACTTGCATTTATTGATAGGTGTATCTCCATGTATGCGCTCCGTTGAGAACTGTACCTCAGGATCTTGGAAAAGGATATAAAACTCTTCAGGAAATATATCAGTTTTTCCTCACAGTGGGAATTACCCCTAAGATGATACCTTCATTTAGCTCAACCATTTGAACAATGTATTCTTATTCATAGGGTCTCAAAACCCACACCATTTAGGGATTTTCAAAAAGAAATTCATAATCATCTTTAAATTTTTATCAGATTATTGTATAGTTTAAAATATAGAATTAGATTTACTTTTATAGACTATTTATGTGTATTATGTATATCAAGGGCCAGTCCATACCTATTATAGTATCAAATTCCACAAAGTTAAGTATTATGTGTTTTGATGGAATAATCACCCCACAAACTCTAATAGGAGAATATTCCAAACTTGATATGCAATGATCTCACAACCAGGTTTCATTATATATATCTCCAATTCGCGATATTTGTTATTTTATTCAATAGTTCTAGAAAAAATTAAATATTTAAAAAAATGAGTAGAACTATAATCAAACAAAAATATTCCCATTATTGATTGAATACTATGTATACCTTGTATGTATTTAATTTCACACTCCATTTTAGTAATGGTGATGAAATAATAATCTTGTTTATCTTTCGTATTTGGTGGTTTCTAAAACTGAATACCTTTAAGGAAATATAATTCAATTCACTATATTTCATTGTGCCCTTTCTCCCTATAATAGTATCATTGACCCATAAGTGGTTGATTAGGATGTTCCATATTTTATTTCTTCATGTTTGTTGGATTCCTTATGTTTCTTCCACATTCACAGTTTTGGTAGCCTTTTCTCCCACACATGAAGCATTTTTCAATCCCTCTAAGTCAATTCACATTATGATTCTTTAAAATAATTTACACTCGGGTGGTTGGGTCCCCTTTTATCCATCTTCCTTTTACAAACTAAATTTATAATACTTGGTTCTCTTCTTATCCCCTTTCATCTATTCCATCCTTTAGCTTGGTGTTCTTAATACATTCACACAAGTGATCGACCTCTCCATATAAAGGATAGATGGACAGTCACCTTATCCTTCTATGAAAAGTGGATCATAGGAAATATCTTCTCCAATTATTCAACTCTATTTTTAGTAACATGTGGACAAAATGTTTCATAAAACATTGGTGGTTTTTTTCACATAAAGGACACAATGGATAGTCAATCCATCATGGTGGAAGGTGGACGTTCTATGTGAGTTAGGCTATTTTTAACAGCCTATGATAGGTAGGAAATAATCCCAATAATCCTTTAAGATCTACCAATCATGGACATAGGGATATTGTTTAGGTAATTATTGCATTGTCCCTTAAGCCAGTTTTGTCCTAGTTTCCCCTAGTTACCATATTTTTATAAAATAGAGACTTTTTGAATATAAACATATTTATAATATAAATAATGAAAATTTTATTATTTTGGGAAATTAACAAACCTTATGGATCCCAATGTTTATCCTTCTTCTAAAATACAACTTCCAGGAAAATTTCAGACACTTATACTTCTCTTAAGGGTTGTCAACAATGTTCTCTAATCATTATTCTAAAATTAACGAAATTATACTTATTATACCAACTATAGTGACCCTAATTTTTCTTACATGACTATTACATCATTTTAAAAAAAATTATATTTTTACATTCAAATATTTTGAGGTTTAGTATATTTAAAAAAATAGGATCATATGTGACGTCCCGGCCTGGGTTCCGCATACCGGTTCCCTGAGTTTGTTCATTACATGACCTCAACTGAGCCTCACCATATTCCAAAGGCTACTGACTAAAATTGAAGGTCTAATATGTCATGTTAAGAGTCTATATCCTCTTTATCAATGTGTGACCGAAGGTGTAAACACTATAATAAAAAAAAGACAATATAGTAAACAATATCCAATATAACCATGTTTAGCATGATAAATCCCAAAAAATAGTAAATTACAATAAAACAGTGTAGTAGATATGTCATGACATATATGTTTTAGGAGTAAAATTAAAACTGAAAATAAAAAGACATTGACCACTCCTAAGAAGGTACTCACATCATGTCTAGTTCTCTCATCTATACTCCATTATCCACCAAAACTCATCCATCTGACATAAGGATCTCACACTTATCATGACCTACAAACAAGAACCCTTTTTGGGTACCAAACAGAAGCTTAATGAGGGTTTGACTACTACTAAGTAGGCTACCAACAATTATTTCTAAACAAATATCATTTCTATAAAAGATTATAATGTTATATAAAAAATAAAATATAGAATGATAAAATTAAATAAGTCTCATATTTACAATTCTTTAGTTAGCCATATTGGTCCTCAGGTTCATGGTGACACCCAAACCATTCATACCTGCTTCGACCCATGCCGGAGTCTAAACCATATAACAAAGGAATTCTACAATTTACACTTTTATGGGATTTCATTATTCTTTTTAATTTCATTTTGATTTCATTTCCTTGGAACATAATTTTGGGTACCATTATCCTAGATACATGGAGAATTAGTCAAAAGTCATTATCTTTGGCACATGGAGCATCACTCCAACACCAATATCACCAATACATAGAGCTTTAATCTAGAACCAAAATATCAGGTACATGGAGAATCAATCCATCACCAATTCATGTGAATATATATGGGTCCTATATCAGTAGTATGACACCCCATGGGTACTTAGACCATCAATAATTCAACCTCTCCACATCAATCACATCTATATATACCTACATCGTGTTTTAATATTTGTGACCTTATTATCAATAATTGATAAATGGTTCAATA
The DNA here is from genome assembly GCA_963277665.1 of Viscum album. Lineage (NCBI taxonomy): Eukaryota > Viridiplantae > Streptophyta > Magnoliopsida > Santalales > Viscaceae > Viscum > Viscum album. Next base: position 198,371,628 of record OY728137.1, on the reverse strand, counting down.
TTATTTACTACATTTTCATTTAACCGAATTGGAATCCATAATCTCACATCTTTAAAAAACTTTCCATGTTATTCGAATTAATTATTTATAACAAGTACTCATACCATCACATTCACGGTTTTATTATTATCATAAACCATTTAGTTCACATTTTCATTCCAAAATTAACAATACAATTAAACATCACACACCCCATGAGTTTCCATCATGCCCGTCATAATAATCAATAATGGATCCAATATGATATGAGAAGGGTCTCAACATTTCATGGTAATTATATTTTCTATTCTATTTTAAAAGTAATTTCCTAACATTTAAATCAAAGGTTACAACTAAAAACACAGTTATTTATCAATACTATGTGATTTATCATGTATTTCACCTACCTTTTAGTCCTGGAAGAATTCTTTCTCGACTGTATCCCTTAATTCGATGTTGAACGGACAAAAAAACAAATTTAAATAAGAACTAAGATAAAATAAAATGACCAAGATAAAAAAAATATTCAATATAACCTAGATCTATAATATCAAAAATAGTGAAATTAATCCCTCTCTAGAGGAGGAATATTTATGAGAGAAGAACATGAACATAAAATAAATTACTTACTCAGGAGAGTTTCATTACCTCCATAAGATATTTCATTCACAATTTAAGGGGTTTAAAGAGCCTTGGATTCCTCTCATGAACCTACAAATGTGAGGATGTCCATATTAGGATGAGTGTGGTTATTAGGAATATAAACCAAGGTATTCATAAAATCTTAAATTTATTTTTAGAGGATTAAGACTTTGTAAGCATGGATTCCTATAACTGATGCAAGGTTAGACAAGGTAGGTGACCTAAATATATCCCCCTACTATCCAAGTGGTTAATGGTTTATCCAAAGTGTGCACAATTTTTTAAACTATGTGAAAAAAGAAGACCCACTAGATCTAGGGTGCAGTATTTAGGGGGTGACCCCATGGTTTTTTCAAACTATGAACCCCATTTTAATGAAACAACATTGGGGTATAGTTTCTTACCGAAACCTGTATAGTTTTCCTTAAATTTGTGCTAACCATGCACATCACCATGGGATTCCAAATTTTATTAAATTCACTTGAAATTACCCTAATGAAAAATAAAAATAAGGTTTAATAAAAAAGGGTAAAATGTTTCATTAAAATGAGTATGATATGTCTCAAGAAATTTTGGGATGTTAAAATATCCCCATCATATAACGGCAAATCATCATGTTGTAATCACAAGAATCACGATGTCTCTACGGTGAATAGTCATGGAGACGTGGACTATATATCAACTTCCCTCTCACAAGTTTCCTAAAAAATACGACCATGATGGTATATCCCTCAGAATATCAGCATAGCCTTTCCACATAGAACATTATAACTATGATTGAAAACATGAATTGGGTGATCCTAAAAGGATGCATTAACCTCAGGATTAACATCATCCACATCAGTCACATGATAAGGTTTGGTGTGATACTTCCAAATATGCGATATAAGGAAGTCATCATGAATATCACTATAAGTATATAAAAGAGACATCTTATATTACACAATTCTGAAACACTTCACAATTTGAACTATTTTGTCAAACCTAAGAACCATATGACCTGACTTCCAAATCTAGTAGTGACCCAATCATGGAAATACATGAAGAATCACATGAATTCCCACTTAAAACCGAAGAGGCTGAAGAAATTAATCAACAGAATAATTTGGTGTACTTTTCTAATATCAATAATTTTTGGAATCAGATAAACTTTTTCAGATATCTCTTAGGTGATATTTTATCCCATCAACTCTGAATCACAATAATCTATCCAACATAAAGGTGATACGTGTTCCTAACTATAAAATACATCATATTATTCAATAAGAAAATATTCCTGATAAAAAAATTTATAGGAAAACTAATCTAGTTCTTAGTGATTATCCCAATATCCCACAACTTATATGATTCATGCCTATAGTATTACCTCCAAAACCAAAAGTAGTACATTCTGGTTTCCAATCTGTGTGTGGGTGAAAAGTTTTAATCATAAATACCTACGTACCTAATACCTTCATCAAACATTTCTTAATGTGAAATATAAAAAAATAGATCACGTTCTAAATATAAAATCCATATAACCCCTTGAAAATGGACTAGCTCATAAAAATAAAAACATTCTAATTAACTAATTGGGAGTGTTTCTCGAATATGAATGAAATGAAACACATTCATGAAATTTTCTAAAATAACCCATATCATGTCATTTTTCTGAGGGATCCTCAGAATAACCACCATAAAATCCATGATATTATTTTCGAACTACCATTTTTTTATTTTCAATAGATGTAGCAAACATCTAGTTTTCTGATATTCATTTTTCATATGCTAACATGTGTAGTATCATGTAATGAAACCTACAATATCCATTTTCTTTATTGGAAACCAGTACTGCCTACGCAGTTCATTGTACATTTGGTCAAAAAAGAATCCACTAAGAATTTAGAGGCATGTAACTCATGTATAAACTCTTCTCGCATACATGTGGGAACAACAACATATAACCAAACATAGATGATCTTATCCTCAACTATAGTCCAATCGGATGATGAATCCACAGCTTCTAAGATTACCCTCATGATTAAACACTCTTGATGCTCATACTACTTCTCCTTGATCGAGCTCAGAAGTGTTGACTCAATAGATAGATACATGATTCTTCATCCCCTAGACATCTTAATCCACTATATGCATATTATCTAGATAATCCATCATCGTCCATGTAGAACTGGACTCCTTAGCTTCATGAGTCTATTTATTTAGACTCATAGCATCGACAACACTATTTACTTTCCCCGGTGTCTAGGCTATCTCAAAGTCAAATAACTGCATATACTAAACCCACTTATGAGGCAAAATATTAAAATCTCATTATGAAAATACAAAATTATAAATTTCGGGGTTAGTTTACTCAATGAAACTTTCACCTAAAAGGTAATTTCACTATGATTTTTAGGCATAATCTACCATGGTAAACTCGAGATCATGTGTTTGATAATTCTATTTGTGTGACCTCAACTTCATGATTCATATGCCATGAAATCATCACTCCCAATCAACACTTCCCCGATTCCAATCCACGATGCATTACAAAACAAGATATAATTCTCTCCTGGCTCAGGTAGGATCAAAATCAGTGTTGTAGTAAAATGCTTCTTCAACTCATGTAAAGAATAATCACATGCACCAAACCATTCAAACTGATACCCTTTTTGTTTGAACCCAAAAGTCGCACTAACAAGTGCGAAAAGTCTTGGATAAATATTCAATAATATCATTCCCATCACAAATATATTTGAATATAGAAAATATTCTTGGGAGTATCCTAAGAAATATCTACTAGAACATTCTTTCGGTCCACTAACACTTCATTCTTAAAGATTAGGTAACCCATGAAATATAAATTGTTAGTCTGAAATTGATTCTTAGATATATTTACATACATCCTATACTCTGATACTGTACATGATATTTTGATAATATGTTCTTCATGATTATCATGATTCTAGGAGTACAACATAATGTCATCAAAAATGTAATCCAAAAACTAGACCAAAATTGGTGAATGATTTTGTTCATCATTTTCATACATACATTAAAATCATTTTTCAATCCAAATGACATTACAATGAACTCATTCATACCATACCAACTCTTAAAAGTAGGTTGTGGTATATCAGAAGATATCACTCTCAAATGATGATACCTAGACATCATATTGATCATGGGGAACACATAAGAACTAGCTCAGCTGGTCAAAAATATTTTTTATATGTCGAAGAGTATATCATTTCTTAATATTCATTATATTTAACATTATATAATAGATGCAAAATGGTAAATTTCTACAACCCTTCATGGAAATCATGATTGGAGAACCCCAAAATGATTTTCTCAGATCGATGAACCCTTTATTATCCCACCCCTCAAATAGTTTTTTAGTTTTTTAAGCTTTACTAGTTCCTTTTTATAATGTGAAATGGAAAATGGTTTATCCCCAGTCATCATATCAATGGTGAACTCATCATCTCCCTCTAGTGGAATCCCTGAGATTTATACATGAAAATGGTCCAAAAATCAATCCAATAGGGGTGGAAATTTACATTTCTTCCCAACCCTATCATCCAAGAGAAGACTCACAACCAAAGTGGTGAGCTCCCACAATTATTAATGATTTTTCCTTGTACGACCTGCCTTGATATCCAATTATCCCTGATGAATATAATTTGTACCCTCATGAGATGTAAAGGTTAATCTCCCATAGTAACAATCTATGTTACCATGGTAAAATAGAAAACAGTACTTGTCCGATATCAAGTCAAAAAATATCATCTCAAGTATTTACATATCCGAAAAGAAATGATACTGACCAGCCTCACGGTAACACCACTTTCGTAGACATATTACCTTCGACCATACAGACAATGGGGTGTTGATTTTTATAACCCCACTTACAAAATACAACATCTGAATAAAACCATTCACATATTTGAAAAATATAATATAATAATAGGATATTGTATCAAATATATTACTAGAAATCATAAAATATATAGTAAAAGATTCTCTAAAATCTAATGGACAAGCCTCGATATCAACATGTCTTGGAGGAACATTGGGCAATTAACCATTTCTACCACCCCGTTCTCCTATCCCAATTAATTATGTTGTGCTACTCAATTGATATGGGTTCTAATTCTAGGATTACCACATCCATCATCATAACCAACATGGCTTGTATAACTCTAACTACTCGACTACTATCGGGTATAAGTCCCCCTTCCAGTACTCTAGTTCGATATATCCCCCCCATCACTTCCCATATGTTGTAAGTTCCTATAGTAAATCTAGAGATGTATTATCCTACCATAATATCATCACCCCACTTGTTGTTAGGGATACTAACTATTAATGTGTCCATGCATACTAAACTAATGGATGAAGACCTGATTACTACATTGAGCAACTGGTCCTTATCCTTATCGACTCTATTATCTACTGCACTTGTGAACATTCTCATAACGATGCTTCCTAGTCATTGAAGATGTACCTCATGATCAACCTATATAAACCACTAACCCTCCACTTGATTCATCCTTTTTATTTCCCTCATAAATTATATCCGGGTTAACTACTTTATCAAACCACTTCAATTTGAATATATTAACCTCGCACTTTATCTCAAATATATGTTCATCTTGAAAAAAAACTATTCCATTGAAGCCTCTTATTTTTACAGTGATGGTACAATGTACTATAAGTAGTTAATGTGAACATAATAGTCCATCAAGAACCTAATTCCCTAGGTAAACCACATAAATTATTCTCCCTCTAAATATAGGGCATCATTGGGTAATAGTTTTCAAGGAACTTCTACGGAATTCATTCAATTCCATGCTCTCTAGCTTCTCATCTCGAGCCAAAATATACCACCAGGGCATCGTTATTCCTCATAACATATTATAATAAAAAATTACACTTTTTCTTAGGTGGATTCTCTAGATGATCTTATATTTTCTAGATAAGCTCTATTTAAAACTCATTTACCTCTTTTCCACCCTTTCTAGTGAGCGTTAGAGGGTATTGTAACTAGAAAACCCTAGTCTGTCAGACATATTCTATATATCCTGGACTTGGGTCTCTTTCATTGAACTGTATAAAGTGAGAAAATTCTTCATGGAACATCTCTCTCACCCCTTCACATACAAAAATAAAGTCCTTTATTCCTTCTGTTGGAGGCACATTTCGGACTATGATGAAATGTCATCTTATCAATAAAAATCATCCTAGAGGAATCTCTCCACAATTCCAAGAACACATATTCAAACACATAACACATCATTTATATATTTTAAAAAGATGAATTCACATAATTCTCCAATAAATTGTCCCACATATACTACCCCATGATCAAAACTAAGGTACTATCACTACCCTCAACAATAAATATCATTGACCATTGATAACACAGGGTAAATGATAGGTCATAATCATAAGTTTCCAATTAGAAACCACTTCTAACCACTTCAATCTTCAATATTTCACATATTTTGTCCATTATTATTTCATTATTAGGCACCATTCATTTTAGATTACTAAAAAGATGTAATGAATTTTTATTTCCCAAAACCCACTTATAAATTTCATTCTTTTTATCTTAAAATGATTCATGTATCATAAAATATTGAGTTACTAGAATAATTCATGCATAATCAACTCTCATTCCATATAGTTACATGACTAAAATCATAGAAAATTGTTACATCGCATAACAAGTTCGTCACTCAATGTGACATCACATTCAACGTTAACAAACAACATCAAAAACAACAATACCACCTAAGCTAATTGGGTTTCCCCCACACATGGGTTACATACTCCCTTGAACGAGCTCATAACCAAGGCTTGACTTGTCCAAATCTCATTTCTACCATCCAAAAATATTATGATAACATAAAACCAAATAAAACTAAATTAATTACACTTTTTGATATCCCAATCTGGGAGACACAAACAAGTTCCATTGTATGGTTCATTATAGGACATGAGGAACACCTCCCCATATGATAGGGGATTTCTACATGCAGTGAGGGTCTAATATGTCACGTGGGAAAACTATACCCTCATTTCAAATGTGTGACCATTGCATTAAATATATACAAAATAATTAATAAAAAACAATAAAAAATAACCAATATAAACCAAAAATATCACGATGAATCCCAAAATAGGTAAAATGACCATAAACCAATGTAGTATATATTTAATTCTATATAAGTGTAATGTTTTAAAATAAATACAGTCTAAAAACTCCAAAGTGGTTCATGACATAATTTTTGGTTCCCTTGTCCATGATTCATCTTGAATCTCAACTCATTTATCTAACATAGGTCTTTTACCCTTATCCTAACTTGAATAATTATGTTTGTCCAGATACCGAATAGTGGCCCGAGTTGAGTGAGAGTACAACTCAGTAGGCCCCCACCAACTATTTCTAAAGATGTCTCTAGTATATAATAGTGTATGTAGTTTTCTAAAAAATAAAATATAGAATCATAAAAGTAAATAGGATTCCCATTTATTATTATTTAGTATTCAATATTTTTCCTCTTTTTTTTGGAGACACCCAAACTAATCATACTTTCATTTGAATGTGTTGTAGTATAAAAAATACACTATAGGTATCTAATAATTCACTCCCTTATGAGATTTAATTATTTATATCAATTCCATTTTAATTTCAATATCCTGGAACATCATTCTAGAATCCGTTTTCACATATACATGGTGTGTCATTATATCATCATTTTCTATGGTACTATGAGTTTCAGTCTAGAACTAATATCATAGGTACTTAAATAAACATTATTGAACACAAATCTCTAGAAGTTGGAGAATTATACTAGAACCATTTCACATGTATGAATTTGGGACTAAATCAATAACATGGTACCCCGTGGGAACATAGAGCATCATTACAACACCCTCTCCACATTGTTCCCATTTACATATACATAAATTAATGTTAAAAATCACTAACCTTCTTGTTAATAATTAAAACTTGGATTCAATTTCATTTACAACATTTCCATTTAACCCAATTACCATCAATATTCTCACATATTAATTATAATTCAATATTAATCCAATTAATCATTTATAAAAAATTATAATACCATATCATTAATAGTTTTATGAATTTCATGAACCCTCTTATTCAATATTTCATTACAAAATTATCAATTCAAGGTAGCATCGCACACCCCATGAGATTCTATTAAGACCATCCTCATTATATCTAATTGATCCAGTGTGATCTGAGAAGGGATTCAGAATTTCATTTGAATTGAATTCAATTGTCTTATTTAGAATAAATTGGACAACATGGAGAGAAACAATGCATATAAAAACACAATTCATTTGGATAACAAACAAAATTAGCATATAGACCACCTAAATGAGATTTTTGATGAATTATTTCCGATCATTATCCCTTAATTAAATGTCTAATTGATTAACACAAAATGGTAAAGATGATATATGATTACAACTGAAGATAAAGAACCAATGATAAAATATTACAAATATCCTAGATTTATACCATCAAAAACAGAGGAACTTATACCTCCAAAAATGATGATGAAGGGAGAGTGTGTGTCCCAAACAAAGAGATCACTTACTAGAGAGAGGTTAATTTCATCCATCAGATTTTCAATTCAAAATGTAATAGGTTTTGTGTGACTAGGAATCATTTATAGGGATTCCAAAGGAAATTAATGACATATTAGGTCGGGTGGTATTATTAGGGACATAAACAAGGTGGTTTGAGAATTAATAATTTAATTTAATAAGGTTTAAAATTCTATGATTTTGGATTCCTTAAAGGGTTGAATGGGTTTACAAACAATGTTCCCTAAAAGTGTGATCTTACTATCAAGGGGTTCACGTTTTCTCCTAGAGGAACACTATCTGTGAAACTGTGAAAATCCCATTAAAACCCCACCATCCCAAGGCTGCATGGTTTGGGTCTAGCTGCAAGGTTTGGTTAAACTATGTTCCCACCTTCTAGTGACTCAAAATGGGGAGTATAGATTCTTGGGAGAAACTGTTCGATTGTCCCTAACCATGTTCCAACCGTTCATAGCCCCATAGGCTTCCAAAATTATCAAAATTCACTTGAAATGACCACTAAGCAAGATGAAACCACAGTACGATCAAAATAATGATGAAAAAATACATAAAATGGGTAAAAGACAAATCAAGAAAGGTCATGATCCAACATCATGTATCACATATAAATAAAAAATAAAAACATTATTAAAAAAAATTTCGTTACCCACTTTAAATCTCTTATATCTTCATTAATACATATTGTCACTAGAGGATGTACATTAAATAAATGGGTGACCGAAAACCCAGTAAGAGGACGAATTACTGACATGAATCTATATAATATGGGTGTTTATAATCATCATAATCATATCATAATAATAATATCGTCATCAAAATCAAGAGGCTAACATTTTATAAAGGCATGGAATGTATAAATGTATATAATGTAAAATCATGTCACAATAGAAAAATACCACACATAGTTGTGAAATAATCTTGAATCATGTTCCCACAAAAAATATTTGTTTAAATAATAAAATCATAATTGTGAACAGAAATATCACTATGTTCACAAAATAATAAAAATTGTATAATGACATAAATCACATTACCCAACACATTGGAGGAGTATATAACTCTATTCCTAAGTATAACATCAAAATATTTACAAAATCCTGATAGATAGGTAGAATGTATAACAATCGTGGTCATGAAATATCCTATGAAAAGGAATGGGTTTCATATGGATTTCATAGATAATTATATAATGAATAATAATCATGTCCCTAAATGAAAAATTGAAAACAGATTTGGAAAAACAATATTATTATTTATTGAAGAAGACACAACTAAATATAAATAAATGTTCTTATTTGGAAAAGAATTTTTTTTTTGGAAAATCATTGAATTTCTCTTGTAAATCAGGGTGGAAACATATGTATCAATAAAAATAAAATGTATTAAAAATGAAATGATATTTAAGGAATATTATAGTAATATAAATATTGAATATGTCATGAAAGAGTGACAACCCATAGAATATGAGTGGGGTTCGAGAATCCTCTTACCTTATATCTTACTTTCGTTCTTCTTTTTGCACCTCCTCAATAACAAACATTATTATTCTGGGTACCATAGTATGTTGATATCTGATTCAACCCTAACAAATCCTAAAGGGAATTCTCAATCCCCATGAGTTGGCGACTATCACCTATCATCATACATATTGAAAGAGGGAATTTTTTTCCTCTAACAATATAGAAGAAAATGAAGAAATATTGCATGATAAACAAAATAAAATATTCTTAGAGTAATCAACCAGAAGTCAAAAAGGCATAAAAAATTCCATAGAACTAGAACCCAAGTACAAAAATATAGGAAAACATATCAACAATATAAGGACATAGCTCAAGAAAGAGAAGTTTAAACTATTGGATCCACTACTAATAAATCCTTTCCCCTTATTCAAACATGGAAGGATATAATCTACAAACACCCGATGGCACAAGAAGGGTGTGATATAAAAAGACAACTAAGGCCTTAAAATTTTCACATAATAGATTAACCAAATGAATGTTTTCAATTTTAAAATAAAAAGGAATGGGATTATAATTTTTATTTAAATAAATCATGTTATAAAGATCAATTTATGTAAAATACTTTATGAAAATTATTCACATATTTGTAATATTTCAAAACACAATTCAGAAATAAAACATTTTTTATAAATTTAGGAGAAATTTAAAATGGTTTAAAAGTTTTTTAGATATTTACATCTCAAATATAAACAAGAGAGAATCATGTTCATCAACAAAATAGGTATGAATTTTCCATTCTATATGACTCTATACTCTCTAAGTGATCATGAAAATATGGGTGGACCCACGTACTCTAGACATTATTTAGGGATGACTAATCACCATCACCTAATGGAGGTGGCCTATTGCATTTATGTTTTAGAACATTTTATAATCACCAAGTGTGTCAAAATAAATCACAATATACCTATGGATTTTATGTGATCATACACAATCAATGATGGGAAATTTATTTTATGACTGCATAATATGCAATTAAATCAGAATCCCCCCATTTCAAATTACAATTTTAAATTTTAAACCAAAACATGTTTTAATGAAAGAAATAATGTGTTTATAAAAGATAATACCACTGGTATTCATTCAAAACATTTTAAGACATTTTCCCAATTTAACAACATCCATCAATTCCTTTAAAACATTTCAATTCAACTATTCAAATGAATCCATATCCATCCATTTGCAAACACACCCCAATTCAAAATATTCAATTTAAATCAATAAGTTAAATAAATCAAGCAATTTTAAGGTTAATTAATTTTCCCAAGTGGGGTGGAATCACTGAAACGACGCATGTATTTATATAATAATATTTTTTTCATTTCTATTAATGTATATGAATAAGAGATTACATTGAGGTTAAAGATGACACATTTCTTGATAACATACTAAACATGAATCAATGGGTTTCATTGAAATCTTTCGTTGCACACAACATTGATTTATACCAAAAAATAAAATAATAATATTATTATTTTAAATGGTAGTTAACGCCAAGATGATGTGTTGGCAGGAATGAAGAGAACTAACTAAAATATTATTATACATGTTTTTTAAATGTCTTTAAATTTATCTAATAAATTTTAGAGTCTTAGAATAAGAATTGATCATAATTTATGCATGAAATACTCTAATAATCTTTAAAAGGTCATTTTACCACCTTTTGATGGAGAAATTTTTTTAAATACTATATATTCCACTTTTATATGTTCCATATGAAAAGAAGAACATATTATTCAGAAGTAGGACTTCAAAATTTAATTTGGGTAAATCTTGGGTATTTTTTGATAAAGCTCATTTTATTGATGAATAGAGAAAAATACAGCATTTTAATTCAAAACTTCCTTTTCATTTAATTTTTTTATATAGATAGATAGTAACTTTAATTGGGTTTAAAGTGTAATTAGATTATATTTTTATTATTTAATTAAATTTTTTTCATTGGAAGTAATTTAATATATTAATTAGAAATAAAAACATGCCAATCATTTGATAGTTATTATTTATTAAAAACAAACTTTTTAGATTAGCAATAAGAATTAATTTTAAATTAAATTTTGAAACTTATGTGTTTTGAATTTGGAAAAATGGATTCCATATATGGAATTAGGTGGTCCAAATATTGTAAATAGGTAACTTTTATTTTTATACATTATAAATTGTAACTTCAGTAAATATATTATTTAACATGATTCATGGGTAAATCTAGTAAATAAGGGTAAAAAATAATATTATAATAATATTAAATTACCCTAAAACAAGTCCTAACCCAATTTGATGATATATTTTCGACCATGGGAATTCTTGGGTCTATTTGGGGGGCCCATGGAGCCACTTGAAATTGAAAATGACATCTTATAAAAATTAATTAAAAGCTAATGAAAATGTAGAATAAACATATATCTTTTAGTAGAACTATTTTTTATATGGGTTCATTTAAGTTATATGTGCGACTATAAATATTAATTAGAAATATAAATATATTTACTCCATTATTTAATTTTATTTTAATTTTTAGACATTAAATAATTAAATTCAATTATGACACAATGGTGATGCAGTGATTGCTTCTTTAATAATGGATTCAAATAAATGATATTATAGATGTTAAAATAATTGTAATTTTGTTATTTTGATGTCATCCACTAATTTTATGGAAAATATTTACTTGTTAAATTTGTATAAATGATGTTTTTTAGAAATAATCTTTTTGTTTTGGGTTTTTAAAAAGTCATGAAATGAATAGATTCAAAATTGATAAAATACAATTTTTATAATATAAAATATTTTATTAAATATTATAAAATTACAAAAAATTTATGATTCATCCAAATAGTTAGAATAGGTCTTAAATTTTATTATTTACTATTTAAATAGATTTTTGTAATGTTTTAGTAAATATTTTTATTCTTAATGTTTTAAATGCTAGATAACATTGTAAGAGTAAAAAAGGGTTAAATAAAAAATAAAAGGATTAATAAATATCCAAAACCAATACAATGTTTATTGGATGATTTTATATAGAATTATATTCATATTATAATATAATTTAATGATTTTTTTACCTTTTGAAACCAAAAAATTATTTTATATTAATATAATAATTCCAAACATTCTTAAAGAACCCCTTCTCCCTCTTATAAATGGTCACCACCTCTAACCTAGTACAGAAAAATCTCAAACCCTATGGATCATTAAAACTATACTCCATGATTCTCTCAACATCCCCTAATTCCTACTAGAACCCTTCCCCTATTCAAAAGGAATTTGAAGAAATCCAGTTGGCTTAAATTAAAAGGAGTCACACGTTTGAAGAAGAAGAACATGGAACATACGAGACAAGTCAGACTTGGTGTAAGGGAACCTTTCACCATCCAATTTTTGTCAAAGACATATTTAATGTTATGTATTTTAATTTCCATTTATTTATGTTGGGATGTGTTATTATATATCCTTATTTCTGTACATTTTATGTCCAAGTGATGAGATGCACTTTTTTCTCCCATCAACTCATTTTCTAAATTTTTAAGTGATGTTTTAGGCTACTGAAATTTCATAATGTACATTGTCTCAATCTCTATTAATTGAGGATATTTTAATTTATACATTCTATGATTTTACCCTATGTATAATAAAACCCTTTGAATTTATAATTCATTCAAAAAGGAATACTTTTTCTTCGAATTGTTTTATGAAACAACAAAATAAATGTTTTTAACGTATGAGGAAACAATGACCTTTCCGATGATGCAAGAATTATTTTATATTTGGATTTATTAACAATCTATAATGTTTTTAAAAGGAAAATAAATACCCTATACAATTTTTTTTGTATTTTGGTATGAAAACTGGTTTTGAGAATGGATTGATAATATCCTCAAATGGAAATGTTATATTGGGATTACAATGTGGAAATGTTATCTTTCCTTTAATATTCTTCATGTGTTATGACTATGTTACGGTTCTTGTGAATTGTTTAAGCATACGGGTGGTTCCTTGTAAAACTAATGGTAGGTGAGCCTGATATAGATCTCCAATTCATTGGGTAGCATGAAAGTGGTAAACGTTAATGTTTCTCCTAATAGATTTACTGAATATACAATGATGAGTATTTAAAATGTAAGTCCCTACATAGCTGATAAAGCTGTAATGTATGTATGTTAGGGATTCCACAATTTACCTTTAGGATTTATGATTTATATGTGTTATTCATAAATCTTATGATTTAATGTGGTCTGTTAAATTTCATATTTTTTGTATGTATTGATGGACTAATGTCTTCTTTATTTATTTTAAAACCCTTAATGAGCTTTTTATGCTCATCCCATGTTATTTAAATTTTTTCTATAGCGTATAAAGAAGGGTATGGGAAATGAATAACTTAAGAAGATTTATATCTTGAAAAGAATTCTTGTTTTTTTAAGATTTTTTGTTTTATGAAAACAGATATATTCTGAGTTGAAGTGTCTACCTAGTAATATTTTTTATGTAATGTAATAGTTATGGCATAATTTTCTAAATATATAATCATGAAATTATCCTCAATGTTGATTCTTGATTTAACTCAAGATTAAATAATTTTTTGTGGTTGGGGCCTTATAGTTGGTATCAAAGGTCAGTTTAGATAACTTTAGAGGTTATGGTTTTATTTAAGAATAAGTGACATAACCATTATGGTTAGCATGTTATATAGATTAAATGTTATTTTAGATAGATTGAATGTGTTTAAGATAACATGAATAAGTATATCATAGTGTTTACCCTCCTCATAAGATATTATATTATGATTTTTTATATACTCACACTGACATTTTTGGTTTTATTAAATGGTTGGATTTAGCGGAAACCAAAGTAAAAAAATGGATGTAAAGAAAACTGTTACAATTTTCTAAATAAGAAACCATAAAAAATAAAAGATGCAATTAAAACTCTTGTGGTTATTCTCAACCAAATATCTGGAGTCATGATTTCCCACCTTAACCATGGTGATTTTTATTAGGCATCGTATATGCGAGAAAAAAATCCATATAGATGTATTTGTAATAATCATAAAGTTAATTATATTCCAAAACTGATGTTTCAAGGATGTTGAAAGAAACACATAGGAAAATGCTTTGAAGGGATTGTAAGATGATTCAGCTGTGGTAAACAAGTTCATAAATCAAGAACCTAACATGGAAAAAGAAAGCGTCCAATAGACTCTAGGAAAGGGAATGATGATAATTATGAGGGATCTATTTAATATTTTAAATTTGGTGTGCATGGTAATTATAAAAATATATTTTATATGATAAAGGTTCAAGAATGGGATCAACAAGATAACACAAATATATATTTACCAATTCTTAATGACATTCCAATTAAAGAAGAGGAAACTAAAAATGTCCTATGAAAGGTATGGATAATTTCTTAGCAAATATTTTGTCATTACTAAAATCTTAAGACATTATGAATGATATTGATTGATGGAAATAAGTATTAAAAATTATGATGGAAAACATGGATAAAGGATCATGAATAATGTGGTATGATTAAGATGTCTAGGAATTGAAGAGTTATGTTGTATCTATGGATGATGATATGTATAAATGTATTAATGATATGATTACTTTGGGTTACATTTTCTAGTATTTGTAACCTTGATGTCTGGTATATGAGAATGTTAATCAATGAATAATTATATTTTCATTTATTGACATAATGCATAACCTTAGGGGTTCATGTGATATTTTTTTGAGTCAATTATCGGTTTTTAGTTTTTGGGATACAAAATGTGAGGTATGAAATAAAATTTCAGGATAAAATAGTTTTTTGATATTTTAATGTATTTTTCTCATTTTTTTTAAAGCTATTATAATTATAAAATTATTACAAAAGTAAAACACACAGACTGTGTTACAACCTATCGCATCGAACAAAGCTGTCAGAATCGAACCCATAACCAAAGTGCGATTGGGATTTATCACATAACACTTGACAATATGAAGTCCCTGGATAGTATGACTAATTAATTTTAGTTAAATGATTTTATGGATCAAAAAATAAGTTGATTTGGGGTCTTATGTTTTATCAAATTGATATCCTTATTATAGGAAAATTATTTGGTGATTAAGTGATAAAGGTTATTTTGGAATACATTCTCTCTTTTGTGGAAACACTATATTCCTATGGAAATTAGAATAATATGGGATTTCATTTGGGGGATAATGGTTGAAATTTTATTTTTGGAAGAATCTATGTTTTTAGTATGTAAATATGGATATTTGGGTCATTTTTGGACAAGATTAAACTATCATAGAGAATATATAATTTTGTTGATTACACATCATTATGAAACTGTAAGATTATTTTGTGTCATTTGATGAGAAATTTTAAGATTTACTATGGAATACTATGTGATTAAATTCTTTTGAGTTTTAGGTTTCAATCATACTTTGGATTATATTGAAGGATTTTAAAGACAATTGTTTATTGAGTGGTCTTTGTTGAACATTAGGTATTGTTTTTTAAATTTTGGAGATTAAGAGTAGTTATTCTTTTTATAAAAGATAATCTTTTTTTGGATTATATATTCTTTTAAAAACCATTTTGGTTTTGGTTAATGTCTAAATATAGGGGAAATATATAGTTCATCTTTTGCGGATTATATGATTCTCTGGAAGTAGATTCTAGCACTTCAATTGTGACTAAGTCATCTCAAATACTATTTTTTTGGAGAAAAGATGATTTTTGGTAGAAACTTAATAAAAGATGAAAATATACTTGAAAAGTAATTATATTTCCTTACATCTATAGTCAATCTCATAAATAAATTCTCCAGAATTATAAAATGGAAATTAATACAAAAACATTATCCATTTTCTTTTCCTACTGGGAAATAAATGACTGTTTAGACCATCAAAATATTGTGGTATTCTTATTGTTAAAATTCTCTTTAACATGTTTTCTATCACTCTCCATCAGAACTTGACACTTAGTTTATCTCCCATATCCATGTTTTATAACATGGAATCCTAATATGAGTTATCTTAGATGATCTATGTACTTATATTTATTTATTTTAAAGTGATATATTTATTGACACTTTTTCTTATCTGGAACATTCAATGATGTTTCCAAACATAATTTGAAAATTTCAAGGAAGAAATTTCTAAAAGGGGGAAGGATGTAATGACCTAGGTATTTATATAAAAATACTTTTTCAGTTCTATTAATGTCTATAAATAATATAATAATCATATTTTAAATTGGACACATTGTTTGAATACAAACAAAACACAAAACTATGGGTTTCCTTGAAATCTCTCGTTGTAATCAACTTTGAGTTATAGAGAAAGAAATATTATTATTATTATTATTTTAAATTGTAGCTAACACCTAGTCATTGTATTGGTGGGAATGTATATAACTAACTAATATATTATTATAAATTTTTTCTAAATGTATTTTTATATTTATCCAATAAATTTTACAGGCTTAAAATACGAATGAATCTGATTTTAAGCATGAAATACTCTAATATTCTTTAAAATGTCTTTTTACCGCCATTTGATGGAGAAAAATTTTTAAATCGAGTTTTTAGTCACTTTAATATGATCCATTTTACAAAATATATTTATTATTTAGAACAAAGACATAAAAATTTACTTGGGGTAATTTTCTGAAATTTTTCTAATAAAGATCATTTTTAATGAATAGTGATTATACCACATTTTAATTCAAAACTACCTTTTCTTCTAATTTATTTACATTGTTAGATTATACTTTTAATTAGTTTTAATGACTAATTGAGTTATATTTTTACCATTTAACTCAATGTTGGTCATTAAATATAATTTAAATTTTTAATTATACATAAACACATGTCAATCTTTTGATAAATATTATTTCTTAAAAACACAGTTTTTGGTTTTGACAATGGAAATTAATTTTTAATTAATTTCTCAAACATCTGTGTTTTGAATTAAAAAAAATGGTTTCCATATTTTAATTAAGAGGACCATTTTTTTTAAATAGGTAACTTTTATTTTTATACATTATGAATAGTAACTTCAGTAAATACATTATTTACCATGTTTAAAGGGTAAATCTAGTATATTAGGGTTAAAAAATAATATTAAATTACTCTAAAACATGTCCTAACCCTATTGTATGATACATATACAACCATGTGAATCATTGGGTAGATTTTGGAACCCCACGGAGCCACATGTAAGTGAAAATTACATTTAATAAAAATTAATTTAAAGATAAAGAAAATATAAAAAAACATATATCTTTTAGTAAATTTTTTTTATATGGGGATATTTAAGTTATATTTTTGACTATAAATATTCATTACAAATATAAAAATATTTCCTAAAACATGATATATTATTTATAATTTATAGACATTAAACTAATAAATTTTATTATGGCACAATGGTGATGTGGAGACTGCTTCATTAATATAAGATTCAAATAAATGATATTATAAATGTTAAAATTAATGTAATTTTGTTATTTTAATGTCATACACTAATATTTTGGATGATATGTACAATTTATATTTTTATTAAATAATTTATTTGAATCAATATTGTTGTTATGGAATTTTAAAAAGTCTTGATAGGAATAGAGTCAAAATTGACATAATTCATATTTTAAAATATGAAATATTTTATTAAATATAATAAAATTCAAAAAAAATAATATTTAGCCAAATATTTACCATAACTATGAGATTTTATTTTTTACTCTTTAATTTAATTTTTCTCATGTTTTGGTATCTATTTTTATTCTCATGATGTTAAATTCGTGATACAATGGTAAAAGTAAAAATGTTATAATAAACAAGATTGAAGTGCATTGTGTTGCATTTGTTGTCAATGAGGCATAAAGTTGTCTTGGAATGAATGGATGTCAAGGAGTCAAGATGTGAATGTCAAAGGATGTGATAGTGATGGTGATGAAGGAGAATGGCCATGATACTAAGAGGCATGTCACTTGGGAGATTCACTAAGTGGCATAGGAGATGTGGTTGAAACATTCTCTAGTAAAATCTGACGATTGTTGAGCTGATCTTTATGTTCATAGAACTTGTATCTTGATGATACAAAGTCACAACACTGATTGAAGACCATGCATTGTAGTGACAATGCATGAGGAGTTGCAGAAGATCCATCCACAAGTCCTAAGTGGATGAAGTGAGCTGAAGAAGTCCATGCACTATCTCTTAGTGCATGTGAATCAGAAGAAGATCCAACTTGATCTCTGATTGGATCAATAAAGAACTTTGATGAATATGTTTGATTCAAGAGTTCGGTTGATGAAGATGAACCTTCAAGAATTAACTCCTAAGTAATGAGTATATGTTGAGGAGATTTGAGGAATTCTAATGAAGAAGAGAAGGGAAGAAATGAAGAAGAAGAGAAAGGGCATTTGGCATTTTACACTTAAGTACTTTGTATACTTAGTGTATATTCAAGCAAAAAATATGCCAACCTCAAGGGCCAGCCTTAAGGGTTCAACCCAAGGCACATGTGGGAACCAGTCACCACGCCCAAGGGGATCCCATGGGGCCAGCCCAAGAGAGGCCGGGGCCGTGTATAAGCCCTGAGGCCACGCAGTGATGAAGCCCGCGCAGCGTGGGCACAGGAGCGTGCCCGAGAGGTGCATAGTGGGCGCCAGTGGCGCGCCCGCAGGAGCAGAGTGGGCGCAGAGCGCGCCCGCAGGGAGAACACGGTGCGGGGCGGCACCGTGGAGGGAGGAGATTCAATTGAGGGTGCTGGGGGAGCGGCATGTTGATAAGCCGCGAGAAAACCTCTCGCCGTTTCTATGTGGGACGCGGATTTTTTCCGCGGGAGTAATCCTGGCCGCACGATCAATCGCGCGCCAGATCTCGGCCGCACAACTGATCCGCGGCGAGGCGATCTGATCCAGGCCGTCCGATGTATCTCCATCGCCTGATCCGACGGCCGTGGCTCGTCTTCCACCTCGAGCTCGAGCCGAAGCCACCCGCGAGCAGCCGCTGAACCAGAGCCTCCCCGACGACCTATTTCGAGTTCCCGGCCACCATTTTCGAAACCGAGACCTCTATTCGGCTCGTCTGTGTCTACTGAACATAACCGTGCAATAAAATAAGCATGCATGCGATGAAAGGAGGATTTCAAGCGAGGCCGAAGCAACCGGAGGTGCGAGGCCATTCGGTGTTCGTGCCTTTGCATGGATAGGGTTTAACGAAGGCCGTGCATGCGTTATAAATCGCATGCATGTGGAGGAAACCGAAGAAGAAAAATCCCGCGTGTAACAGAGGAAAGAAAATAAAGATTCGAAAGATCTTTGAAGATCCGAAGATTTCGGTGATTCAAGATTTATTGCACGCGGATAATCTGAGGCATCCCTCTGCCTATATAAAGAGAGGCCGAGACCTCTGAGCCGTTTGCTGATTTGCTGATCCTTTCTTGAAAATCAGAAGTCCCGTGAAGCTCTTTGCCTCGCGAAGATCTGCCCCGCGCATCCCACTTGCGCGGCAGTGTGTTCCGGTGCCACCCGAGGCCCGAAGGAGTTCCTTTCGCGCACCCCTTGCGCGAAAGAGGTGAAAGGAGATCCCCTGCGCGCTAATCCTTGCGCGGCAGGAAGAACCGGGGTTGCAGCAAGCCTTGCGCACCCTTGGTTGGAGCCCGCGGTTTGCACTTGCGCACCCTTGTGCCTTGTGACTTGCGCGACCCGCGGCCAGTGCACACTTGCACGCCCTTGTGGCAGTGGCACTTGCGCACCCGAGCCTCCTTGCACTCAAGTGCTTGAGGACTTGCGCGATAGTGGGAAAGAAGAGGCAGTAGGGTGTGTGCAAGAAGAGAAGGAAGGTCGAGCCCTTGTGCTTGTGTACCAAGAAGACAAGAAGGCCCTACGGGCAGTAGCTTGTGCAAAGAGGGAGAACCCAAGGCTTAGTGCCTTGTGTGCAAGGTGAACAAGGGAGGTCGTAGCCTTTGGGGTGTGAAAAAAGAGGAGGAGGCCCTAAACATTGGTGTGTGCAAAGTGAACATGAGTTGGCCGTAGCCTTGTGTGTGTGCATAAGGAGGAAGACCACACTATTTGTGTGTGTGCACCAAGTGGAAGACCACACTTTGTGTGTGAGAGGTGAAGATGGAAGGCTGAGGCCTTTGTGCCTTTGTGTGCAAAAAGAAAAAGTGGAAGAGGCCGTAGCCTTGTGTGTGCACACTATTGAAGAACAACTAAAAGAACACTAAAGTGTGTGTATGCAACAAGAAGAGGAAGGTCACTACAAGTGTATGCTAAGTGAGGAATTTGTGTGTGCAAACTAAAGAAGTGGCCGAACCTAGGTGTGCACTAAAAGTGAACACACTTAGAAGAAGTTGAAAGGAGGACATCCACACTAAAGTATAACACACTCTAAGTGTGTAAACAAATTGGATAAAGTGTGTGAAGTTCGGAAAAGGTGTGTGCTATAATTGATTACACCCTCTGTGGGTCTACTACACCAAGAGGAAGAAAAGGAGAGTGCATGCATGCATGCATGCACGTGCACACGTGAACAGTGCTAAATCAGTGGTGTGCAACTGAGACTGGACCAGACCGAAGATAAAGATATTATTTGTCTGAGCATTCAGTAATTGGAGAGAAGCCGGGGCATCCTTAGAAGAAGGTGATAAAGCCCGAGCAAGATGAGAAGACCTGTTCACCACAAGTGATCAGAAGAAGAGCAAGGCCAGCAGCCTTTATCCCAGGCTGCTGAAGTTACTTGAAGAACTTAAAGTGAAGAAGTGTTACTCGTGTGACTCGAGGAGGCAGAAGAAGACCCTGTGGGACTCAGGGAGAAGAAGTCTTCAGTGGGATTCTGGAGCAGGCCAGTGGGACTCTGGTAACACTGTGGGACGCAGTATAAAGACCCTCATGTGGGACTCAGGAGAGATACGGTGGGAAGCTGTATCGACCATTGTAATTTTAACAGGTTATAATGGAGAATCCATGCTTGGAGAGCATGGCAAGGATGTAGGCCTTTGGTGCCGAACCTTGTAAATCCTTGTGTCCAGTGCCTTTACATTTACTGCATCATTCGTGGAAAGGTGAGAGATACAAGAAGAGTGGATCGAGGCTTTAACCAGCCATAGAGGTTTAATTGATTAAGAATCAATTAGTAAAAAGTTTTAAGGGATCACTGATTCACCCCCTCCCCCTCTCAGTGATTCACACTGATCTGGGCACTTCAATTGGTATCAGAGGCAGGTTACCTCTAAAAGATCCAAGAGAGTCTATATGGAGTGCAGATTTGAGGAAATGAAAGAACAGCCTCAAATGGAGATATCTTCCAAGACTCAGAAAAATAGAAAGAAGAAACAGGCCAAGAAGATGAAGAAAGCTTGTCCTAGCTGTGATGAAGTTGAAACAATGAATGATCTTCAGAGTGCACTCAAATATCTTCAGAATACAGTTCCCATGGAAGTGGCAAAGTGTATAGCTACAGGCATCCATGATCTTCATGAAGAAAAATCACAGTTAGAAGAAGAAGCCAATGCTATGGAAGATCAGCTGGCTAAAAGGGTTGGCATAACCAACACTCTCAGAAAGCTGGTGAAGGCTAAGGAAGAAACAGTTTCTCTTTGCAATGATAGATATGAAGATACTTGTGAAGAATTGCAAAGAAGCCTTTCTGAGAAAGAATTCTTTAAGACTATGGTCAAAGATGTTTTCCATGCACTGGAAAAGAGGCATAAAGTATCAATGGTTGTCAGAGATGCTCAACTTGAAGAAAAAGTCAAACTGGTGAAGGAGCTGGACAATTCATTGCAAGAATTGAAGAAGGTGCATGAAGACCAGATGAAACAACTGGTGGAGAATTGGGAAGGAAAGCTAAGAATGGTTGAGGATGAGAAGAACTCCCTCAACATGAAATGCTTTGAACTGGAGGTGATATTGAAAAATTTGCAATCACCCAAAGCTGAATCCTCCCAGTCAGTTGAAAGAAGAAATGTTGCTACTCAAGTGAGCTTTGAGAAGGATGATTCTAAAAGAAAGACATCCTCTAATAAAAGGGAAACAACTTCTAAAAAGAAGGTACCATCCATACCATCTTGTACTCATGTTTCTAAATGTGTTTCCACAAAAAGTGCAGGATGGAAGAATGAATCCAAACAAATATGGATGAAGACAGTAAAGAAGTAGAGCTCTCCTGAAACAGCACAACAGGTCAAGAAAAGTACCCTACAATCAGAAGGACTGAAGAGGTCAAGATTCGTGGGACAATGCTGGTGTTGTAACAGGTATGGGCATTGTGCAAAGGATTGTTGGTACAATCCACTGAATGCCAAAGCACAGAGGAAGCCCATGCCAAGGGGGAGCAAGCCAGAAGGAAGGAAGCAACATCCACAGGTCCAGAGACATCTGTTCACTGCAAATAGATTTGGATTACTTGACAACATCTGGGATGTTTGCAAAAGTGGTCAAATAGATACGTGTCAATCTCCAACTGTATCCAGAGCTCAAAAGAAGAAAAGATCACAGAACCTGGCTCAGAGAGAATCCTTGGGAAGCAAGCAAAAGAAAGTGGAAGATGCTCCCAAGAAGATTATGAAAAATGAAGAGAAGACCTTGGAGTCTAAGTCCAAGAAGGGTGAGTCATCCAGTAGGACCACCAAGAAGACATGCTTCTACTGTGGAAAGATTGGTCATACCATGGATCTTTGTAAAGAAGCCATGAAATTCAATAGAGGCAGACTGAACTCAAAAAGACAATCAATCCAGAAGAAGAAGGGATTG
The DNA here is from genome assembly GCA_963277665.1 of Viscum album. Taxonomy (NCBI): domain Eukaryota; kingdom Viridiplantae; phylum Streptophyta; class Magnoliopsida; order Santalales; family Viscaceae; genus Viscum; species Viscum album. Next base: position 198,348,103 of record OY728137.1, on the reverse strand, counting down.
ATTGAAAACAAGTTGCCTAAGAGAGGTAGCTTGACAGTATCTAAGGAACCATGTGGAACTTCCAAAACTGAGGCCACTCTTCCAAATGATTTACTAGTCATATGTCCAAATCAGTTGCAACTTGCCAAAGATCTACAAAGAGCTGAAGAGGAAGTACTGGCAATTGCTAAAGCAAAAGAGAAGAAGAAGATTTCACATGAAGATGTTTTGAGAACCACACCAGCACAATCATCAATGAAAATCAAATGTGCAAGTGTGAAGGATGGTGAAAATGGGACATCTCGGTTGAGAGAATCTTCTCAACCTTGTTGTTCACATTGATGAACCAAGGAGGTTCCATCTTATTCCCTTATACTCTTGGTATATACATGTGCTAACATTGCAGGGAATTGAAGATGATGATCATTCTCATCTGGAGAGTGGTTTGGACAGAATGGAATGCACCCCTTGAGGGGGAGCCAATCTGGAGAAGATGATGTTCTAAAATTAATATCATCTTGAGAAAGTGAAGGTATTCCAATCATGCTTTCATCCCTTGTTTCTTAATTGAGTTTATCTTGTCAATTAATGGGGAGTATGGATTGAAGACAAATGATTGAAAGGGGTAGCTTTATCATTGCACTGAACTTTTTAATGAGTTTTGTGAAGTATGTGCAGGATTTAGCAATTCGTTGTTATATCTGAAAAAGTTTCAAACCCCTGAAGCATGATCTCACATGTATAGTGAATGTTGGACAGCATTGAGTACCTTGGTTACATCACTCTTGTTTTCTACACCGGGTTAGCCCAAGTAGACTTAGAGCTGATTTACTAAAGGTTCTTTGCTAAAGAAGAACATGTGACATCATCCCTCTCTCAGTGTTTTTCAAGAAAATACTTTTCAATGGGAGGAAGATATTTCTGGAAGAGAACCACACCACACCTTTGCATTTGATTGCCAATAAGGGGGAGAAATATTGGCACACATATTGACCCATTCACATGTGCTGAAGTGGTGTATTGACAACAAATACAAAGGGGGAGATTGAAGTGCATTGTGTTGCATTTGTGGTCAATGAGGCATAAAGTTGTCTTGGAATGAATGGATGTCAAGGAGTCAAGATGTGAATGTCAAAGGATGTGATAGTGATGGTGATGAAGGAGAATGGCCATGATACTAAGAGGCATGTCACTTGGGAGATTCACTAAGTGGCATAGGAGATGTGGTTGAAACATTCTCTAGTAAAATCTGACGATTGTTGAGCAGATCTTTAAGTTCATAGAACTTGTATCTTGAGGATACAAAGTCACAACACTGATTGAAGACCATGCATTGTAGTGAAAATGCATGAGGAGTTGCAGAAGATCCATCCACAAGTCCTAAGTGGATGAAGTGAGCTGAAGAAGTCCATGCACTATCTCTTAGTGCATGTGAATCAGAAGAAGATCCAACTTGATCTCTGATTGGATCAATAAAGAACTTTGATGAATATGTTGGATTCAAGAGTTCGGTTGATGAAGAAGAACCTTCAAGAATTCACTCCTAAGTAATGAGTATATGTTGAGGAGATTTGAGGAATTCTAATGAAGAAGAGAAGGGAAGAAATGAAGAAGAAGAGAAAGGGCATTTGGAATTTTACACTTAAGTACTTTGTATACTTAGTGTATATTCAAGCAAAAAATATGCCAACCTCAAGGGCCAGCCTTAAGGGTTCAACCCAAGGCACATGTGGGAACCAGTCACCACGCCCAAGGGGATCCCATGGGGCCAGCCCAAGAGAGGCCGGGGCCGTGTATAAGCCCCGAGGCCACGCGGTGATGAAGCCCGCGCAGCGTGGGCGCAGGAGCGCGCCCGAGAGGTGCATAGTGGGTGCCAGTGGCGCGCCCGCAGGAGCAGAGTGGGCGCAGAGCGCACCCGCAGGGAGAACACGGTGCGGGGCGGCACCGTGGAGGGAGGAGATTCAATTGAGGGTGCTGGGGGAGAGGCATGTTGATAAGCCGCGAGAAAACCTCTCGCCGTTTCGATGTGGGACGCGGATTTTTTCCGCGGGAGTAATCCTGGCCGCACGATCAATCGCGCGCCAGATCTCGGCCGCACAACTGATCCGCGGCGAGGCGATCTGATCCAGGCCGTCCGATGTATCTCCATCGCCTGATCCGACGGCCGTGGCTCGTCTTCCACCTCGAGCTCGAGCCGAAGCCACCCGCGAGCAGCCGCTGAACCAGAGCCTCCCCGACGACCTATTTCGAGTTCCCGGCCACCATTTTCGAAACCGAGACCTCCATTCGGCTCTTCTGTGTCTACTGAACATAACCATGCAATAAAATAAGCATGCATGCGATGAAAGGAGGATTTCGAGTGAGGCCGAAGCAACCGGAGGTGCGAGGCCATTCGGTGTTCGTGCCTTTGCATGGATAGGGTTTAACGAAGGCCGTGCATGCGTTATAAATCGCATGCATGTGGAGGAAACCGAAGAAGAAAAATCCCGCATGTAACAGAGGAAAGAAAATAAAGATTCGAAAGATCTTTGAAGATCCGAAGATTTCGGTGGTTCAAGATTTATTGCACGCGGATAATCTGAGGCATCCCTCTGCCTATATAAAGAGAGGCCGAGACCTCTGAGCCGTTTGGTGATTTGCTGATCCTTTCTTGAAAATCAGAAGTCTCGTGAAGCTCTTTGCCTCGCGAAGATCTGCCCCGCGCATCCCACTTGCGCGGCAGTGTGTTCCGGTGCCACCCGAGGCCCGAAGGAGTTCCTTTCGCGCACCCCTTGCGCGAAAGAGGTGAAAGGAGATCCCCTGCGCGCTAATCCTTGCGCGGCAGGAAGAACCGGGGTTGCAGCAAGCCTTGCGCACCCTTGGTTGGAGCCCGCGGTTTGCACTTGCGCACCCTTGTGCCTTGTGACTTGCGCGACCCGCGGCCAGTGCACACTTGCACGCCCTTGTGGCAGTGGAACTTGCGCACCCGAGCCTCCTTGCACTCAAGTGCTTGAGGACTTGCGCGATAGTGGGAAAGAAGAGGCAGTAGGGTGTGTGCAAGAAGAGAAGGAAGGCCGAGCCCTTGTGCTTGTGTACCAAGAAGACAAGAAGGCCCTACGGGCAGTAGCTTGTGCAAAGAGGGAGAACCCAAGGCTTAGTGCCTTGTGTGCAAGTTGAACAAGGGAGGCCGTAGCCTTTGGGGTGTGCAAAAAGAGGAGGAGGCCCTAAACATTGGTGTGTGCAAAGTGAACATGAGTTGGCCGTAGCCTTGTGTGTGTGCATAAGGAGGAAGACCACACTATTTGTGTGTGTGCACCAAGTGGAAGACCACACTTTGTGTGTGAGAGGTGATGATGGAAGGCCGAGGCCTTTGTGCCTTTGTGTGCAAAAAGAACAAGTGGAAGAGGCCGTAGCCTTGTGTGTGCACACTATTGAAGAAAAACTAAAAGAACACTAAAGTGTGTGTGTGCAACAAGAAGAGGAAGGTCACTACAAGTGTATGCTAAGTGAAGAATTTGTGTGTGCAAACTAAAGAAGTGGCCGAACCTAGGTGTGCACTAAAAGTGAACACACTTAGAAGAAGTTGAAAGGAGGACATCCACACTAAAGTAGAACACACTCTAAGTGTGTAAACAAATTGGATAAAGTGTGTGAAGTTCGGAAAAGGTGTGTGCTATAATTGATTACACCCTCTGTGGGTCTACTACACCAAGAGGAAGAAAAGGAGAGTGCATGCATGCATGCATGCACGTGCACACGTGAACAGTGCTAAATCAGTGGTGTGCAACTGAGACTGGACCAGACCGAAGATAAAGATATTATTTGTCTGAGCATTCAGTAATTGGAGAGAAGCCGGGGCATCCTTAGAAGAAGGTGATAAAGCCCGAGCAAGATGAGAAGACCTGTTCACCACAAGTGATCAGAAGAAGAGGAAGGCCAGCAGCCTTTATCCCAGGCTGCTGAAGTTACTTGAAGAACTTAAAGTGAAGAAGTGCTACTCGTGTGACTCGAGGATCCAGAAGAAGACCCTGTGGGACTCAGGGAGAAGAAGTCTTCAGTGGGATTCTGGAGCAGGCCAGTGGGACTCTGGTAACACTGTGGGACGCAGTATAAAGACCCTCCTGTGGGACTCAGGAGAGATACGGTGGGAAGCTGTATCGACCATTGTAATTTTAACAGGTTATAATGGAGAATCCATGCTTGGAGAGCATGGCAAGGATGTAGGCCTTTGGTGCCGAACCTTGTAAATCCTTGTGTCCAGTGCCTTTACATTTACTGCATCATTCGTGGAAAGGTGAGAGATACAAGAAGAGTGGATCGAGGCTTTAACCAGCCATAGAGGTTTAATTGATTAAGAATCAATTAGTAAAAAGTTTTAAGGGATCACTGATTCACCCCCTCCCCCTCTCAGTGATTCACATTGATCTGGGCACTTCAAAGATAATGTTTAAAAATTATCCAAAACCTATCCAAATATTATTATATGATTTTATTTCAACTTATATACATCTTATAATATAATTAATAGATTTTTGAACCTTTTTAAGCCAAAAAATCAATTTATAATAATATAATACTTTCAAGCATTCCTAAAGAGCCCCTACCCCCTCTTTTAAAAGGCCACCACCTATTACCCATTACACACACCTCTTCATCCCGTTGGCTCATCCAAACTCTACTCCAAGAAGCTCCCAAAATAAACCTCTTCTTCCTAGAGTATTTCCCATATTCAGAAGCCAATTTAATAAAGACTTTTGTCTCAAACCAAAGATAGTAACACGTTTCAAGAGGAAGAACAATAAACATACAAGAAAAGTTGGACTCAAGGTAAGGAAACCTTTCACCCTCCTCTTTTAGTCAAAGACTTATTTTATGTTATATCTTTTAATTTCCATTATCTTATGTTTGTATGTGTTATTATATATACTTATTTCAATAAATTTTATCTCCAAGTGATAAAATTATATTTTCACACTCATCAACTCATTTTTTGAATTTTTAAGTGACATAGTTAGGATACTGAATTTTCTTAAGGGACATCATCTCAATCTCCATTAATTGATGCATATTTTGATTTATACATGCCTAGATTTTATACAGTGTATAATAAACCCCTTTTAATTTTATTTTCATTGAAGGGGAATCTTTTTTATGAAGAATTTTAATAAATGAAAAAATAAATGTTTTTAACGTATGAGGTGACAATAACCTTTCCACCACCATGTGAATTATTTGATATTTGGATTCCATAACAAGACATAATGTTTTTGAACGGAAAATAAATATCATAAACTGTTTTTACATATTTGATTTATTAAAATGGTGATGAGAATGGATTGATTATGTCAATATATTGAAATGTTATATTGTGATTACAAAGTGTAAATGTTATCTTTTTTTTATTTTTGTTCATGTGTTATGATTATGTTATGGTTCCTGGGAATTTTTTTGGATATGGGTGGTTCTATGATAAACCCAGTTTGGGTGAGCTCGAGATAGCTCTCCAATGCATTGGGTAACATAACATAGGTAAAACATAATGTCTCTCTTAAGAGATTTAAGGAATATACTATGATGGGTATTCCAAACGTTACTCCCTACATTAATATGAAAACTACAATGTAAGTATGTTATGGATTCCACAAGTTACCTTTATGATTTATGATATCTATTTCTATTCATAAATCATATGATTTCATTAGGTTTGTTAAAAGGATAATTTTTTTTATGTTTTCATCGAGTAATGATTTCATTCTTTATTTAAAAAACGTTAATAATATTTTTATGCTCATCCCATATTTTTTAAAAAAAATTACTCTGTATATGTAAGGGTAATAGAAAGGTAAAATTCAATAAAATTTATATAAATAAAATAATTCATGTTTTATTTTAAGAGTATTTATTTTTTGAAAAACTAGATACTGAGTAAAAGTAATTACATTGTAATATTTGAGATGTAATTTAATAGTTATGGCCTAATTCTCTAAAACAAAAATCCTAAAAATAACCATAATGTTAATTCTTGATTTAAATCATGTTTAAGTAATGCTTTAAGGCAGGTTCTTTTTAATCACATGATTTTTTCAGGAAACTCAACACCCATAACAAAACCTACCAATGATATAGAAGCTGCATAAGACCTCAAAACTCAACATAGTAATGGGATCCAAAAAAAACAGAGTATAGATCCATAAATTATAGTATGATATATTAAACCCCTAGTATAAGAAAGAGTAAGATTTGAAGAAAAAGGTAGACCTCTTACTCTATAATTCAAACTTCTAACACGACGAAGGTAGATCATGGAATGAAGGAGATGGATGGGTTGAAGTTCTCTAAGATCACATGGGATAGGATTTAGGTTTAGATAAATGAATCTAGAGAGGTGGCAAAGTGGGAAGTTAAACTGTTCTTCCAACATATAACCAGAACATAGGGAATTACACAACGTGTAATCCCATTACACATTGTGAAATAGTTAAATTCCATATCCGCCCAAAAAACCCATCACATAGAATTAAAAACAAATAATTAATAAAATCACATCATGTAAAAACTCTTCACATCATGTAATATTCCTGGTGTAACCCCTTCTCATAGTATGAACCCAATACCCATTAGATGTTGTTTGACCTTGTTACATGGGATGAAAACCTCTTGAAGCCTATAGAAAAAAATTAGATACATTTGAGATTCCAAAAAATTTATGACCTCACCATTATAGGTATCCTCCAAATTCATTCTCAACCATACCTAGTCAACAAAAAAGAAAAACCATGAAATTAATAAAGACATACCTATTATATTGATATCAAGATTTTACAATCTCCCCACAAAATAAACATTCTGTCTCTACAAAGCCTATGAAAAATCATACTTTCCCAAAAGATGCGGATACTTCTCTCTCATCAGTTCCACAAGGTAACATGTCTAGGGATTATCTGAACCATGCTTACAGAGAACATGAACCAAATGTATCTTCCTCTATTAAAGTAAATTTGTACTATCATAAAATATCATGTTTGGTCAGTCAATCAAAGATAAATCAAGTTCAACATTAAGATCCCTCAGGCTCAAAGCATCATATGAAACATAGAGATAGTTTCTCAGCTGTGATACATGGAAAACATTATGTATCAACATCATATACGGTTGATGTTTTGATAGTAATTCAAATTTCCATATATTCTCAACAACCTTGAAGGGTCCAAAAAAATGTAGACCAGTCTTCCCTTTTAACCCATGCCATCTATGATCCAACTGAGGTGAAACTTTCAACAACACATGGTCACCAATTTAAAACTCCATGGGTCTATATATACTATCAATGTAGAACTTATATCATATCTAGTCCCTTAAAATTATCTGAAGAACTAAATGAATCATTGAAGTCACCTCTCACACCATACATGGTCCAACAAAAAAACATTCACCAACATCAAACCAACACAATGGATATTTACAAGTATGACCATTAAAGTCCTTAAAAAGGACACATTATGATTGCCAACTGGTAACAATTATTATAATAAAACTCAACAAACCCCAAAGGACCATCCCAAGCCCCACCAAATTCGAGAACACAAGAGAAATCATATCCTCAAAAATTATTATAGCTCCCACTTTCGATCAATCTGACTAAAGATTGTAGGCCATTCTCAGAGAGACCAAATATCCTAGTTATTCCTCAAGGAAGAACCAAAAGAAATATGTAAACTAGGGATCCTTAAAAATACCATATTGAACTTCATGAAAATGGAAAATGTCATTCACATATAGATTTATTAACCCCCCAACTTTGGAAAAATCTTAAATGGGTCTTACATGAGTTGGCATGGTTAGAATGCTGATCAAAAACCATATAACATTCTTCTTTCTCTAGGTATGAGTCATCCCAAGCCCAATGTATATAGTGATTTCATCCCAAGTCCATGAAGGTACTATAATGTTGCTGATGTAAACCCTATGATTTTTTATGCTCAACCATAACCTGTTAGGACATATAACTACCTGAAACAAAATAAAAATTTTTGTATCTCATAGAAAACCACCGTAACCATGAACACATTTCATTAACATCATTATTTGTTCCCAGTTTCACATCTAATGAAGAATTATGATAATCCCCCATCACAACCTTCCATGTACCTATTGGAACAACATAACAATTCTGAAAACATAGCATGTACTCTAAGGATAATGACCACTCAAAAATTGTCTCCCCACCACAAAGATATTCTTTATGATTACAAAATTCATCATCAAGTTTATGATTATAAAAAATCACCTCAAGAAGAGAAGATGTTAACCAAATTATGGATAAAGAAACCCCATCCCCTTACACCTAGACTCCAATATAAATCTTTATAAATAGATCCATCAAATTCCACTCATCTAAAGATTCATTCACTATCTGGGTGGAAGTTTTCCTACTAGGAGCTTCTACAATTACATTCTCTTTAACTATGGAATAGGTGATGTCAATTTCAAAAGATTTCATGTAATCCACCCAGAAAAATTAGCAAAGGATAAAATATTTTTGAGAGAATATATTTCTCAATCCCCTGAGTTCTGTATACACAATAAACATTTCTCTATAAACGTAATGTCACCAACACTTAAGCGTGTGGATAAAAACTACATGTTCATGGTTATGGGTAGGATAATTCTTCTTTTTATTCCTAATATGAGGAGTTCCATAGGAAAAGACATGATTCCAAAGAATAAGAACACAACCCAAGCCAAAACAAAATGCATCATAGAAGACCACATTGTCCGGTCTTACCTTTGGAAGACTCAACGCCACCACAATAGTCAAATTATATATCATTTGAAAAAAACAACTCCAAAATTTATAATTCTAGGAAAACATATCTCTATTCAGAGTTACAGTAGTCATATGATATGTTATGTTTGATAATTCCTTCACAAGATGATGATAAAATTTGGATAATCCCAAGAAGCTTTTAATTTTGAATTAATTTCATGATTTCTCCCAAGTTATAATATCCCTAACATTCTCTGAATCATCTGAAATTACTTGTTCTAACACCCTGTGTCCCAATAATATCAATTTCTAAATCTCGAAATCATATTTCAAAATCTAGGAATAAAATTAGTGATTTCCCAGCAAACTCAAAACAATTCACAGATGATGTACATGGTCCTCCCTGGAAATGGAGAGAATTAGGATGTCATCCACCAAGACAAAAGCAAAGGTATATATATACATGTTGATAATCCTATTCATCAAATCCATGAAAACTATAAGAGAATCTTTTTAGTCCAAAGAGAATAAAAAGTAACTCATAATGATTTTACCTACTCCGAAATTAAGTTTTCAGAATACCATATTTTTTATCCTCAACTGATGGTAACTAGATCAAATTTCAATCTATGGAAATCACTTCACTCTATTCATATAATAAAAAATATCATAAATATGTGGAAATAGATACTTTTTCTTCACTGTAACTCAATTTATCATTTGTTAATCAACACATTAGTGAAGAGAACTATCAACTTTCTTAGTGAAGGGAACTAGCACCGCCCATGGAGACACACTTGGTTGTATAAATCCTTTCCCGATAAGATCATCTAATTGGGACTTCATCTATTTTAGTTTATCTAATTCAATACAGTAAGAGGGAATTGAAATTGTTTGAGTACCAGGAATTATGTCAATAGAAAACACAACCTCCCTAATCGCAGTAAAACAAGAGAATTCATAAGGAAATTCATAAGGAAAATTGACAAAAACATGAGGGAGATTACTAATTAATGATTCTTAATCAATATAAAATGAAAACAGAAATATTACATAACCCAAAATTATATAATAAGGTCATTACCTAATAGAACTTGTATCATATTCTCCTTGAAATACTAAAGACACACCACTGGGTTTACAAAGGTAGACCCATCAAAGAAAAAAATAAAACTGGGATTTATTATAAATAAACCAATCCATCACGAAAATTAATTAAAGAGGATTTATGTTTGGACCAAAAAACACCAAGACAGGTTAACATCTGATAGGGAGAAGACAAAAGTGGGACTCTAGAGACCACACTCCCTCTAAGTTCCATGGTGTGTAGTCATATACATAGTAAAAAATATAGACACCATATGAATATTTTGTAGATTAACAATACAGGTTGAATTATTCAATTGAGGTGCACCAATATCAAATAGAGAAGTCACTAATTATAAAGCTATATTCATGGTAACACTCATAGGTGCTAGAACCATGTCTGATACCTCTAGAAACTATTCCAATATGTGATGTAGATTCATTCCAAATTCTTATGGCTAGAACCCTTTTATACAAGGATCATTTGATTTCTCTACATTTTAGGAGATATGATGATATTATTTCACTATGTAGAGTAGAATGGAAATGAAAGATTCACTATAAGTTCCTGGAATGCCCACTGAATCTATTGTTCTTGGGTACCTTAGTGATAACCCTCTTAAAATTTCATATCTTTCCACACTGATAGAAAATCAAAGGACTTTATCGTGACACTATAGTAGGTCTAGAATGATGATTCAGTTGATAATTTCTATGTGAATCATCATGATTACATTTTTCATTAAAGGATCTAATACTTCTACTAGAAGAAAAAGGAGCTCCTTCCAACCCTGACATACCAACCAGGTCCATCTCAACATTCATTTCCATATCCATCAGATCAATATAAGTGGCATGCTTCCAAAACAAAAAATGAGAATGAATATCTGATCAAAGTCCCAACATGAACCGTTGATCGATCATATTATCATTAGATTCAATATCATGTGAAAACTGTATGAGTTCAATAATGATATTTAAATACTTAGTCACGCATCTGTAGTCCTTCTAAAGCTTTAAAAACTCCAATTCATTATCCAACACTATTAAATCTGGAATGAATAGGTCAGTGAAAAGAACTTTGATGTTTTCCACTCTAATTCCTCATGTTTCTTCATTGACATCATCGTGTATCACTATCTCATGCTCAATCCATCTAGCATGAAGGTGTACAACTTCACATTGATCATTTCGGATATCTCCAAGAACTGAAATAGACATTCTATCATACCCACCCATTCCTCATCAAGTAGAGGTTCAATGGAGCCTTTGAAAACTAGTTTCTTCTAGTTAAGGAACTCTTGAGAACATTTTCAAAGAACATCAGAGGAGGATCCATAGCTGAATCCTGAAAAGGGACCCTTAGTAGTGTCTACCCCAAAACCTAGATAGTTTACACAATCACCTCAACCAGATTTGGATCTACCATGGGATCATCATTCTTATGTTCAGCATAAGCCTCTTCCTCGATCTAATTTGCATGACTTCTAGAATACATGATTATACAAAACATAAATAGATAACATGAATGACATTAGATAATGCTCAACAAGAGAAATGAGAAAAACATAATCTCAATTGTTAGAACAAACATGATTTAGATTTCACTAAATCCAAATAAAAATAGGTAAAATTATAAAACTAATCCACATGATATAATTCCCTAACCACACATGGAGACTTATGTTTCATTGCAGTGAGATAAGGATAATCACTCAATGGAAACTACCTCCAAAGTCCCAACAACTTTTTAGAAATGCATACTAAATTCAAAACAAAAGCTCATCCTATATCTAATACCATTTATCATGAAAAATTCAGCTAACCTAGTAACCTGATGATGGAGTAGGCCCTGATATATCCTATAGGTAAATCCTAATCCCCATAGGTAGAGGACTGGAACCTTGTATCATAGAAACTAAAAATGGGAAGTTCATTTGACCTTTCTTCCTATAATCATCCCATGGGGAATTATATAATGTATAATCCCATTACCTATTGTGAAATAGTTAAATTCTGTGTCCTACAAAAAAACTCATCTCATAGAATTAAAAATCAATCTCTTATTAAAAAATCGTTTAAAAACCCATTACATCGTGTAACATTCATGGTGTGAACCCTTCTCACTTTATGCACACATCAACCATTTAACATCATGTACCATAGTTACTCAATTTCAAAACCTTTTAAAGCCTCTAAAAATGACCAGTTAAAGGTATAATTCCATGAAAAAATTGAATTAACCAATATTGGTATCCTCCCAATTTATTCTCGACCGTACACATTCAACAAAAAAGAAAAAATCATGAAATGTTTAAATATGTTCTTGTCAGATTGGTAACGGGATGTTACAAACTTAGTGTTATTGAAACAAAGTTCCAAAAGATAATTATGAAATTTTTTCACAATTTTTCCATTATAATTATTTTTCTAATTTAAGACTCTCTTTGTTAAATGTGATTTGTTTTAATATCACGTTTTTATTAAATTTTCCTATTTCTTTTATCGTCATTATTTTTGTTAGATTTCGTTTATAAATTAGTATAATTAATTAACAAAGCTTAGTATTGATTAAATTTATACATTTATATATCATAAATAATTTATTTTAACCAAAAATAGGTTTGGTGACTAGAAAAGTAATAGAAATTTCCCCATTGGTTATTAACCGACCTTTAGTGGAACACTTTCGAAAGATCGATAAAGGGAAGTTCAAAAAAAATATGTGATAATTATGATACTTATAATATGATAAAATCATTAATATAATGTTAAAATACTACATATAAAATTTTACAAGATTTTATTAAAGGAGTTTGGGAAAACATTGATGAGGAAAATGAGAGAAGTGTTGATAGAAACATACACTTTGTTCATTGTAGCTTCTCTTGTACGAAACTTAACCCCCCTTGAGGTTTGTAGTTATTTTTCTCTAGAAAATCCATGGGTATTATAAGGGGATTAATTGGGATGATTTTTGTATATTATTGGATTTGTTAAGAGTGGGATGAGTAGTTTTCCGTAGGGAGGGAGTGGGTTATTTATACATGAGGAGAGATGTATTTTAAGGATAAAATATTGAATACTTTATTATATCCAAAGAAAACCTTGTAATGGTGTTATCCTTTACAATTTTAAATGTAAATTAATTAAAAAACATTATTCTATGAATTTTAGAATCATTGAAATCTAATTTTATTACTTCAATAATAATATAATGGTAAAAAATGTTAAAATAATATTTTAATGCAATACATTAGACATTAGACTTGGGAAAATACATTTTATTTATGGAAATTAAATTTATTTTATTTTAATGATTCTTTTTTTTTCAACAAAATATATTTTGGACTAACATCATGTTCTGTAAATTCTTGGAAAATTATTATATCATCAATGATGTAATTTATGATACGCAAGTTATGTGAAAAATTGAATTTTTTTATTAAATTGAAAATTGATATATTTCATAAAATTACCAAAATATCACCCTTATAGAAATTTGAGTTCTAATTGAAAAAATAATATTAAAATTATCCAAATTGATTTATCACATAAGATGTTTTAAATTTTACATAAAAATTTTTATTTTTTTAAAATACATAAAAATATAGTTCATTAAAACGTTCCAATATTTTATTTTATTTTTTTATCATGATATTTATTTTTGGTATAATAATATTTAAATTTACTTATATTAATCATGATAAATATTATTTATATAAAAAATTAATATTTTTAGGTTAAATTACTATTCCAACAATCAGGTTACCATTCCCTATAGACTGGTTACTATTTCCAATGGCCTTGTTACTGTTACAAAGATCACATAACTATTCTAATGGCCACATTACCTCTTTTAAATAACATTTAAATATTTCAATAAAAATTCAATATAATTTCTAACAATGTTACATATTTTCATCAATTTTTATGTTTATCATTTTACTAAAATTTTGTTTCTACTCTATTGTGTTATTCATGCGAGGGATGATTCTAACATATTGGGGTGATCTATATTATCCCATCACATTTTTTATATATTCTATTGTTATACCCTTTTAATAAATGGAATTTAAATACATCTAGTTTTCAAGGAATATTATTTTCTATGGATTCATTTTTATAAATTAATTTGGAAAATTATGAGACTAGGTGCTGAGAGGGTGTGAGATTTCGTGCCCCATTGTGCTCAGAACAATTAATTGAAAAATGTTATGTTTTTAATAAATCATGTGGGAGTTTTTTTATTTAAAATAAGAATAAAAACTTAATGGTTTCTCTAATAAGAAATAAGAGGCCACCTTTGCATTAAAAATAACGACTTTACCTTAGGGGGGCTAACCTTGACACACATATGTTGAAAGTGAAGGTTAATTTTTAAATATCAATTCCATTAAAATATTTAATTAAAATATTTTAATTGATGCAACATTTTTTTATTTAATATAGGATTATTGTCCAGAATCTAGGGTTATTTCAGTAAACCTGAAGTTTACCTGATATAAAGAGAATGAGTCCTTGATCGTGGCGATGGATTGGATATCACATCCTGGATCGAAGAATGGCGGATCGATAAACAACAATGATGTAGAATTTCCCTTAATCAATAATCAATCCAAACTCTAGGATGTATGTTTATCTTTTTATGATTTTATATTTCCCTTATTGTTTTTAACGATGAATGTGAAACAACAAACAAACAAGTTGATCTGTAGTTTGGTCATTCTTCTTGAGTTGGTATAATTGTATGGTTTTTAAAAGTGGGAAATAATCTAGGTGAGATCTGGTTCTTCCTTCCTTTTTCATCCTTTTAACAAGAAAACTTTGACCCCGAAATGAAAAAACAGATATTCATTCTTCATGTGTTCTTGTTTCCTTTCCCTCTTCCCCATTCATATCGCATTAATCATTGAACCCCTTTGGTCATGGATTAATGTTTTTTGGGTGGATCTGAGTATGATAAGAACCCCCTAGATCTAAGGAAAATCAACCACAGGGGAAGAAATAGTTTAGAGAAGCATCTGACGATATTAAATCTATGACCAATGATTTTTCAAGCATCAGAGAAGCAATAGTGGTCCGAGGATGGGAAGTCGGTGTCAGTCTAGAAAGGCAGTATGGCGTGGAATGGTGGTGGTGTAGCTGGTGTGAGGCATTTTCTAGAGTGGATAGAGGTGGTGGCTGGAGCTGTAAGAGGCAACAACTACAGTGGTGTAGAAGGGTAGTCGGAGCCCAAGCAGGATGCGGTCGGCGGGCTGCATGGGAGCCATGTGGAGTAGAGGAAGTGAGTGGGGGGGGACACATGCTAGAGGGAAGTGACATGGGGGATCAAGTGACAGGGGGGAAGCCATGTGGTCAAGGTGAACCATGTCGACTAGGGGGGATGTAGCCAGGGTGGCCCACATCAGGTGGAGTAATCTAGCCTTCTTGTGGTGGGCCGGACTACGGTGGTCAGGTTGCTTTGACAGCCCAACAGTCTAGACCTAGTGGTCGAGCAGGATGGGTCCAGTATGCCTACCAGTTTGGTCATGTTATACTGAACAGTATCGGGTATTGTATTCTAGACTCGGTCGGGTCGGGTCAGGTGGGTTGAGTCAAACCCCGGCTGAATTGTTTAAAAAAATATCTATATCATTCAAACTGTGTGTCCATTTGATGATATGTTTGTGGAGTTTTTACCCTTGAAACAAGAAGGACATTTAAATATACTCTAATTGAGTCTTTGTGAAATTTTGTGTATGAAATATTGGCTTGAGTAGTAGGTTCTCCTAGAAAAAGTGCGCTTGCAGTGAAATCCTGTAGCTAGTTATGAAATGGTGACTACATGACTTGGGGGCTGCATGACCCATCGATGCTCTATTCACCATCACAATTTAGTGCTCCAAAAATACTCTATGCACCATCAACACTTCATAATCAATTAAAATTCTATGCACTATCGACGCTCTGTGCGTCATCGATGCTATGGGGACCATCGATGCTCTGGGTGCAATCAACACTCTATGCGCAATCGACACTCCATGTGCCATCGAACACACATGATACTCGGAACCTAGGAGATCTAGGGACTAAAACTAGAAATCTTACTCTTTATGATTTAGACTTATAACTATGTTATCTGACTGTATTGACTGTAATTCATGTTTTTTCCTCATGGTATACCATGTATTTATTCATTGTATACTTCTTGTATTAATTAGTGGTATACATTGTGTATTTCTTTTTTGAGTACATTGCATATTTCTTAGCATTATTACTTTTTTAATTTGTGGCATCCTATTAAGTATTCAATTACTCACCCCTATATGTAATTTTCCCACATGTGTCATGTGTTGTGCAGACGATCAATTCTTTGATGGAGTTCTTAGGGGACCAGGACTAGGTTGTTCATATAGTGATCAAACAGACAAGTGGTTCTTCTATGAGTTCATGAAGCTTTCCAGAAACTACCCTTTAGGTATGGTTTACATGGATGAGTTTCATAATATTTTGCATTCAATTTGGCAGACTCATTCTTTGTTGGGCTTGTATTTTGGCCCTATTTACATTCTATTTTCCTATAATCATGCTCTATGGTTTGTATTTTAGTGTGTGCATTCATTTTTTTACATTTATAAATTTTTTGGATTAGATATGTGTGTCTATGTGTGTGTAGGTGCATAGAAAAATTCCTCATACTTGTGTAATATTCGTACTCATTGCTGGTCTCCAACCCCTGGCCTATCGAAGGCGAGGATAGGGTATTCATGGAATGGGACCCTATGAGAAGGGTCCAGAACGAGTGGTACCATAGAAAGGATAGTTATCGCTAATGAAAAAAGAGTCTATGAGATTTTTTTAGAGAAATAGTGTTATGTTTTTTGAGTTTATCTTTCAGGCCAGGGACTCTAGTGTTAGTTTGGCAATGGACGTGTCTATACATAAGGACTTTGGAAACCTTCTTTACAACATGACAAATGAAAACACTTGTTACAGGGAATAAATGGTACATGAATCATATACTATTTTGGGTGTTTTTTCATATCCTTCTTGAGTCAGCTCACCATGTATACATTATTGATTATGGTACACTTGGATCTGTTGTTTTTGATTCCACCCTGCACATAGCTAGTCTAAATTACATTTCTTGATCATGATGATGATCTTCCATGAAAAGTGGCATTAGTACAGAGCATGTGCCAGAGGTAATCCATGCATTGGAGATAGCACCTCTGAACAGTGTACCGGTGATACCATCGCTTATCAAGAAGATGTTACTACCAGTGCTATTGGTTGAGGATGCACGCAGTGTGAGGGAATTGCATGTGTTTTAGAGGTAGTGACCTCCCAGGTTTAGGGGGGATCCAGACACCCAAATAACTCTGGATAGGATTGCGGTAGTTACATGTTTCTTCCTCTTTCTAGGGAAGCCTTACGACCATATGGAAGTTCTATACCTAATAATTCTTTATGGCTTAGTGGGGTGATTTTGGAGCATAGTGATCTAGAGGCATGAATAGATGACTCTATAATATGAATATTTCTAGTGCTTATTCAGAGAGGAGTTCATTATGGAAACATTATGCTCAATCTTCATACAGGAACACTAGTATCTAGAGAATGGAAATTAGACATTAGTGGAGTACTCTTTGAGATTTACATATCTTTATCACAACACAATGGATATGGTGTGGGAACAATTATTCAATGACCTAACCTTGAATTATGTTCTACTATGGGAGATCAAGGAATTCATGATATCCTTTAGAATCACTACATATTATGGGGTACTAGAGAGAGGTATGCTAGTAGATAGATTTTTTGTTAAGAAAACGCCAGTAGTGGGAGCTACCTGCAGGCACCAGGCAGGTGAGTTTTTGGTGGTTGGTAGCTGAAACTAGACACATGGACCCAAAAAGTAAAATCACTCTAGGGGATGACCTCGATACATGGGATCAGTGGTGTGGGGCTCCGGGGAAAGTGCGTGTCAGCTAAAGTACGAATTTTGTTACTCATGTAGACATGAGGGATATATAGCTCGAGATTACCCAACTCATCATCCAGATGATCAGTAGATGGTTTAGAGACCATCAAGATATAGGAAGAGGTAGGACCATGGTGGTTCATAGTGAGGAGGGTGTGGAAAAGGATAATATAGAGTAGTAGGAGGTGGGTGGTGGTTTGATATATTACCACCACCACCCCGAGGTTTCCCACCACGGGCTCAGGGAGCTGGTGGATTATGATGAGGCCAGATTCAAGAAATGGAGTCTTACAAACAAATTTCTCAAAAAATTATAATATGTATAATCTATTTATTTTCGACCCAAGATATTTTTTGATAAAAACATGTGTCAGTCACACTTTTCATTCCATTACCCTTATACAGGACTCAAAGATTTCAGAGGAACTATTAACTCAATCCCTACACTAAGAGACCCATTTAGGGGATATTTAGTTATCACACATTGGTGCTGATAGTGTTCCCTAACACTAGGGGTGAGAGTTTCAGTTGGGATCTCTTGGTGGTAGCATTGAGGCCTTATAACACCATTCTTCGCATGTAATGGTTATCTGCAGTTCATGTCCTGATTGACTATTTTGGGTGTAGAGTGTGGTGGATATATGAAGATTGAACAAAGTTTTTTTTAGTAAATGGAAAACACTTGTAGCATAGGACAGAATTACACATGGGAGGGTTCGTCTAATCACATAATAGATATATAGCCAAAACATCAGTACAATGGATGAGATGAATCCTCAGTTTCCTATAGTGGTGGCAGAATATGAGGATGTATTTTAGGATGATTTCTTTCTATTACCTCACTACCAGGAGGTTGACTTATGCATTGATTTGTATCCTAGGAAGGCATTGATATATACACCATCATATTGGATGGATCATGTAAGGTTTCATTAGTTGTGGGTAAAACAAGAATAATTGATGATAAAGGACTTCATGAGAACCAGGGTTTCACCCTGGATGACCCTAGGTTTGTTTTCCAAGAAGGTAGATAGGAACTTGTTGTTATGTGTGGACCTCCAATGCCTGGATCTAGTGAATGTGATGAACAATTATTCACTACCAAGGTTCGAAAAAATATTCAATCAACTAAAGGGACCATGGTGTTTCTTAAATATTGAAATTAGGTCTGTATTTCACCATCATTATGTACATTATAAGGATGTAATGAATAAAGATTACAAATGACGATACATATAGTTTGAGTACTTTGTGATGTCGTTTGGTGTGACAAATTCCCCAGTAGTGTTCATGGGACTCATGAAAAAAATATTACAACCTTACATATACCATTTATTCATTTTATTCATCGATTAAATCGTACTGTAATATGCATCTGGGGAGGAGCATGTGATACAAGTGAAGATGGATGTAAAAACACTCCGAGAGAAACATTTTTATGGGAATCCCTCAAAGGATCGGTTCTAGATTCTAGAGTTCCATTTTATAGGACACGTTATTTTAGAGGATAAATTTTATGTGGACCTAGTAAGGATAAATGGGGTGCTTTCTTGGGATCCATCCAAGAGTGTGACTATGATGCGGAGTTTCATTGGGTTTGTTAGGTACTATCAGTGGTTTTTACCTTACATTTCTATAGTAGCATCCCCATTGATTGTTTGACATTGAAGGGGAATCCCTTCATGTGTACATATAAGTTCCAAAAGTGCATATCGGAGCTGACTCAGAGGTTGAAGAGTTCTCCCATATTGAGACTACCTGAGGAGGACTTTAGGTTTTTAGTGTTTTTTGATTCATCATGGACCATGCTTTATTTTTTCCTGATTCATGGGTAAGAGGTGATTTCCTATTCTTCACACCATTTTAGGTAGCATGAATAGTGCTACACGACCAATGATCATGATCTAGAAATTGTAGTCTTCACATTGAATATGTGGTGACACTACCTGATGTTTTAGTGGTTTAATATCTACTCTAACCACAAGAGTATCAAGTATATCTTCTTCTAGAAATATCTGATCTTTAGATAGAGTCGATGGCCAGAGTTCCTCTAGGACAATGATATTGAGATTTTCTAAACTTCTGGGATGTAGAACGTAGTGTCATACACTCTTTTAAGGTGATCCTTCTTGTTGTTTCTAAGTGAGGTGTTAGAGTAGTTTTCCGCGTTACAGATATCCTTTCTGTATGGGGATGAAGCAGCTTACGTCCAGTTGATGGTTGTCACCCCTCCACTCTAAAAGAGAATTAGATAGGAATAGCTTAAGGACACTTACTATGAGAATGTACTTACTTATATATCTATAAGGAATTCCTTAATAGATATTCAAAAGGTAGGGAGCACATCGTTCTCTTCATAGGATGCACAGTAGTACCAGTGACACTATGAGAGGATGTCTTGAGGGAGTTCCATACATCCCCTTTAGTTGTACATCCAAGAGTGGAAAAGATGTTTTATGAACTCTGGCATTAGTTCTAGTGGTAGAGGATGAAGAAGTTAGTGGAAGGGTTCATTTATAGATGCCTCACATGTCATCAGGTGAAGGCTGAGCACAAGGTCCCAATAGTCATGAACCAACCACTTGAGGTGCCGTAGTGGAATTGGTAAAGGATATGGATGGAATAAATGATGGGTTTACCATGAACGTCCAAGAAGAATTATATCATCTGTGTGATTGTTGACCAACTCACCATGTCATCCCACTTCCTATGAATCATTGAGTAGAGTTCAACCGATATCTCAATATTCCTCTACATGCAGGAGACATTATGGATTCATAGAGTTCCATCGATGATCATTTCAGAAAATGATGCATGTTTCACATCTCAGATGTGGAAGTGACTGCAGAAGGAAATTTGGACTCAATTTCACTGGATCATTTCATTTCATCCCCAAAAAGATGTCTAGATAGAGAGAAACATTCAGTTTTGTGAGGAAATGCTAATTGATTTCATCCTAGACTTTGGCATAGTTGGGAGGGCAATCTACATCTAGTGGAGTTTTCATAGAACAACCATTGCCACACCACCATTGGTCTGCAACCGAATGAGGCCCTTATGGTTAACTATGTAGGATATTTCACTACTTGATTGATTGGGGAGATTTAACACTCATGGGTCTAGGGATGTTTTAGACTACCACTAATATAGTGTAGATCATAAAATAGTGGATGAGGACTACACAGATCCAGATGAATTCATATGCTGATAGGATATAGAGGCCTCTAGTGTTCGAGGAGGGACACCATTTTTTCCTTTGTGTCTCACCATGATTTGGATTGTGGGGATTTTCCTGGGTGGGATGTGATCTCTAAGATGCATCATCCCTTTTCATATTTTGAGTAGATTTGGAATGGTGTCATACTATCTAGCTCTACCCCCGTAGTCACACTATATAGATAATGTCTTCCATCTATCGTAGAAGAGGAAGTATGGGCATGATCCATCACACCTCATCGACTAGGGTGAGTTAGTTATTGATTATGGGATGAATTTTGATGAGTACTTGGGGAGATTGAGGATAGACAGGAGAGGATCCTTTATCAATATTTTATTCTTATGGTGCATGTTAGGTTGTAGCACAAGATTCTCCAGGAGATCACATGGGAATGAGAGCCTCTGATTCAGTTTCATCACCCTCTTGTTTTTGTTGAGTAGACCTTTTTTGGTTATTCAGGGATATAAATCTCTATGGTGGTAAGAATGTAATGACTCATATTTTCTCCAATTCTATTTCAATAAATTAATTAATAAAATTATGAGATTATGATTTAAGATTGATTATGATTTTGAGGCCTAGTGAACCCAGAACAATTCATTGAAAAATTTATGTATTTAATGAAGGGAACATGTGGTTTTTCATTAAAATGAGAATAAATTCTAAATGGGTGCTCGGATTGGAAATCAGAGGGCACTGTTGCATTCAAAACAACAACTTTACCTTAGGCAGGGCTTAACCTCAACTAGTGTAGGTCGAGGGGGAATGTTAGTTTTTGGAAGGGAGCATAATTAAAATATTTAATAAAACTAATTTAATTGGATTATCATTGTTTTCATTTATTTTGGACTATTTTCTGGAATCCAAGGATAACCCCATAACCTAAGAGTTTCCTTGAGACCTTGATATTGAGGCCCTCTTGAGGGTGATAAAGGGACAAAGATCAGATCCTGGATCTATGAACAACAGATCGATGAACAAAAACAATGTAGTGTCACCCTTCATAAATAATCGATCCAAACTACAGGTAGTATGTTGATCTCCTTATTATTTCCCCTTTCTCTTCTTAAATTTAACATTGAATTCAGAGCAACCAAAAAACAGGTTGATCCATGGTTTGGTCATTCTTGAAACAAAGTTAAATTTTAGGTTTTCATAAAAAAGGGAAATAATCTTGGTGATTTTTTGTTCTTTGTTCTGCATTCATCCTTTTAACATAAATGAATTTATGCTGAAACAAAAAATGAATAGATTCATTCTTCAGGAATTTTTGATTCCTTTACCTCTTCCATGTTCTTCTCTCTTTTCCTTTTAATCCCATGTGGTCACGGCTCAATGTTTTTGGGTGTATATAAGTACATAAAGACCCCCTAATCGGTGTAAAATCAACCAAAGAGGCCTAATTAGTGTAAAGTGGAACTTGAGGATACAAATCAACAACCACGCAATTTTTCAGGCATCAGAGGAGCCCTTTTGGTCCACAGATGGTACCACTGGCGCGAGTCGGGCACAACAATCTGGTGTGGTGCGGCGACGACATAGGTGGCCCGAGCCAGTGGGATATATGGTGTGAGGTGGTGGATGGAGTGACTATAGGTAGATTCTAGATATGAAGAAGGCGATGTCTTGAGCGGCATGGCACTATGGTCAGAGCCTAAGAACGACACGGCAGGCGGGCCACGTGGGAGCCGCATGGAGAAGAGGCGGCGAGCCCGTCATGAGCCATGGTCAATTGGGGTGTGACACGGAGGACTGAGTGATATGGTGGGGATCCATGCGGTCAGGGTAGAAAGTGTGGACTAGGTGAGCTCGTCCTGGGTGGTCCGCAACCAGGGGAGTAAACTGGCATGTATATAGGTGGGCCTAACTAGGGTGGTTGGGGCACTCCTGTGTTACAACGGGTGAGACCCAATAGTCCAGTGGGCCGCACCCAATGGACCGAGCCTAATAGGCCAGGCTAGATTGGACTGGATCAGTTTGGGTTATCTAGAATGGGACGAGTCGAGTCCAGGTGGTTGGGTCAGACTCCGGCCAGACTATTTTTTAAAACATCCATATCTCTCAAATTGTGTGTCTGTTTGGTGATCTGTTTGTAGATTTAGGACCCTTGTGATGAGGCAGTCCATTAGAGATACTCTATGTGAGTATTTTTTATCTATGAAGTAAGAAATTGTGGCTTTAGGTGTAGGTTCTCCTAGAAAAAGTGCACTATGAGAATAATCATATGGCTGGTTGTGACATGGTTACTACGTGACTTGGTACTGTATGACCCATCAATGATTTGTGCACCTCGACACTCCATGCAGCATCAACACACCAAGAACCATCGATAATCCATGTTCCATTGACACTCATTGCCCCATCGATGCTCTTCTCACCATCGATGCTCCGAGCACCATCGATGCTTTGTGCCCCATCGACGCTCTGTGCCCAATCAATGCTCTATGTTCCATTGATGCTCCATGTCCTATCGAATCTCTATGCGTCATCGATGCTCCATATTCTATCAATAATCCATACACTATTGACACTCTTTGAGTCCTGGTAACTAGGATATCTGTGGACTACAACTATAAATACATCTATTTGTCATTTAGACTTATATTAGTGTCAGCTAACTGTATTGAATGTATTTCACGTGTTTCGTTCATTGTATTCGATGTAGTTCTTCATGGTATACTTCATGTTATCATTAGTGGTATACTTAGTTTATTTATCTGGGGTGAACATCATTTATTTCGTAGTAGTATTCTGTTTTGACTTCAGTGTGTCCTAATGAGTATTGTTTTACTCACCCTTGCATGGGAATTGCTGGCATGTGACGTGTATTTTGTAGAATATTGGTACTTTGATGCAGTTCTAGGTGGACCAGGACTAGGTGGTGCTTATTGCGATCAGAATAATTTGTGGTTCTCTTATGACTTTAGGCAGCTGTCTTACACCTACCCTTTATATAGGGCTTTTTTGCAGATGATTTTTAAGAACTTGTGCATTTAAATTGGAAAAATCTTTCCTTGGGGGCTTGTATTTTATCCTTTTTTCCTTTATAGTTTCCCACAATCATACTTTTTGGTTGTTATCTTAGTTTATTAATGTATTGATTACATCATTTTCTATATATCAATATTTTGGGGCTCAGATATGTGCCTATATTTACAGTTACATAGAAAAATGACCCTCATTTGTGGGATATGACTACTCAGTGCTAGTTTCTATCCACTATCCTATTGGAGGAAGTCTTGGGGTAGTTATAGATTGGTCTCCTCTACAAAAACTTATGAAATTGTTGTCGTATAATGAAATGATTTACATTCATTAATTAATGTGTTGGGTTTTTTATGTTCTCTAAGTGTATAACACTTATGTAATATACTATAAAAAACAAATATTTTGGAAGAAATTATCATTTGAAATGAATTGTTCATTACAATATTTAAAATTATTTTATTGAATATCATTCATTTATTTTGTTTTGTTTTCATTGTATCCCTATTTTTTTATTCATACCTTAACATTATCATGCGTATTTTTTTCAACTAATGTTTTCTTCATTTAAATGTAATTCCTAATCACTATATGTTTTCATTTTTTGGAATAAATATTGTTCATGGAATACCTTCAATCCCTGTAATACAATTTAATTTTGTGGAATTAATCCCACAAATTCCATCATTTTCTTGGTCATTATAAATCATACTTCGTTGTAAGAAATTTTTTATTCTAATGCCTTTCCACTGTGAACAATCTATATTTCCTTCTTTATATTTTTGAGTGTTCCCCTATATCCCATAAAATGATTAATTTTTAAAAGTATTGACTATAATTTAAACTATTAATCAATATAAATTTTTCTTAATTATTTCGTACATGTAATTACATTCTATTTATTGATTGGTGAAATTTTTTAGTAAGCTATATACGTTTTATTCTATACATTGTTAGATTGACGGTTTCATACATAGAAAGATATTTTATTTCTTAATTTCTTAAATTACCGGATTAAAAATTTCCCCATAGTATATATGGTTTTTCATTTATTTATGCTTATGTTGAAATCTATTGCATTTATTTTTTGGATAAAGATTAAAAATCTATATACTCGTTATTTAAAAAACGTATGTTTATTCATTACTAAAAAATATTGGTTTTGTATTATATATCATATTAATTAATTTATAAGGTTAATTCATCGAACATAATTAGTTATGGGTGTGCCTTGGTGTATATAATGTCTTGATTAATCGATAGGTATCAACATAGAATCTAGCATGCATATTTTTCTTGTTCGTATTCAAAACAAATATTTCCTAGCCATATGGCCTTGACTATAAGATAATTTTGTAAATGATAATGATTTCCTGTATTTGGGAATGGAATTGGTTATCTCAAATTATTTATTTCACTATTAAATAACATATTTTTTATCCATGAATTTATTTATTTATATGTCCACCATAGATATTTTATGCTCACCGTTTTGTTCAATTATGAAAATATCTATTTTCTCTGTTTCATCTAAATTATTTTTCCTCATCATATGATAACTTTTCATATTTGATTTTTATATCATGTTTTATTAAGTATTTAATCTAAATAGTTATTTTATTTCCATTTATTTAGGATAGGACAAAATATATTAAACATTATATGTCTAATAGAATTGAATATTTTGGAATTTTGTAGGAGGTGAAGAAAATATTTTATGGATTATATTTTTTCTTATATATTTGAAAAAATGTTCATTTTATGATATATAAATGGGATTTTTTTATTTAAATGTTTTTCTAACTCTATAAAACAGTAAACATAAAAGGTCCATTGAACGTATTTGAATTGTAATTTTTTGTTATATTGTAATTTTTAATGGTTATAATTGGGTCACTTTTCTAGATTTCAAAGCCAATATATAATGGGGGTGTTTATTCACACTATATTTGAATTTTTTTTCAAATGAATCACAATATATATTATATGTGGGATATTATTTTGATTTTATAATTAATGAATATTATTTTATAATCAATTATTCCATTCATTAGAAAATAAAAATAATACTTATGCATATATACGAAATACCACCTCTATGAACTGGTGTATTTAATTTCTCATCATCATATTATTTGAATGATAATAAAACATTTTATAATGAAAAAATATAATACATATAAAATTTTTAATTTTCGGATATTATTTAACCATGAACAAGATGTAAAGAAAAAAACCGTCACACAAAAACATGCATGAGAAATGACAAGGTTATAACATAGAATGTTAATTTAAATCAAGAATTATCAATAAATTGGTAATTGAAAAATATATGTGCATTTAATATTGTAACATAAGTATAATTATTTTTGTAAATTATATGTTTAATAGATATAACTTTATTATACATGAACTTATAATAGAAGAGGATGAACTTCTTTAACTGGGGTACGAGTTTATGTTGCAATTTCATTTCATTTATTGATTATAAATATTAAATTTACATTGAGGAGAATTGTATGATATTTACCTCATAAGAGCTATATATTTTCTTATAATATAGTAATTTCTTTGATTTTAATTTTTTCATTTCATTCTCTTAGCTTTTGTATAAAAATTTATCATAAAATGTTTTTAGTAAAAATTGGCCTTCCATCCTATTTGGTCGACAAACATTTACATCCATGTCCATGTTCTTTAAATTTAATTCATGAATTTTATTTTTTTTGGTTAAATAAATATATAATTTTATTTTCATCTATATAATTTTTTCCCAAAATAATAAATAATTTATTTTATAATGTTTTTCATAACACATAGTTTTTTAGTTTTTTGAAAAATATGTTAATGGAGTGTTTGCTTTAACATTTTCCAAGAGAATGAAATTTACAACCATTATAACCAGTCTCTCCTTTGAATAATTCATTTTACAGTATTAGTTTTACACAAAAATATTTTTTTAAATACTCATGGGGTTTTTATTATAGATTTAGACAATGTAAAATGATATTGTTCTCATTTTTTCAATGAAATGTTCAAATTTTTTAAATTTATTTTTCATCAATATAAACATTCTCTAATGCTTCCTATACTTCACTTGGGATATGATATAATGAAACCATCCATGTTCTTTCTATTGATGGATTATTATTATTTGATGTTGAAATCTATATGATTTTTTTTGTTTTCATAGGTTCTTCATTGATTAAGTTATGAATGTTCTTATGATCACGAATCACACATATATATGGTTTAATTATGTGATAGGTGTTCCCATTAAATACATCCAACGTGTTGTATAATTATTGATATATCATGAGATAATATATAGAATATGGGTAGTAAACCCATTATAGGGATGAATATATGTTGAGGACTTAAACCAATCAATTAAGGGACATTATCCACTATGTGAGAAGGATATTTGTGAACCTTTACTAACAAAAATATTTTACATTATTATGATTGTAAACATATTCCAAAGACATTGTATTATGATTATGGATTTTTCCTATAGATCAGGGTTGAATATGGATAATTTATCACTATTTTGACTCTCATCTTTTGAAATTCTAATTCCTTATTCCACATATCAAGATTTATCATATATGACTAATTGGTTGTAAATATCATATATTATGTTCATTATCTAATACCCTCACCCTTATCATTTTCATTCATAGGATAATAAATTGATATCTAACATGTTTCATATTACTGGTCATATAACCACACCATTTATTTTGATTCTATTTTCCCCAAGTTATGATAAATGTTTCAAGATGTATATGTTTAGGAAGGGTACTATGGGAGAATAACTTTGTGGGAAAATATTATTATTATTCTTGAAATAATGTAATTTTCTATATATTATTTAAAAATAGTAATACATTACTATTATGGGCATGAATTATTATGTAATATATTATATTTTCAAATAAATTTATTTTTTATTTATGTATGTTTTCCATTTGTTACCTCACTCTTAGTATTTTATATAAAATTATTATTATTATATAATCTAATATAACCCGTCAACTATATCAATGTAAAGCCTGAGGAACTAGATTATTTTACGGATCTCTCACTCATTAGTGGTGACCATTTATATTTTTTCACCCATGGGCTTCATTACTAATGAAATGTGTTTCACAACCCAAATATTGAGGCAATTGACTTCTTGTATAGGTTCGTATAAATGTAACATTTGACATGTTCATATGTGGGATGGTTACCAAAAAAATTGATTGTATTAGATCCTCTTTCATTAATTATTTATCAAGATTGTCTATTACTTTTATGTTGAACATATTTATTAAAATTTTTGTTATCCATATCCAAGTATACAATATGTGTTGGAATAATTTTTGTCATTAGATCATATAGGATTCTGATATAGGATATCATAATTAAATGATTAACTAGATCTTGGGTATGACTATTATTTTTCATAAGGTGAGATATACTAAAACTATTAGTCATGTTCTATGTTCTGAGATAAAATATTGTTAATATTATGGGCTATAATTAAAATCAGGACATCATGAAATCAGAGTGTTGTGTCTCATTAATAATATATTATATGTCATTAAATTAGTCCTAATAGATAAATCCTATTACCCCTTACCTAAGATTCATTAAATTATGTAACAATCATTCACTTTTTATGTTTTTATACATAAAGTTCATCGCTTGAAACATTAGTGGAATTCCCATGTCTAAGGGTCATTGTGTTTTCAAATATAAGTAGAACTCTTCTACTTAGTGGAATTTATGTAAAAATCCCAATATATTATTGACAATTCTCTATTATTAATTGTGAAATAACATAATTCCAAAATTATAGAAATTTAAAATATTGAAATGACTGCTAATAGTGTATGTATTTTTCTATAAAAGTAACTATTGATCATTGTAAATATGATATTTACATTCCTTAATGAAGTATTAATTTTTTTATATCTATGCCTCATATTTCTAAAATATTAAAAAAATAATTACTTTTTTATTCCTCATGAATGTTTATTTCTGTAAATTGATTATGAATTTTTTATGTTATATATGATTAATTTTTGTGATAAATTTAATTTGATAAATTATTAAGCCACCCAATGCATATTAGGTATAATAAAATTAATATTTTAACTTCATCTACTTTGGACTCAGTTTGTAATTAATGTTTTTAAACAAAATTTAGATATTGAATATATCTTATAATGATTAGGATTTCTTGTTATAGTGAATTTAATTAATTTATAAGTAATGTATCTTTAGGTATAAGTAAATTGGGGTTGACTTCCAAAATTCTTAGTGACAAATGCATTATTCGAGAAATGTGGTGGTTGAATATATTTCACTCTAGGTATACTCAGATAGATATTATTAATATTATATAATTCTAAAAATTTACATGAAAATTCATGAATTAGGATATGTGTGAAAATTATTTTCATATATCTCTGAATCAGTAATGAAAACTATGTCTTTTTAGAGTCAAATATTAATTTTCTATGAGCATAAAAATTTACTATTTTAGATAATTATTTTCCAATTATTAATTAAGAATCATGCATACTTAACGGAATAAAGTATGATAAATTAATGATTTCATATAATTCTGAAAATATAAATTTAATATGCATTTGATGTAAATTTTGTTTTTATGGCTGTGAAAGAAAACTAAAAAAGTATTATTATGAGATTATTTCTTAATCAACACGTTTTAAGACATTGATCATTCATAATGGGTAAAAATAACTATTACATTCCCATGAATTATATTTTTTAATTTAATCATGTAACATGGTTACCCTAACTGTTAGGAACCATATTCATGTAATTTTATTCAGGTGACACATTAATGGGAAACCCTAACCTTTACGATACTATAATAATATAGTTTATTGAATCCATATGATGGATTTGGGTAATATTTTTTCAACTCAACCATATCAACTTCATATATGATATATTTATAATAGTAGTCTAAAATATACATCCATGTATTATTTTTGTAATTGTAAATGTAATGTGTGATGAAATATGGTTAATGGGTCAATAATGGATATTATTTATACAACCATCATGTTTTATTGATTGTGCATTCATTAAAATAAATTGTTATAAATAAATGAAACATGATACGTATATAGAAATATAATGTAATTATAGATTATGAAATGAATCAAGAATATCATTTTTTGTTCTTTTACAATTATAACCTATAAAATAGTTTTATATTGGTATCTATTAATGATAGATTCTTTCAGAGAGAATAATTCATAGTATTTGAATATAAATTTTATAGATATAAATTTCACTAACATTCACACATGAGTATTAGATACTATGTGTGAATTACATATTTGTGTTAATAATCCAGGACATGGAGATATTAGGGAATTAGAGAAAGAAAAAATGACTAATGTGTTTGTAAATGATAAATATTTTCAAGATTTGATATTAATTATAATGATATTTTTCAAACTAGTATACTAATACTGGAATAGAAAAAATATTATTATGATACTATTATAAAAAAAATTCTATTATTTTTTCTATAAAAGATGAAATTTTATTTCATTTTTTAGAACATTTGTTGTTTTATATTTATGAATGAACTATTTTATATCATTTGAATTATGTTAAATCATTTATACATTTTGGATATAGAGATTCCTTTCTATAACATTTATAATAACTAGGACAATATTGAAATTACCCCAACCTACTTTATAAATTTATCCTTAGGAATATAAATGAGAAAGTAATCTAAAGACTCTCAAGGGATAGATTGTTCAAAACATAAAATTATTAATGTTTTCTTTTTTATGATTCATTTTCAATTTAAAAAAAATTTCAATACATGATGTAGTGGAATGGTTGAAATGCATAGTGGACTATTGGATCTTATAAATAGTTATTTATATAGACCAATGAATACTAACGTGAAACACCAAATGATTTTAAGATATTTTTTAAATTAATTAAATATTATACTTGATATCATGTACTACATGTAAAATTAAGCATAAATGTACCCCGATAAACCTTAGAAATGTTTTTATTTAAATATTCCTTTTATATCATAGTTATTGGTTTAATGGGTATGAAAAGAAGTAACTATTTTATAAAAATATATGTTACAATGTTTTAATGATGTCATTTTTTGTATTTTTACTAGTAAATAAGTAGTCATTTTTAATGATAATAATTAAATTAAATAAGTTTTAGAAAAATTATGGTTTAAAAGCATAATTTATTTACAAGAACATGTTGTCCTTAAATATTTTTATTATTAAAAGAAACTTATTTGAATTTTAGAGTATGAGTTTAATTTAATTAACTTCATTTTTTGATTCATCATATCAAAATTTTCTTATAGGTAATATTATCCATTTTCCATAAATATTTTACTTTTGGGTGACTGCTATAAAATACATATTTTAAAAACAATGTCCCTTTTAGGACATTATCATGATATAAGAACTAATTAAATGTTTATAAAATAATTTTTATGGTCTAAATATATATTTATTATGAAATATAATGAATTTTTATATATAATTTTTGACTTTGAATTTTATGTTCCAAACTTCGTAAATCAAAGTGAGGTTTTTATACAAATAATAAGTATTTTCAATAGTGGTATTTGGTTAGGTATTCACTCGATTAAATTATGTATTTACATGATTTTATTTTCAAATAATTCTCATTTAATTAAATATAATTCAATTATTCCAATGATGAACAATATTATAAATTATTTTGGTCTAAAATCATTTTTTTCATTAAAACTTGTATTCTTCTAGAAACTATATTTCATTGATTTTTATGAAATTATATTATATTTAATTTTTACCACTTATGGAAATTAAATCATAAAAAATGGATTACATATTTTAGATCATGATATTATAATTTAGTATTGATAAACATCTCATTTTTAGTTATATCGATTACTAACCATTATAAAATTTTAAAAACATAGAAAAGGGTAGAATCATTTAATTGGGGTAAAAACTATTAATGAAGTCTCAAAATATATCAAAATAATTCCATTATTTCATTTAATGACTTTATTTGGATCAAACTCCCCATATATTTTATAAATTTCAATCTTCTATAATTTTCATTTAAAATTGTCCTTTAAATTATTTTTAATAAGGAATAAACAAATGTGACTCTCATTGGTATTATATATACAATATGTTTTCATAAGAACAAAATGTATATATTTATAGTTATAAATGGTTATTTTGAAAATGAATAATTTAATTTTTTTATATTTATTTTCTTTTAAAATAAATTAATCGTATAATTTTCTAAAACACTTACGCATCACTAAAGTGGAGCATGTTCAAACCAGTTAAAAATATATATAAATAGTTTTAATTAAATTATAAGATATGTGCTTCTATTATTTTTGGAATTTAATGATTTTTATTAACAAAATTTTAATGTCCATATTTTTTAAATAATAAAATTCTTTGCTCTATTATAACATTTATTTTTTGAAGTTCAAATTATGTAAATATTCCAGAAAATAACTTTAAGGGTATTTGATGACAAAAAATAAATAATTATTAACTTTTAAAATCAAAAAAATATTATAATTATTAAAATTTATGGTAATTGGTAAATAATATCAATAATTTTCCACTTTTAATTTTAAAAATAAATTATTGACCATCAATGACTAAGAAACTTGTTATGATGGTAATGGTAAAATCTGTTAATAAGAGGTAAAACTAAATAAATAAGTGTTAAAATAACATAGAGATGTGTCCATTGCATATTTTTTGAATGTAAATATACCTTATACCTTGAAAACATGTAAATCTATCCAATTTTGGGACATGTCTCCATGAATGTGACCTTATATTATTTAAAAGTATAAAATAAGTACAAGTGTTCTACTCCCCACACATATAAAATGGAAACTCATATCCTCAATTCATAAAACATTAATCACCTATATATCAACAAATTCCATAAAAAAATATCCTTTCTAATTAACTACAAATGTTTTAGAGCTGTTTTTATTCTAAAAAGTCTGAAGTGGGGGCCCTAAAGGTTATTTCTAATTGTGGTTTCTCAAAGAAGAGGTAACGATCTTAACTGAATCCTTAATGCTTATTTTTTCTTCTACCCTATAAAAATATATTATAACCATATAAAAATAGAGATATAAATATAATTTAAATATTTCAATTTTATTATTTTAATATAATAACAATTATGTATTTATCATCAATCATAATGGAAAATGAAAACGTCATAGTGTAAATGCACAGACAATGATCCCCTTGACTGGTGTATTTTATTTTTTTGAACCGCCTCTCATTGAAGGTTATATAGATTTATTTACCTATTTTAAATGATTGTTTTAAAATTATACAGATTCTATAAAAGTAATATATTATCTACCTTCTGACCCTCCCATCTATTAGAATATGAAAATGTTAGTTGATCATTTTATGGCCTACCAACTCCATGAAGTAATGTGACTTAATTTTAATTTCAACTTAATATAGATGTTTATAATGAAAAAATTAATGAATATACATGTTATATATGGTATAATTATGATTCTATAATGGTTATTAATTATTTACCTTTATGTTTTTGTATTATTTAGAGATTAAAAAAACATCTATGTGTATGTGTGGACTACCGCCTATATGAAGTTATGTAATTAAATATTCATCAAAACCATATATTAATGTTAACAAAAGTATATATAATGAATAAATATAAAATTTATGAGATTATTATGAATCATTATATGATGAAAAAAATTACAAAGGTGCATGGACTAGAATCACAAAACTAAAACATTCATGAAAAAATCGAATAGTGAAAACTAATCCTGATCTTTCTATATAGTAATTAAAAATAATGGAAAAGGAATAAAATATACTAGAATAATATATAGTAATAATTGTATTAATATGGTTCTATAATATATTTATAATAAATATAAATTTATTATATAGGGTAATATAATAATTTATATTGAATTTTAGGACCTGTGTTAAGGGTTTCTGATTTCAATTTTATTTCTGTGTGGCATATATCATATTCACCATGTGTTTATTTTATGTGGTAAATATATTTCCCATGAATTTATTTTATGGTTATTTTAATATAAATTATAAATAATAATAAATCCATCTAATATTATCTCTTTCTTATGGTTTGAATTCATATATTAGAAACCCTATAGAGGATCTTCGTCTCGATATTATTTCGTTCAAGAATGTTTCAGTCACCCACTAATAATTTATTATATGTTTTATATACAAAACCATCAATAAATTATATCATCAATATCTTAAAATTATTTTTATTTAAATATTATTTATAAGTTATTTTTCTCTTGGGGTTTATGATTCAAAAGTTACATATGTTGTAAGGGTATATGTTATAATCTCATTTATTTACAGTATTTTCCATGTTAAATATTCATTTAGGGAAATTATATGTTCCGTAACTTTTAAACCACATATATTTTATTTTAAAATGGTTGTTTTTAATTTTTCCATGTTTTCTATATATTTTCCTCTCTCTATAGTATTTAAATTTATCAAGAAAATGTTTTCATGAACATTTATTTATATTTCATATTTTGGCACAAGGAACCCTAGTCTCGCATTTACATTTTACTAAAATTAATTTACAAGTATTTTTAACTATAAATAAAATTATTAAAAAAATTTATTTAAAAGAAATTTAAAATAATTATAATGTTCTAAATGTAATCCTTTTAAATAAGTTGTTAAAGTTGTTTTTCAATTTTCATAAATGTGTGAAGATATTATTCCCTTTTATCATTTAATCATGGATAGTTTTTTTTCTCTTTCATGACTATTCTCTGAAATAAGGATTTATTTACTTGTTTCCATAGTTATTTTAAAATATAATTTCTTTCTCAATATTCAATTCCATTTTAGTTTTTAATGATACTAAATTAAAAGTATATTTTACTTATTTTCAAAGAGATGTTCAAGTTCTCTTTAAAAGGAATTTTTAATATATTTGAACATTTATTATGAAATTTTAGGATTCATAGGGAATACGATCATATGAAAAAATCCAATTTATTTCTCTGGATGGATTATGATAATGGTTTATTAAGGAAGATTCATGAAAACCCATTACATTCCAATGGGATAATTAATTTACGATTAATCATTATGAAACTGATTTTTTCATCACATGTTATGATCTTAGGAATGTTTTTATAATCAAATATGAAAAATCTACAATAATTGCACATGTATATACAAGAATATTATAATTCATTGTAGTTTTAAATTTTTTTATTAGTGGCTAGGTCATATTTGGATCAGAGGTTTGAAAGAATGTTGTACGGAATATAATACAACAAATGAGGTCTTTTAGGCTACTAAGAGGGTTTAGGGAAAGGGCTGGGGTGAGTCCAAAATAGGTCCGGGTTGTTGATCTTGTCATGGATATAGCACACCACTGGCTAGCTAATGACCAAATAAATAAATAGAGATTTTACCCTTCCCATTGTTTTTTGAGGGGGAATTCCCTTCTTCCATTTATATGTTAGTTGTACAAACTAAGGGGTATTCTATAATTTCTCTCCTTATTTTGACTTACTTTGGGGTTCTTTTGGGGTTAGTTTCCAACAATCTGAGTTATTTATATGTGTAACACCCCAGGTAAATAAGGAATATGACATTTTCATATTTATCCATATTTGTGAATAAAATATTTATATGACTTTAAAGGGGACGCTATGCTCGATGGCGTACCCAACACGCAACAACGAGTTTCTTGGGAATCTTACGTTGCACTCTAATAATAAAATAATATTATTCTAAATGGTAGTTAACATGTAGCCGTTGTAATGGCGGGAATGGATAGAAATAACTAATATATGATTATATATGTTCTTAAATATTTTTACATTTATACATTAAAAGATAAAGGCTTAAAATACGGAAAGAATTCAATTTTAGGCGTATATGCCCTAGTTTTCACTAAAGGTTCACTTATCACATTTTGATGGAGAACCGTCATTAAATATAGTTTTTTTCACTCTTAAACATTCTTTTGGACCAAATAAAACTCTTATTAAGAATCGGGACATCAAAATTTATTTTGTGTAAATTTTTGGTATCTTTCCGATAAAGTTCTTTTTTTTAAAGAATAGTGTAAAATGTTGTATTTTAATTCAAAACCACTTTTTAATCTAATTTATTTATATGATTAGATTATATTTTGAATTGGTTTTAAAGTGAAATTATAAAAATATTTTTACCATTAAATCCAATAGTGGTCGTTGGAATCAATTTCACTTTGAAATCAGACTTAAACTAGTGTCAATCTTTTGATACTTATTGTTTCATAAAACACGCTATATGTCATGACAGCGGGAATTAATTATTAAATTAATTAATGTGACTTATATGTTTTGAATTTGGTAAAACGGACTTCATTTTTGAATTCGGAATATCAAATATAGCTTAGGGTGAATTTTTGGGATTTTTCTGAAAAACATCAATTTTTGATGAATAGTGAAACCACTAAGTGGTACTTATAAAAACTGATTTTCCGTTTAAATGAAATTTTGTCATCATTGTGTTTTGATTTTCAAAAATCCGACATACATGGTTGTCATTATGAAGTAAAATGTGGTTCAATGAGATTAAATAATTTTTTGGTGAATAGTAACTTATTAAGTTTTTAATCGCGATTAGAGGTAATTAGTGTAGTTTAAGGTAAAAATGATATTATAAGAATGTGAAAACACCATGAAACTTTTCCTACACCTATTGGTTGTATCATGGCCGACCAAGACAAGCCATGGGTCAACTTGGGGACCCCATGGAGACATTTTGGTTGGGAAATGACATAAATAACATTTTATTTAATGTAAAAGTAAAATTGACACAAACATGATATGTTTTACTAAAACAATTTTTAAGTGAGGTTATACAAGTCATATTTTTGATTATAAATATTAATTGGAAAGCTAAAAATATTTCCTACATCATAGTATTTTGTTTATAATTTTTAGACATTAAATAAGTTAAATTATTTATGACATAATAATGATGCAGCGATGACATCATTATTTGACGATTTAAATAAAATGGAAAGATAATGTAAAATCTATGAACTAAACATGTCCAAAACTTATTGGATGAGTGTATTTCGAATCCTTATCACCTTATACACGAATTATATCAATTTAGGTCCTTTTGAAACCGAAACACATTTTCAAATAAAGTAATATTTCTTTACTTTCCAAAAGTGCCCCTCCTCTCCTCTTATAAAAGGCCCCCACCTCTACCTCATTTAACACACTCCTCAAGACTTTGGATCGGCCAAACCCTGCCCATTTACTCTCTCCACATCCCTCTCCTCATCCTAGAGGATTCCCTTTGGGCATAATCCTTTCAAAGGAAGCCTTTAGGCTCAAATCAAAAGGAGTTACACTTTTAAAGGTAATTCACTCTCTCATGTTCATTTGATTTATTTTGCTTCTCCAACCCCCTAAAATCTTTTTATTTACTTCTTTTGTAACAACACCAGTATCTTCAATATAATAGGATGTTGTTATAAGATTTATTAGAGCTACACTCTCACACAACTACATCAAATGGTTAAAGAACATACGGTTTCCGTGGATGGTGAAATTCTGCCTCCCGAAACGATGATTGTTCAATACTCATTTAACACCTTCAAAGGTGGCCATTATGATGTCACTATTTTTATATATTATATATAATATGTTTATGTTTTATTTACACTTCTGTATGTTTCATTTTTGTCTTACCTTTATGGTTTCCATTATGGGTATACGCGATATCTTCATTTAAGGAAGTGCGGACTACCGCCCCCTCAAAGTGATTTGATTCGTTAAATACCATATGTGGGATGTATAAAGGATGGAAATATGATATTATATATGATATTATACTGGAATTATAATATACCTTTATATCATTATTATTCCATTCTATAAAATACGAAATAGAAATGAAAGTAGCGTTCATGCGTACGTACGGCTTACCGTCTCCATGAACGGTGCATTTCATTTCTTACCTCTAAATGATTATGTAATTTCATAAATGCATGCATGTACTGGATATATATGACATATATGATATCTACATAATGAATACAATTCTGGATATAATAAACATTTGTACACACGAAAAACATGTAATTGTAAGAAGTCCATTTTCGACTTAAGAACCAAATATCGGCAAAACAAATATTATTAACTTAAATGATTACATAATGTTTATGACATGGTAATAAGTGGTATAAAAGTAATAATGAACTTGAAAAAGTTTATTAAGGAATTAGAAATTAACTCAAGTTTATTATTCAGGAGATTAAAGAACGAACGAGTCAAGTCGGACCCGAGGTAACAGATCCTACTCCTCTCTTTCTTTTTAAGTACACACTTTTATGTCATTAATTTTAAAGCTCATATTTATTGTTATTGGGATGATCTTTTATATTACACTTACTGTAATTTTTACGTTCATGTGATGAGAGACCCTATTCTCTCTCATCAATCCATTTTGGAAGTTTTGAGTGGCGCCGTTAGGCTGCCGAACTTTCGTAAGAGATCTAACCTCTCTCTTTCTTTTTTAAGTACTCTCCTTTATGTCACTTCTTTTAAGATCCTCTTTGTAATGTTGGGGGATGTTCTTTTATATTCCTCTTGCTGTAAATTCTATTGTAATGTGATGAGATACCCTATTTGATCTCATCAATCCATATTTGGAAGTTTTATGTGGCGCCGTTAGGCTGCCGAGTTTTCGTAAGGGATTTTTCATCTCACTTTTATTCCCGTGAGATTTATGCTACATTTGCCACAAATTCCATTTAGTGGTGTATGTACTGCCCATTATTCTACTCTTTGTGTAATATACTTTCGTTTATGAGTATTTACATCAATGAACTATTGTCTTTCTTTCATGGGGTGTATGTTTTGAAAGATACCCAAGTCGGTAAGGGAACCTTTCACCAACCTCTTTTTTAAAAGACTTCTTTTACTGGGTCTTTTAATTTACATATTTTTATGTTGGGATATGTTCTCATACATCCTTATTGATGTAAATTTTATGTCCAGGTGATGAGATACAGTTTTTATCTCTCATCAACTCATTTTGATGTGATGCCGTTAGGCTGTCAAGGGAACTTTTTAACCCAATTTCGATTTCTTTGGGTTCAACTTGTAGTCATTGAATATGTCATCCATTGAATATGTGTGAATGACCTTTTATTGTTTTACACTTAATATCCACTTATATTGGGTGTATATATATTTGTCACACATATTTTTTGAGATTTATTTGTCCTTAATTTAAGGATACCTTCTTTATAAGGGATTTCATCACATTTGACATTTCTATTGAGGGCTCATTGTTGTTATTCACCAATTCACTCTTATATGGTGTATATACTGTCCTTTGGTGTATTATATCATGAATCCTTTTATTCTCATGATATTATAAAATTCTGACTAAATGTTATTCCTCGATTATTGTATTCAAGTGTCTCTAATTTTGGTAAAACCCCTTTAACCAAAATATCGTTTTAAATGTTTTAATTTTTTGTTCTTATTAATATCCATGTTTTCAAAATGGTTTTAAGGATTTATTTATATGGATATTAATGGTTTAAAATGTTAAAAGCTTCAAGGTGGTATGGGACACTTTGATTCAAAAATCTCTTTATTAAATGTTTTAAATGGTTTTGGAAATGGTTTCTTTTTGAATGGATTCATTATTTCAATATCCTGAAATGTTATATTGTGATTGAAATGTGGAAATGTTATGTTTCCTTTATTCATGTTTATGTGATACGATTATGTTATGGTTCTTGGGCATTGTTATGAATAACGGTTGGTTCCGTGATAAACTAAGGGCGGGTGAGCCCGATATAGCTCTCCAATGCATTGGGTAACGCGAAGGAGTGAAACGTTAAGGTTTCTCCGAAGAGATTTAGGGAATATACTTTGATGGGTATTCCAAACGTAACCAAGAGGGTTACTCCCTACGTAAGAATGTTATGAATGCCTCAAGTTACCTTTATGTCTTATGTTTTCTATGATTTATTCATGATTTGATATGCCTATGTTTTATGGGTAAAGTATGATTTCATTCATATGTATATATAAACTCATGTTTCCTTTCCATATTTTTATAACCCTTACTGAGCTTATTATGCTCATCCCAAGTTTTTGAAATGTTTTTCACAGGTCAAGGGAAAGGTACATGATGTGATGATAGTGTCAAGGATGTGTCAAGAAAGAATCCGTGTTTTATTTTAAATAGGTTTCCGTTGATGGGAAGAATGAATATTGTCTTTTATGTAACCACTTTGTTTAAATGTGGAATGTAATGCAAGTTTCATGATCTAATTCTCTAAAACTCTAAACCTGAAAATATCCTCAATGTGTAATCTTGTAATAACTCATGATTAAGTAAGGTTTAAGGCTGGGGCCTTATAGTTGGTATCAAAGGTCGGTTTAGATAACTTTAGAGGTTAGGGTATTATTTAAGCATAATTGACAATTACCAAAATGGTTAGGATTTCAGAAAGAGTCCTAGTTTTAGATAAAGTGAATGAGTAAGTGTATCTTAGTGTTTACCTTCATCGATTGTACATGATGGTTTTGTTGATATACTCACATTGACATTTCTATTTTTAGTGAATGGATGGATCTAGCAGGCACCAAAGAGACAACAGGTTTGAAGGAAACTGTGGTGGTTCTCTGATTAAGATACTAGATAAAATGGAGGATTCAATGAGGAAACTCGTGGTTGTTCTAAACCAAATATCAAGGAGTCATGATCAACCACTTCAACCTTGGTGAGTTCTCTAATGCATCATGTATGAGATGGCCAACCCGATGTGGAAATTAAGGTAATAATTATTAAGGTAACCATTAGGGTTTATATGATACTTAATTTTTAGGTAATTATGGGTTATTATATGTTATGATGGAAAATGAAAGGAATGAGATAAACTTGAGGTTAAAATATGTTATGATTATTCTTGAAGATTTTATCACAATTTGGGGAATGTTTTATGAATTATATAGTTTTGGAAAAAGAACAACACGCAGACCGTGTGACATCCCGTCGCGTTAGACAAAGCTGCGGGAATCGAACCCACAACCAATGTGCGACTGGTATTTATCGCCTACCACTGGACTACGTGAAGTCCCTGGTTAGTTTGACTGATTCATTCTAGTTATATGATTTTATGAATTAAGAGTAAGTTGATTTTGGGTTATTTATGAAAATGAATAACCTGTCATGGAGAATATGTGATTAGGTTAATTACTTTTTAATACGAGACTTTAGGAGCAACTGATGTTGTTTGGAGATAAATGTTACAATTTAACTTGGAAGACTATGCGACTAAATCCTTCAAATATTTGGGTTTCAATCTTATATTGGTTTACTTTGAAGAATTTTATGGACAAATTGATTATAGAATGGTCCTCGTTGAACTTTGGGTTTTGTTGGACAAATTTTGGAGATTAAGAATAGATTTTCTTTTTATAAAGGGTTATCCTTTTCTGGAATATCTGATCTTGTACTATCCTTTTTGGTTTTGGTTTTGGTTAAAGTCTAAAGACATGGGAAGTATATAGTTCTCTTTTTGGGATTAGGTGATTCTCTAGAAGTTGATTATAGTACTCTTAATGCGAACAAGTCCCCCTAAATACTCGTCTTTTGGAAAAAATATGAGTTTGACTAAGGAATCTAGTAAAAGTTGAAAGTCAACATGATAAGTGATTATGCTTCCTTATGAATAAATTCCTCAATAAAAAGTAACTTAAAACAAAAATGTTGTCTATTAACATTTCCTACTGGGGAATCGAATACCGTTTAACCCATCACAAGTTTGTGATATTCTCGTGGTTAACTTTCTACTAAACATGTTTTCTATCACTCACCATCAGAACATGACCCTTTGTTTTTTCCTCCATGTCCATATTTTCCTACTTGGAATCCTAGTATGGGTTAACTCGGGTGACCTTTGTACTTATCTTTCTTTATTTTAAAGTGATTTTTTTTACCGACTCTTCTCCGATGTGGGACGTTCAAGGATGTTTCCAAGCGCAATTTTAAAATTGCGAGGACGCAATTCCCAAAAGGGGGGAAGGATGTAACACCCCAGGTAAATAAGGAATTTGACATTTTCATATTTATCCATATTTGTGAATAAAATATTAATATTACTTTAAAGGGGACGCTATGCTCGATGGCGTACCCAACACGCAACAACGAGTTTCTTGGGAATCTTACGTTGCACTATAATAATAAAATAATATTATTCTAAATGGTAGTTAACATGTAGCCGTTGTAATGGCGGGAATGGATAAAAATAACTAAAATATGATTATATATGTTCTTAAATATTTTTACATTTATACAATAAAAGATAAAGGCTTAAAATACGGAAAGAATTCAATTTTAGGCGTATATGCCCTAGTTTTCACTAAAGGTTCACTTATCACCTTTTGATGGAGAACCGTCATTAAATATAGTTTTTTTCACTCTTAAACATTCTTTTGGACCAAATAAAACTCTTATTAAGAATCGGGACATCAAAATTTACTTTGTGTAAATTTTTGGTATCTTTCCGATAAAGTTTTTTTTAATGAATAGTGTAAAATGTTGTATTTTAATTCAAAACCACTTTTTAATCTAATTTATTTATATGATTAGATTATATTTTGAATTGGTTTTAAAGTTAAATTAGAAAATATTTTTACCATTAAATCCAATAGTGGTCATTGGAATCAATTTCACTTTGAAATCAGACTTAAACTAGTGTCAATCTTTTGATACTTATTGTTTCATAAAACACGCTATTTGTCATGACAGCGGGAATTAATTATTAAATTAATTAATGTGACTTATATTTTTTGAATTTTGTAAAACGGACTTCATTTTTGAATTCAGAATATCAAATATAGCTTAGGGTGAATTTTTGGGATTTTTCTGAAAAACTTCAATTTTTGATGAATAGTGAAACCACTAAGTGGTACTTATAAAAACTGATTTTCCGTTTAAATGAAATTTTGACTTCATTGTGTTTTGATTTTCAAAAATCCGACATACATGGTTGTCATTAAGAAGTAAAATGTGGTTCAATGAGATTAAAATAATTTTTTGGTGAATAGTAACTTATTAAGTTTTTAATCGCGATTAGAGGTAATTAGTGTAGTTTAAGGTAAAAATGATATTATAAGAATGTGAAAACACCATGACACTTGTCCTACACCTATTGGTTGTATCATGGCCGACCAAGACAAGCCATGGGTCAACTTGGGGACCCAATGGAGACATTTTGGTTTGGAAATGACATAAATAACATTTTATTTAATGTAAAAGTAACATTGACACAAACATGATATGTTTTACTAAAACAATTTTTAAGTGAGGTTATACAAGTCATCTATTTGATTATAAATATTCATTGGAAATATAAAAAGATTTCCTACATTTTTTTATAATTTTTAGACATTAAATAAATTAAATTATTTATGACAAAATAATGATGCAGCGATGACATCATTATTTGACGATTTAA
The DNA here is from genome assembly GCA_963277665.1 of Viscum album. Classification (NCBI taxonomy): domain Eukaryota; kingdom Viridiplantae; phylum Streptophyta; class Magnoliopsida; order Santalales; family Viscaceae; genus Viscum; species Viscum album. The sequence continues at coordinate 198,304,513 of OY728137.1, read as the reverse complement.
ATAAAATGGAAAGATAATGTAAAATCTATGAACTACACATGTCCAAAACTTATTGGATGAGTGGATTTCGAAGCCTTATCACCTTATCCAAGAATTAAATCAATGTGGGACCTTTTGAAACCGAAACACATTTTCAAATAAAGTAATATTTCTTTACTTTCCAAAAGTGCCCCTCCTCTCCTCTTATAAAAGGCCCCCACCTCTACCTCATTTAACACACTCCTCAAGCCTTTGGCTCGGCCAACCCCTGACCATTTACTCTCTCCACATCCCTCTCATCATCCTAGAGGATTCCCTTTGGGCATAATCCTTTCAAAGGAAGCCTTTAGGCTCAAATCAAAAGGAGTTACACTTTTAAAGGTAATTCACTCTCTCATGTTCATTTGTTTTATTTTGCTTCTCCAACCCCCTAAACACTTTTTATTTACTTCTTTTGTAACAACACCAGTATCTTAAATATACTAGGATGTTGTTATAAGATTTATTCTAGCTACACTCTCACACAACTACATCAAATGGTTAAAGAACATATGGTTTCCGTGGATGGTGAAATTCTGCCTCCCGAAATGATGATTGTTCAATACTCATTTAACACCTTCAAAGGTGGCCATTATTATGTCACTATTTTTATATATGATATATAATATGTTTATGTTTTATTTACGCTTCTGTATTTTTCATTTTTGTCTTACCTTTATGGCTTCCATTATGGGTATACGCGATATCTTCATTTAAGGAAGTGCGGACTACCGCCCCCTCAAAGTGATTTGATTCGTTAAATACCATATGTGGGATGTATAAAGGATAGAAATATGATATTATATATGATATTATACTGGAATTATAATATACCTTTATATCATTATTATTCCATTATATAAAATACGAAATAGAAATGAAAGTAGCGTTCATGCGTACGTACGGCTTACCGTCTCCATGCACGGTGCATTTCATTTTTTACGTCTAAATGATTATGTAATGTCATAAATGCATGCATGTACTGGATATATATGACATATATGATATCTACATAATGAATACAATTCTGGATATAATAAACATTTTTCCACACGAACAACATGTAATTGTAAGAAGTCCACTTTCGACTTAAGAACCAAATATCGGCAAAACAAATATTATTAACTTAAATGATTACATAATGTTTATGACATGGTAATAAGTGGTATAAAAGTAATAATGAACTTGAAAAAGGTTCTTAAGGAATTAGAAATTATCTCAAGTTTATTATTCAGGAGATTAAAGAACGATCGAGTCAAGTCGGACCCGAGGTAAGGGATCCTACTCCTCTCTTTCTTTTTAAGTACACACTTTTATGTCATTCATTTTAAAGCTCATCTTTCTTGTTATTGGGATGATCTTTTATATTACACTTACTGTAATTTTTATGTTCATGTGATGAGAGACCCTATTCTCTCTCATCAATCCATTTTGGAAGTTTTGAGTGGCGCCGTTAGGCTGCCGAACTTTCGTAAGAGATCTAACCTCTCTCTTTCTTTTTTAAGTACTCTTCTTTATGTCACTTCTTTTAAGCTCCTCTTTGTAATTTTGGGGGATGTTCTTTTATATTCTACATGCTGTAAATTATATTGTAATGTGATGAGATACCCTATCTGATCTCATCAATCCATATTCGGAAGTTTTATGTGGCGCCGTTAGGCTGTCGAGTTTTCGTAAGGGATTTTTCATATCACTTTTATTCCCGTGAGATTTATGCTACATTTGCCACAAATTCCATTGAGTGGTGTATGTACTGCCCATTATTCTACTCTTTGTGTAATATACTTTCGTTTATGAGTATTTACATCAATGACCTGTTGTCTTTCTTCATGGGGTGTATGTTTTGAAAGATACCCAAGTCGGTAAGGGAACCTTTCACCCTCCTCTTTTTTAAAAGACTTATTTTATTGGGTCTTTTAATTTACATATTTTTATGTTGGGATATGTTCTCATACATCCTTATTGATGTAAATTTTATGTCCAAGTGATGAGATACACTTTTTATCTCTCATCAACTCATTTTGATGTGATGCTGTTAGGCTGTCAAGGGAACTTCTTAACCCAATTTCGATTTCTTTGGGTTCAACTTGTAGTCATTGAATATGTCATCCATTGAATATGTGTGAATGACCTTTTATTGTTTTACACTTAATATCCACTTATATTGGGTGTATATATATTTGTCACGCATATTTTTTGAGATTTATTTGTCCTTAATTTAAGGATACCTTCTTTATAAGGGATTTCATCACATTTGACATTTCTATTGAGGGCTCATTGTTGTTATGCACCAATTCACTCTTATATGGTGTATATACTGTCCTTTGGAGTATTATATCATGAATCCTTTTATTCTCATGATATTATAAAATTCTGACTAAATGTTATTCCTCGATTATTGTATTCAAGTGTCTCTAATTTTGGTAAAACCCCTTTAACCAAAATATCGTTTTAAATGTTTTAATTATTTGTTCTTATTAATATCCATGTTTTCAAAATGGTTTTAAGGATTTATTTATATGGATATTAATGGTTTAAAATGTTAAAAGCTTCAAGGTGGTATGGGACACTTTGATTCAAAAATCTCTTTATTAAATGTTTTAAATGGTTTTGGAAATGGTTTCTTTTTGAATGGATTCATTATTTCAATATCCTAAAATGTTATATTGTGATTGAAATGTGGAAATGTTATGTTTACTTTATTCATGTTTATGTGATATGATTATGTTATGGTTCTTGGGCATTGTTATGAAGAACGGGTGGTTCCGTGATAAATTAAGGGCAGGTGAGCCCGATATAGCTCTCTAATTCATTGGGTAACGCGAAGGAGTGAAAAGTTAAGGTTTCTCCGAAGAGATTTAGGGAATATACTGTGATGGGTATTCCAAACGTAACCAATAGGGTTACTCCCTACGTAAGAATGTTATGAATGCCTCATGTTACCTTTATGTCTTATGTTTTCTATGATTTATTCATGATTTGATATGCCTATGTTTTATGGGTAAAGTATGATTTCATTCTTATGTATATATAAACTCATGTTTCCTTTCCATATTTTTATAACCCTTACTGAGCTTATTATGCTCATCCCAAGTTTTTGAAATGTTTTTCACAGGTCAAGGGAAAGGTACATGATGTGATGATAGTGTCAAGGATGTGTCAAGAAAGAATCCGTGTTTTATTTTAAATAGGTTTCCGTTGATGGGAAGAATGAATATAGTCTTTTATGTAACCACTTTGTTTAAATGTGGAATGTAATGCAAGTTTCATGATCTAATTCTCTAAAACTCTAAACCTGAAAAGATCCTCAATGTGTAATCTTGTAATAACTCAAGATTAAGTAAGGTTTAAGGCTGGGGCCTTATAATATGTCTTTATTGTCCTTTCCTTCTCCCCACTACATCTTGTTTTAATTTCTAATTCTCCCCTCCTGGTTTTCATTAGAGATTCCACCAAATAATCAGACAACATCCAAATTTTCAAGGGGATTCCATGAATCCTAGGATGTGGGGAATCTTGAGATGTAACCTGTACTTGATATTTTTATAATTCAAAATTTATGTGACCATTTGATTTTTTATTATATTTTCACCAAAATTTCAATTAACATATTTGAATAATGGCTAATTATTATTGGTGATTTTTTGGAATATAATTAAGGTGTGGTGGGATGTTCCACCCAACATTGGTCAGGGAATGGGTGAATACCTAGCCCTTATGGAGTTTTAGGATTCTATTCCTATTTGAATTAAGTAGTGTAAATAATTATAATTTGTTATAATTATTTGGTTAATACTATTTGGAATAATTTAGTGGCTTGGGTTGGTTGGATGTGTCTGTATTGGTTTTGAGGGGACATGGTAGATCTTATATCCTATGATGAAATATATCAAAAACATTGAATAGATTTAAGTGGACAATAAATTCACCCATAGTCTTATTTGATCCTTTATTGAATCTGGTGAAGATTACACCACTTTTCCAACATATAAAATTATAAATAATTTTAATTTTTTAAATGTAAAACATGACCTATTCATACCCTTAACATATTTAATCTTTATGGTAATGTGGTTCCCAGTGAAACAACATTGTATTATTAGACCCAAGTGAGGGGGCTTATTAACTGGTATTTTGTAAATTGTATTTCAGTTAGTTATTGAATTGATTTTAAGGATGAATAATTTTTTTCAGACAATAAAAATGTGTAACTAGTTTGTTGACATTGGTTGGTGTATTTATGAATGTGAATATTGAAATGGTATTTTTGAATGTGATTTGAATACGGTATCTTGGGAATCGATTTGGAAGTGGATTTTGGTTTTGAATTGAAAATTTTTACAAATTCTTTATGAAATTTAAATTGTATTCTTTTTCAATAAAATCCTCAAACTATCATTAATCCTTCTTAGTGCATTTTTTTGACAATTTATTGATTTCTAGTATAAGTTAAATTATAATTTATACGAAATTTTTTCATTATGAATAACTCTTTCTTAACACCAACCTTTGTGGGATGAAGTGATAATGCTTAACCTGGGGTGAATGTATTCATAGTGGGACCCATGGATTTATGATAAATCCATGGTGAACGTTGTCCCCATGTCAACTCAGGGCCTCAAGGATGGGTAAATATCTCATGAGTTCTAGTTTGGACTAGGGATGGGTATATTACTCATTCTCTATAGATGGTTGGCATAATCATCACGATGTGTTCAGAGACACCAAGTAGTGGATAAATAATTAATACACCATTCTTGGGGTGAATGCAATACATTGCAATTTTTTGGAATATTGTTTTTCCAACTAAATTTAATATTAATGATATTTTAAACTATAAATAATAATAAATTTATCTTTCATTACACATAAACCAGATTTTAAATGAAACATGTCATATTATTACAATATTATTATATGATAGTTTTCACTTAATCATTGGAATGGTTAGTATAAATATGATTAAGTAAATTATAAAAATATATGGTTTTATAATATCTATAAAATGAAATATTATTTGAAAAATTAATTAAAAATTAATATTTAATAACTTTTTGAAAATATAGGAAATCATATTCTGAAAAAACTATATTTAGGAAGAACAAACATATTTTACCACAAAAAATTAAGAAATCAAATTTTTCTGAATTATTATAATTATATCTATGTATTTTATATTCAATAAATTATTTAAAATTCATCTTATGTTTTTTATTGATAAGATATAAGAATAAACGAAATTTCATTCTTAAAAAATGTATTTTGTTAAAAAGAAGTTTTGTGAACTTTTTGTGCAGTTATTCAAAAAATAGTTTTATACACATTTACAAAATTTATTTCAAAAAATTACGCACAAATTTTTAATCAAAATTTTTAACGAATATTTTGGGATTATTTTTTGAGAATTTTCTAAAAATATTATTGTTTTGATGAATAGTGTAAAATATTGAATTTTAATTTACAAATGTATTTTTGTCTAAATTATTTATAGAGTTAAATTATAATTAAAATTTTTTAAATTATAATTAATAAAATTATAAATATATTAATAAAATTTAGTTCATTTGATTCATTTTTAGATTTATTTCTCATATAGAAACTATGTAAACTGTGGAATATTTTCTCTTTGAAGCCCCTCTTTCATATCGTGTTTGCAGGATTAATTTTAAATTTAATTTTTCAAATTTTGCCAAGTGAATTCAGAAAAATGGATTCCCTTTCGGTGATAAGGATAATATAAATTATCTAAGGAAGTAAAATTAACATTTTACCATATTGATATGTAAAAATAGTAAAAATTATTTATAATGGCTAAGGTAAAAATAAGATTACTAGGTTATTAAACTAAAATGATAAGGGCTATAATGACCTAAGAAATTGTCAAAAATATATTGTAGTGAAATATATACAACATATAATTATAATTTTTCATAATACGCCATTTTTTACCCTTTTTAAAATTATAAAACTTGGGTACACCTTTTTTCTCACAAATATTATAAGGGTTCAACTCACCTTAGTTATAAAAGGCCACCCTCTCTCCCCACCTATTCACATCTTAAATCCCATTTTTTCATAGAAAAACTTCACAAATCACAAAAAATATACCCTCCTTCATCATATAATCATTATTATGAGCATAAATCTAACATATGAAGTCTTTTCTGCAAACTAAAGGATGTTACCTTAATAAAAGGTAATGTTTTTCAATGATCATTGTTAATTTATTTATTACTCCACATCCTTAAATTATTGTTAAACAATGATTATATAATGAAATAAATATATTAAATTTAATGATACATTGTTATGTAAATTTAATGACCTAACATTATCCCCTATTATATAAATTGTGTTACGAAATCATCATTCGTGTGTATGTAGAACTACCACATCATGAATTGATGTCATTCATTTTTCCATTTCTACATCTCAAAATTTCATATGAAAATGGATATAAATAATATATATGATATATATATAATAAATATACCTATATAGTGATTATATCATATATACCGTTTTTCTTCTCATTCCATAGGGGATAAGATAAATTTTATCCTATGTATGGTAGACTATTGGCACATAAAGTGATGTGATACATTTTTTTCTAATGCATTACTTGAATGTTAATAAGGATAATGTAAATGAATATATGGGATATGTACGAAATAATTTTGATATTTATTAAATATTTATAATTCTGAAATGATAATATATTATTTCTTTTTTACCTTTTTTCTCATTAAAAATGATAACATCATTAGAGTACATGTGAACTACCACTGTCACGAAGCGACGTGACTCTATCTTTCCTTAACCATGCCACATTGGTTATATATATAAGTGTATTTAAATAAATTGAATATTATTTTTGATATTCTTTTAATTCTATGAAGATAAAATGTTACTTTTCTCTTGTTCATAAACATCACTGAAAAATTGAAAGGTTACTCATGTGTATTTACAACCTTCTATCTCCATTATCATAAAATAATTCATTTATCAAAATCATATTTCATGGTTTGAATTCCTATCACAATTAATGAATAAATATTATAATTATGTAATTATCATTATTTTATAGATTATGGAACCATGATAAATGTAATAGGACTAAAAATAACAAATGAAATAATATGTGAGAAACAAAGTAGTTACAACCGAAACATGATTTTCACATATAATTGGTAATATATGGGTAATAAATAGAAAAATGTAAACCATATAGGGTATAATATTTATAATTATAGTTCTATAATATATATATATATATATATATATATATTATTATATTTATTATATAGGAGGTTTGAACATGTATGATGGTTGTTGATACTTGGTAAGGGGTTTCGTCTCTCTTTTATTTATCGGAAAAATATGAAAAATTACCACTTGTTTCCATTGTGCATAGTATATAATTCTCCTTTGACATGTTATATCATGAATATCCTTTTTTAATTATACATAAAGTTTCATTTGGTGTTATTCTTTATTGTATCTTATGATCTAAAAGATTACAAAAGTGATATGGGATTCCCATCTCATGTTTTACTTCTCTAAGATAAATACAATATTCACCAAATATTTCATTCATGTGGTGTATATAATTACAATTAATGAATCTTATTGTTATTATCTTGAGAATTATTTTGATTTAGATATAAATTTTAGGATCTCTCTTTCGTGTGGCTTACGAGTCAATTTTACTAAATTGGTAAGGATTTTACAATATAATCTCATTGCTTATCAAAATTGTTTATGATTAAATTTTCGATGAAAAAATATTATGATCCATTTCTCAAGAAAATCATAAATTCTATTCCACTCTTGGTATGTCATGAGAATATATTTTTTCCTTCAATTTTCTCTATTTATATAATCAAGAGTTCAAAACAATAGTTTTAATAAAAAAATACCTTTATTTTTCTCATCCCTTGGAAAAAAATTCTTTCAATCTCATGAATTCTAAAATAATTATTTTTTAACATTATTCATGTTATTTATTAAATAAATATTTACCCATGTTTTAAATTTGAAAAAAATAATGGAATTATCTTGTCATTTTCTAGAAAATCCCCATTTGTATTTTACCAAAAATATGAAATAAATATTTTTTAATGCATACACATTGAATTGTATTTTCTATAATCATTAAAATTATATTATTTGAACATTAATTTATTATTTTAGAATATTTTTTTCAATGTAATATAATTTAAATATTTTTTATGATTTTTTTATAGTTTATTTTCAATGAAAAACAATTTTTCTCTAGAAATGTTCTATTTGTTCTTTCAAAATAATTGTCCATATTAGATGATATAGAATAATGTAAATTTTTATATTCTAGGTATATGAACAATGGATAAGATTATTATTCATTATCTAAAAGGTTTAATGAGAAAATATGTTTATGAATCCCATTTATATTCCAAAGGTTATACCATGATAAAATCCTTCTAAAACCTTCTTCTTTTTCTAGAAGTTAAACTATGATTAAATGAAGAAATTTTTATTAACCCGCTTGATTTTACATATGTTAGAATATGATTAATTGTTCATGAAACCCCTTTAAATTCATGGGTATGATATAATGATTGATTTATGATCTTGTAAAATATATATATATGATTTTATTTATGGGATATGTGGGACTTATACCTCACTCTTATGCACTGGGTAAAGATGGATAACTCATGATTAAATATGTTATGCGTGAACAAGATAATATGTTCACAATGTTATCCAATAACCTAATTACATGTTCCCAATGTTATTTGTGAACATATTTACATGGTTAAAATATAATGTGTGAACTATATTTTATGTTCCGAGAGTTATGTATGGACTTATCCTTTATGTCTGTAATGTTTTTCATGGACTTGGTATCATGACCATAAGTGTATATGAGGTAATTGTTTCATGTCCTTAACATAATGAGTGATGTGGTCAATATTTATACAAGTTCAAAATGTTATAATCTGATGTGTGTGTAAGACAACTTTAACTTATGCTAATTTTCTATTATCATGGATATTTTTCTTTGATTCCCTTATGATTAATTTCTTATAATATTATAATATTTATAACAAGACTCAACATTATGATATTTCATATGTTTTGTATGGTGTTAAAATTTTATTCTCATGTAATCAAACCCTTATGTTCAATTTATTCATGTTTATCCATCTTTTTTACCCTTATATAGAATTTGAGCTCACCCTTTCTTATATTTCCTTTCCAAAGTTTCTGAATAAATTTTTTTAGTGGTTTATATTTTTGAAACATTCTAAAGGGGAAGCTATTTATGGGATATGTAAAATATCATTACATATTACCCAAATACACTAAGATATTATGGTCTTCATGCATGTCTTTGTGTAAGGTATTGAATATTAATCTAAAATTATGTAATATCAATGTATGATAAGACTAAGTCACTATATTGAACATGTTATAAGGGTTCATGTATTGTTTATTTTATTGGTTTCAAATATTTTAAATGTTCTTATAACTCTCATCTTGAGAACTTCTACATTCACTATTTATACGCTTCTTATTTTTTTGGATACCATTAGAGGTTTCCTACTGAGTTATACTCACACCCTTATTTGGATACCATTTTACTTCGGTACTTGAGTATCATCCTCATATTGTTATAGGATGTTGTTAAATGTTGAGTCCTAGGTTTTGGTTTTGAAATTATGATCCAATCACCTCCGGTTTGATATGAGGATTTCAGGGTGAGGGAAATATCAGAGTTGTAGAAAATCCACACTGTATTATTTTTTTCATTTCTATTTGTATATGCGATTGAACCATTTGGTGGTAAATTTGAATACCATGTAACAATATTTTTATTTTTATATATTAATTATTTTATTTACTATTTTTCATATCCTCGTGAGATGGGCATGTATGAAATTTGTTTATTTATTGACTTCATGTTTGTGAACTAAAATATATAAGATATAGTCTCCCCAAATAACCATTATACACCCTTGTTACCTGTCGGTATAATTTTTCATGTGGGTAGGCATTCTTGTGGTCATGTGGAAACCTAGTTCAACTATTATTCAATGAGTGATTTGATATGGGATGTTACAAATTGGTGTCAATGACGGTTTTGTTTTGTTATCATGGTAGATAATAAACATAGAAATGTGTTAGAGTTTATGATGAAACCCATAAATGTGCATCCTAAATTCCATTTTTGGTAGAATTTCATGTCATAATGGTATTAATATTGATATTCCTAGAATGAGGTATTGTTTTTTATGTGACATTCACCACATATAAATCACATGAATTTTAGGATTTACTATTTATCAGTCATTGGTCAACGAATTATTGCCCATGGTATGAGATTGATTACTCTATTTGGAATATGGAATGTAAATAAAAGTGGCATATCATGAATTATATAAGTTATATATGATCCAAATGATATCATACTACAATGTTAACTTTCTCACAAACAACTGAATCACAACTATTTAGAGTTTTAAAATTTTATCATAAGAAATATTCTACTATACCTTTATGGTGGAAGTTTACTGATTTAGGATGACTTATATATATGATTTAAATTAATATAATATTTTATATATACTATGGTAATTATAGTGGTTCATTCAATTCAATAATCTATAAGAGGAGAAACTAAGATGTTAGTAAAATAAATAAGTTCCATAGTAAATATCCGTTGTGTGCACTTTTATTTAGGTTTTGTTATTTATATCCCCAGTAACAACCTTTATTGTATTTCATGTATATCTTGGAATAGACATCGAATTAACCAAATTAGTGATTATAATTCAACAGATATGGGTCATATGGGATAAAGACTCTTGCTTTAGCCCTTATTATAGATGATTTGTTGATATTGGAGGGAGAATTTACATGTGTGGATGCTCATGGTAATCTGTTCACTGGGGACCGATAGCATGGAATGGGATGTTTAATAGTTGTGTTGTGAGACCCTTATGTGGTTGTTTTAGAAAAATATGCCTAATTTTTGTATGGGAACCTTGATTTGGGGTTTTTATAATTTGTTACAATAGTTTTCCATAGATTTATTAGGTGCGAGCAAGTATGAAGTCCCTTGGTTTGAACCATATAGTGTGTTGTATCCATGGTAATGTTGGAGGTTTTTGAGATTGGAATTGTGGTGTGTTACCCATGATGTATGACTTTACTAAGAATTGGTAGGGTTGGTTAGTCATACCTAGTTACCATAACATTTTACCAGGCCATTCGACAATATAGGAGACCTATAGACCATTAAACTTGATTCGAATAATAAGGGTTTTGGTGCTTGGTTTTATATCTTGGGAAACCAATGAGATGGGTTATCATGGGGTTATGTTATCCTTATCAACTGAAATGATGAGTTGCTGCTTCATGATGATACTATACCACTTAAGGTGAGGCCATGTATGTGATGTATTTATAGAGATACCATTATGGGTTACAATCATGGAAGAATGTTGAGTACTAGCATTGTTGTATCAAGAATAGTCTAGAAGGGAAATACTATTTTATTCCCTAACTATGTAGTTATAGGTGTTTTCGGTATGTAGTGTGAATGTGGGTAACCACTCAAAGAAATCTTTTTTGTTCTGGTCCATGTGGAATCAAAACGTGTGGATGAGATGAAATTTCATATAGTGGGTGATCGTGAGCCAAATCATAGTACATGTGATGTTCCAATTTTTAATAAATGTTCCTAGATAACACTTCATTTAATGTAGGATACAAGTGGTATGGGTAATTTTCAGTATTCATGGAAGGTGATCCCTGATATAGGTGGGATTCTAAGTTTTGTTTGTGTAGGAGAATTTATAGTGTATTGTGTTTCATAGAAATGACATGTGGGAGACATGTTCAACAGTTGAATTTGTCTTTTTAGCATATCATGGTTATGATAAGACTCATTGGATGATTAGTTGGGTTCAAATTATTGGGTGGTATGGGGGCATGCACTCGTTTACTTTTGAACGAAATTTAGGTATCAGACCCAGTTGAAACATGGATCTTGTTTAATTGGATCAATGCTTGTTTAAAAAAGATGATGATCAAAGGGTTTATAAAAGATTCTATAGGGGAGGTTACTCAATTATTTGAATGAATGAATTGTATAATTTTATGAACATGTTTTCCTGAAAATAAATCATGATTGATGGATTTAGAAATATTAAAGAGAAAGTGTTTCCTATAGTTATGTGATAACGGTTTGGGGGATTGGAGATGGTTTTAGATATAAACCTTTTAGGTGGAGCTCAAGAAGTATTTTAAGTGAGACTATGTGGTGGATAGAAAAAATTAAGATATTGATGGAGGTGAATCTTGTTATAAATTGATTTTGTTGATTTTTGAGGATTGAGTTCCCTTGGGCCGAAAATGAGTAATGAGTTACATTTCATTTTGATTCCTGGGAATTCATGTGTGTTCTACATCAATACATCATGTTTGGGGATGGATTAGATATAAAAAATGGTGATATTGTTTTGAAATAATGATAAAAATATGAGGAAGCTCTTGTGGTGGGTGGAATGACATCAATTGTGGGTGACATGACACCATGTCCATATGTTCATTATTTGGGAGACCATATGGTAAAAAGTAATGTATATGATAATGTTGTAAAAACATAACCATGTTGATCAGGATTATGTTGGGAATCTCATGTGTGAATCAGTGTGTGACATCGTACGTATTTTAATCATCATCTTGAGACTCAGGGTAATACAATGAACCAAATGTGTTGGATCGAGGTAACATAAGGGTGGGATGTATGGATCAAGGGTGGTCTTTGTTTTTAGAGGATCTAGTGAGAGAAAAATCATCAGGTTTTGGATATGGGCTTTAGTGATCATGTTTGGGTGATCAAGTGGTGTCTCCAAGATCAGAGGAATCAGGGTCATCAATGGTTGGAAGTGTGTCGATGGATGGAGAATGAGCATGGCATTCATAATTATAATGAAATATGAATGATCTAATATTTCTATGAATAAAAAAAACATTTTTGATCACAACAATAATGATGTGGGTTTAGTAAACATTTTACCAGATCGAAAATATTACACTAGGAGTCATGTATGGGTTCTAGTATGTGTGCTTGGTAAATCAACAGAATTCTCTAGGCATAGAGATTTCATTATAAGAGGATTCAGAAATAAAACTCTGATAGATTCGATTTTTTTTATGAGGGGTCATATAAAGGATGTATGATCGGTGGTTTTATTTGTAATTTGATGTTGTGAGAACCAAACTATATTGAGCACATGATACTAGGCATGACAGTTTGCTTGGGTTTTTTTCGAGGCTTTCGAATGAAAGTCGACTTGTCCAAGTGTTTGAATGGATAGTAGTTGGGCATCCATTTTTTAAAAATTAGAAACATTTAATTGTACTAGTACTATATCAATATTTTTATTGGGATAACTTATGGAATATTGGAATCATTTTCTATTATGTAATCAAAATGCAGGCATGGGGCTCCAATTGAAAATTCCAAAGGGAGAAGAACCAGTGTATTTGAACTGGATGTTATGAAACCATCCCTATATTGGGGAGAATCAAAGATTTATTAATATATTAGATGATGGTGTAGTTATGAAATGGGTGTAAATGTCCCAGGAAACTACCAACCTAGTGTTCAAAAAATAGTTACATTCATTATCTCCTTGTCTGGTGTCTTGAGTGCTATAATTTTAGAGGTCATGCATTTGAAGTGTGTTTGGAATTTTGAGTTGGAAAATACCAGTAAAATTTGAATCAATTAATTTTTTATATTGAGATATATAATTTTATTTCCATTGATACTTCTTAAATGAAATCAGTTTTATAGTGGGACGTTTTGAGTTCCTCTCATCTCTACGGGTGGTTTGAAATTCAAGGGAATTTTAAATATTCTTACCTGTGGTCTGTTAAATTTTTTAACCAATATTAAGAATATGTTTATGATGCAAGGAGTTCCAAATAATATGTTTTCATGGAATGGAATATGGGTTGGTATATGAAATGGGAGAAAAAAAGAGACATGAATTTGGATTAGGGTGGCAACTGCAACAATGGTTGTAGCACACCACTGTCAAACAACTATCCATTCTAAAGGGTTATTTTCCCCCTTTAACCCCCAAGGTTTTTGAGGGGGTGCCCCTTCTTTCTACTATGTTTTATCCACATAGACAAGGGGGTTTTCCCCCTCTCCATTCATATTTTACCTTGCTTTGGGTTGTTTTCCTGGTCAATTTCTAGTGATAATATGTTTGTATTCATCTCCATTTACCACCATTTCTCCTTATTCAGAGTTTTTAAATTTTCTATTTCACTACTCTATATTTTTATTTTTGATTCCACTAATGAATGTTAGAATTACCATATTATCAAGTGGTATCCACTTAGATTGTAAAGACCCGTAAATTTCAAGGAATTTTTTTTTCTTAATTTTCCCTGGAATTTTACAAGGACGCAGGTTCTGAAGGCACCTGATTCCGAGGCCCGGTGTGCCCAGAATCACTTTCCGAAGTTTGGATCAGGTACGTTCAGTGAACGGACGAGCGGGTTTTTCTATCTTTTGAACCGGTGCCCGGAATCGAATTCTGAGGGCACCAATGGAATCGCAATGCCGGTATTTTCTTCGAAATGCCTCTTCCGGAGTTGCGTTTTCTCGGTTGTGGTTTTTAATTTTTGGGTTTTAAGTTATGAAATAAAAAAAAGTTGTGTGACAATTTTTTTTTCACTTAAAGCCGCTTAAAGACCACTTTAAGCTGTCTAAGATCAGTTGAAACGGATATGGTGCAATCCAAAATATCCCACCCACTTGGTAGGATATTTGTGGGGTGGGGCCCGCACGAGCGCCACCGTTTCTTTCCGCTAAGTAACGCACCTGCGAAAACCCCTATTTAATAAAATTCAACTGGGGAATTTTCTTAAACAATTAAATGCTCCTATTAATTAGGTGGTTTATTCGTTGAAATTAATTCTATGAATTAATTTCGTTCGTTTCTTAACACTTTTTCGTTTTGTTGGCCTGTTAATAAAATAAGGCCAACACACCTTCTTTTTGAAATGTTGTGTTAAACCTTTGGAGAATCTATAAGGATCTTCCTCCTTCTTCGCGAAGAATGCGAAGAACGCGAAGAATGCGAAGAATGTGAAGAATGCCGGCCTCCGATGAAGAACGCAGAACCCGCGGAAATTGACGACGCGACGCCGTGTTCCGCGACGCCGACGTTTCCTCTCCCGCGACGTTCTCCTGCGACTTTCCTTCATCTACAACAAAATCTTCGATCATCCGTTGAGGTGAGAGATTGTGGTTCTTTAAATTCCTTTGTGGATTATAACTCAATATGGATTTAATTATTAAAATTAAATCTATTGTTTCTTGGTCTTCGGAGTTTGTCGACGCAACGCCGGATACCGCGACGACGTGATGGTCCCCTCCTTCCGCGACGATCAAATTCCACGAAGAACTCATGTGCGACGACTTGATCGAGGTAGGGGTTTGTTGTGAAATAATTTATATTCCCATGATTGTTTCTTTTAAAACAAGACCTGGGTCAAGTGTAATTTTAAATTATTAAAAAAAATTTGATACGTTTTTCATGTGTTATTTATATTCCAGTTTATATCATCTAACGCGGAGGGTGCGGGCCAAACAAACACAGCCCGACAACCCTCCGCAGTCCTTCGTTGTTGTGCGGATTTGGCGGGCGATGACAAAACCTGCTGCAAAGGAAATTTGATGATTCCACAGTGATGAACGGGTCCCGGGAGGAGTAGCGTCACAGGGGAGCGCTTGCTGGTAGCGGCAGACCCATGAAAGAGGTGCGATTGGTTGTAGGGGCACATGGGAGCGCTTGGTGGTAGTGGCAAACCCACGAAAGAGGTGCACTTGGTTGTAGTGGCACAGGGGAGCACTTGGTTGTAGCGGCAGACCCACGACAGAGGTGCTTTTGGTTGTAGCGGCACAGGGGAGTGCTTGGTTATAGCGGCAGACCCACGACAGAGGTGCGCTTGGTTGTAGCGGCACAGGGGAGCACTTGGTTGTAGCGGCAGACCCATGACAGAGGTGCGCTTGGTTGTAGCGGCACAGGGGAGCGCTTGGTTGTAGCGGCAGACCCACGACAGAGGTGCTCTTGGTTGTAGCGGCACAGAGGAGAACTTGGTTGTAGCGGCAGACCCACGACAGAGGTGAGCTTGGTTGTAGCGGCACAGGGGAGCGCTTGGTTGTAGCGGCAGACCCACAACAAAGGATCGCTTGGTTGTCGCGGCACGGGGGAGCGCTTGGTTGTAGCAGTAGGCCCACAGTACCCAATAGGTGGAGTACTACAGCAGTCCAAGGTAAGAGGGAAGCGCTTGGTTGTAGCGTCATAACCAATGTACATGATGGAGAAGGAGTTTCCCAATAGGTTTGGGTTCAAATTCATGATCGATCCTGTGTGGGTATTTGCGAGGGTTAGTACCTACAGATCCTTTATGGGTCCGACGGCTTAGATGAATCAGTGGCTACATTTGATCATCTCTAACATCATACGAAGAAGTACCTGTGTGAGCTGTGTCCTGTTTACTCTCCTTTGTGCAATGTGTTGTGATATCCTATGTGGATTATGTTTTTCTTTCCTTTGTGGATTGTGTTGTGCTATCCTGTGTGGATTTACGTTTTTCTTTCCTATGTGGACTGTATTGTGCTTGGGCTCGGATGTTGGAGCCGAACGGGAATTGATGACTTAGGTATATGTATGGGTATATACCTAAGCAGCGTTGGATGTTACTTCTTAATTGTATCTTATCCCTTTGTGGTTTATCCTATGTGGATTTAGGGAGACCTTCGGGGGGTCTATGGGTCCTTACTGAGTAGCTTATACTCACCCCTGCATGGGCTATGCCCACACTACGTTGTGTTGGTTGCAGACGACGGACAGTGCTAATCGTGGTGGGGGCCTGCGGAGTAGGACGGTACCTGGAGGTGGACCACAAGGCGGGGTGTACTCGGAGAGGACGGCTGGACCGAGGAGCTGTGGAGGATATTTGTACTCACCCTTCAGGTGGGACTTCCAGAGGATGGCTCGACGCGACGGCTTTTCTTTTCAGTTGCTGTTTTTCTCCCTTTCAGTTGTACTTTACATTTGGGCATGTATTTCCGGCCCCCTTTACTTTTCTGCACATACTGTTGTACCAGCTTTTACATAGTGTTTACTTCTTCCGCTTGCTTACTATGTGGTACTTGTTTACTTTACAAAGGCAATGCCTTCCCTTTTTACCGGGATTTACGCCTTGGTGCTAGTCGCCAGCCCCTGTCCTAGGGAAGGCGGGCTTGGGGTAGTCACGGCACGGGCCCCGAGGACGGGTCGTGACAAATTGGTATCAAAGGAGGTCGGTTCAACCACAGACTCTGATCTTTTATATTTTAAGCAATAGTGTTTAGCGTATTGAATGTGGTTATCAGTCCAGGGAGTCTAGTGTTGGTGCGGCGGCCGACGCATCCGTACACCAGGACCCTGAATTCTGATTTCCGACTTAATGCACGAAAACGTTGATTGCATGTGTGTTTCAAGTTTTCTTTGTGATTACTTTATGTCAGCTCACCAGGTATACTGTTCTGACCATGGCAAACCTATTTCCTTTTCAAGATGGCCCCACGACGGGAGCCAGCTAGGGTTCCGAGCGTTGTGCGTGGCGAGAGCCCACCGAGCGACGAGGACTCGGTACATGGCCCTTTGACAGCTGAGGCACCGGCGGTACCTATACCCACCGAGCCCCCGATGCTACCAGCCCCAGCCGATGACGATGCACGTCGCCTCTGCATGAGTTCCAGCGATAGCGACCTCCCAGGTTCCGCGGGGAGACGGACCCTCGGGCCGCCGAGGACTGGCTGGAGGCAGTTGTACGGGTTTTCAGATTAGTGAGGACACCAGCAGACCTCATGATGATCCTCGCAGCGAGCCTCCTGCACGATGTAGCAGGAAGATGGTGGAGCTTGATTATCCAGGTGCACGATGACACATCTCTCCTCTGGATGGACTTTGAGAGCATCTTACGCTTCGAGTTCGTCCCAGCCACCCTCCATGCGGTGCGCATCCAAGAGCTGCTACAGCTGCGGCAGGGCAGCATGACAGTGGCCCAGTACTCGGTGAGATTTACTGATCTCTCGCGCTACTCCACAGATATGGTACGGGACCCCTTCTTCCGGGCCCTGACCTTCGAGCAGGGACTCAGGAACGAGATCAGGGCTTCGATGATCTCCCTCAACATTCTGACTCTGGCAGGGGTGTTGGAGCGAGCCCTCTTAGTGGAGAGTTTCCTTGCTGAGTAGTCTCCAGCAGCAGGACCCACCACTTGACGGCATGCGGCATAGTCTTCTGCAGCGGGCAGTAGACAGATGACGCAGGGGTCTAAGAGGACTAGACCTACAGGTGGTCGACAGCATGACTCTAGATCGTTTGTGCGAGGAACTCGGGGTGGACAACGACTTGCCATGAGAGGGCAGTGTTACTCTTGCGGCGGGATTGGTCACATGGCTCGTGACTGTCCGACCCGCCATACGGATGACCAACAGATGAACGAAGGACCCCCTAGGCAGAGGCAGAGGTTCGATCAGGGCGGGCTGCAAGGAGCAGGCGGCCATGGTAGGGGAGCTGGCCGTGCAGTTGGAGGTGGACGACGCTTTGGGGTGTTACCACCACCACCACCAGGAGGTCCACCCCGACCGCAGGGGACAGGAGGACATGGGAGAGCCCATCTTCAGGCAGCTGAGGCCTACGATCATGGAGCTCCGGGAGCAGATGGACAGGAGTGGAACTAGTTGATACATCTTGTGTACTTCTAGTTCCTTGTTGCTATGGTGTAGTGTCTTTGTATTATGAGTTGCAATAATAAAAGATGCATAACTTGGTGATGTTTTTATTCATGTCCTCTTTTGTGTTGTTACTAAGAGGTTCTGGTTTAGACTGTTGACTTGACCTTCACTTGAGAGACATCTACAGGAGGAGACCCAGTTACAACACACTGATGCTGACAGTGTGACTCAACCCTTGGTGGTGAGTGTAACAGTTGAATCTCTTGGTAGTAGCGTCGAGGCCTTAGGACGTCATCCTTGGTATGGATTAGTACCATCCATGTCGGGATCGACTATATTAGGAAAAGGAAGTGGTCCAAACAGGGGATGAGACCAGATTTCTCTTATCGGCAAAGAAGAAATCTTAGCAGCTCTTGTGGGATCGGAGATGGTCCAGGCCATGAGAGAGAAGGTCCAGGTCATCCAGGAGCAGATGAGGACTGCTCAGAGCCGACAGAAGTCTTTTACTGACAGGAGGCGGAGGCAACTAGAGTCAAGGATGGAGACCACATCTTCTTGCGGGTCTGACCTCGATGGGGTTTATGGAAATTTGGCGAGGTGACTTACCTCTGGGCTCTACCACCTCATTTGCACCGGGTTCATGACGTTTTCCACATATCTCAGAAGAGGAGATACGTGCACGACTCGATGCAAATCTTTGACCATGGAGAGCTATTCTTTGATGATGGGACGACTTTTGCTGAGGTCCCAGTGGAGATTGAGGATCGACAGGAGCGGGTCCTATGTGGACGATCGTTTCCTCAAGTGCGATTCAGATGGCAGCTCAGGAACCTCCAAGAGAGCACTTGGGAGAGGGAGGCTTAGATGCGTACTCAGTATCGCCTTTGTATCCCTATGTTTGTGGTAAATCTTTACGGGGACGTAAAGCCCTATGGTGGGAGTAATGTAAAGACCCGTAAATTTCAAGGAAATTTTTTTTCTTAATTTTCCCTGGAATTTTACAAGGACGCAGATTCTGAAGGCACCTGATTCTGAGGCCCGGTGTGCCCAGAATCACTTTCCAAAGTTTGGCTCGGGTACGTTTAGTGAACGGACGAGCGGGTTTCTCTATCTTTTGAACCGGTGCCCGGAATCGAATTCTTAGGGCACCGATGGAATCGCAGTGCCGGTATTTGCTTAGAAACGCCTCTTCCAGAGTTGCGTTTTCTCGGTTGTGGTTTTTAATTTTTGGGTTTTAAGTTATGAAATAAAATAAAGTTGTGCGAAAATTTTATTTTTTTTATTTCACTTAAAGCTGCTTGAAGACCACTTTAAGATGTCTAAGCTCAGTTGAAACGGATATGGTCCAATCCAAAATATCCTACCCACTTAGTAGGATATTTGTGGGGTGGGGCCCACACGAGCCCCACCTTTTCATTCCACTAAGTAACGCACCCGTGAAAACCCCTATTTAAAAAAAGTCAACTAGGGCGTTTTCTTAAATAATTAAACGCTCCTATTAATTGGGCGGTTTATTCGTTGAAATTAATTCTATGAATTAATTTTGTTCGTTTCTTAACACGTTTTCTTTTTGTTGGCATGTTAATAACATAAGGCCAACACACCTTCTTTTTGAAATGTTGTGTTAAACCTTTGGAAAATCTCTATGGATGTTCCTCCTTCTTTGCGAAGAATTCGAAGAATGCGAAGAACGCGAAGAACGCGAAGAACGCAAAGAATACCGGCCTCCAACGAAGAACGCCGAACCCACAAAAATCGACGACGCGACGCTGTGTGCCACGATGCCGACATTTCCTCTCTCGCGACGTTCTTCTGCGACGTTCCTTCATCCGCAACAAAATCTTCGATCATCCGTTGAGGTGAGAGATTGCGGTTCTTTAAATTCCTTTGTGGATTATAACTCAATATGGATTTAATTATTAAAATTAAATCTGTTGTTTCTTGGTCCTCGGAGTTCATCGACGCAACGCCGGATACCACAACGACGAGACGGTCCCCTCCTTCCACGACGATCAAATTCTGCGAAGAACGTGCATGCGACGACTTGACCGAGGTAGGGTTTTGTTGTGAAATAATTTATATTACCGTGATTGTTTCTTTTAAAACAAGACTTGGATCAAGTGAAATTTTAAATAATTAAAATTGTTTTTGATACGTTTGTCATGTGTTATTTATCTTCCCGTTTATATCATCTAACGCGGAGGGTGTGGGCCAAACAAACACGGCCCGAAAACCCTCCTTCGTCCTTCATTGTTGTGCGGATTTGGCGGGCGATGACAAAACCTGCCGCAAAGGAAATTTGATGATTCCGCAGTGATGAACGGGTCCCGGGAGGAGTAGCGTCACAGGGGAGCGCTTGGTGGTAGCAGCAGACCCACGACAGAGGTGCGCTTGGTTGTAGTGGCACAGGAGATCGCTTGGTGGTAGCGGCACACCCACGACAGAGGTGCGCTTGGTTGTAGCGGCATAGGGGAGCGCTTGGTTGTAGCGGCAGACCCACGACAGCGGTGCGCTTGGTTGTAGCGGCCTAGGTGAGCGCTTGGTTGTAGCGGCAGACCCATGATAGAGGATCTCTTGGTTGTAGCGGCACAGGGGAGCACTTGGTTCTAGCGGCAGACCCACGACAGAGGTGCGCTTGGTTGTAGAGGCACAGTGGAGCGCTTGGTTGTAGCAGCAGACCCACGATAGAGGTGCGCTTGGTTGTAGCGGCACAAGGGAGTGCTTGGTTGTAGCGGCAGACCCACGACAGAGGTGCGCTTGGTTGTAGCGGCACAGGGGAGCGCTTGGTTGTAGCGGAAGACCCACGACGGAGGAGCGCTTGGTTGTAGTGGCACGGAGGAGCGCTTGGTTGTAGCAGTAGGCCCACAGTACCCGATAGGTGGAGTACTACAGCAGTCCAAGGTAAGAGGGAAGCGCTTGGTTGTAGCGGCATAACCACTGTACTTGATGGAGAAGGAGTTTCCCAATAGCTTTGGGTTCAACTTCATGATCGATCCTGTGTGGGTCATTGCGAGGGTTAGAACCTACATATCCTTTGTGGGTCTGACGACTTCGATGAATCAGTGGCTACATCTGATCATCTCTAACGTCATACGAAGAAGTACCTGTGTGAGCTGGGTCCTGTTTACTCTCTTTTGTGGAATGTGTTGTTCTATCCAATGTGGATTACGTTTTTCTTTCCTTTGTGGATTGTGTTGTGCTATCCTGTGTGGATTTATGTTTTGATTTCCTGTGTGTACTGGGTTGTGCTTGGGCTCGGATGTTGGAGCCGAACGGGAATTGATGACTTAGGTATATGTATGGGCATATACCTAAGCAGTGTCGGATGTTACTTCGTAATTGTATCCTATACCTTTGTGGTGTATCCTATGTGGATTTCTGGAGACCTTCGGGGGTCTCGGGGTCCCTACTGAGTATCTTATACTCACCCCTGCAAGGGATATGCCCACACTATGTTGTGTTGGTTGCAGACGACATACAGTGCTGATCGTGGTGGATGCTTGCGGAGCAGGACGGTACCTGGAGGTGGACCACTTGGCGGGGTGTACTCGGAGCGGACGGCTGGACCGAGGAGCTGTGGAGGCTATCTGTACTCACCCTTTAGGTGGGACTTCCAGAGGACAGCTCGACGCGGCGACTTTTCTTTTCAGTTGATGCTTTTCTCCCTTTCAGTTGTACTTTACAGTTGGGCTTGTATTTCTGGCCCCCTTCACTTTTCTGCACTTACTGTTGTACTAGCTTTTACTTAGTGTTTAATTCTTCTGCTTTCTTACTCTGTGGTGTTTGTTTACTTTACAAAAGAAATGCCTTCCCTTTTTACCGGGATTTACGCCTTGGTGCTAGTCGCCAGCCCCTGGCCTATGGAAGGCGGGCTTTGGGTAGTCACAGCACGGGCCCCGAGGACGGGTCGTGACATAGATTTGGATAAGGATCTCTATGACCCAACCTACATCTGATCTCTCAATAATAGTCAAGTTATTCCTTAAATATAGTTTTACATATGTTTTGAACCAAATTTAAATTAATTAGTTTATGGAATGGGATTCTATATATGGGTATTTGGATCGGACTTGTTTTTTTGGTGTATTGGGGATTCTTGGAACTTCATGGCTCAAGTAGTGAGTGAGTATCTAGTTTTTGGGGGAATTTTAGTATTCTATGCATATTTTTATTAAGTATATTAATAAATTATAATTTTTTATAATTAATTGTTTTTTATCATTTGATGTGTGAAGGGTCTTGGGTTGGTCGAGATTATTTGGATGGTTTTTGAAGGGCATTGTAAATGCTTATGTCCCTTGAAGGAAAAAATTTAAAAGAAACAAATAAAGGTAGGTGGTCCAAAAATTTACAGACAATATTATTTTATTATTTAGTGCAGGTAGTCGTAGTCACACTGGATTACTGAGTAATTAAATTAAAAATAAATTTATTGTATTATATGATAAATTTCCCTTAGTTACAACCCTTGACATATTTATCCTATATAGAAATGTGTTTCTGAGTCGAACACATTGGTAGTATATTGACTATAAATAATGTGCTTGTAAAATATTATAATGGAAATGGTATTTAGGTTTGTCTTTGAGTAAAAGTGTGGTATGGTTAATTTTTTTCATTAATTTTAATAGAAATGATTAATTTTTAATTAAAAGTGTGGGAGTATTTGGAAGAAACATTAATGGAATTTTCAAATATTTCTTGGATGTTTAATTTTTTTAAAAATATTTGGAAATGGATTTGTTTTTGAATTGAAATGGTTCTGAGATGGTTTTGAAATTCATTGGCTAAGGAAATTTGGATTCATTTAAATAAAAAAGTTATATGATCTTAATGACTTATTTTTTAAATTTTACTGACATTTTAGTGATGTCATGTTTCTTTTATTTTATAAAGTATATTTATTAGTTTCTTGAATGGTTATTTGAGATAAACATGGCCCTTGGGAGATGAAGTGATTATGGTTGACCCATGGTGAACAAGGACCTTGGGAATGCAATGATTTTCTGTTAACCCCAGGGCAAACATGACCCATGTGGGATGCATGATTTTTAATTAAATGTTGTGTGAACATTACCCCCCAGTGGACACAGGGCTTCAGGGGTGGGTATATTACCCCTCAGTGTCGATTTATACCACTAATGGAAATATTACCCCTCCTTAATTGATTCTTTTCATGATTATTTTTACATTCTTAGAGACACCCCAACACTATTCATATTAGGTATTTTCCATTTTACAGGGAAAGAAACCCTTTGTGTTTGGCCTTTGATTATGTTTCTAGTGTTAAATATACTAATTGATAGTTTTGTAATAATTGTATTTCTCACTTATTCATGAATTGATTATGAAATTTTTATTTTGGGTACACTATTGGTTTTTTTACTATGTTGTACTCACACTCTTCTTCGACCTCCATATCAATTGGATGTCCGAGAAGCTTCCACATTTTATTGTAGGCATGGGTTCAGGGGTGAGGCTTGAGTTTATATTTTTCAAGGATAAGTGGTTTGGATTGGTTTTGATTGGAGTAGGTCAGGGTGAGTAATGTATTATAGTGGTTATAGAGCCTCAATGTATTCTTTTTAATTTTTTTTATTTTTCAATATGTCAAAACCATAGCTGGTGATTTGTTTGAATACCGTATTTTAGAATTTTTTTTATCTAGATCATTTTATATACCAACTTGTGTATCTTTATGTGATAGATGTGTAATTAATTTTTTTATTTATTGGATCAGTGATTTTTTACAATAATATAGGGGTTATAGTCCCCCCATTGTAAAATCACACACCCCCACTACTTGTCAAAATCCTCTATCATTTGGGGAGGCACTCCTAAGGTCATGTGGTGGACTGATCTATTTAATATTAGATGAGTTATTCAGTATGGGACTTTAAATGTATATTTTTTTCATTATTTTGATGGTTGACTAATATTTATATATCCCTCCAGTTAATTGGATAAATAATGTTATTTCATTACGTAATATGAACTGTAATGATGAGTGAACTCAGTTCTGTAAGGTGATGGATCCATTATATTAGTCATGGCATTGATCCCTGACTATGAAAATGATTTTATATTTTTTTATGCCATAAACAAATGTTTTGTATTTAGGAAATATTCTCATGGATTATGATTTCATTTTTAAATATTATTCAAACTGATGATTTATTTACATAGATTTGAAAATACCATATTCAATGACTCAGGATTAATTATTTTTGACTGATTGGTTATAAATTTTGTACGATATGATCTTGATATCATACCCTTATACTGATATTAATCTTATATACAACCATCGATTAATATCACTCATTTTTACCCTTAATAAAGATCCATTCCTTCTAATTCATAACTATTTATTTTTTTATAGTATATAGAATGTTATTATATAAGATATTACTATAAGGGTATCATGTGTGTAGAATTGTTTGGGAGATGTTGAATTTTTATTATGGAGTAATAAAATCTAGGTATAAACTAAAAATTACCAATATGATTAAAAACGCATCAGTTTTGTTATACAAAAGGGTTTCCCTAATTCCATAAACCTATAAACATTAATGACAATGTGTATGTATATTGATCAATTTCATCAATTTATATTGAAATTGAGGATTGATAAAAATGGATTAGTTCGGTGATTATGAAATCCAATAAGTAAAAACTGCTTTTGTAGAATCAGATCTTGGTGTATGGGATTGGGGCTACCTGGGATAGGATTAGAGAATGGTTTATTTAGATTTTAGAGATTTGTATTAGATACTTTTTGTGATACCCGTAAGGATACATTTATGTATAACATAAAATACTATTTTTTTGTTAAAGTAAAAATTATCTGGTTTCATCAAAAAGATATCCCTATCCAAATAGAATTTAGTGGATGAAGTCTTTTGAATAGATGCACCATTTGGATAATAACAACGAAAATGATTTTGGGGTGCTTACTCGATCTTTATGAGGTGCAACACAAAGATATATAACTACACACACAGTTTAACATACTCAGGCGATATTATTTGGTTAATTCACATTCACATTATGAACCATTATGATGGATGTAACATCCTGACAATAAATGAAATATAATTTTTGAATTATTTTATCATTTTTAAATTTTTCATTTTATATGACACTATAAATTGTATTATATATATATATATATTAAAACACTAATTAAAACATTCATTATTATGGAACCAATGTGTATTATTCTACATACATCTCCAAATTGTATTTCACTACATAAAACACTGAATTGGCTTGTTCTACAGGCAACATCGACTTTGTGTACATTACATCCAATACTAGGTTTCAACGAAAAATCATTTTTTTGTTATAATTAATTAAAAGAGTTAGTTATACCGTATCCATTAAAACATAGTAATTTTAAAAATAATAAATATAGTAAAAATAATTTTATAATTATTCTATATAAATAAAACATTTTTATATTGACAAATAATTTTTTGGTAAATTCTTTATATGTTTAAAAATAATATTTTCTCGAATGAACTACTTTTCACATCCATCTATGAAGAAAAAAAATATTATTTTTAGACACACCTAGAAATTGAATTTGATAAAATAAAAATCATTTTTTAAATTAAAATTCTGAATGTATCATATTTTTAATTTTTTGTGTTTCTTCTAAGAAACTTTATTTTTAGGTGAATAGTGAAAAATACTGCATTTTCGTTAATAATTATATTTTCAATAAATTAATTATTAATTTAAAATTATACATTAATTTTTTTACAGTTAATTTAGATCAACTCTAATTTTATAAATTCAATTTATGTTATTATAGTCATTTTCACTATTAAATTGAATATAAATTCATAACAAACATTTGAACATTTTTCTACTTTAAAAACCTAGTATTTCGTCACGTATGCGGGATGGGAATTAACTTTAATTTTTTTTATTTTATGAATTTAATTTCAAACAATGGGCTTACATCATTATAATAATTATTATTTTTAGATTCTATCATGATAATTTTTGACAGAAATGATTAGTAAAAGTGATTAAAATTAATCATAATGACTAAAGTCAAATTAAGCCTAATTAGGGACCAAACCTTAATCATTGGGGTTCAAATGACCTATACACTGGTCTAAAACCCATTTTGTGGCCATATTTAATACATAAACCTAATATTACTGATTTTTGTTTTTTTGGTATGATTTTTTGTAGGAAATAGCATGTGTACAACTAACTTGTTTTTAAAAATTCCAAGTGGGTTAATTTCCTTCCCTATATAAGGCTACCACCTCCCCCACTTCTTTATACCTCTAAACCACATTATTTTCATCCAATATATATGGAATAAACTTCCAAAAATCTAGGTATTCCTCTTTGAATCCTCCCTTTTAGTATAAAGAAATCCATGGAATCCTTTTGGAACTAATAAAAAGGTGTTACCTAATTAAATAGTAATTTCTTCTCTCAATATCATTTCATTAATTTTCTTTCTCCAACCACTACATTATCTTTATTCTATGATTTCAAAAAATAATAAGTATACTAAACATACTATGATGTTTCTTTTCGAAAATTTTAACCTACAGTTACACACACCACTATTTAATGGGTAACGACATACAATTTACATGTCCGGAAACTACCTTCTCACAAGACGAGGCTTTTCATTTTTACTTTTACACCTATCATGGTGAAACTTATAATGAAAATTTATTTATATATGTTATATATTATTTTTGTTATTTATTTAAGATTATTTATTCCTATTATTGTACAGATCTTCTTAAATTCCATTTAATGTAAGTACGATAACTTCATTTCAGGAATTTTGGACTACCACCCCCTTAAAGTGATGTGATTCGTTCACACAATACAAGGAATTTATTAATAATGGTTTTAGTTAAATTATATGATATATAATAAAACATAATTCTACTATAATAATTATATATATTTATACATATATTTTATGTACTTTCATTTAAAACGATACTAAAAAGGGAATCAATATTCACACATACATACGACTTACCATCTCTATAATATATGTATTTCATTTCATGATTCTATATTATATGGATGTTTTAATAAAAATATAATGAGTGTAAATGATATTTAAATCATTATTTAATTTTCATACATCATTATTTATGTTTAAAGTCAAAACATATAACAAATTAAGACACTTGCGAAGAACTAATAGAATATTCCCCAAAGTGAACCCTTAAAATAAGATTATTAACAAGTGGGTAATATTAGGTCATAATAAATCAATATATGGTATTATATATAATAATATGGTTCTTTATAATATGTATACTAAAATTATATTTTTTATGCAGATTTCTTTAATGAGATTGACTGGATTCTAGTCAAAAGTTTAGGGAGTTTTATCTCACTTTTTATTTCTCTGAGATACTTGTTTTATTCACCACTCCTTCATTTTGTGTGGTGTGTATAGTTCACATGGATTTATTATATTATTATTATCATTGTAATTATGTTTATTTACTAATCCATTAAATAATATTTCCTTATTTTGAACTATGTTTGAAAATATATCAAATTAGTAAAATAATTTTGTCTCAATTTTCCTTCTTTGAGACACATGCCATGTTATGCACTAATAATTTTCCATAAGGTGTATATACTACATTCAAAATGTTATATAATTATTATATATATATTTTTGATATTTTAATTGTCATATAATTTCATTTTATTAAATGGTTAGTATGGTTCAATATTAACAATTCTTGATAGTATATTGAAAAAATTCCAACACTTTTCTAGATTTTTTAAGATTATGCTTCCATTGATGAAATATTATGATTGATATCTCAAGAGAAATCATTAATCTTATTCTGTTATAGTTATTCATGAAATATTCTTGAATTTGTTCCATTTTTCAACACTTTTCTATATAATATATTTTAGAAAGTGTTTTTAAAAAATCCTAAATTTACCCTCTCTTCGCTCTAAAATATGTGTTCCTCCAGAACCATGTTTTCTAAAAGGGGTTTCCAACAATATAATACTATTATCCTAAAATATTTAAAATAATATTTTTCCCTTTTGTCTAATACCAATTTTTTCAAAGGAATATTCTTGTCTCTTTCCTAACAAGTCATTTTTCTACCCTTTTAATCGTTTAAAAATAATGTTCTTTTTACCTCATCCATCATGAAAGAATTTACACATTGTAATTTATATGAAGCTTCCATTTCATGCTTGAAAGGATAATTTTTAAGAATGGTTTTTAAAATAATTTTCATTAAATGGTCTTAAAAACAATTTATGATTATTTTATAAGTTATCAAAGAAAATTGTTTCGAAATTATTATTCAAGACTTATTTAAAATTTTTTAAATTATTTTCTAAGAAATGGATTTCAATAAAATCATGATTATTTAATGAGATGTCAAGTAAAAAGGTTTCAAAAATATTTTCAATATTTATTTATAAGTTATTAATGTTTTTTAAAATAAAAAGTTTTTTTAAAATGTTTTGAAGATTATTTTAAATGTTTTCAAACAAAAAAGTTTTCAAAATTATTTTATGATTCTTTTAAATTTTTTTGAAGAAAAAAATTCCAAAAAGGATTTCCATACATATTTAAATGTTTTAAATGTATTTTCCATGAAAATTTATTTCATAAAGGATTGGTTCTGTGAAAATTATTTTCAAAATAAGAAATGATATTTTCTTCATGAATTTTTTTGAAAATATCTTTCCAAGTCATTTTAGATCCATGATAACATCTGTTGATATTAATAAATACCTTCTAGGAAATGATCTATAGGTTTCATTCGTATTATTTATGTAATGGTTTATGTTAGATAAAATAATTCTCAATGCCCATCTTTCACTTCTATGATTTATATTCTTTTGAAACACACTTCTCTTCATGGGTAATGCTTAGATGAAATGATAATGAAACCTATCTCTTTTCTGTAGGTTATTATGTGATGAAGTGTTAAAGATAACCATTTAATTTCATGGGATATGATTTTATGTTTATAAATCCCATTTATATTCATGTTTAATGATATGATGAATGTTTATAGGAATAGGCATGTATGATTTCATTATGTGATGAGTGGGACCTATATCTCTACTAAATGAATTGGGTAATGATAAATGTTTTATAGGATCAATGTCTATATAGTAGGGAATCACAATCCATAAATAATAGGGTATATGGGAAAGAATTTCATTCCTAAAACAAGAGGTTATACGGGAGGACATCTTAATCCTGAATCAAGAGGGTATACAAGAGGACATCCAAAGCTGAAACAAGAGGGTAATAATTAGGACATCCCAAGCAAAAAATATGATGGTACATGGGAGGAGATCCCAAGACTGAATCAAGAGGGTATATGGGAGATTATCCCAATCCATATGCAAGTGCACAAAATATTAATCCTAGCCTAATATGTTACAATGGTCATGGTAGGCTAGATTTATTATATTATTTTGTGCTTTCCAAAATTCAATGGTTTATTCTTATGTTATGCTTTCATGTATTATTTTACTTATTTACATATGATTCATGTATTATGTACTCCCAAAATTTTTTGGATCTGTAATATGATGGGTATGATCATCAAATTTTATGCCCTATTTCCAAACCCTTTTGTTAATATTATTTTAATTTTTTTACTTCATTTACACTTACGGAGCATTTGAGCTCACCCCTTATTTATGTTTCCTTTCCATATGTTAAAATTAATATTTTAAGGTAGAATTACTAAAGGTGGAGATATTTGGTAGAGATTTTGAGGATCATTCACCAGGATAGAAGATTGTGGTTCCATGTTTCCAAAGACAATAAACTGTTACGATCCACAGATGTTTTTTTAATGTACTGAATATTCATCTAAAATGATTTCATATCCATGCTTGTTAATCCTGGTTAACTATAATTAATGGAAGGATTTAATATATTCAAAAATATGATAAGACATGGTGATCTGAGATGATCATAATGTGTCATGGGATTAAATAAGGATTCATGATTTAGGATATAATATGAATTATTTTCATAATCATGTCATTTCATAATCTTATTATTGATGTTGGATACTCACACTAGGTTTTTTTGTTTTATTCAATGGCTAGTATAATAAAGAATTGTGTAAAAAGGGAATTTCTCTTTCAATGAAATGACTATACTCATGAGAATTCAAATGAAATCCAAAGTGGGATGTGAAATCTTTTGATTATTCTCTATAAAATCTCTAAATATATGAATGGTAACATGAGCCTTGATGAACATCAACATGACCATTGAATGAAAAAACTCACCATTGTTTCTTTTATATATAACTTATGTTATCTTTCATGGTTTCCTTTGCTCCACTTATTTCTGAGAAATGGATCAATTCAATATAATATATATTCTATATTCTCTTATGTGTGGGAGATGAGATGGTTATTTTGGTTGTGTTTTTTGATTTAAATGGGTATTTGATCAATGGTGGACTCTTATCAAAAATATGAGGAAAGTGGGATAAATTAACACCATAGAGTTGGAAGAGTTTAGGAAGTATTTATTTAATTTCAATATGTCTCAAACTCTTCGCACTGTGATGCAGATAGAATTTCATCTAATGAAAGAGACGGATAATGATTCTACTAGTATCTAGGAGGAAACTTTCACAAAACATGTGTGGTACTCTTTAGATTTTATTGTTAACATTGATTGAAAATTTGACCAAATATTTGGTGGCTTAAGACAAATTATCCAAAGAGAATTTTCTATAATAATCTTTGATAGCTATGAATCAATCTCGTGTTGTTCTCTTAAGAAAAATTAATATAAATCTATATTTTCTTTTGTGAAAATGGTTTCTCATCTATGAATTTCCATATTATGAAAATCATTCCAAAGTATTAGTATCAAAATGGTAAACTCATTACATATGAAATATTTATGAAATAGTATGTTTCCATGTCTTAACTCTTACACTAATGTACTCTTAAATAGGAAATATATTCGATGATTATTAAATTTAATTTCTTTGTACTTATTTATGTTTATCTTCCACTCAATATGATATTCTAAAAAAATTATACTACTTTTATAAAACATGATATAAAATAATTAGGATGAAATCATTTGAAGTTTATGTAATTTAACGACATGATATTTTAGAATTTTTCTTGATTTAAATAATTATTATTTTCTATAGAATATGACACATATAGATTTTACCTTAAAAGAATTTTTTACATTCTATGAATATTATTATTTAAATATGCCTAATATAACTTAGTTGTTCGTTTATAATGTATGAATAGGAGTAACCACATTGTGAAATATATCAAGAAAATTTTTCATTATTCAAATTTATTGATTATTTCCAAGTAAATATCTTCTATATTTTGAATAATACTTATTAAAGAATATAATGTTTAAAACAATTATGGATTATAAGAGTCACTATTCTATAAAAGTGGGTATTCCATATATTTTTTATTTTTTTAAACAATATTTTAGATTTTTAGTTTTTTAGTTTTATCAAATCTATATTTTTTTGATTAATCACATAAAATTTAGTTTAGAGTGAATTTTTTGTTACATAATGAATAATTCATATTTTACAAATAATGTCAATTTTATGACATAATCATGATTTTAAAATGAATTAAATGTTTTATAAACCTTTTTTGCTAAATATATATTTTAGTTATAATATAATTCATTTAAAAACATATAATATGGAAATTATATATCTATGATTGACATTTTGGAAATCTAAATGATATTTTTATTCAAATAAAAACTATTTTCAATAGTTCACATTTAATTATGTTTTTACAAGGATTATTTTTTAAAAAAAATTTGAATAAAAAAATTATAATTTCATTAAAAATTATCCAATTAATTCCTTGGGATACAAAATTATACCTTATTTTGGTATAAAATATTTTTTATGCTTAGAGAGATATTTTATCTAAACTGCTTTTCAATACATTTTGTGAACTTCTATTAAAATTAATTATTACCACTTATAAAAGTTCATTGAATGAAAATGGATTCCATATTTGAGATAATATTTAATAATTTGTTAATGAGATTCATTTCATTTTTATTAATATCTAATTCTAACAAAGGTAAAATTTACACAGTTTTGTAAAATGGGGGAAATCCGTTAATAAGGGTTAAAACAATGGAATAATGTCTCAAAATCTACAAAAATATTTTCCTTTATTTTCATTTGATGACATTATTTTGAGTAACCTCATCCTATCATCAAAACTATGTGAATTTTTTGTGATTTTACTTTTCTAATAACCATTATATTATTTTACATAAATAATAATTATTAAATGTCACTCACCTACTATTAATATATGAATTTTTATTTCTTAAAATAGAAAATTATTATTAACTATTATAAATGTTAATTTGGATTATGAATAAAAAATATATTACATGCATTTATTTTTAACAATTGGTGATTGTATAATTACCTAAAACATGTATGCAACGCACATGCAACACTTCCACAAGCATGTGAAAAAATAATGTTAGTTGGTTTAAAATATTAAAAATGATGTGTTTTGGATAGGTTGATGTCATGCTTGGTTTTTATGAATAAAAGGAAAGGTAATTAATTTTTTAGGTATTAAAATTATAAATCCATTGAAATCTTATTATTTTTAGAGACAAATTTTGTAAAAATCTTGAAAAATGACTTTTATCATATTTCATAGAAAAAATATATATTTATTTATTTTAAAAAATATTAAAATATTAAATTTTTTAAAATTAATGGTAATTTTTTAATGATTTCAAAAAAATACACATATTCTCCATTTTCCCTTTTATAATTATATTATTTACCAATAATGACTAAGTACATTGTTTCCACATATTATCCTCTCTTATTAAAGCTTTTATGAGCCAAACATATTTTCCAAACACATTTCAAATATATTTTTAAAACCCCTAAACACAATATATAGATATTGGACTTATAGAAATTCCAACCTAAGTGTCCATAAGTAGATATAAAATGTAGGATTCTTAAAGAATATGAAATTAACATTAATAAACCATTTTATATTTATTTATTCTTAAAAAACATAAAATATACTATAAAGGAATTAACCTAGTGACTAAGGTTACACTATCTAACTAAAATTTTATTATATTAATAAAATGATAGTTATAGATTTTTATTTTATCCTAAAGTAATATTAAAAGAGCATCATGAATATATATGGATCCCCATCTCCCTGAAAAATGTATTTTATTTTTCATCAATGCCTCTCAAAGATGGTTATATAGATGGATTTAATGATTATATAGGATTTTTATAAACATGTCATGACTGTTTAAAATATTATCAACCTTTAGATCCTTCATCCATTATAATGCGATGAAATTAATAATTCAAACACATGGAATACCACAACCATGAAGCGATCAGAATTATTTTTCATTTACACCTCATAAAGATTTTCATATAGAAAGATTTCATAAATAATTAAATATATATATATATATGATAAATATAATATAATTATGATTCTATAATGGTTTATTACTATTTACCTTTCTCTCATTCCATCCATCAAAAAGTTCAAATATTGCATTTGTCTACCTGGAAACTACCTCCTCTATAAAGTGATGTAAATGAATTTTAATAACCACCATATATGAATGGTTATAAATGTGTATATAATTAATAATTATTATACTTATGAAACTGTTTACATTCAATATATATTAAAACCATTACCAAGGCTTATGAACTATAATAACATGAAAACATACAAGAAAATGGAATAGTGAACACAAAGAATAATGATTTTGAGGAGGAATTATTAGTAAAAGATGGATTGGAAGTTATAATTAAATAATATCTAGAAATATATATAGGAATATTGTTCTCATATAAACTTATAATACATCTATATTTATTATGAAAGAGGATAAGTGTGTACAATAAATATCAAGACACAAGGTTAGGGTTTGTCACCTCACATTTAATACTATGTGACATATTCCCAATTCACCAATTATTTTCTTTGTGTGTTTAATATTATAACCATGACTATTTTTTATGATTCATTTAATAAAAAAATATTTTTTTAAAAAAAATATAAAACTTTTATCACCATCATAAGGCTTTCATTAGGAAATTATTATAAATATAGTGGTCCATCCGTTCAATATTGATTCATTGAGGCATGTTTCATGTTACCCACATATTTATTATTATTATTATTATTATTATTAATTTTTAATATATTATATAATAAATCACTTTATATCTAATTTATTTAAATTTTCATTTTAATTTATTTCATTCAGTGGATTTTTATTCATATGTTACCAAAGTAGTTTGTGTATAGGTTACAATCTCATATTTTAGGATTATCTATGTTAAACTTCAATTTAGAAAAATTATATGACACTTATATTTAAAACACAATATATTATATTATACCATAGTTTTGTATAGGGATTTTCCCCTTAAATTTTACTGTCTTTTAAACTTAAGATTATAAAGAATTTTTTTATGAACAGGTGACCTTATTTATACTTTTTGGGTTGTCAGTCATTATATTTCATATCCATGTTCTTCAAATTGACTTATCGATGTTTTTATCTATAAATAAAATTTATTAAAAAATTAACTTTCACTACCTTCATCTTTTTTATTAAAATCAAATAAATATTCTTAAAATAATTCTAAACAAGATTTTTTTTTGTCTTTTTACAAAAGTGTGTAATGAATTTTTTATTTGAAGATAAGCGACATGAATTACCACTATTATGAATGCTATTTTATTTGAATATTTTATTTAATTTTTTTGTTTTTATTCAAAATTAAACGACTTTTATAAATTTTCTATCGTGTTTTAGTTTTTTAATATATTTAAAGAGTGTGTTATTTTCCACCTTTTGATGAAATATTCAATTTTTTAAGGGTTCTTTCATCTATGTCATCATTAATTATGAATTATTTTGATTTAAAAGATATATAACCCTCTGCTAAAAGCATATTAATAATATGTATTTGTGATGATGATTATGGTTTTAGAATGAATCAATGAAATCACTTGGTTTCCCATAGGTTAATTATGTTATGTTAAAATCAATGTGAAACCCATTTCTTTTTCACAGGTTATGTTATGATGAATTTTTTGATCATATGGAAAACTTATGTGTCATGTTAATTATATTATGTGTGTGAATGGAGTTACTTATCCCTATAATTAATTGGGTATGGAATGAAATCTCATGACCTAATTTTTTCAAGAAGGGGGAGTGAACATAGTTCAGTAGGGGACTCTGTCCACCATGATTTCTTGGCAGTGAGCCTTGACTATGTAAATGATTTGTTTCCCATGTGTATAACCAAAACTTATTTAATGATTATTATATGGTTTAATGGATCATTAATTATTATTTATTATTCTTCACTCTTATGAATTATATCATTTTTTATTACTATTCCTTATTCCATAAATCTCGATTACTAATTTTGATATATTTGTTATGATTTTAATATGTTATGATCTTAATATCATATACCTATTATTATATTATTCTTACAAATTATTAGTTATTGATATCTCCCATTATTACCCTTATTTTTCTTCTGATCTCACCCATTCTTATGTTCCAATTTCCCTATTTTATAAAAAATTATATTATATATGATATATTGAGAAAGGTATCATGTGTGAAATATTTTGTGGGATATATTAATTTTTTCATATGTAATAAGAATATTTATGAATAAATTTAATATTAAACATGTGATTATAAATGTATTTGTTTTTTATGTAAATAGTTCTCCCCAACTATCTAAAACTCTAAACGCTACTGGTTTTGGGTTTCCATAAGACTCGATTTTTGATATTGATATCAATATTATGAATGGTTAACATTGGGTTGCATCAGTTGGTATCAAATATAGTATTTGAATATCTTATTTTTTTATTATATCTTGATTTATAGTTGTTAAGATATCTCATCAATCAAGTGACATGTTTAACTACTTGGTTTCATATAGCAATTTCCCTAATTGGTATAGTCAACTTTTTCTAACAAGATAGTCATATGAATCATTTGAAAAATTTTAAATATATCATTATTGGTTTAGAAAAAATTGGGATAATTTATTAACATTATTAAGTATAATAAGGTTGTGAATAATTAATTATGGAATTCTATAATCATCTGAGAGATTTTGGAATTTTCCATAACTCACTCCTAGTAAAACAACATAGTTGAATGGTGTGTCTGAGTGGAGAAAACCTACAAAAAATGACATTATTTGGTTAATGATGATCCAATGTGATCTTCCCATTACATATTTTTTTTATTCTATTGATACTATTTGATTACTTCTTAATCATGGTAGATATAAAATATACATAAATACATTATATGAGATATGAAATTTAAAGGATATAAATATGTCATTTAAGATGATTTGGGGTAGTGAGGAATATATATAAAATTTGGTATTGGATAAACACTTCCCTAAATTAGAGAAACACTTTTTTTATTTTAAAAGGATAGTGTTCTATTATATTTATAATCATACAAGAGAACCCCCATTGAAATATGAAATTTTAATATTTATAACACCTTTTAACTAAAATTATAGTGTTAAGTAAAGAAAGAACCCATGTGAATGATATTCTATGTGAAGAAACAATAAAAAATTGAAAATTAATAGAATGAAGTAAAATAAATTAAGTTATGTGGGAATATTTTTGTTAAAAAGTTATGTTAAGTAAAAGAAAGAGGGAAAGAAAATAATGTTGTGAAGGTTTTATGAGAAACATGATTGTTTATATTGATGAAAGGATAATTGTTCATGCCTCATGTTTAACATTAAAATTTCCAAAATTATTGTAACATGTGTGTTGAGACTCATAAATTTCATTAAGTATACAACCATTCACAGGTTTCTCCCCTCAATGCTGATATTTCAATCAATGTTTCAAGATATGAATTTTTCCTCACAGAACAAAAATAAAACAACAACATTTTATATATAAATTACATTGCCTGATGTTTCCATGGTGAGTGACCCCTAATATTCACCCATTAATACTCAATGGAGGAAAAAAATTATGCTTATAAGGAACAAAAATTGGGAACACTAGATAAAAAACAAAATGTCCACTTCTACTTACTATGAAACTAATATGTATATTTTAATGAAGTGGAAAATAATTTACAACATCCTAAAAAGATTGAAATATGAATTCATCATTCGATATATCATTATTATATAAAAAAATAAGAAGATAAATAAATTTAAAATAACATAGACTACTATGAGTAAAATAGAAGCATGAAAAGGAAAAAGGATTTAGTTCATTTCAATATAGTCACCCGAAACACTTTAGTTACACATGTTCAAAATAAAATAAATATTAATTGAAATAATCTATAAATAATAAAAAATATAGGGATAAATTGAAGAAATTAATTCATATTTTATTATTTTAACCCCCTAAGAAATTGAACTTCCCATCATCAGTTACTCTGAGAACATCCACACACTTTGGTTTCAGTCCTGTATCATAAATATTGAATCTCCTAGAAGAGATTACCAAAATAAATTCTAGGTAAACCCATTATATCTTTTCTAAAAATCACAAAATTTAATTAAAAATTCATTTAATTTTCATATCCTTATCCATTTCTATTATTATACAATTGGGAATTCATACATTTTCCATTTTTCACTACCATTGTAACTTTAGTATAGCTCTCCAACCATGTTTTTCCACATTCCCAGGTGTCTTAATTGTTCTATATGTCATATTTATTTGAATCATAAAATATTATGTTTTAATTACATCTGGTATGAATACATCCCTCATATACATAATTGTGAATACTCTCGTTGATGTCTTTATTCATACATTTAAAACCCATGATTGCCCATATCCTAGATTAAATGAGGACATTCTATAACAAAATAAATCTGGAGTTCTATATTCGACTTTATTTCCTGGATCTCAAATAAATTTCTTCCCTTACTTCCATTTTAATATCCTATAACTTTCATATATATTAATTTTAAATGAATGATATTATTAAATAGTAATACTAAACGTAAAAAAATTCGGGACCAAATTTATTGAAAATAATACAATATCAAAAATTTAGGTACGAAAAATATTTTCACAATAAAAAATATATTTCATTAACATAGTGGTGTTAATGAAAAATTTATAATGGTAAAGAATAATAAAATGGGAAAATAGTGAAAAAATATAACGGCATCTGAATTTTTTCTTCCCTCATTTCAATCATCCTTGTTGAAGAATCCACCAAAGAGGATGAGAGTGAGAAATTTGAGTAAAAGAAATATAGGAACCATTCATGAAAGTGGGGTGGATAATAAAACATGATATTTTAAATATTATGATACATCAATTAAGAGGGTATTTAAAGAAAACAAAAGGACTATTATCAAGATACCCCTTAGGGGAATGAAATCTTGTATTATATTTTCAGTAATATATAACCCAATTTAAAATTTTTACATTAAAAGGAATTACATTTGAATTTATTAATAAAATAAAATATGTAATATGTAAAAATTAATATCTAATCTATTGAGACTCTAGAATTTTTATTATCTATGAATTGATGGATTAAATGATAATTATAAAATCTCAAATGAATAAGTATTATTATAGTGAGGGATATAAAATGTGTCTTTTAGTGGAATCATTATTTATAAACATTTGAAAAGGAATAAATCCACTATAATTATTATGAAATATATATATATATAACCATTGAAGGCGTCTCGGTGGTGATGGAGGTCTCGGTGATGGGTGAACCCCAGCGGCGATGGAGGTCCCGGCGGCCCCTCTTCCCCCGGGGGAGGGGCCTCAGAATCCTCCTCAGGGTTGCTGGCGTGCAGATCGTTGGCCATCAGATGTGGATGTGCCTCTCTTCCCCAACATCAAGGTTGCCCCGAAGGTTCCTGGCATCTGCCTTGGACAGCCAGTGGTTCCAATCTCTCTTCAAGAGTTCTCTGATGCATCCTCTCTTTTCTCCAACGCACTGGTTGCAAGGTTCGTGCGACAGCGGCCTTCGATAGAGGTATTTGATAAATTTGTGAATGACAATTGGGGTCTTACTCACCGGGTGGTTGTCGGGATCTTGGGTCCACGTCAGTTCCTTCTTTACTTTCTGGATGAAGATGACCTAGCGCGGTCTTGGTCCAATGCTAGTAGGTCGATTTGCGGATTTCGTTTTCATCTGCTTCGCTGGACTTTTGAATTTCATATGAATCGCGACCCTTCTACCTCTACGATTTGGATTCAACTTCCTGGTTTACCTTTACCGTTCCAAAACCCATCGTTGTTAAGTTCAATAGGGAATTCTATTGGTCGTCTCATGTGCCTTGATCAGCGAATGGCTACCTTGAGGAACCCGAGTGTTGCGAGGCTGTGTATTGAATTGGAACTCTCCCGGCCCCCTCCTGAGATGGTGTGGGTTGTAATTGAGGGGGAATACAGGTATGCACAACCCATATACTATGAGTCCTGGATTGATTACTGCTCCTTCTGCCACAAACAGGGGCATGATCTTTATGTGTGTCGCAAGAAGGGAGTGCGTGAGTGTCCTGCTGCTACAAATGATCCAACTGTCCAGGCCATGACTGATGAGAAATTAACTGGCCATGTCAATGAAGAGTTGATACAGGATGATGCCCCCTTCACTAAGGTCTGTGATGTTCAGGAAAATGGGGGTGTTATGCGAGCTGTGAGGGAGGATTTGATAGGGATGTCAGGGCCCTCTGTTGCTGCTGTATTTGAACGGCTAAAGAATTACATGAGTCTTAGCTATATGTCGGATGCATCAAGGTCAATGGTGAAAGTGTGTGATGGTGTTGAGATGCAGGGTGACCAGGAAGCTGAATTGGACTCAAGCAGGCTACCCAACACCCAGAATGGATTTTGTGAGGCACCTATCTCTGTCCCATGTCCTCAAAGTATGGGTAGCGGACATGGGCACCCAGGGGGTGTTAAATCTGGACCAGATTTCTGCTCCATGAACCAATTTGCTGCACTGGATGGGGTGGAAGAACCTGATGATGGTCTAGGAGTGGGGGAAGCTGATCGGCTTGATCCACATCAAGCAGATAATGGGACAAGCGTGCTGGGTGGAAAACTGATGGAGGAGGAGACCTCCAACTTTGAAGCAGATCACCTGAAGCCTGTGGAGGTTGCAGTGGTTGAGGATGTGGAATTTCCAGGTTTGAAGAATCAGTGTTTAACCCCTATCTACTTAAATCAAACTTCCTTGAGGGCTGGAACAGTGGAGTCGGGAAGGAATGATTGCTTCAAGGGATTGGGAGAATCTCCTAAGAAGGGGGGAGATGTTTCCAATGGAGAGAGAGAAAATGAGAGGGAGGTGATCAAAGCCTCTTATAGTGACATGGTTCGAGGAGAAAGGAAGGAAAACCTTGATAATGGGATTGAGAGTATGGGGGCAGGAACTGATCCAAAAAAGAAGAAGCCAAGAAAAGTCTACTCCAACATGCCGAGGACGGTGTCTACTAGGTCCTCTGCCAAGAATGGAAAAGGGAAAGAAGTAAACTCAAAGAAGGGACAGAATAAGGCAGTGATCAGGACATCTATGACTGAAAGAGAGTTATGTCTTAGGGAGAAATACCTCAACATGCTCAATCAATATGCTCCATCTGAGTGGGAGTCGGCGGATCCATATGATTCGGAGGATGGAGATGTTGTATATTTTGACACATTTTGACTGGCACTGTTGTTGGGGGTGTTTTCATATCATTTCATTTTCTTTGTACTGATTTTTCTTTAATAGATTCTCATGGGACCAGGCATTCGGCCTGGGCCTGCATCTTTCTGGTATATATATATAACCATTGAAATATAATTAAACAAATATATAAATGGTTATAAAAATAATTATTATAAAATAATAATAATGATAAATAATTATAAAATTATATTTCATATGTAAACGAGGATTGAAAATATATAATTTATAATAAAAGTATGTTAATGAGGATGAATTGATATTTGTGATTGATAAATTATCTATATATAAATAAATATATAATATATTTGACATGGAGGGATCACATTCATTTTAGAGGAGGTATATCACATGATTAGATATAATTCACATAAATAAAAATTAGTCACACTTTCCATTAATGGGTTCATATAATATATGAAATTTAGAATATAATTTATATGTCACGACCCACCCTCGGGGCCCGTGCCGTGAATACCCCAAGCCCACCTTCCATAGGCCAGGGGCTGGCGACTAGCACCAAGGCGTAAATCCCGATAAACAGGGAAGGCATTGCCTTTGTAAAGTAAACAAGCACCATAGAGTAAGCAAGCGGAAAAGTAAACACTAAGTGAAAACAGAGTAAAATTGTAAGTGCGGAAAAGTAAATGGGCCAGTATACAAACCCAAACTGAATGTAAAGTACAACTCGAAAGGGAAAACAACAAATGAAAAGTAAAAGCTGCTACGCCGAGCTATCCACAAAAAATCCCACCTAAAGGGTGGGTATAGATAGCTCCACTGCTCCTCGGGTCCCGCCGTCCGCTCCGAGTACGTCCCGCCCAGTGGTCCATCTCCAGGTACCGTCCTGCTCTACAAGCCTCAACCACGACCAACGATGTCAGTCGTATGCAACCAACACAACGTATTGCGGGAATAGCCCATGCAAGGGTGAGTATAAGCTACTCAGTAGGGATCCCGAGACCCCCGAAGGTCTCCCAAAATCCACAAAGGATAAACAACAAAGGAAAGATACAAACATGAAGTAACAACCGACACTACTTAGGTATATGCCCATACATATACCTAAGTCATCAATTCCAATACGCTCCAACCTTCGAGCCCAAGTACAACTCAGTCCACACAGGAAAGTATATGTATTCCACACAGGAAAGCAAAACTTAATCGACAAAGGGTAGCACAACACAATCCACAAAGGAAAGTAAACAGGATTCCGCTCACACAGGTATACTTCTTCGAAAGAAGATAGAGATGATCACTGAACCATCTAAGTCGTCGGACCCACAAAGGGCCGATAGATACTAACACCCGCAATGACCCACATAGGATCGGTAGGAAAAAAACCCCCGCAAAGACCCACACAAGATCGGACCCACACAGGATCTGTAGGCGCTGGCTCACACAGAACCACTGAGCGCTGACCCACACATGATCGGTAGCACTGATTCACATAGGATCGCTGAGTGCTGTAGTCATCGTTTTCGAATCCACTGAGGATCTATGCATAGTCATCGTCGTAGTCACAGTAGCAGTCGCAACCAGCACTAGGGTTCCCGCACACTGCAAGCTCATTCGGGAGGGTCCGCTCCACGAGCCGAGAGGCTGATACATCAACTGTCACATAGTCCAGAGTTGATGTATCCAAAAGTTCCGTATCGTCAACAGGAACTCAACACAATAGATGGTGCATCAATCGGACGCCCGGTCTGAGAGTTATTGGCTTTTCCGTTCCAGGGGCCCCGTTGGTTTTTAAGGAAAAACCAACCCGACCGTACTCCACCTACGTCCAAACCTCGGGCGGAGTATGGCAAAAGATCCGTCTCACTAAGAGGAACTCAACAAAGTTGACGGAACGTCATTCGGACGTCCGTAGCTCAAGATATGAGCGTTTCCACTCCGAGTGCCCGGTTGGTTTCGTGTAAGAACCAACCAGGCCAAACTCAAA
Source organism: Viscum album (assembly GCA_963277665.1). Lineage (NCBI taxonomy): Eukaryota > Viridiplantae > Streptophyta > Magnoliopsida > Santalales > Viscaceae > Viscum > Viscum album. The sequence goes on along the minus strand of OY728137.1, from coordinate 198,260,944 downwards.
GTATTCCGAAACCTTGAGTGAGATATACCGAAACAACCTTCTTGGTCCGAGGATCGCATAGCCACTGACGATACGTCGTTTGGAGGTCCGCAACCCGAGTTATGGGCATTTGAACCCAAACAGTCCGATAACGGGGTTTCGGGCCCGACCCGAGACCCCCCGGTCGGCCCGAACCGGGTCGACCCGCCCCGGGTCCGGGTCGGCCTGGCAGACTAGCCAGGCACCAGTCCGGTCAGGTGCAGCGCGCCCAGTGCCCTGCCAGCTCGGCTTCGGCCGAGCTGTTGGGAAAAAAAGAGGGGGGCACCTGCCCCCCTTCTGTAACTGCGGCCCCCCCTCATTATGGGGGGCCATTGATGATGGCCGGGGGAATTTAATTCCCCCGGCTGTCTCTTTTCCGGCCGGCCCAACCTGGCCGGTCGGCTCCTTCTCAACAGGATCGGCGTGGCCGGTCCCCTTCCAGATCCGACACCGGCGGCCCTGCTGGCCGCCGGTCACCATGCTCCGCCGCGGCCCGAAACTGGCCGCGACCCTTGTCGTCCGGCGCGGTGCGACGACACCACGTCCCTCCGCCGTGGCTCCGCTCCGGCCGCGGCGCCTTCGACTTCCTTCGACGCTGCGCGATGGCGTCGTGTTCTTGTTCGACTTCTCGGCGTCGCGTGACGGCGTCGCGTAATACTTGCCGAGTGATTCTCGCGTGGTGCGACGGCACCACGCCATCCCGTTCCATTCACAAAGAAACAATCATGAACATAGGAGGCGTTTAGGCCGTGTTTGTGCGGTCCGGCCCCCTCTTGTTAAACGACATAGTCGATTAACCACGAAGTTCGACATGCTAGAATCAAGAATGGAATTAATTTAATAAAATAACAATAATCCCCTACCTCGGCTTCAGGAGCGGTGTTCGTCAACGACCCGCGGAAGACGAGCGTCGCGGAGGTCGGGCGTCGCAGAAAAAGAACGTCGACGTCGCGAAGCGAGGATTCGAAGTCGTTGACGGTGATTTCGTCGCGGAAAACCATCACGGAAGAGATGACGCAGAAAAAGAACGTCGCGTAGCGGATATGGCGTCGCGGAAGAACCGTGTTCTTCGGCGGAGAAGTTCTTCATTGAAGAACGGTGTTCTTCGCGTTCTTCGTCGAGGTTGAAGAAGATAAAGAATGCTTCTCAATCCTATCAAGGTGGAAAAAGAAAACTAACCAAAATAAAATTAGTCCAAGCCTTATTTTATTTACACATCCTAACCTCTTTGAATTTCATGATTTTGAAATAAAGTAACTCATCTTAATTAATAACACAAGTTGTCAAATTAATTAGAGAGGATTTATTGGGCAGTATAAGGGAAGTTGAAGAGTTTGGGCTTGTGTGGGCCCCACCACACTTAATCCTCTCAAGGGAGGTTATGTGGATGTGGGACCCACCTCTAACTCCCTTTGGGAGGAAATAACCAACAAAGTTAAAAATACATTGTGTTACACAATTTATTTAACTTCTTCTTATTCCCACCAAAACTAACTCTCATTCCGCATAAAATGCAACCTCGAAAAAGGTCTCCTTAAGTGATTACCGGCATTGCGAGTTCAACGGTGTCCTCGGATTTCAATTCCGAGCACCGGTTTAAAAGTTAGAAATTCCCGCTCATTCGTTCACTGAACGTACCCGAGCCAAACTTCAGAAATTGATTCCGGGCACACCGGGCCTCGGAATCAGGTGCCGTCAGAAACCGCACTCTTGTAAAATTCCAATGAAAATTAAGAAAAAATTTCCCTTGAATTTTATGGGTCTTTACATTATAAGTTAAAAATATAATAATTAAATCTATTTCTCATTATTTTTTAAGTATTACCGAAAAAATATTTCTTCTTTATCATTCTCATCACTCATATTTTCATTTCCCCGTGTGATGCAGAAGTACAAGATCAACAAAAACAGCTCAAACAACATAAAAGTATTTTCATATACTTGTATAGATAATGAATAGTTAATAATGAATTTAAAAATCTATAACTCTATATATATAACTATTCATCATATTGTCTGAACACAAATCAATATATCAGAACTGGAATGAGTTTGATGTTACTTGCAACATTGTATCACGTGTTATAAATACTTTGATTATACATGTAACAGAAGCACCATTCCTTTTTTGAGAGATTGAACACATGGGATTCATTGCTAATGTTGGGAAAAATTAGATATATGATTTTCAAACCTTCTTTTCATGAGATATCCTTGAAACAGTAACATCATAATTCCATCATATAGATTTCAAAACCCTAATTGAAATGTGTATTATATTTTGGGAATAAAATTTAATGTATTTTTATTCATAGTGGGTTGATCTTGTATGCATGAAGGATATGAAAATAAGTTTTATACTTATAGGTATACATTGTATATGTATATTAGATATCTACAAATTGTCTTTTTGTTTTTCATTGCAACAAAATAAAATAGTTGAGATGATAGATGTTTTATAAGTACTATGGGTATTTTTGTATACTACGGAGAGGGATTTTTTCTTGTGAAGGAAATATAAATTCTTGAATACACATGTACAGGGAGATTAAATGTTCATGATGCTTTTATATCACATATTTGCATTATATTATCAATTTTTCTTATATCAATTAAAATAGTCTTGAATACTATTTATAATATACAAGTTGAAATATATATAAATCATTTCATAGCTCACATCCTTGGTGGATTCTTGGATGTTGTGGTTTTGAAAGTATATGATGAAATTATTATATTATATTTACCATTGGATGAAAATTATAATACATTTTTAAAATATACTTATGATTAATTTGGTTGAAAATAAGGAAAATATAAAATAATTAAATAGACAACATACATCTCATTAAAAGTATATATCAAGAACTTCTTGTGATGATGATATTTTTGAACCCATATTGTTAGTGTTTCTATCTCATGGATATTCATCAGATATTAAATAGATAACTTATCAATTGAATGAGAGAGTTCTTTATGGGAGGATCTTGATGAAATCCTGATCTCAATTATATAATATAAAAATAAATAACTAATTCCTTTAAGAGTCCATATATTCATTGATCAAACACATATTAATTATTTTAATCTAGAAATAGAGTATAATGTTTGATATAAATTACAAAAACTCCCTAGATTTATTTTATATCAATTATATCCAATATTAAATTACCCTAAAACACTTCATATTTTTTAGTAGAGAAGGATAGTGGAATCTAGGTAGTTTTTATAAAAAAAGTGAAACTTCACAAAAAATTGGTCATTTCAGTTGACATTTTTTATGGAAAAGGGATATAATTTTATAATATATATTTTAATATTTAAAATAATTTTTTATTGATATTTTAAATTTATATCCATATTAAATCCACTTTTCGTTTATAAAGTGTTTTTCATTGTTTAACCTTTAAATAATTATTTCATGTTCCGAAAACCATATTTTCCTAAATGAAACCCTTTTAGGTCACTTTAAAATATATAATTTGAAATATATTTTCTATAAAAACACTTTGTGTTTTTTATTTGAAACCATTATTTTATATAAAAATATTCAATACATTTTTATTGAAGTTCTATATTTCTATAAAAAATGGTTTGTACTTATAGATTAATTTCAACAAATGTTGTTTATTGATTTTAAAATCATATTTAAATGATTTTACATAAACATGTCATCTAATTTATTTAAAACATTCTTTTCAAGTAATGATTTTAAAACAATGATGTTTTTAGATGTTGTTATTGTATTTATGATGAAAATTTAAATAATGTAGTTGTTTTTATTTTTAAAACATAATAAATAAGAAATTGTGATAAAAATGGTAATGATCACTGAACCCAAACCCTTAATAGAATTTGATTAATATGTCACCGGAGGGTCTATTCCCCCCCCCACCATAAATTGGTTAATCAATGGAGTAATTTGATGTGTGTTACTCTAAGTAAAATGTGTAAGGAAATATCTTGCAATGAGTACTCCCATTAAGTGAATGTTTTAACTAAAGTAACATTCCCCAAATTTCATTTAGAATTACCCTGTTTAGGTGAATCTATAATGAAATTATGATTCCCTACATTCTAACTATGATTTTTCTATTATTACAAGAAGTTTTGTTATAAATAACTGGATTTTATGAAAAAAGTTGACTTTGTTGAAATGGAGAACATTGATCCTTTTATATAAAATAATTTTAAGATTTAAAATAAAAAAATGTTGGTATTAATTTCAAATGATAATGGAAAGAAGGTATTACATCAATGATATTAATGATTTCTCAATGATATTTTGAAACTATTATTATTCATTTTTACTAGTATATGAAACTATTTTATGAACACCTTTTTAGGTGAAAAAATAATTAGAAGATTAATGACATTTTTTAGGAAAGATAAATGTTTTAGTATTTAATGTAAATACTCGATTCAAATATTATTTAATGTTCTTTAATTGATGGATAATTCATCGCTATTTTGGTAACCCTTAATATTAATTTTTTTACTCAACCCTAGTTTTTAACTATTTTCTATAGGGATATAGATTACTGAGATCATGTATATTGGTTGTGAGTAATCACACAATGTGGTTTTGGTAGAAATTAGTGAGCTTTTAAAAAGTATTTCAAAATAAAAGATATAGGTTATTGCATGTAACAGTTCTATAAATTTTTATAAATTTATTAACATAAAATATTCATGCGAATGAAATGAATATATATTATATAGTGATTTTATAATTTTAATAAAAAATAATATATAGTTTTTATTACCAGATCAGGGTGTGTTGTTTGGGATGTTAATATTAGTATCAGATAAAACTTTTAGAAAACATTAGAGAGGATGATATTATTGGATGACTATAGTTTATGACTATTATAATTTTATAGATATTTTTTTAGGGATTTGGGATATTTTTCAGTTTTAGATAGATCGTGTAATTCCAATATTCATAATATTTATAGAATTATATTTTAATTTATGGTTTCACATTAAGAAACAACGTAAATATATTTTCTAAAAATACATAGAGTAATTAAATATAACTTTTCACTATGAAATTTTTTTTTAATGACGACTTAAATTTTTTATAATTATATACATATGTATATATATATATTGTTATGTTCTTAATTAGGAAGTAAAATTTATTATTCCTTATATTCTATTATATGACATTGATATATTGAGGACATGTTTTAAGATAGATGTATGAATATTATAAAAAACTATTTTTTTGGATGAATTTTATAAAATCAATTTAGAAAATTCAATCCCTTAAAATTTTAAAACTTCCTCCAAAATAAGAACCCCTGTAAAGAAATTATATAAAATATTAAACATATCCTCAATACCTCAGTATCACCATGGTTCGTGGATTGTTCTTTTATCAAAATCTTAATAACCAATATTTAAAGCGCTTAGAAAAAGGGAGGTGTCATGAAGGTATTTTCAAATTTTTCATCATTTCATAATATAATAAAGCATACTATTATTTTATAGAAGCTTAAGAATAGGGGGACCCTCACATAGCCTATATATATTTAGTTTCAAATTATTTTTTTTGTGTACATATTATTAATATTTTTGAAGGATCATTATTTCCATGTTTCGAAGATGATTCAGACATATTATTTTAAAAATATAAATCATATCAGATGATTTAAAATTATATGTTAATAAAATTATTTATTTAATAATACATTGTCTTCTTCATCCATATAACCCAAAAAGTATTATATTTTTTCATGAAAATATTTTTGAGGGTCTTTAAAGAGAATTGAATCATTTTTATAATTCATGATCCATCTATACTCGTGAATAGTGAAATAATGGAAATTGATAGAATCATTTATGAAGGTATGGTATACTATAAAATAAATTTATTATTAAATTTTTCATAATGACATTCTCAATAACTATATCGTTATAAGAAGATATAATACACTAAAGAGTGGGTTTTTTCATACTAGGACATTGTGAGTTGTGATGTATGGGTGCAAAGAATTACAAGCAGACAATTTTATTAATGAAGGAAGATTTTAACATCCTAAAACATTTATATATGTCTTTAAACGAAATGATATAACTAAAAAGTCTACTAAACATAAAACAATCTGAAAAAAAATTTACAAAAAATAATACAACAACACATATTTAGGTAAAAACTACTCTTAACTATACAGAAAGTCTTCCACTTACTATTGGGCTGGAAATGATAAGTTTATAATGATAAAAAATAATGAGATGGGAAAACAGTGAGTAAAAATAATGAAATAAAAATTTCAACATGTTTCACTATGATCACCATGAAAATGAATCCACCCAAAAGATGAGAGTGACAATAAAGAGTAATATAAATATTAGAGAAATCCTTTTATGTGAGGAGTCTAGAAAGTGTAGATATTTAAAATATAAAGATATATCTATTAAGAGGGTATTTGACGAGTGGAAAATAATTAGTGTAGAGATAATCATTAGGAAAATAAAATAATATAATATATGTTGAGAAAGTTATAAATCAATTAAAATTTTTTATCAAAAAGTACTATTTTTGAAATTAATATTATAACTAATGAAGTAATATATAAAAAATTATTATATAAGATATTCACACTAAAGAATTTGTATTAAGTATGAATTCATGGATAAAATGATAATAATATAAATCACCACTAAATAAAAATTATTATAGTGTGAAATATTAAATGATTATTTTGGATAAATTATTATTATATTTGATAATAAATAACAAATTTACTGTGAACATAATGAATTAAATATATATGATCATTGTAACAGAATTTGTGACATCCTGGATTTTCTCAAAGGTATACACCATTATGTTTTTGTTTCAATTCCTTTAAATGGACCTAATAATGTTTCTTAAAAGGTGTAATGAGGTCTCAGGTGTGTTCGGTGATTATTTAGAGCCCAAAGCCACAAAATGTTAATTAAATATTGGGACACACAATTAGAAGATATTGTTCCACCCAGCCAGCATGGTTTTCCTAAACTATGTGGTTGAAAACAATGGTGTGTTGTGAGATTCATTTTTTGTCTATAATCAGGTTCTATATTCACACGCCGTTGTGGCAAAATGCATGTATTGGGTAGTAGAATTTATCATATTTTTCACACTATTACATAAACAATGTTCCTAACCATGTACGGAACCCTCTTAAAGTAGTGGTTTAGAGCATGGTTGGTGCACGGTTTGGTGAAGCATGTAGCCAAATGTGGGGCCATGTTTTGTAGGTGAAATAATGAAAGGGATCCTCTTTAAGGATTTAAACAATTTATTATTATCTATTATCCTTACTCCAGTGGGTATCTTCTCCTCCTAGATGAATGAATATAATTATCCCCTCTCTATAGGTTTTATGCTACCTCTTCATCTTTGGAGAAAATCATTTGTCCTCAAAAGCAATGGAAATCCCCTTGTAATCTCTCTCACCATATTCCATCTATTTCAAGGTGCCACTTCCCACTTTTGCAATAATTTGGTGTGACTCATTTTTCTTTATTTTCAGAGTGTTGGATAAATCCTTTTATTTAATTCATTCAAGATCGAATCGAGCCTCGACAATGAATGAGTGGAGTGATACAACATCAAGGTAGGTGGTCTAGGTCTTTCCTATCTGTTTCGTTGATTTTTAAATAGCATGTTGTCTTTTCGGTCTCTAAACACCACTGATGAATAAATGGTTATCCATAAGATAGATCCTTGAGCCTTCTTCCTAATACCTTATATTCAAATTCTTATGTTTGATGCTTCACCTAAGATTCCACATTCTGTATATTCAATTTCTCATGCATGTTATTTGAGTACACATGTTTTATGCCTTATGTCATTTCATTAATTGTATGTTATTAAAATTCCTTTTACTTATGCTTGTATTAAATTTCTTATGATTATTTCTTATTTCCTAGTGATCTTTCCTTGGAGACATGATATTCTGTTTGTATTTAATGCCTTATTCTATGTTTAATTTCTTGAATAGTATCATTTAGACAGCTTATTAGAATCAGTTATTTCCATATCTTATTAATAGAATGTGATTAAATATTTTATGCCTTGTGATATGTGTATGGTGGATATGATACACCTACTGTAGGCTAGTACAAAACACTGGTCCTGATTTAAGGATGTCTTGGATGGACTCATCATGCTCTGTTGAATCTACTTGACACACAAAGAGAAATACTTTGGATTTCTACGTACATGATCTCTGAGATGTTCCTTATATACTTGTGAGTGACATAGGTTCCCTAGGGGATAAAATGAGTATGAACCAATCAAAATTATTGTTAAGATATGCCCCGGGTGATACATGGTCTCCTATGTGCGATATTTTGTATAGAATCATATTCACCATGTCTTGAGTGTCATATGAGGTTACATGGATAAACTCAGTGGCATTGGTTCTATCGAAGAAACCTGTTGAGACCCTTGTGATTATTTATAGATTTCCTTGGATGTGCTTTATAATCCACCCCTATAATTGCAGGCATGTTTCCCTTATTTATGTGTATTGATGCTAATCAATATTATGAGAATGTTAGTGTGTTTTCATGGATATGTGGACCCAAGACAATTCAAAAAATTGGGGTAATGTTATCTTGCTATCTTTGATTAAAATGGACCTTGTGGTCATATTATGACATACAAACGAACTTTGATTTAGAAATATGGATTAGGCTGATGTAGGTGGTATATGTTGAGTGTCCACCTTGGAATATTAGATAAGGTGCTTATTATTTTATTAATTTTTTCACCACATTTACAATCCTATAACATACTCATTTTTATAGTAGATGTTTTTTTCATTATATATATTTCACCATCATGTAGAATATAATACTGTTTCAAACAACCTATACTCATATTTTGAACAACATCGTGATCATCATGATCATTTTGTATCTATTTTTTTATTCATCTTTAGAAATTCATTTATTTATATTTCATGGTTTCTTTCCATTACTTCTAATATTATCTTTTTTTCTAGTTATGAAACCATTATTTGTTGTCTATCATTTACCAATGTGCATACTCAAATATTTGTGGGCATAGTCTATCCAAAAACGCACCCTAGGGCCACACTGTTAGACGATGGCCTCTGCAATTCCAAGAGATGTACATGAGGTCATGTGTCCCACCATCTCGGGGAGATGTTAAGTGGAATCCCTAGGAAGATACAAAAAAGTTATATGAGAGAAATATTTTCCCTTTTTCCCAGATTTTTGAATTTAGATAGGAGATTATGACATTGCAGTTTTGAGTAAACGTTGTTCTTTGATGGAGCTAACCAGTGTATAGGGAAAATAAAAATTACCGAGGATAGGAAATTGATGTTATTGATGATGATATTTATAATTGATATGTATTCACCCTTTTTGACAAAATTATTTTATGTTGGAATTATATTGGTGTCATTGAAATGATAATTTTGAATATTTTAGCATAATCATATGAGGAAAAAATGTAAGCATGTATCATAATAAGAACCATATGATTAAATTTCATGAATTATTCCATGGAATATAAACATTCAACTTTCATTGATTGCATTCATGTGATTGATATTTTTTCCTTGGTTATTATGCCTTCTAGTGATTTACTTGTTATATTTATATAATTGTTCTAATTAGACAAGTAGGAACATGTTATGGTTTGGATTAAGTGGTTTGACCATTTAAATTTATAAGGTATATAGGCGTCTATAAATTGGGATGGTGATACACCTAATTCAACCAACGTAATGTGGGGATTAAACTTATAATGGAATTAAAGTGAAACTACCATTTAAAGTGAAATGGCCTTCATACATTAGAATTTTGAGACTGTGACCTACGACTAACCATAGAAATGGTAAATAGTCTATGTTCTATATGTTTTTAGTTATCCTTCATTTTTTTCTATCAAATAGTATTGGTTCTATGAATAGGATTTTAGTTTTGATGCACTTATTTTGAGGCTTTATGCAGGACCTTGTTTATTTTTTTCCCTCTCTATTTCCCCAATTAGTTATAAATATTTTCTGAGGTATGTTCTAGGAAATTATATAGATATTACACCAAAAAATTGTAGTTTTTTATTCCAAGAGAGTGGTAGTGTGTAACACCCCGACTCCAGTTGCCCAGAGTCGGTGCATTATTGCGTAACATAGACATGATCACAAAAGATCAAGTCTCGAAAGACCGATTAGTTTAGTAGTCTTGGAAACACTAGATACATTCATAAATGCTACATTACATCATAAAGTGAAAAACTACAATAACAAAGTCTCCATAGTCCACACTCATATCCTCTTCTGACTATCCCTGCAGATCATTCATAAAATACTTCTTCACATCCTGGAAAATATTAAACATTGAAATGGGTGAGTTCAGATGCTTAGTAAGGATAACAATATTGCGGAAGCTTTCATAAATAAACATTAAAATTTAAGGCAATGTATAACTAAAACCAAAGCCTTTTTAAACATGAACTTCAGCATGATATGGAAAAAAATAAAATTAAATAATGCCATTTACTTACTCACATGGATATTCTACTAGTCGAATAATCACATGCAATATCAACAACCACTTTCATAATGATGGAATGCATAATTCCATACTATCATAACCACGTAGCCAAGGCCTCGTGCCAAGACCACAAATAAGATTTTGTCAAGGCCCCGTGCCAAGACACTAGTTTGTCTCATGAGACCTACCGATGCATTTTTTAAGAATATAATATGTATAAAATTGGTCAAATATACTCCAGTGTTTTTCTGAAAACATTATGCAAGCTTCTAGAAAAAAAATAACTATTTGTGAGACTACTTGACTAATTACAGGCCCTGATGGGTCCACGCCCAATCCCTTCCTGTCTTCCACGCTTAAGAGTCGGGTTTTCTGAAAACATTTTTAAGCTTGCGTTAATTACATATACATTTTCACTGGGTTTTCATATATTATGACTCGTAAACAATGTTTTATATGTACAATTTTCAATACCAAAATGAATGAAAAGTAACACATGGTAATTTTTTTCATTTAAAAAAAGTTATATCTTGTAGAGGAAGCCGAAACTCAAATAATGGTCACGGCAGTGGAGAAGTCGTTGTCGCTGCATACGTACGACAAGAAAACATTCCATTTTTTCGTTTAGTATAACGCTTCGTATAGAAATATTCCTTTTAAATAAATTTAAAATTCAAAGGGGTTTATACACCGTATAAAAGAAAGTTATGTATAAAACAAAATATGCCTCATTGAATGAATATTGAGACGACGTCCCTTACAAAGATTATTTTTTAAATAAATTAGATCTATTATGTGTATTCACTATAAGTAAACATAAATATAGTACAAATACAAGATAGGACATAATAATATCATGACATAATTTGAAAGTAGGAGATTAACCCAAAGAATGGAAATTAGGTTAAGAGGTTCCCTTACCTCGTGTCCGACATGACTCGACCGCTCTTTAAACTCCTGAATAATAAACTGTAGTTAATCTCTACCTTCTTAAGAACCTTTATCAAGTTCATTATTCCCTTTATATCACTTATTACATGTCATGAACATTATGTAATTATTTATGTTTATAACGGTCGTTTTGTCGATCTTAGGTACTTGAGTCAAAAATAAACTTCTTGTAATTACACTTTGTTCGTGTGGAAATATATCCATTATATCCATAATTAGATTCATGATCTATATATCATATAAATTATATATATCCAGTATATACATTCATTTATATTATTACATATCATTTAGAGGTAAGAAATGAAATGCACCGTTCATGGAGACGGTAAGCCGTACGTACGCATGAATGCTACTTTCATTTATATTTTGTATTTAATGGAATGAAGTTATAATTATATAAAGGTATAATATAATTCCAGTATAATATAATGTATAATACCATTTACTCCATCCTTTATTCATCCCACATATGGCATTAACGATTCAAATCACTTTGAGGGGCGGTAGTCTGCACTTCCTAAAATGAAATTATCACGTTTACCCATAATGGAAATCATAAAGTATGCCATAAATGAAAAATACATAAGCAAAAGGAAAACATAATCATAATATATATATCATATATGAAAATATTGTCATAAAAACTTCCACCATTAGAGGTGTTAAAAGAATATTGAACAATCATCGTTTCATGAGGCAGTATTTCGCCACCCACAAAAACAGTATGTTCTTTATCCATTAGACGAAGGTGTGTGTAAGTGTAAACCAAATACTTATCATAACAACATCTTATTATATTGTAGATACTGGTTTTTTTACAAAATAAAGTAATAAAAAGAGTTTAAGGGGTTGGAGATTAAAAATAAAACAAAACTACATTAAAGAAAATATTACCTTAAAATCAGGTAACTCTTTTTTGATTTGATCCAAAGGCTTCCTTGGGAAGAATTCTGCCCAAAGTGTGGCTTTTAGGAGTAATATAGGGAAGTGGAGAGAGTATTTTGGCAGAGGTTGGCCAAGCCAAATGGCTTCTAAGGGGTGAATAAGGTGGTAGTGGTGGGGGCCTTTTATAAGAGGATAGAAGGGGCACTCTTGGAAAGATTGAAATGTTACATTATTATGAAATGATTTATCAGATTATAAAGTTCCCACACTTATATATTTCGAGGATAAGGTGATAACGGTTTTAAATCTACACATTCAATAGGTTATTGACAAGTGTATGTCCTAGATTTTACATTATCTTTTCATTTTATGTAAATTGTTAATTAATGAGGTAATCACTGCATCATCATGGTGTCATAAATAATTTAATTTATTTAATGTATAAAAATTATAAAAAAAATATCATGATGTAGGAAATTTTTTTAGCTTTATTATTAAGATTTATAGTCAAAAATATTACTTGTATAACCCAATTTAATTTTTAATAGGAAAACAACTCTTGTTTGTGACATTTTTATTTTAACATTAAATTAAAAGTTATTTATGTCATTTTCCTACAAAAGTGGCTCCATGGGGTCCCCAAGTTGACCCATGGATTGTATTGGTCGGCCATGACTCATAAAATAGGGGTAGGACAAGTGTAAATGTATTTTCATATTTTTATAATACCATTTTTACCTTAAATTTCACTAATTACCTTTAATCGCGATTAATTAAACATAAAAGTTAATATTCACAAAAAAATTATTTTAATCCCATTGAACCACATTTTACTTCTTAATGAAAACCATGTATGTCGGATTTTTGAAAATCAAATCACATAAGTGGTAATGTTTCATTTAAATGAAAAACAGTTTTTTAACTACCACTTAGTGGTTTCACTATTCATCAAAATTTGAAGTTTTCATAACAATGCCAAAATTTTACCGTAAGCTATAATTGATATTCTGAATTAAAAAATGATATCTATTTTACGAAATTCCAAAAATATAAGTTGCATTAATTAATTTCATATTTAATTCCCGCTGTCACAACAAATAGTGTGTTTTTAAGAAACAATAAATATCAAAAGATTGAAAATTGTTTTTGTCAAATTTCAAAGTGAAATTAATTCTAATGACCACCATTGGATAAAATGTTAAAAATATATTCTAATTATACTCTAAAACCATTCAATAGTATAATTTATCACTATAAATTATTTTGATTAAAAATGTTGTTTTTATGTATTTTTCCTATTCATAAAAAATTGGATGTTCTCAGAAAATTACCAGAAATTCAACATAGGCTAATTTAGATATTCCAAATCCAAAAATGAAGTCCATATTGACATATAAAATTTATATAATTTCAAAAAGTGGGTATTACTATTCATAATGGCTATTTTTATTGGTCGCAGTGTGTTAGAATCTCGAACTTGCGTACAATGCAAGCTATTGCATTATTGAAAGAGAAGCGTATCGTGAAAGCTCGGGGTGTTACATTCTCCCCTCCTTCAATAAATTGCATCCTCGCAATTTGAAATTTTTTCTTTGAAAATAAAAGGTTGAAAATAGAAAATACCTTTGTGGAAAACCCACATCGGAAATAAGGTTAATAAAAATATAACTTTAAAAGAAAGAAAGATAAGTACAAAGGTCACCCGAGATAGCCCATACTAGGATTCTCTGAAAATATGGATATGGAGGAGAAAAAAACTATCAAGGTCTGATGGAGAGTTGTAGAAAATAGGATTAGGAGAAATTTAACCACAAGAAAATCACAAACTTGTGATTGGTTAAACGGTCATTGAATCCCCAGTTGGAAAAGTTAACCAACAACGTTTTTGTTTTAAGTTACCTTTTATAATGTTGAGGAATTTATTTAAGAGAGTTACTAAAAATGTAAGGAAATATACTTACTTGTCATGTAGGCTTTCATTCTTTAATAAATTTTTACCACAAACCCATCTTTCACTCTAAATGGTAATAGAACTCAAAAATATTCTATTTATCCTAATTGTATAAGGTTCAAAATATTACCACATACTATTTAGATTAGGAAAACTATTTTGTAATCACCAGGGACTTCCTGTAGGCTAGTGGTAGGTAATAAAGGCATGTCGCACTATAGTTGTGGGTTCGATTCCTACAGCTTTGTCCGACGCGCCGGGTTATGCCCCACCCTGCAGGTTGTCCTTTTCCTAAAACTATAGTATTATAATATTCCAAAAATAATCTTCAGAAATGTTTTAACCTTAAACAATATTATCCAATGATCAACTTAATCCATTCCAACCTTTATAGTTATCCAAAATACCTCTGTCCAGACTTTCTCTAAAAGGTCTCTAAATTCCAAAATCAATTGTAACATCAGATTCCCCAAACAAATTATTGCTTCTCTTTTTGTCACATTCAAAAAATACGATTACCTTCATTATATTAAAACCTTAATGAAAACAACAAGTACTTTAGTACAATCCTTATATATATATATCACATTATCCTTATAACCAGAATATAATCCTTGTGTCCAAAAGCACCAATACATTAATTATTCGGATTCAACTGTAGTAACAGCATAAGATTGTCCTTGATCCCTTGGCCTTTTCTGAGGTAAGTTTCCCTGACGCTTAGGACATTCATTTTCATAATTCCCTAGTTCCCTACAATTGAAGCATTCAACTTTGATAGTCTCTTTCTTTCCCTTATAATCATGAGCCTGGTGACCTTTTTCTCAACATTTATAACAAACTCCCATTCCTTTAAGGCAAGTACCAGGGTGATTCATCCCAAAATTATCACATAATGGAAAATCCTTCTTTCTTTTTTTCCCTTTATCTGTCTCTTGTTCCACCATCCTCTTCTTATCTTGCTTTACTTTATTGTCATAAGATTTAGAGAATTCCTTTTCTATCTTGATAGCACACGAGACTATATCTTCGTACGACGAGAAAGATTGTGAGACTAAGGCTCGATGGAGAAACGGTTTTAACCCAATAAAGAAACGATCAATCTTACATCTTGGGTTACGTATATAATCTGTTTCATGCCTCACTAACCTTGTAAAGATAGCCTCATTCTTTGCGACATTCACATCCTACTTTTGTCTCAGACTCAGAAATTGCCTTTCCATATCTACTCGATGGTCATGTGGAAAGTATTTTTCTAAGAAAAGATCTTTGAACTCTCTCCATTCCATATTTGATACTTCCTCATCTTCCTTTTTGTTTTGAATCAGCGACCACCATTGATCGGCATCTCCAGAGAGGCGGTAGACTGCCATGACAACCTTCTCCCTTTCGCTACTCCCCAAGGAATGGAATATTTTTTCTAAGGAGTTTATCCATTTCTCAGCTACTAATGGATTTGTACCCCTATTAAATGTTGGTGGTTGTTGCCTCATGGAGCGGTCTAACATAGATCCTTCATGTTGCGGATTAGGGTGCTCCATATGGGTAAGGTTATTATTCATAACCTAAGTGAGTTGTCCCAGGATGGTAATAAGTTGATCAGCACCCGTTGTATCTCCCGATCCACAATAATTATCTTGAGCAGGAGGGAAATCCCTACATGGAGTGCGTGCATTGATACGGTTTCCATTTCTTCCTCTAGGCTCCATTTCTAAACAATGGCATAAACTAGATTAGTTTATGATTCAAAATACATAATTCCATACTTAACATAAATTGAACAATTTATGGATATAATCCATAATCACAAAATAAATGTTTTCTTTGAGGAAGTATATACTTATAAACTCTTCATAATGGTTTGTAAAAAAATGAGAATTATCCTAAGCATATCCCCTGGGAGTGTCGTAACCAAGATTGCAGCAAAGCCCGTTGTCGTGCACCAGTTCCCGTTCGAGTCTAGCTCAAAGAAGTGTTTTTGGGTTTTACCCCTAGGTACATCTGTGCCAGAGCTGCCTCTACCTACTCGTATCCAGATAGGGATGTATTTCTCGAAAAACTCACAAAATCCCTATAATACCAAAATTCTATGAAGTTCTTCTATACTAATCCTCAAAGTCTATCTTTGGGATATGTGCTCTAATCAGAGTTTATCTAAATCTAGCTTCCAAGGTTAGTACCAAACTGCCTCTGATACCAACTGTAATGCCCTGAACCCAGTTTCCCATAGTCGGTGCATTATTGCGTAACATAGGCATGATCACAAAAGATCATGTCTCGAAAGACCGATTAGTTTATTAGTCATGGAAACACTAGATACATTCATAAATGTTACATTACATCATAAAGTGAAAAACTACAATAACAAAGTCTCCATAGTCCACACTCATATCCTCTTCTGACTATCCCTGTAGGTCATTCATAAAATACTTCTTCACATCCTAGAAAATATTAAAACATTGAAAGGGGTGAGCTCAGATTCTCAGTAAGGATATCAATGTTGTGGAAGCTTTCATAAATAAACATTAACATTTAAGGCAATATATAACTAAAACAAAAGCCTTTTTAAACTTTAACTTCAGCATGATATGGCAAAAAAAATAAAATTAAATAATGCCATTTACTTACTCACATGGATATTCTACTAGTCGAATAATCACATGCAATATCAATAACCACTTTCATAATGATGGAATGCATAATTCCATACTATCATAACCACGTAGCCAAGGCCTCGTTCTAAGACCACAAATAAGATTTTGTCAAGTCCTCATGCCAAGACACTAGTTTGTCTCATGAGACCTACTGATGCATTTTTTTAAGAATATAATTATGTTCAAATTTTCTAAAATATACTCCAGTGTTTTTCTGAAAACATTATGCAAGCTTATGAAAACAAAATAACTAATTCTGAGACTGCTCGACTAATTACAGGCCAGGATGGGTCCACACAAAATCTCTTCCTGTCTTCCACGCTCGAGAGTCGGGTTTTCTGAAAACAATTTTAATCTTGCGTTAATTACATATACATTTTCACTGAGTTTTCATATATTATGACTCATAAACAATGTTTTATACATACCATTTTCAATACCAAAATGAATGAAAAGTAAAACATGGTAATTTTTTTCATTTAAAAAAAGTTATGGCTTGTAGAGGAAGCTGAAACTCAAATAATGTTAACGGTTGTGGAGAAGTCGTTTTCGCTGCATATGTACGACAAGAAAACATTCCATTTTGTTGTTTAGTAAAACGCTTCGTATAAAAAGATTCCTTTTAAATAAACGTAAAAGTCAAAGGAGTTTATACACTGTATAAAAGAAAGTTGTGTATAAAACAAAATATGCCTCATTGAATGAATATTGAGACGAAGTCCATTAAAAATATCATTTTTAAATAAAATATATCTATTATGTGTATTCACTATAAGTAAACATAAATAAATTAAAAATACAAGATAGGATATAATAATATCATGACACAATTTGAAAGTCGGAGATTATCCCAAAGAATGGAAATTGGGTTAAGAAGTTTCTTTACCTCGTGTCCGACATGACTCGACCACTCTTTAACCTCCTGAATAATAAACTAGAGTTAATATATACCTTCTTAAGAACCTTTTTCAAGTTCATTATTCTTTTTATATCACTTATTACCATGTCATGGACATTATGTAATTATTTAAGTTTATAACGGTCGTTTTGTTGATCTTAGGTACTTGAGTCAAAAATAAACTTCTTATAATTACACTGTGTTCATGTGGTAATATATCCATTATATCCATAATTATATTCATGATTTATATATCATATAAATCATATATATCCAGTATATAAATTCATTTATAATATAACATAACATTTAGAGGTATGAAATGAAATGCACCGTTCATGGAGACGGTAAGCCGTACGTACGCATGAATGCTACTTTCATTTCTATTTTGTATTTAATGGAATGAAGTTATAATTATATAATGTTATAATATAATTCCAGTATAATATAATTTATAATACCATTTACTACATCCTTTATACATCCCACATATATCATTAACGATTCAAATCAATTTGAGGGGGCGGT
Source organism: Viscum album (assembly GCA_963277665.1). Taxonomy (NCBI): domain Eukaryota; kingdom Viridiplantae; phylum Streptophyta; class Magnoliopsida; order Santalales; family Viscaceae; genus Viscum; species Viscum album. The sequence continues at coordinate 198,242,529 of OY728137.1, read as the reverse complement.
AGTCCGCACTTCCTAAAATGAAATTATCGTGTTTACCCATAATGGAAATCATAAAGTATTCCGTAAATGAAAAATAAATAAGCATAAGGAAAACATAAACATAATATATATATCATATATGAAAATAGTGTCATCAAAATGGCCACCATTAGAGGTGTTAAAAGAATATTGAACAATCATCATTTCGTGAGGCAGTATTTCGCCACCCATAGAAACAGTATGTTCTTTAACCATTAGACGAAGGTGTGTGTAAGTGTAAACCAAATCCTTATCATAAAAAAATCCTAGTATATTTTAGATACTGGTTTTGTTACAAATGAAAGGAATAAAAAGAGTTTAAGGGGTTGGAGAAGCAAAATAAAACAAAACCACATTAGAGAAGACATTACCTTAAAATCTGGTAACTCTTTCTTGATTTGAGCCAAAGGCTTCCTTGGGAAGAATTCTTCCCAGAGTGTGGCTTATAGGAGTATGAGAGGGAATGGGAGAGAGTATTTTGGCAGAGTTTGGCCGAGCCAAATGGCTTGTAATGGGTTAATAAGGTGGTAGTGGTGGGGGACTTTTATAAGAGGAGAGAAGGGGCACTCTTGGAAAGATTGAAATGTTACATTATTATTAAATGATTTTTCAGATTATAAAGGTCCCAAACATATATATTTCGAGTATAAGGTGATATGGTTTCTAAATATACTCATCCAATAGGTTTTTTACAAGTGTAAGTCTTATATTTTACATTATCGTTTCATATTATTTAAATCGTTAATTAATGAGGTAATCACTGCATCATCATGGTGTCATAAATAATTTAATTTATTTAATGTCTAAAAATTATAAAAAAACTATCATTATGTAGGGAATATTTTTAGCTTTCTAATTAATATTTATAGTCAAAAATATTACCTCTATAACCACATTTAAAAATTGTTTTAGTAAAACAACTCTTATTTGTGACATTTTTATTTTAACATTAAATAAAAAGTTATTTATGTCATTTCCCTACCAAAGTGGCTCCATGGGGTCCCCAAGTTGACCCATGGATTTTCTTGGTTGGCCATGACTCATCCAATAGGGGTAGGACAAGTTTAAAGGTATTTTTATATTTTTATAATACCATTTTTACCTTAAATTTCACTAATTACCTTTAATCGTGATTAATTAAACTTTAAAGTTACTATTCACCAAAAAATTATTTTAATCCCATTGAACCACATTTTACTTCCTAATGACAACCATGTATGTTGGAATTTTTAAAATCAAATCACATAAGTGGTAATGTTTCATTTAAATGAAAAATCAGTTTTTTAACTACCACTTAGTGGTTTCACTATTCATCAAAAATTGAAGTTTTTCAGAACAATGCCAAAATTTCACCCTAAGATATAATTGATATTCCGAATTCAAAAATGATGTCAATTTTAAAAAATTCCAAACATATAAGTTGCATTAATTAATTTCATAATTAATTCCCGCTGTCACAATAAATAGCGCATTTTTAAGAAACAATATATATCAGAAGATTGACAATTGTTTATGTCCAATTTCAAAGTGAAATTAATTCTAATGACCACCATTGGATAAAATGGTAAAAATATATTCTAATTATACTCTAAAACAATTCAATAGTACAATTTATCACTATAAATTATTTTGATTAAAAAAGTTGTTTTTAAGTATTTTTCACTATTCATAAAACATTGGAAGTTCTCAGAAAAATACCAAAAATTCAACATTGGCTAATTTAGATATTCCGAATCCAAAAATGAAGTCCATTTTGAAATATAAAATGTATATAATTTCAAAAGGTGGGTATTACTATTCATAATGGCTATTTTTATTGGTCGCGGTGTGTTAGAATCTCAAACTTGCGTACAATGCAAGCTGTTGCGTTATTGAAAGAGAAGCATATCGTGAAAGCTCAGGGTGTTACATAGTGAACATATTCTGGAGGTGGTGGATCCTGAGCCACCTCTGGTACCTCTTGAAGTTCCAATTGAGGAACCTCCAACTGATCTTCCATTGGGAATCAATACTCAATTACACGAAATCTTCATAAGGTTCGTGAAGACTTCTCAGGGTATGGTGGACCCTAGGATGTTGAGCCATGGTTAGAATCCATGGTTTCAATCTTCAACTATCTTGAGATGCATCCATAGCGGAGGGTCAATCTCTCTACCTACTTTCTATGAGATTTTCCATGAATTAGGAAAAAATAATTTATTAGTCTGAGCGACACCGATGTATGGTTTAGGAATATTTCAAGAAGGCCTTCTACGATCAAATATTCTCACTTGCATTGAGAGTGGAATGCTCAACGGATTCCATGCATCTTTAGTCTGGCTCTATGACTATGCTAGAGTATTCTTCCCACTTCAACAATATCCATCGTTTCACTTCTTCTCTGATCATGGAAAATTTGATGACTATGAGGTGTTTTGAAGATGGTATTGGTAATGATATCCACATGAAAGTGAACATATTCTATTTGAATAACTTTTAAGAGATAGTGAAACATGCCCTGATTATTGAACAGAATCACGGAGAAGATGGTAATATAAACTAGGGTAGTGTATTTTTGATATAGGGAAACCGTCATTTTGTAGTAGAATGTTATTATTTAAGGGTGCACTTGGGGGCAGTTCTAGCCCTGGGACATGTACAAAAAGCTCTATAGTGTGTGACCAGTGTGGTAGGCCTGGCCATAAGAAGACTCAATGCATGAGGAACCCAATTGAGTGTTGAACTTGTGCCAATATGGGTAACCTTCAGTGCTTATTCCAATATTTTATACCAGTATCTAGTGAGAGAGGATCTATACCCGATCCTCTATTAGGTACGAGATCAACAACTCAATGATAGGATGGGAGTTGGTCTTCTACAAGACAATCAGGTTGAGGCTGTAGTGGTCATGGATAAGGCAGTCTTTCCCTAAAGAATCATCATTAGTAGAGTGGATCTACTCTGGCTAGTCATGTTACATCATAGTGTCATGGTTCACTCCATATTTATGAAGTATAGCGAGTTCCATAGGAGAAATTTCCAAGGCCATCTATAGTGATAGCTACTATTCTAGAAGCAAATACTCTATTTTCTTACCTTTTTTATATAGGCGCATCACACTCTTTTATATATTCTACAATTTTTGAATGTTGTGTATTTGAAATAGAGTAATTTTATGGTATTATGTCTCTCAACATGCCATTTGGGGTTATAAAAGATGGTATATTCAAATGTCAGGAGTTCCCCCTAGAAGTAGGCATGTGACGTTTCTTCTTTATCTTCTTCACCCTCAAGATGAGGTTCTTCGATGTCATTATCTATATGGATAGTCTGGTTCTATATCTTAATAAAATGTATTTATATCTCTGTCAACTATCTTTCACATCACCTAAGGGAAAATATATCCATAATGTTGAAATGGATATCTTGGAAAATTGATCTGGACCAAAACAAACTAGTCTGAGTAGAATGATAGCTCCGTTGTAGAGTCTCTTTATAGGTGGCTAGGGAATGCTGTTAGAAAAGTTCCATCGTATATTGGATAATTTCAGGACATATTCCTTGCTGATTTCTCTAGATAAATGCTTAATAGATAGGTTGAGTTTAACATTGTTCTTCTATTAGGTGTGGCACCAGTGTTTATTCCACCATATAACATGGAACATAATGATTTCTTGGAACTCAAGAAAAAAAATGAAGATTTAGAGTCTAATGGTTTTGTATGAACTTGAACATCTCCATGGGGTTCACTTGTCCTTTTCACTTAGAAGGATTATGGTACCCTCAAATTGTGAGTGGATTATATACTATTGAACTATCTTACAGTGATGTAATGTTTTCCATTTCATCATATATATGAATACTTTAGCTAGCTCTGAGGAGAAAATATTTTCTTCAAGATCGATTTGTGGTAGGGATAACATCACGTTCCTGTGAGTCCATTTGCTATCCCACGTACAATGTTCTTCGATTAGGTAGGAAATATATGAGTTTCTAGTTATAATGTGCCGTCTGAAGAACATGTTGGTAGTCTTCATGGATCTGATGAATTGGTTTTTTACACCTATATCTTTATTCCTTCATGGAAGTCTTTTTTAGATGATATCTTATTGTACTCACACACTTGACATAACCATTAAATTCATCTTGAGATCATGTTGAGTACACTAAGAGAAAACCATCTATATTTGAAGCTCAGTAAATGCCACTTTTAGGTCAACAAAGTTCACTTATTGGATTATAACATATCTAAGGCACACATATCATTTGACCCATATTATGTGAGTAATGTTGTTTCATGGGATCATCCCAAGAATATATTTGACATACAGAACATCTTAGGAATAGTAGGATATTATAGGAGATTTCTTTTGGATTTCTCCAACATAGAAACACCTCCAATTGACCTTACTAATTAGGGTGTTTGGTTCCTATGTTATGAAGAATTTGGGAATTATTTTCAATAGTTAAAGGGAAAACACACCACAGGGATAATACAAATACTTCCAGAGCTGGACAAGAGTTATATTTTATTGTGATGATTTAATAACCAGGCTCCCTCAAATTTTACTGCAGGGTGATCGAGTTGTGGAATATTAGTCCCAAAATATAAGGCCACATGAGTTTCATTAATTGATGCGCAACCTTGAGCAAGTATTATTGGTTATTGTTATATTTTTTTGTAGGAACAACATGTTGGGTGAGTGATTCATATCCTACATAAATTATAAAAGTCTAAAATACACCTCCACACAGTGAGAATTAATTCTGAGGCAGTGTGGGTGGGTTGAATACCTACTATCATTCAACATTAATCTTTCTTACACATCCATAAAGGTAAATGTAATAAATAATTCTATGGATCAGAAAATCTAGATGAAAGATTTAAAGGAGGGTTTTAGTAAGTGGTAGTTGATGGCATTTTGTCATTAATGAACTAGCTGATTATGTAACTACATGAGGAACAAATTCTGGCACCTCTAGTGGTGACATCATCCCTTCTGGAGAGGGTCTGGATGTGGTATATTTCTTATTAGGATGGCCTTGTTTTGATGGAGACCATCATAAAAGAGTACACACCTCCTGGTTGGATTTTTTATGGTAGTGAAACTGTTCTCCACTATAGATGCATATGGGTGCTTTCTAATATATGAGAGATCTAATGAGGAAATAATATGCGACTATTTGGGTTGTTCATCATAGAATTACCATGATTCACAAAGATATATGTTTTCAATATAGGTTTTATGTAGGAAAAAATAGATTGTATGTTTTATCAATCGATGCTCCCCCTTATAGTAGGTGAAGGTAGATCACTAGTGACCCACGGGACATCTACAACCTCTATCAAATCCTAAATTGAAATATAATAACATCATAATGTATTTAGTGGATGGCTTGATGATACCCCCTCATGAAATTTATGAATTATAGGTGATCATAAAAAGGTTGAACAAGGTTTTAAAATTTATCCAGATTCATGGAAACTTCTTAGTTAATGAGATAAAATGTATATATATTCAAGAGATAGTGAGACTTCATGGTGTTCCATGTGCGATCATTTCATACTGAGTTTTCTAGTCTACATCATGGTTCTGGAAAGAATTGAAAAAGGATTAGGGTTAATGGGTTCTCTTCAGTTTATCATATTACCCTCAGACTAACTGGAATCCTAGAAGATGATACATGTTATGGAATATAGGATTCAGGCCTATATTCTTGAATTTAGAGGTTCATCTGAAAAGAATGTACATGTAGTTGAGTTTTAATACAGTATCATATTTTAGGAAATGATTTAGATGGAGATGTATGGGGACCTATATAGAAGACAGTGTTGTTCACATCTATAGTGGTTAGAGTTAGGTGAGGTACCTCTACTGCTGCCGCATCCTGTACAAGAGACTTCAGAGAATGTCTAGAAAAGTCAGAATCATATGGCTACAGCTTAGTCCATGTCAAAGTCATATATAGATTGTTTTCATAGACCTTTGGAATTATATGTCTGAATTGGGTCTTTTAAGTGTATTTACTAGGTTGGGTGAAAGAAATATGATGATACATGGAAGTTATCACATCAATATGTCAGGATTTTCAATATTATAAACATAGTTGGCTCAGTAGCCTATCAGTTTCTATTACAGTGGAGGTATCATATCTTGCATGATGTCTCACATGTATCATAGCTTGGATAGTACTTGGCTGACCCATCTCATTCATTTGACCCTAAGGATATTGAGGTACAAAAGGATGAGTCCTTTGAGAACCAACTTATACCTATCATTGCTCTATTTATGAAGGCTCTCCAAGGTTGGTACGTTCCTCTAGTCCATGTGTTTTTGTAGCACAGACATATATAATATGAAATATAGGAGCAGGAGTTCGATTTACGTGCACATTGACTAAAAAATTTCGTACACGATGTGGTACCACACTAGGAATCACAACTCAGAGATTAGTTTTCTCAATTAGGGGAGGTCATAATGTTCAAGATATTTCAAAAATGTAGGGATCATTAATTTTTTTTTATTACTCTAAAAACCATAATAAAATTTCTTAAAAGGTTCAAGGAGGTATAAGGTGAATCTGGGGATCATTCAAGGCCAGGATCCACAAAATTTGAATCAGATACTAGGTCGTATGGTTATGTGAAATCGTATAGCTCAGCCCGTATTGTTTCCCTAAATCGTGTTTTTACAGATAGTGGGGTGTTTTGGGAAACATGATTTGTATGAAACCTTATGACCCTAGGATCATGACTTTGCAGCCAACTAAAGGTCATAGGATGCATAATTTTTTATTCTTTTTACATAGTTAGAAAAACTTGCACCTAACCATGTGGGGTGCCCTCTTAAGCATGTGGCATGGTGCACTGTTGGCTCACAGTTTAACCAACAATGTAGCCAAATCGAGAACCGTAGTTTTTCCATTGAATTTATGAAACTACCACTCTTAAATGATTTAAATAATTTATTCTTCTCCCTTTTCCTTCCTCCAATGGTTTTATTATCCTCTTTTATATGTAGATTTCTATCTCCCCTCCCCAAAGGGTTTTTTCTACGTCATTCATCTGTGGACCAAATCCTTCTTCATAAAAATTAATAGAAATCAATAATTAATACATCTCACACTCTTCTATATATATTGAGGTACGTCTTCCTATTTTGTGGTATTTAGGTGTGGATATATTTTCACTTTTTTATGATGTATGATGAATCCTTCAATTTCTTCAATTCAAGGTCAACTACAGCTTCAATAATGGATGAGTGGAGGAGTACTACAATTAATTAGGTGGTCTAGGTCTTTCCCATTAGTTTTTTATTTTTAAATAATTTTTGTTGTACCACTATCCGGACTCCTATTTTGATGTCTTAAAATGGTCCAATAAATTGTATTGATGGGTTCCTCATGCCTATTGAGACCCTACACTATGGAAAAATACATTTTTGGTGATTCACCTCATCTTTTTTCAACCCCATTGTGGGTGAACTCGTTATATGACCATGTTTTTTCATGCCTTAAATGGTTAATTTTCATATAAGTATTTTCCCATGGTAAATGATTTTAATTCTTAAATTGAATTGTAATAAATGGTTTCACAAAAGATAGTTCCTTTAGATTTGTTCCATATTCCTTTTATTCAAACGTTTATGCTTGATGCTTCACCTTAGATACAACATGTCGTTTATTCAGTTCTACATGCAAGTTGTTTGAGTGCCAACGATCTCTTCCTTATGTCATTACATTACTTATATACTATATCAATACCTTATTAATATGATGGTATTCCATTTCATATTGTTATTTCTTGTTTCCTACTGATCAAAACTCAAATTCTTGAGTTTAATTTTATTCTTAGTGCCTTATTCCATGTTTAATGGCTAGAATTGTATCATTTTTCTAGATTGTTAACATGAATTTTTACCAGACATTTTTAGTGGTCTATAATTCAATATGATATGCTAGGAGATATTTTATTGGATTCTATGATACAACTGCTACATGTTGGGATAGAACATGAGTCCTAACATACCCAAATCTGATGAAATTTATTTATCATATTTAAATGCCTATAAATGAATTTTATTATCAAATTCACATGATTTATAATGTTTTAATCAAATGATGGGTAAATTGGAGTAATGATTTTTAATGGTTTAAAAAAGGAATAAAAAAATCTTGTTTTTGACTTTGATATTTTACTTATGGAAATTTGGTTGATGAGTTATGTGTTTTAAAATTTTCTAATATCCTTATGATCATGGTGAAAGAATTCTGAACTTCTGGTCAGCATTCCACCAGTGAACCCACAAGCACATAAGTGGCCCATATGAGGCCCCCCCAGCAAAACTGGAAATTTGGAGTGCTATCCAAAGTGCATAGTCATTGGGGTTAAATCACCATATAGGTGTGTACCATATGTAGTGAACCCTTTGGAAGGCATTGATTGGTTGAAGGCTCATGTTGGCATGGTGCGCGCCCTCATGTGTGCAAGTTGAACTGTGGGCCTATCCTTGATGTACACCTCTAATTCGTGGAAACTAAATCCATTCTTATAATGTCTCCCTACCCATGTAGTAGTTTTCATGTGGGATGTGAGAACATTTTCACTTCTCTATTGATCTTTTTTTCTCCAATGTGTATGTCACTACTACTAATGCTCTGTCGTACTCCTCCCTCAACATAGCCCGCAGCCTTTTCTTCCACCTAGAACCACCACCATTTATTCACTCTAGAACCTCTTCATTCACTCTAAACCAAAATCTGTATTGTAGATCCTCCACTTTGCATCACTAGGTTTCCTTTGATAAACCAATAACACAAACACAACATGCACATAAGTCCAAAACCTCTATGGCAGATAACATGAAGATCGGATTGGGCTTCGTTCAAGATGTCACCCTTTCACATCGCCAGGATCATCTTCTTCACCTTAGACCACCCCACTCAACCCATTTAGAGCCTACTCTAGCCAATGTAATTTATGAGATGAATAGGTCACCGTTTCTCACCACCTACCGCTACGACTGCCACTATCGAGCTTGTTCCCCACCACTGCACCCACCATTGCCGGTGCCACCTACTTTCTGTTTCCACCTCACCGAAGCCCCATGACCCATGCACCCTATGGACCATGAACACTGAAGGAATCCACCATTGGACTCATTAATGTTCATCAACTAAAACCATGTGATCTTTATTTGTTATTTAACTAGAGGAATATGGGAAATCCCCTTTTATGACCATAGAGACAGAACCCCTAATCTCCATTGTGTCATATAAAATTCATTTCATACCCCACATCCAAATAGAGTTGAGACCTTGAAGAGGAGAGTTACTAAAGAAGTCCAAGGACTTCTTAAACTCTCCTCCCCCATTCTTACACTTCATTGGTTTTTGTATTTTTATTTTGATTTAGTTTTTATTTTATTTTAATTGTAATTTATATTTCCTTTTAGTAAAAAAATTGATTAATTAATTTTTATTCTTCATGTTTTTTCAATCATCCACAACCATTCTTCTAATCTTCTTCTACATGTTAATTTTTTATTATTTTATGCATTATAATAATTGTGATTATAATGTTAACAATTATTATTATTCTAAAATTATTTATATTTTATATAAATTTATCATTCTTTTTAATTCCTTTATTTACTAATATTTTATTTTATTTCTCTCTCTTACATCCCAATTCTATTTTATTTTATTATTTTATTTTCTCATACTCGTTATTTTTAAATTTATTATTTCTTTTTTTTATTTTTTATTCTCTTCTTATTCTCTTCCATATTTCCTCTGATTGATCTATTAATCTTAGAAAGGAGTTCCTGAAAACCAGGATTTCCTTAGGGGAGTTAAAGGTTTTCATGAATTTTTCTTAGTGATTATTTTATATTTCGATATGCTTCAGTTGAAATCTTGGGTGAGGCGATTTTATATGATGTGGTGACTTCTCCCACTGATATGTAATTCAATATATTCTAATTCTTTCATTTAATCTCTTTTCCCTCTCACTATTGTTTAGTTCTTCACACGACCGAGTTAAACTAATCAATGGATGAAATGACATCGATAGTGTCTGGTACTCAATGATGGCATATCCTAAACGATCATGATTTATCTTCTTTTATTAAAGGATGAGAATAAATTTATATTTATTAGGAATCAATTATTTATATAATATATAACTTAAGAATAATAATTCAAACAAGATATTTCATGTTTGGATTATCAAACTAAAATATAAAATTTAATAGAGAATAATGATTGAACCCAGAAATAAACCAAATACCATGTAATTTCACTTTCAACTCTTTAAATTTTGAATTACTTGGTAATTTACATTTATAATTGTATATTTCAATTCATTTAAATCAAAACCCCAAAAAAATCCCCATTTCATTAAGGAAATATTAAATAAAAATCAATTAGGTAATGTGATTTTGAATAAGAAATCGAACAAAAAAAATATTTTCAAGTGAGATTACTTTGGTCATCCAATATGTTCCACTAGAAAATTAGTGCTCTTTTGACACTATATATGATTGGAATATATCAAAACTAGTTTCATTTCTAGGGATCCAATCATTTAGTCATTTACTTTTTCTATTTTTCTATTTTAGATAAATATAATTTCTTTAAAAACTAGCATAATAATTATTCCTCCATATTGAATTCAAATGATTACAATTATTAATGGAATTATTACTCATAGGTGAACGAACGTGTAACTAAATCCCCCCGGTCTATAGAATAATGTGTTTTTATGTTGTCCAAATATATCTGAGGAGCCTTGAGACAAATTTTTCATAATGGAAGAATTTAAGGACCTCAACTACGAGATCATTGAGACCCTCAAGAAACCAGTGGTTGAATGATTAGACAAATAAATTACTAAATTCAATGAGTAATACACTAAATTTTATATATATGTGGATAATACACTAGAAAACTTCACCATGTTTTTTACCAACAATTTTGAATAATTATCCTAAAAATAATTCTAGTAGCAAGTAAAAAAAATATTATATTCAAGAGATTGAATATATGGAGCAAGATCTACAGTGTCTAATGGATTATATAACTACAAATTTCAAAGAACCATAAGTGAAATATGCACTAAAAGAAGAAGATGAGGCACTTATCGTACTTTTGGTGGCAATGGATGAAGAATTTATTTCTGAGCTACCTATGGGGAATCGATAAAGAATATATGAATTATTGAGTTAATGTGAAGAATTAATTGATCACTCCATCCCTTAAAAAGAATAATTGACATAAACATTTAAGGAAGATACAACACAAGTGGTGTAATTTGATGTAATGATAGACATGCCCGACTACCTACCTCCATCCACTAAGAATCTTCTCCAAGAGGAACTCACCCCTAGGATAGAGAATGAAACTAAACCAAATCAAGGATTTTAACGATTCTATGACTTCTTACCTTTTTATTTTATTGAAACTGTATTGTTAATTTCTCACAACTATTTTGATTATACATAATCATATAATCTTTTTTATTCATTAGAGGATGATTAAGGTATTTTTCAGACACCAATTTAAGAACACATGGAGCACCCTTTTTTTGAAGATTATAAATTTGGAGAGCCCCATCAAGAGATCCTTGTTTTTTGATCCTAGGAAAATAAATATAGTGGATTATTTTATTGAATGAGATAAAATACTTATTAAAAATTCAAATTTTAATCACGTAGAAATACTTTTTTTACTTTCCATTTTAAAATTTAATTCATGAATTCCCAATTAATAAATAGTTGGAAGGGACGGAGGTGGTTTCATAAGTAGAATCCAATAAAGAGGATGATTCATTCTTTATCATACCACGATATACAAGCTATACATAATTACGAAGTGGTAGGATCCTATATACTCTATCCATGGATCATTCCTAAAGTACAAGTATGGAGAAAAATTTATGAAATTCCACATGTGGTGGTTCAAATCAAGGAAACATCATCCATTAGTAGAAACTGAATAATAGCTAGTACTTCCCTCTAGTGGTAGTAAAAACTTTTGGCCCAATTAGGGGATCATAAAAAGACATATCCAATTAATTTTATTTCTAGGAATTTATATTTCAATTTTATTTATTAGGAATTAGTTCGGCATGCATCCCCACACCCTCTTATCTCATTGATCATTAATGACAAGGCATTTTTTCTCATTTGAGTAATTTTATTTTTCTAGTTCATAAATGGAAGAAGGTATCCTAAAAAAGATTATTAAAGAAAAATAAATATTCCTTGGGAAGGGGTTGAATATTTAATTTTTTTATCTTTTAAAATCTTTATATTTTTTATCCAAAATATATTTTTGAGATTTAAAGTAAAATTTCATTCTCATGCTTGTATTTATGCATTACTTTTCTTTTGTAGGAGCCATGAATTTTTTTAGGAATCATTTGATTCTATGTTTTAGATTTAATTTTTATTAATATTAAATGATTAAAATAAAGAATTTAATGATTAATGTGAAACATGGATATTAAAATGAGGACTCATGATTTGAAGGAAATAACGGATTCATGAAAATAAAATTTCTCAAGAATTTTCCAAGCATTTCATTTCTGGAATTCATATGAATTTATTTTGTATTATTAATAATGTCTTCATTGATTTATAAAATCATATGTTCCATTCATAAGAGGATTTCTTTACTATGTACTTCCTATTTTTTCTTTATCAAATTTCTTTAGTGATCTCTGTGCATGTCACTAATCGGGACATACATTTGAACTTTTCAAAATTATAAATGTAAAAAAAAAAAAAATTAATTGACGAATATTTTAAACAATTATTTATACTTATACGACCAAATTTATATAAATATTTATCTAATTTATAGATACTATGAATTTTTTTAATGGTTGGGGTTGAAACCTCATTTATTATTAAAGCCGAGAAAAGACCTCTTTAACTGGGTAGAGGGAGACCCATTACATAGACTGAAAGCCCAATGGGTATTTATACCATTACATGGACTGTAAGCCAAAATTTATAGTCCAAGGCCCATTTTGTGAATCGTACTACTACAGTACCTGGATTCTACATTACCACATTGTACCCATTGCTGCTACAGAACCCGACCGCCGCTACAATAACCGTTCGTCGCTACAGTGCCCGCTATTGCTATAGTGCCACCACTGCTATAGTATGCTATAATATAGCTTCACTACCTACACTCAATGGTTTTGAACCCCCATTATTCATATAGTATTATAGAATTCTTACCACAAAGCCAAACCACACCTAAATTATAGATACCATTAATGAACATGAAACTAATGTGCCATTTTTATCCATTCTTACCCTCTTCTAGGAATTTTCATCATATTTTCACGATAGAGTGTGGAATTATGGGAGTCATGGTTGAACTTATGATTTATATTACAAGAAAAAAATTTGGTTTTTATTATTGTAGTAATAAATTATGTTTATTGATTCATGCATTTTACTCTATTGTTTCCCTGTATTCATAAAAATTTAAAAAAAGTAACACAAAATGAGAAATATGTGTTTTTATTTAGAAAAGCCATAAATCATTATTACTACACCTATTATTTTTATCATATGTGGTTATTTGGTGGTATGAGGTTTAATATAATCATAAATTCTTAAAAATGAATGAAAATAATATTTTAATAGGAAAAAATATAAGAGTAGAGAAAATTTCAGGAGGGTGCACAAATAATTCATTTTTCGTAAATTTATCAACATATTTTCTTTGTGTTTTGGGAATTATTGGAGTTATTATAATATTAAGGGGATAATTTTGTTGAGATTTTTCTTTTGATATCATGCACTTTGCTTTAATAGACAAACCTCCTCCTTAATCATTAGTTCTTAAACAAATAATCTAACCAACCTTAATCCTCAGAGACATTTGAACCGTAATTGAAATACCTCATGATTTTATATAAATTTAATCTTTACAAGGTGGTGAATGTATTTTTTAACAATCTTATTGATATGGAGTTTGTATTCCTGATATAAGCAAAAATCTACTTTAATTTAATCATGGGTGATGAGTTGAGATGATTCAAAAGTGAGGTTAATTGTGATTTGGCTTGTTTAATAAATGTGAATTGAATAACTTGAATTAATGAGAATAAAAGTTCCATCATTTTCAAATGGGATGAATTAAAATTCTTGACTTGATTATTTCATTAAAAATTGAGAAATTGAATTGACATTTTATGTAGAATTTCAAATTTTTCTTTAATATTGAATTTTTTTCATTTTATTACATTGAAATTTGAATATTTGTAACATTGGTGACTTATGATCTTCCATGGTGAGATTTTATTCTTGAAGAAAATAATTTTTAATGTGTAGGTAATTTAGAGACATTAATATTATGCATAAATTTGATTCATAAACAATGGTGACTTCTGATCTCCCATGATTTGTAATGTTTTAATGAAATGATGCGTAAATTGGAATGTAGAATTTTTATGGTTTAAAAAGAATAAAATAATTTTTTTTCAATTTGTGATTTTATTTATGTAAATTTTGATGATGAGTTAAGTGTTTGAATTTTTTTCAACCACTTTTATGAGATTAGTGTAAAAATTTGGAACGTAAGGACAAACATCATCCAACAAACACACAACCACATAGGTGACCCATAGGGGGTTTCTCAACTAAGAAGGCCCTTGGAAGGACCATCCCAAGAGAATGGGGGAATGTGGGCTGGGTCATTGTGTAGATGTAGGTTTCAGTTGGTGAACCCTACGATGAGTAGTGGTTGGCCAAATGATCATGTGGGTGTGGTGTGTGCCCTAGTGTGTACATGTGAAGTCAGGATCCCATTTTAAGTGCATGATTATGAGCTGTGAAAACTATATCCATCCTTATAAAGGCTCCCCATCATTGTAGCATTTTCGATGGGGGAATGACTACAATTGGGCTCAATTGCGTCTGCCGCTATCGCTCTTTCTCCATCGTCCTCCACCCTCGGTCTGGCTCGTTTCCACTCATTTTACCTAGGACCACCACTTCATCTACACTAAAGAACCTCCTCTTTCACTCTAGTTTACTATCTTTATCATGGATCCACCTATTTGAAACTCCATCAACCCTCGTATCCCTATTTAACACCATCATAGCCATCACTGAAAGCTAACACGACCATGCTTGATCACACGAAGCCTATCTTGGGCTCCATTCATAATGTCAGACCTACACATCTTAAGGAACATACCTATCACCTTCTACAATACCATGAAACCCATTTTGACCCTCCTACGACTATTTTTATGGCCAGAGGAGAAGAGGTCATTGATGCTCACCTCGTTCCACCATGGACACCATTTCTGATCTTGTTCCCCTCCACTAGAGTTACTATCACTGATACCACATGCTCACCAAAACCACCTAATCTAAGCCTCATGGCCCATGCAACCCCCACCTCATGCACACTGATGGACTCCCCCACTTAGAGTCCTTCGACACACATAATTTAATAACTCATGATCCCAAGTTTTTATCTCACAGAAGGAATACGAGATATCCCCTTTGATGACCATAGAAGAGGATCCCCTTCTCTCCTTTTCAACCTATAAAAAATTTTCCACACCCCAATGCCATAGACAGTCAACACCCTGAAGAGGTGAATTCTTCAAGGATTTTGAAGGCTTTTACAATAATTCTTCCCCTATTCATGTTCTTATTTTATTTTTATTATTTTAGTTATATTTATTTTTCACATTCTTTTAAATGTAATTGAATTTCCTTTTACTAAATAAATTAATCTTTGAATTTTTATTCTTTAAGAATTTTCATTCATCCACCACCATTCTTCATATCTTCCTATTCTCCTCCTTTTTATTCTTATCTTAATTATAATAATTTTTATAATAATAATTATATTATTTCTTATTATTAATCTAACATTATTTATATTTTTGTATTAATTTATCATTCTTTTTAATTCATTTTGTTTTCTTATATTTTATTTTATTTCTCTCTCTATCACTCACATCCAAATTCTATTTTATTTTATTCTTTATTTTTCGCAACACTATTTTTTTAAAATTTATTCTTTATTTTATTTTATTTTTATTCAATTCATTTTCTTTTCAATATTTCAACCAAAGGATCTCTTACACTAAAAAAATGAGAAGTTGGCCCCGAGGCATGGCTGTGGGTGAAAGGTCAGGTGTTTTAGAATTTTACTTAAAGTTTATTTTAATTTTTTGATAAGTTTTTCTAGTATTCATTGGATATGAGAATGACCCTAATGTGGATAATTTCCACCAATTAAATTCAACACAATCTATTCCTATTATTTTATTTAATATACTTTCCCTCTCTCTATCGGTTATTTGTTCACATGATGGAGTTAAAAAATCAATGGATCAAATGAAATTGATAAAGCTATGTCTTAAATGATGTCATATCCTATACCAAGGTGTCTCATAAACCTTGAATAATATAGGAAGTGGAATTTATATTTATTAGGTATTCAATGATTATAACAATTTATAAATGATGAATATTTGTTCATGCATGAGATTCAATGTTTGTAACATCAAACATAAATTAAACATATAATAGATAATAATTATTGGTCCTAGAACTAAAATCAAAACCATGTAATTTCTCTCTTAACTATATCTGTTTAGTATTTCATGAATATTTATGTTTATATCATTATATTTCATTTTATTTAAATAAAAACCCAAAAACAATATCTATTTATTTCATGAAATATTAAACATAAAAAATATTTAGTTCATGTGATTTAGAATAAGTATGAGAAAAAATTAAAAAGTTCCCAAATGAGATGACCCTAGTCATCCACTGTGCTGCAGTAGGGAATTTTTTTATTCCCTACAATAGGTGTGTATCGTATCTCTATTTAAGAACATATTTTATGAACTCATCATACTTACTTGGATCTACTTAATGCAATAGGAGTGATACTTTTCCTTTCCTAGTAAGAGATATTTTGGAAGTCCTTTATATAGTTGTGAGTCACACTGGTTCCCTAGGGGAGAATCCAAGGATAGTGCCATTAGAATGATTGCTAAGACATTCCTCTAGTGTTACCTAGTCTACTATGTGAGATACTTGGCATGGAATCAGATTTACCATGACATGAGTGATACAAGTAATGTTATATGGGTTTCCTTGGACAGAGATGGTGGCATTGGTTCTATCGAAGACACCTATAGAGACCCTTTAGATTCTTTATAGATCACCTTAGATGGGCTCAAGACATCACCAATGGACCGGAAAAACATTTTTACCACTTTATATATGTAGAGGATTATCTATATCATGATCGTGCTAGTGCGCTGTCATGGAGATGTTACCCCATGCCAAAGCACAAGCTTGTGGTATGCCAAACTTGGTTTCTTTGATTATAATGGACCTTGTGTACATATTATGACTTATATATGTTCTTTTTTTCAAATATTCTTCTTATTCTTATTTAAGTGGTGTAGGTACAGTGTCGACATAATAACCTAGGCCAAGAATATTATTATTTTATTTATTTTTTCCCAGCATTTACATTCCTAGAAACGATTTATTTATTTATTGCAAAAAATAAATTGTCCTAGAAACCATGGGTGGTGTCCAAATGAGATTATATATCACATCAAACATAGGCATAACTTGTAACCTAAGTAGGTTTAATGATCTTAGGTATGGATAAATTGAATCATTAATCTTTTGATGCGTGATTGATATCCATATTTAGGATGGAGCACGTGGCAGAAGACCGATCCTTTGCTCAAGATGCTTACCGTATCAGTTTTTTCCTTTCAATATATTTTTCAATCATTTAGAATATAATTTTATTTACACCTCTCCATACTAACAATTTTTTATATAATAATGATCACCATTACCATTTTGTATCTATTTGTGATATTCAGCATTAACATGTTCTTTATTTCCATTACAAGGTTTATTTCCATTACATTTGTAGTTTTCTATTGTCTTGTTTATTCTTCCACTATTTATTTTCTATCATTTATATTGATACACACTCTAATATATGTGGGTATAGTATCCCCATGGACACACCATAGTCCCTCACTGCTAGTCAGCATCCTCTGGTATTTGGGGAGGCACGTTTGAGGTCATGTACTCCACCATCACGGGCCACGATTAAGTGGAATATGGGAAAGGACGCAACATAATTATACTAATAAATAATAGATTATAGATATAATAATTATGAAATAATAATAAATATAATTTTTATAAACTTAAGGATCTTATTTAAATAAAAAATAGAAAAATTTAAATTATAAGGGATTTATGGTAATGAGGCAGATGTAATGGTAGTGATTGATAAATTATCTATATATAATTAAATAAATAATAAATTAAATATATAGGGTTAACATTTATATGATAGTATGTATATCACAATATTAGATACAATGCACATAAATTGAAAGTAGTAAAGACTTTATTGAATGGATTCCAATAATATGTGAAATTTAGAATCTTGTTTATGAGTTTCTGATATAATATTACCTGATGAGTTTAGTGTTTTTCTATGTTTTCCCAAGAATATTCATTATCTTTATCATGCCCAATCCTAGAATTTCACCATGAGATGAATGGGTACACGATTGGAGAAAAAAACTCAAATATCATATGGGTATTTTCATATCAATGTCTTCAGGATGATGATTTGTGAATTCTTTTTAAACTATAGGATAACAAGTGAATAAATCAATAGATTATGGACTGTGTAAAACACAATGTATTAGAACTAGTCTGATTTGGACACTACACACACATGTTTATTATGTGTTGTGGAACAATTGTATATATGTGGAAATGATTCAACATTCTGTTTTCTAGAGAACAATCACATGTGATCCATGACTCATGTATGGAAACTTGCAATATATGATTTATAGACCTGTATATTCAAGACTTAGAATGAAATCACGATTTTCATAGCTGCATTTTATAGATTTCAAAAGTCAGCTATAAAACTATATTAAATAAAAGAAATCAAATTAGTATGATTTTTATACATGGTAGGCTACGTTTTTATTCATGAATGTCATGAAAAAAAGTTTTCATCTCATTGCCATAAGAATCATATTCTGACATTAACTCTAGAACATATATTTCTAGTAGCCATCATGATAAACTTAAGTAGATATGATAATATAAGTTTTGGAGGGACCTTTGGTATTATTATATATCATAATGTTGGATTTTTGTATGTGGATGTAGTATGTATTCTTGAATACACATGCACAATGAGAAGAAATTTTTATAGATCCTAGAGTTTTCATATTAAAGAGAAAGTCTCACATATCACTATATCAATTCAACTAGTCCAGAATACTACATATGATTTATAGGTTAATGTATATATGAATTAGTACAGTGGTGAGGAACCTAGTGGGTGCTTGACTATTGTAGTTATAGATTTACAGTAAAAAATACATATATTATATTTAGTATAGGAGGAAAATGAACATATTTAATTAAAATATCATGATAATAATGTAGGGTGAAACACGTATAAATGATAAAATAATTTTACAAAATATATACATCTTATTATTTGTAGAAATATACAACCACTTGTGATTATGTTATTTTTAAATGCTTGTCTTCAGTAATTCAACCCTAAGTATATAAATCATATATTTTATAGATATATTTTAAAATAAATAAGGAAATACTCCATGGGTGGATCTTGAAAAAAATCATTATCTTAATTAAATTAAAGGAAAATGATGAAAATATTCTTTTATGTGGTGATCTAGTAATTTATAAAAAATAAAATTAATTGTTTTATCTGAAAATAGTTGTTATGGTTGACTATTAATCCTAATAAACCCCTTGATTTATTTTTTATCTATACTATCCAATAGTTTTGTACTCCATAATCTTTTTATTTTTTTGGGAGAAGAGGTAAATGATTTCCAAGGAATATTCATCAATAGAAAGTAACTTTAAGAGAACGAGACCAGTACCATTACAATTTTTAAGTTAATGTCAATTTTTTATGATATCTGTATTAATATTTAACCATAATTTTCATAATTTATTTTAAATTATTTCCAAAAGCAATGCTCACTTTTTTACAGTCTTTTTTTAGGTTTATCCTTGAATCAATAATTTCATTTTCTAAATTCCATATTTTCATGAAAGAACCATATTTGTTGGTTTATTTCTAAAAGATGTATTTTGAAATATATTTTCAATTTAAAACCTCAAATTTTTATCATTTGAAACATTATTTTACATGAAATTATTCTTTAAATTTTTATCAAAGTACCACGTTGTTACTACAAGTATTATACTCTTATATATTTATCCACCTTATGCTATTAACAGATTTTAAAAGGTTATATATATGAGTTTCCATAATTGTATATTGTTCACTAAAACATTATTAGCATTTAACGGAGGGTTTTTAGCATCAGTTTAACAAACTGTTGCTAAATTTTTTAAAAATAAATTAACGATGGTTTTTAATAAACCACCGAGAAAATTTCTGTTTTTTTAGTGATGAAACTTCTTCCCCAGACTCCCCAGACTCCTCCAAAACCCCCCAAACCCCGTGACCCCCTAAAACCCTTGACCTCAGTGACCCGTGCGAACCTGGTGACTCCAGCGCCCCCCCCCCCAAAGCACTCAGCACACCTCAACACCCATCCTAACCCCTATGACCCCCAAACCCTAGACCTAAGAAACCCGCATGACCCCGACGACCCCCCCCCCACAAATCCCTCATCGAAACTCATCCCCTTCACTGCACCTAACCACCAATCGCAACCCCCATGACCCCCCGAAGCCCAAAGATCATGCGACCCTAGCAACCCTCGTGATTCAAGCGACCCCCCAAAGCCCTCGACTCAGAAAAAATCTATCATTAGTTTTAGTCATCTACTTCATTGGTCTCATAAATCTTGTCAGTGTAATTTAATTCATCAACATCATCAGTTTTATTTATGTTACATGATATTTTGGGGTTATTTGTGTCACCCATGTCATTTATGCATCATGTTTCATGAGTTAAAACGATATGTTTATCTTGGTTACTATATGTTATATCATTAATGTACTCAGTGTCTGGAATGTCACCCATGCCATCATTTTTATTGGGTTCATAAGTGGTTGAGATTTAATTGCACTCTTCAAACTCATCAATATCATCATTGTATCTAGTATCATTGTGTTCATTAGTTTTTCTAGAATTTATGGTTTCATTAGTATCATTGTGTTCATAAGTTTTTCTAGAATTTATGGTTTCATTATAGTCATCAACATCAATGTGTCATCAGTTTTTTCACATTCAATATCATATTTGGTTGTGTTGATGTGCTCAGAGTAATAAGTGTCCTCATTGTGATCTGTCTTGTCAATTTTTTTAGAGTCAATTGTTTCATATGTTTTATTTGTTTCATGTGTTTATTTAGTATGGTTCATCTCCTAGGTTTCAATGATGTTTTCTGTCTCATAGATGTATTCAATTTCACTGGAATCATTGAAATTATTTATGTCATAATTTCCATTGGTATGGTCCTTTTCACCAATTTCATTTGTATGATCTATTTAATTAATTTCATTGTGGTTATTTGTTTTTTCATCAATATCATTTTTTCTTGGTTCTTCAGTTATTTGTGATCTTCATCCTCAAAGGTTTTTACTACATCACCACAATCATTGTAGTTGTTTTTTTCTTCGAATCAATAACATTATTAGTGTTTTTTTCATAACCATGTAATTCATTTCATCAATTTAATTGGTGGTATCTCTTTCATTGATTTAATCCAACGATTCAATGTTTTTAGTGTCATTTTCATCATATATACTCTTGGTTTTAGCTATTTCATTGGTTTCTTCTATGTATTTTTTATCATTGTTGTGATATATAATGCATGATATATTATTATCATTACTGAAATGCATTTCATCGAATTATTCATTGAATTTTCTTTCATAGGAGAAATTTTTTCATCAGCTTCTCAGGTGTCATCTCATAGCCTGAGAATTAGTGGTTATTTAATTTCGTTTAATTCTATTATTAATTTTTTATTTTTAAAACATCTACATGTACATTATTTAAGGATTAATATATTTAGGGATATCATTGGTTGTGTCCTATTCAATTATAGTCACACCTTTCTCAGTATAACATGGAACATAGTACCCATGTTGATGTTACTTGATTATAGGCTTGGGTTTTGGAAAGGCTCAATGATTAAGGATATGTTTACTAGGTAAAATCATGGGAGTTTCGGACAAAGATTGGACTTTAGACCATCTTCAATTTTTTTCCAAGTTTTTCCTTTTGGAATTTTGGTTTCTAATTTATAGGATCTACTACTGATGTATTAATTTCTTGAAATGAAGTATATTGTTTATTTGTTATATCGTGGTTAGTTTTTTATTATCTCTCTATTCATTTAGGAATATTTTTAATTTTAATGATACAGTTTTCTAATGGGTGGGTTCATTAATTATAATATGTAATTATATAGGAAAACCATATTTAATATATATATTAACTTTTTTTATTTTATATACAAATATCATTCATAATTTTGTAAAATTTAGGTGTATTAATTTTATTTAAATAATTTTTTGGCACATTTCGATATTAATGAATAAAATCTAGGTCACATTACCAAGGAACACACCATAGTAAGCTAAGGTTTTGGAGGAGTTTTTAGATATTCCAATTTCCATTCAAGATGTTGAAGGTAGAATTAGATTTCCATGTCTTAATTGTAAATTTAGAAGATGGTTGAAGAGAGATAATGTTTATAAACATATAATACTGATGAAATTTCCTCCTCAATATTTGTGTTAGATTTGGCATGGAGAATCGAACGTTACATAAATTTTTAGCACTGATGTCAATACAAAAAATGAGCTCCCAACATTGTCTACAATGGAAAATGAAATGATAAACCTTATAAATGATGCATTTAGTATTGAAAAACCCCACCATCCATATCAAAACATATTAGAATAACCAGATGAGAGTGATATAAAGAGGAACATAACAAGTGATGTTTATTAGACTTTAGGACAATTAGATCGAGATTTTAACATATCATTGGATCCTCCACATGATTCTGTAGAGACTCATGTTAGAGATAACATCACTGATTAAATTAAATTTCTTGGTTTAGTTGATGATGGAAATCAAGAGTCGTATAGTGCATGTTTGAAGTATTCAAATCCTTCTTTTCTAGAGATGTTGTACCATATCAAATGTCTATGTGGGATTAAAAATAAAAAAAATGTCCATGATGTTGGAATTTTTGAGTGATGTATTCACTAAAGCGAACATCCAATAGTATTTTTATGATATGAAAAATGTTGTAAATAAGCTTGGTCTGAATTATAAAAAAATACGTGTGTGTCCCAATGATTTTATGATTTATTAGAGAAAGGATTCAAGTAGACATGATTGCAAAAAATGCTCTTCTTCTAAATGGTAGACAATGGGTGATGTTAGATTTCAGAATCAACTTAATACCATGAATAAGAAGAAAAGAAGACACCTTCAATGGGTTTTCATTACATTCCATTAAAAAATCAATTACAATGATTATTCATGTCATCTAAACCCACTGAGCACATAAAGTCTCATTTTATAGATAATAACAATGATAGGTTAATGTGATATCCACAAGATTCATAATCTTGGTAAGCATTTTATTCATTACATACATATTTTTCAGATGATCCTTTGAATGTTATATTGGGATTGTATGTCGATGGATTCATCCCATTTGGGACTTTGAGTAAAAATTATAGAATTTTTCTATTTGTTTTGGTCCCTTATAATCTGCCTCTGTGGATGTGTATACAACAAACATATTTTGTCATTTAGATGATTATTCCTAGAAAACAATTTTCTGGTAATGATATTGATGTATACTTAAGGAATTTAATTGATGAATTATAGGAGTTATGGATAAATAGTGTTGATACATATGATGTTTCTTAAAAAACAATGCTTAAAAGGAATGCTGGTTTAATGTTGACCATAAGTGAATTCCCTGGACATGGGAATTTATCTGGTGGGAACACATACATGGGTTTAAATTTTCATATTTGTATCATTGATTTTGATCCCAAATGGATAGCTCATAGTAGAAAATGGTGCTTCTTATTCCATTGAAGAAATCTCGATACATCTCACAGATTTCAGCTGAACAGATCAAAATTTAAGGATTTCATTGATCTTAGACCACCTCCAAAGTTGTTAACTAGTTTTGAAATTTTGGCATAAGATGAATATTTTGAAACAGAATTTTGGAAGGTTCATCATTTGAATGATATTGGGAAATAAAATTTAAGTGCATCATCAAGTGAAATTGGAACACAATGCTGGAATAAAAAAAGTATATTCTTAAAAATTCAATATTGAGAATTTAAATTGTTATGGCCTAATCATGATGTTATAAAAATTAAAAATAATTTGTGACATTTTGATCTTACCATTTTTTAATGAGCATGAAAATTGGAAGGATCATATCAATGCTCAGATATACATACATGTAATGAACATAAAATGGGATCTATGGCCAGATGAGAATGAAAAGTTTACTCTGGAAATTTTTGAAATGGAAAATAAGGATAATGATACATTCCATCAAATTTTAAATCATGTGAAGGTATCTGATGGTTATTCATATAATATCTTGATGTATGTTGACTTATATAATATTAGGTTACATGGGTTGAAAATTCATGATTAAAATATTTTTTTACAGTAGTTACTACCATTGGAATTGCGCAAATTATTACCTAAAAAATTTACTGTTGTTGTACTCCAATTATGCACACTTTTCAGAAAACTATGTGAGAAATCTCTACATTCATTTGAGGATGAAAACCTTCAGGAGAGGTATTTATTAACACTTTCTGAAATATAGATGATCTTTCCTCCATCATTTTTTACTATCATGATGCATTTAACTATGTATTTGGTTGAGGAAGCTAAATTAGTTGGCCTAGTACAATATCGATGGATGTATCCAATTGAAAAGTACTATATTTATATGTTATTTAGTTAATTAAAAAATTATTTAAATTTAATTAAATTCATAACTATGTTTTCTAATTTTATATCAAATATATCTTGGATATTTGAAATCATAAATGAGAAATAAATCTCAACCAGAAGGCTCTATCGCTAAAGGCTATTTAAAGGTGGAGTGTCTTACCATTTTTTCTAGATACTTGGATGATATTGTATAAATTTTTAATCAATTTGTATGTATTTATGAGACATCGACTCAATATCAAATACATAAGAAATCAAAAATATTTCCTACTATTGGTCGATCAGTTGGTAGGACCTCAAATGTTGCACTGACGGAAATGGAATTATTACAGGCACATAGATATGTGTTAATGAATAGTGAAATTGCATATCTATTTATTGATGAGTTTAGGATACAAAAAAATATATGAATAATATGTGGAACACTAAATGAGAAATATATAATGAAATATGATAATAAATATCTTGTAGAATGTTTTTCATGACGTGTAAATTCATAAACATTTCAATAAATACAGATATTAGATTGACACAAATATTTTTAAAATTTAATAATTTATTTTTTAGATTATGAATAATAATACTCAAGAAAATTTGCCATAATATTTGATGTTTCTTTCTTGAGGTCCTCTAAAACAAGTTATAATGATCTATACTTACAACATGAATGGCTTTAGATTTCATGAAGTCAATCAAGAAGAGGGTTTGAAAACATCGAATAGTGGTATATTTACAATTTTTTGAAGTGGGATACTATGGAATGATGACTGATATTCTTTAATTAAATTACCACATGCATTTCTTAGTTGTTTTATTCCAAATAAATTAGGTCTATATTATTAGAGGGGTTAAAAGAGATTCTTTGCAATTTACAACTGTGAACTTCTCTCGCTTATTGGACATTGGTGATCATAAACTTCATGTTATGTATATCTTATCATCCTAGGTGAAAATTTTATATTATGTGAATGATTTTGTTGATGAAAGGTGTAGTGTAGTTTCTCACATAAAACAAATATATTTGTATGATATGGTTGATTAAGTATAAGATTTTACCTCTGACATTAAATCTCATCAACATCACAAAGCATAGTTATTTTTCCATTGTGATATTGAAAAGATTAGCCATGTAAGGATTGATAAAGAGGATGAAATAATGGATCTAGAAACCCACATGATTGAATAGGAAAATGATTGTATGTATAGTTCATCATTCATTTAGAAACCACTTATTTCTTTTGTGTAGTCGTTAATTATCATGTTATGTATATTTTGTTTGTTAGTACTGTGCATATGTTATCATTTTTATTTTTATTTTCTTGATAAATTTTTTGTAATATATGATCTAAACTTACTTTTATTTTATTAAATGACAAGAAAACCATGGAGGAAACATTATACTTTATGGAATCTGACCAGAGAGAAGATAGTTGTCCCATTTGATTCATATGGGGTCCCTACAGATAATGTCATGAGATAACTTGGACCAATTGTAGGATAGCTATCTGTGATGCCAGTTTCCCTTCCTATTATGTATGATGATTGGAGGAAGATATATGCTTTGTAGAATGCGTTGAATGATTTATATCAAAAGATGACTGGATATTTCCACAATGGTATTGCATCGAATTGTGGTGAGAAGGTAAATCCCAAAAATTCAAAATCATTTAGTTTGAAAACATGTATTGTTTTTATGTTTAAATATAAATATACTATAATATTTAAGTTTCAATATAATGTTCTTACATGTGGTATCAAGAAATATATATCGATGTGGAGAGGGTGATGAGTTGTGTTCATCATTAGACATTGATTTGTAGTATTGTTGATTTGTTGGACAAATATAATGACATTCGGTTCATATATGTATCATGTGTGGCACATAGTCTCCCCTAAACATTTTCATGACCTAACATTTTCTTGATTTCTCATGTTTTCTTTTATGCATTATGATCCCAGTCTTCCAAATATACAAGTAATTTACAATCCATATGTTGTATTAATGGTTATTTGTATTTAGGAATCATATAATAATGCTCATCTTATCCTCTCCTATCAAATTGTTTGATAGATCAGCATTATCTGGTGTTGAATTCAACCTCAATCAAGTGTGTTGTATATCACTTAGTTAGTCTAGGAATATTTATTAATTCTTTTGACATTTATCTCCTCTCTAGATTCATAATTTTTGGGCAGCTAAATTCACAATATTAATAGGGAATTAATATATCTATATAATTTCTCTTGATATAGATAGAAAAATGCATTGATATTGGTATATTCAGTTATCCATGGTATTTGGTATGTGGTCTATATCATTTCCTTTAGTGTCTTGATGGTTTATCAATTGTGTTACTATGATTTCTAGTGGGACTTCAATAGAGTGACTTGTGTATTTGATGTTTAATTTGTTGAACATAGTTCATTTGGATTAGTATCCCTTGTTTATTATGTTTTCCATGTTAAGGAACATAAACCTCAAATTTGAACCGCACATAATGGTGTAATCCTTGAATGACATATTAAATTGGTTTTTCTATAATTTAACAACCTTATAAGTGTATTGTTTTTTAAAATATCGAAGTTATGTTCAAATGAATTGTGGGAGGATGTGACAACCCCCTAGGTATGCTTAGTGACCCAAACATCTATTGGGTGGTTATGGTCAAAGTCTTATTGAGGTGAATAGATGTTATCTTACGCAATGCAGACTAGCATGGCCTACCACATACCTTTTAATGTATGGTGTTAACTACCATGGGTAGTCCACATAGACCTGTTACTTTTATTCAATTCTCAGAAACCATTATTTATGGAATGGGCTACCTAATTAATTAAATGAAAAGGTATGAGTTATGGATTGATTACTACATGTACCTTATGAATTTATAATTGAAATGTCTTATGGGGGTGAACCCTATTAAATCCACCTGATTTATAAAATGGAACATCTCTACACATGGAATCATTAGTATTTGAAACTTAAATAAAATAAATTTATTAATTAAACCTTAAAAGACACTTGTTTTCCTCTTTTCAGAATACTAGGGATGGGCTCATATGTTGTTGATACTTTGTACGTCAGGGGTGATACATGTTATATCATGGCTAATCACAATGCTCGGGTTACTTAGCTTCATATGAGTAACACCGGTTCCTAAGGGGAAACACATGGATGGGATCAGTGGAAATATTATTACACCATGAAATGAGTGATACTCAGAATAGTGTGTATGGATTTTAAAGTGATTTTTCTTATAAATTTTTTGGATTCCTTATATTTTTTTGGATGTAAGATATATGTGTATGTGAAATTGGAATAGATTTTTTTGGGCACTGGTACTGGGGAAATAGAATCAGTAGTGTTTTTTTGTAAATCTAGCTTTATCAGTGGTATAAAACACCACTAAGTAAATGTATCATATTTAGAGGAGGTTAAAACCACTGATAAAATTTGGTATTTAACTGTAGGTGGTTCTTAAACCTACTACTAAATACAATAATTTAGCAGCAGTTAAAACCATCGCTACACCTTTTTCATATTCAATAATCATTTCATGGTTTTTATCTTAGATTTAGTGGTGGTTTTCCTAGAGAAAATGAAATTATTTTAGTTGTGGTGTTAACCACTATGAAAAGAAATCATTTTTCAATGGGAGAACCACTACTAAAACCACAAAAAAACTGCCAATAAATGCATTCACTATGCTGCATACCATAAACTGCCTCTAAATTGAATAAAATACCATGTATTGTATACCAACACACAGTTTAGAGGTGGTTTCAAAAAACCGCCTTTATGTGTGGATTTTCCTAAACTGGTTTTTGTTCAAAAAATTTCCCTTCAATGAGTTATTTTAAAACAATAAATATTGTAATAGATTTTTTTGAGATTTATGATGAAAATTTTATATTGTTAAATTTTTTTATTTTTTAATTATGGTATTGGGGAAATTATGATGAATGTGTTAATAGGGATAAAATACAACAACTTAAGGGACTAGGTCTAATATCTAAGAGGTCCTTCCATTAAAATCCTACAATGAATCGGGTAAAGTGATAGAGTAAACCAATGCGTGTTAATTCTAAGATATTGAGGATAGGGTAAACTCATCAGAATTACTCCTATTAAGTGTAAGAGTTAACTAATATAAGTTTCTCCTAAGATAAAGTTGGAATTATCATGTGTAGTTAATTACATGAAGAATGTTTGATACCTCATGAAAATAGTATGATTTTCTCTGCTTTCATGGGTTTTTATTAAAAATATTTGTATTTAATGAAAAGAAGTTGATATTATAAAAAGGGTAATTTCAATCCTTCATGGGATTAATATTTTATGATTTAAAGGAATATAAGGTGGTGCTAATTTCAACAGATTTTAAAAATAATGTTTTACTTTAAAAATATTCATGAATTCCCAATAAAAGTTTAGAACTATTTTATTCCCTTTTATTCTTTTAGGGAAAAATTTTATTAGATATTTTTTGACAGATATGCTAATTTGTTATTTAAATAAATGTTTTTGTATTTAATGTAAATACATGATTAAAATGTCATTACTAGGTTTTTTCAAAGGATGTATAAGGAAAAACTTTTTTAAAAAACCAAACTGGTCAATTTTATCTCCCCCTAGTTCTCAAATGTTTTTTAAGGATATGTGTGAGTAAGATCATATATACTGGTTGCAAGGACTAACATTTTTTGGTGTAAGTGGCTATTGGAAACCATGATAAAATTATATTTGAAATGAGAAAAATTGTTTTTTATATGTAATTTTTTTTAATTCCCTAAATCTATAAACCTAAGTGATTATAAGTAATTTAATAAATCTACCATATATAATGATGGAAATATCTATTTATAAAATAAAAAAAATTTGTTTTAAAACCAGATTCAAGAGAATGTTTCTGGGAATTTAGATCTAAGATTCATCTTAAATTTTCTCATCTTGTCAACTTAGGTGTATCTTTTATCTACAATTCAACAACACATTAGATCAGTGTAAAAAAATTATATTCTGCAACATCATAGTTTTAATACAACTGGATACCTCAAAAAAATTTCATAATTTCCATTTCATTGAATAGGTTACAATAATTATTTTATGAAATTAAAACTAGATAAATGGGAAAATTTGTAGCCCTGTTTAACAAGAAAAAGACAAAAACATTTTATTTGAAAATAACTTCAACCCCACGGGTTGTTTATCATGGATTCTTAACATAATTATTTGTGTTATTTAGGATCCAAAATGTGGAACTGGTATTTCACCATCATTGAACTAGGCCAAGACATTTATATGTTTCTCCTTTTTCTTCAAATTCAATCGGTGATGTTTGTGTGGGACTACTTTCATCAATAACTAGTTAATTGAACTATGTTTTAACTTCTTAGTCAAGATAATAATTACATGATTAATTCTGAATCCAATATCACTAGTACACTCCATATTTAAAGCATAGTGTCTATAACAACCCTAACCCTAGTATCTTGGAGATAGTTACATACATTATTACATTTTCATAAATATAAGTTTCAAATCCCAAAAAAAATAATTGTTTATAAGTTTTGTAAAATGATATTACATACATGATATCCATATGACATTGAGAAAAGAAAATAAATCATAATAAAAGTTAAATATCAGCATCATTGAATCTCATTATAGGAATTAATCTTTATATCATAAGGAAAGGAAACAAAATAATGGTGTGATAAATTCTTTAGTAAGGATTAGGTAGAGCAGAAGCTATCATGAATCAATAATCATGATCAACATTCTGTGGTAAATAACTGAACACCCATTCCATTTAAATAACTAGATAAGGCATAATAAATAAATTGACAATAAAACGGATCCATAAATTTTTTATAGTGGAAATCTAGTCAATAATAATAATAATTTATTTCTCAATGAATTAAATTCTAAAATATTTTATTCCATATTTCTTAGGGACATGGAACCTTTAACATGAAGACATTTTACTAGACCGTTAAAAATGTACCTTGTAGAAACTCATCTCATTTGGGAAACTAATTCGTATCATGAGACTGCTCATGCATCGATGGAATTACTTTAAATTGTCCCAAAACCATATCATACAAGTACAAATCATTAACCATATATCAAATAATTATATTTATATAATAAACAATGTGCGTCATCAAATATCCATATTGATTAAATGATATATATTTTAAATATTTCACAATATAATCTAATAACTTTTAAAGAAAATAATTTACATAAAAATGGTATAAATTTTAGGAAATAATAATATCCATTAAACATTAATATGTATATTTAAGAGAAATTTAATTTACAAGGAAAATTTATTATAATAATGTGAGTTTTTAGAGAAAGTTAAGAATCACAAGAGGAGGTGAGATTATATAATAACTTTTACCACATTGTAATTTTCAATTAAAATCCCCTGTAATGAGATAATTAAAATTAAAAGATAAATTAACATTACTAATAAATTATTCATGATATTATGGGTCAAATTGGAAATACAAACACCATATAAAATTTAATTGGAGAATAATTACAAACATGCCTCAATAAAATGTAAATTAAGATGAAATCCATTACCGTACACTCTTTTTGGTTAGATTCTATTTTAATTGATGTATAATTGTTTTATGAATGCGATTATAAAAACTAGAACCATATTAATATTTATAATATCATATATTATTCTTTTATAATATCTTATTTCTTATTTATTAATAATATTTAATTATTTTCATCATTTTGTGTCTTACTTCCCTTGTTTTTCAAGTATGTTTTGACTTTTTATTTCTTTTTACTATGACATTGATCGTGATTTTATCATATGATGAAGGTAAAACATGATTTAAATATCATACATATGATATTAATATATTTATTTATTGTAATCCATAAAATATACTAATAATAATTTGAATGTATCATTCATGGAAACAGTAGGTCGTATGTACGCATGAACATTGCTTCCATTTTTTATCATATTAAATAAAAAGTTAAAAAATATATATTTATATTATAATTACATTATCATATTTATGTCAAATATATTACATATGTTTGTTAAAATTATCCTTAAAACATTCTGGGTAAAGTGTGAACCGATCACATTGCTTCGTTGGTCGGTAGTCCACTGTAGACACGAACGACATTATCGTATTCACACAAGATGGAAAATATGAAGGTGTGTGTTTTATAATAAAAAAATATTTAATACCTCATTAATATACTAAATATAATATAAAAATATTATGTCTCTCAGAATTACAATCCTTGAATGGTGGTAAGGGAAAAATGAAGGACATCAGTTTGTGAGGCGGTAGTTCACCGTACAACTGAATAATGATTCAGTAAGCCATTTGATTGGTGTTTTGATGTTTCTGGTAATAAAACAAAAATAAAAACATCTCATTATATTTAATAAAAATATATTATTATATATCTATGATGTAATAATAATTTAAGGGGTGGAGGAAGAAATAAAAAAACGTTTTGAGAATAACATTAGTTCTTCTGCATGTATCCTCCATAGGTTTTCACTATTGACTTACAAAGATGAATTTATGGAAAAGATAATTATTATATTATGAGTTTAGGTAATTTGGTTAGTTAATTGTTTAGTTAAAGGTTGAACCTAAGTGGTTTTAGTGTTGTAAATAATGGGGTTACGGAGAGGCCTTTTATAAGTTGTGTGAGTGAAAAACATTTAAATTTTTTAAAAAGGGAACTCCATCCATATTTTTTACATGTAATGTTACTTCAATAATGAATAAACTATATAATATAATGTTTGAGGTCAAAATATGGTTATAAAATGGTTTTGTAAAAATATTTTGGTAATTTTTCCACATAAGTTTAATGTTTGGTCTGTTATAAATTTATTTGTCTCTTAATCGATGTAATTAATTTTAATTGCTTTCAATAAGTATTTTGGCCAAAACATGACATTATAATACATTATATGTTAGGTTTACTAAATAATTCGAATAAATGTTTCCATATTCCATTCACATATGTTTCATAAATTAATCTCAATTAATCTCACAGATGGGAGGAGAAGGTGTGATTTTAAATTGTAAATGTTGAGAAGTTTACTTTGTTTTTATATCTAAATTCAATATAGAAATGATTAAAATAACCTATATTGGATTTTTTTATGTATAATTTATATATTTTAACTATAAAACTAATTAAAAATATAATTTATCATTATAAATTATTTATATGAAAATTATGTTTTCAATTAAAATTCATTATTTTCACTATTAATCAAAAAATTAAACATCTTATAAAAATAAAAAAAATCCATGCTAATATAATTTATATAATTTTATGACAAAAAATAATTTCATTTAAAAGAATATTTATAATATTTCCAAAATTTGGATATGAAATAATTGCTCCATTAAAAGTATACAAAATTGTGATTTGAAACATACAACACTTTATCCCTTAAATATGATCTGTTCTTATATTATTCCCATAAAATTAATTTTAGGAATTTCCATGCATTATATTTAATTTTTAATATTTAAATTTTCTTTAATATCATTTAAAAATATTAATTATTTTAATTTATTAGAATAAAATTACTCCGGGAACATAAAAATTATTTTTAATAGATATATTTCCTTTATATTTAGTTGGTTTTTAGTTTTATTTATAATTAAATGGTAACCAAAAAATTAAATCATGAATTTTTATTATTTCTTAAATCATATTCATAAACATCAATTTATCTTCTAGGAGATTGTTTTCATTTAAATAAAAATATTAATAGTATTCGGTAAAACTCAATCTATCATGTAGCACACACCCTCAAATAAAGTCATTGTAGTGTGTAATATAATATATCCATGAAATTAAACTTATAATAAAAGTATTATATTTTATTTTCATAGGGTGTTACATTCTTCAATATAATAAAAATTTCATCCTAAAAATTTTATGGGTATTACCTTCTAGACTGTTGAGGATAGTTGTTTTCCATAATATCCTTGGGTTACCATGTTTCTTCCCCTATTTTTTCATTCTTCTTGAGTTACTTTAACTTATTATTCATCTAATTCCTGCAAAAGTTCTCTCTAGTATTGTGAATATGTATGGGTTCTTAATAATATGATATATTTTTTTATAACTCTTTTTCTTTATAGTTGAGCACATGCATTGGGTCTGGTATGTACTTTCTTAGTAAATATATATGGTACATGTTGTGTACTTTTGATATGTTTGGAGTAATTGAAAAATGAAAAGAAAATACTCCAATTATCTAATAAAATTCAAAGTATCTTATGTGCCTGGGGCTCAACTTTACTTTCTTATTGAACCTTATAACATCCTTTCATGGATATAATTTCAATGAAACATAAAGTCCCACTTATAATTCAAATATTTTTTATAATTATCATCATAAATATTTTCTATACATTGATATACTTTTATGTGATACAAAATATAATTTACCATAATTATTATATCTTCATCAAGTTCTATACCAACAAGTTTCCTTTCACATATTTTATCCCAATATGTTGGAGTATGAAATCTCATTCCATATTATTCTTCATACGATGCCATTTTAATACTTGAATAGAAACTATTGTTATAGGAAAATACACCAATGTTAAATATTGATCCCATAAACAATTAATATTGAGAGAGAATGTCCTCATCATGCATTCCATTTTTTTAATTGTTCTTTCAGACCATACATTGATTTGAGGGTTGTAGGTATTTCTCAATTTAAGTTACGTATCAAGAGTTTTCTAAAGACTCATATCGTTTTGATATAAAAATAGGATATATATCCAAACAAATTGAATGATGTGATCCATTAAGTCTTAAAACTTCATTAATATAGATAATTGTGAGGTTATTAAGGGAAATATTCCCTTATATAATTAAAATGTGTAGATTTTGTTAGGTAATCAATGATGGACCATATTTCTTAATTCATTTTATGAGTCTTCAGTAGTACCCTGAAACATTACATAGTAATTTCATCCAACTTACACATAATAATAATAAAAGGTTTAATGAGTCCACTAGGATTATTCTTAGAGCTTTCACTTATTGAGAAACCAAACATCTGGACACATAATCAGTAATTTCCTACTTATTTTTATACCATAAAAATGTTCCTTCTAATCCCTATACATCTTTGTGGTACAAGGGTGTATTGAGAAATTTGAGCTATGAGAATCATCCAAAAATTCCATTTTTAGATCAGGTATAAATAGAATTCATAATATCATTCCAAATCATAGAACACCATCTTCACAAATTAAGTCCTTTAGTTTCCTATCATTCACGACTTTAATTTTCTTCGGAAATATCTCGACATCAAATTGGGACTTATTTATCTTCTATAATAAATATGGTATTTCAATAATTTGATAAATTATTAATGTATCCCCTTCCTTAGGAACTCCTATATTTATATTTAATAGATCCTTGAACATATAATCCCTCTAAATCCACATTTGTGTCAGATCTCTATTATCCATCTTACTTAGTGCATCTTTTAACATATTTTATTTTACTAGGTTGTAGTGTACTGAGAAATCATAATCTTTTCATATCTTGAGCCATATAATTTGTCTAATATTGAGATCATTCAATGAAAATATATATTTCATGATTTTGTGATACGTATATTTCTCTCATCTTTCACTAAAAACCTAATATCTCCATATCTTCAATGTGAATATTACAACATCCAAATCATGATCATGGGTTGGATTGTTCTTTTAGTGAGTATTCAATTTTATTGATGCATATACAAATTCTTTTTCATTTTTCATTAGCACACAACGAAGTCCCTTATTCAATTCATCGTTGTATATATAAAAAACCATCACTCCCTAGTTGTAGAGTCAAAATATGGTCATTAACCAATCTCATCATTACATCATCAAAACATTATTTGCATTCATGTTTCAAAACAAAAATAACCCCTTTAATAGAAATATTGGTTAATGAGTTATCCAATTGAGGAAGATTCTAAATGAATCTCCAATTGTAACTTACCAAACCAATGAAAGTACGTACCTCAGTTATGTTTGTAGGTGTAGGTTGTTCTATGATTTCCTTTTTCTTTGTAAGACCAAATTAGATTAATTATTTTGAGAAAATATTTCCATGAAAACAAACTCCTTTATTCCAGAACTCGTACTTACTAAATTTACAATAAAAATATTTCATTGTAAGTTTCATAAAAATTATCTGAAATTTATTTCTATCGTCATCATAGATTTTAGAATTTACCAAAATATAATCAATGAAAATTACATAAAAAAACATCAATTTATTATTTGAATAATTTGTTGATTAGATCTATAAAAATATTGGGTGCATTAGAAAATCCAAGTGTAATTATTATAAACTTGTAATGTCCATACATAATCTAAAAATATGTCATTATATTTTTTTCAATCATTAATCACAATTGGATATTCCCAAAACAATGGTAAATATTTGATAACAATTAGGGTCCGTGAAGTTGATTGAATAATTCATCAATGTGAGGTTGAGGATACATGTTCTTTATCAAAATAGATTTAATTTTTCTGTCATTAAGGAATAGACTTATAGATCCACTTTATTCTAAATAAATAAAATAGGGACTCTCAATAGAGAAATACTAGGGTAAATAAATCTCATGTTAGACAACTCTTATAGATTTAAATTCAACTCCACTATTTCCATAGTGGACATTATATTGGTTCTATTTTATATTGGTCTTACATCTGGGATTAAATTAATGGAAAACTAAACATCGCTCTCTAGGGGGTGTCCTGGATATTTCTAAGTAAATACATCAATTTATTTATAAAAAATGGTACACCCTCAATTTGAAGTTGTCCTTATTCATCCCAATATGTTATTTTATCTTCCTCCTTATGAATTCCATTCACTAGATCTATAAAGGGTGGATATAGATAAAAATCCGATGATGAATTTTCTACTCTAAGAATAATGAACTCTATATCATCCTAAAAAAACAAAATTTCTTTCATCGTGCGATAAATTTTCAAATATTATTTTGAAATATTTTACTTACCGAATATTATATAAAATTCAATAATTTGAATAATGATAATGTTAGAAAATAAATAATTTTTTTGTGTTATAATTGGAACTTCCTAACACATATTTATTACAATGATACTTCTCTGAGGAATTTTGACAGAAAAATTCCGTACTAAATAAAAAGGTAAATGTTTAATTTTCATGAAAATATGGGTAAGTATAAAAGAGTGAAATTTTCTGGAATCAAATAACAAATTTTATTAATTTAAAGATAGGATTATTTTATATACCACTACATCATGGGGTACATCTACCTTAGCTATAGTGATCACATAAACTTTTCCATCTCCCAATAGGCTCTTCTTTGGTAGATTTACGTGATCCTTGGGGAATTAATTTGAATAGTTTCAAATATCCTTGTAATTATAACACTTAATAATGGTTTTTCCTTCTTCCCCTCATATTATATAACTTGATAACCCTTTCCCCCACACTTATAAAAAAATATCACTCTCATCAATAAATTACTATGTTGATCCCTTACATAGTTCTCATATGTTGGGAATTTCTTCATCCACCTCTTCTTTCCTGATGTATTTTTATTTTCATGGTGTTAGGATGACCTATTGTTCCATGGTTTCCATTTAATATGTAATATTTATAAAATCAATTTTAGTTTTTTATGGAAGAAAATTCTAATTCAATTTGTGAAATAAAAGTTTAAGAGAATAGAACAATATAATGACATGGATTAATTCCGTCAAAGAAATATTCAGCATTGTACTCTATGTTGCATATGTAATTTAAACCATACCTACACAACCTTTTAAAGGAATGTTGAAGACTACAACACTTAAAAATTTATATTTAAGATGGGTGATATTTTCTTTATTTAAATTTTTTTCTCACTCAAGAAATATTTATTGAAAAATGTCTAGTTAATATGCCTTTATTCAATTAGAATTATATCTTATTTCTCCCTATTATTCTACATCAACATCCACCGTTGATCAAGATCACATTATAGAAAATACACCACAAATTTAACCGTTTTCGTGTCACTAAATCCCACGTCAATAAATATGTTCTATATAGAATTAATACATTTCTTAGATACAATTATATTAGTAGTACCACTAAATGATGGGAGATTCTATTGCATAAAGTGATCCACTATAGGATATTCTCACTATGGAATTGATTGCTTCTTCCTGTCATGGTTATTTGTCATAACCTGATTAAGATTCCCTTTGAAATCCAAAATTTCTTCTATTACAATACTGGATGAATTGTTTTCCTGAGAAAGGAAATAACTAAATTGACCATGATTATTAATATAATTCCTCTTTCCAAGAACTATTTCTAATCAATAGAATATTGTATTTTAGATTATATCATTATGAAACATAATGTATAATCCCAAAACTAATGAAATACATAACACCGTCTGAAAAAATTATTCCAATATAATCTCATAATCATAAACATTGTATCTTTGGGATTTTATTATTTACTTATCCTCAATTTCTATCTTAGGTTCATGTTCCTAATATATGTATTACAAAATTTAGTATCCAAGGTGGATACTTAACTAATCTGATACCAATTGTAATGACTTTCACCCTAGAAGACTAGATTTGGTTCCTTACTTTTTTACATTGGCATAGATATAATATTTAAATCCCAATGTAACCAGTAGTTTAATATATTTTGAAAATAAAATTATATAAATGATACCCATATTACATACGGTAAAAAATAAAGCATAACTAATATAAAATATCAGCATCCCTGAAACTCATTTAAAGAATTAATCATCATATCTTGGGGAATGAAAAACATATAAGGTCATTCCAAAAACATCATTAAGGGTAAAGACAAGTGTAATCTTTCATGAATCAATAATAATAATCCACCCGATAAGGTATATAACAGTACACACATACCATTTAAATATTTGAATAAGGCATAATCCATAAATTGAGAATTAAATGCTTCTGTATATTTATTGAGAGTAATAATATCATTGAAAATAATAATATGTAAATTCTCAATGAATTATATACTTAAATATTGGACTCCACATTTCTCAAGAACATGGAACATTTATAGTGAGGACCATTGACAAGATGGTTTAAAACATACCGGGTAGAGACCCATCTAATTTTTTAAAGTAATTAATTTCATGAGACTACCGATTTATTGAGTGTATTAATTTAAATGGTTCCCAACCCATTTCATACCAATCCGAAACATTCCTCATATGTCTAATAAATTTATTTAAATCCTAAATAATTCACCATATCAAATATCTCTCTTGAGTAGAGTATATGGATTTATCAGTATTTCCATAGATAATAAAATATATATCGAAGTACACACCATATGTTATAATTTTAAATAGTTTATAAAATAAATGAATACATTAAAAAAGAATACACATATTTAATCTAAATTTAATTACTAATGAAAAATGATTACTGTAATGTGATTCTTTAATAGGAAGTTAAAAAACCTAACAGAAAGTGAGATTGTATAATAACTTATACCACATGGTAATTTCCATGTCAAATCCCCTGGGATGAGATAATTTAAATTGAAAAATAAAACTCTTTGAAGAATAAATTATTCGTGTTATTAAATTTCCAATGGGAAGTATATACACCACAAAAAATTTAATTGGTTCATATTCATAAATAAGTCTTAATGAAATGTAAATTGAGGTGAAATCCCTTACTATATTCTTCCTTTTGGTTGGATTCTCTTTATCCTCATACATAATTTTTTTATTAAATTTTATTAAATTACACCATTACTATATTAATTTTGTTTAATAACCTATTTTATTCTTTTATAACATCTTATTACCCTTTAATTAATAATCTCTCATTATTTTCCACATTTCGGGTGTTAATTTCCTAGTCTTTCATGTAGGTTTGGACTTGTATTTTCTTTGTTCTATTTACATAGATCATGATTTTATATGGTCAAAAATGTACAAAATGATCTAAATATAATATATATTTAGTATATATGTATTTAAAATTAGTCAAAAAAATTACTAATAGGAAATTAAATTCATCATTCATGGAGAAGGTAGGTCATACATAGACATGACACTATTTCCATTTTCTTATCATATTAAATAAAGAAAATAAAATGATATATATGTATATTATAATTAAATTCTCATATATATGTCATATATATTACATATGTTTATTAATATCATCTTAATACATTCCATGTAATGTGTGAATGGATCACATCGCTTAATGAGGCGGTAGTCCACTGTACATACGAACGACACTATCGTATTCCCACAAAATGGAAAGCATGAAGGTAAGTATTATATAACGATTAAATAATCATGACTACATAATAAATATATTAAATAGAATATAAAAATTATATATATCATTATTCCAAACCTTGAAATGTTGTAATTGAAAAAGTGAACAACATCATTTCGTGAGGCGGTAGTCCGTTGTACCCATGAATAATTATTTTGTTACCCATTTGATAGAATTTTTTGAAGTTAAAGGTTGTACCATTAACATAAAAAAATATTCATATATTTAATATAATAAATCTATTATATAATCTGTATAAATAAATTATCGGTGTGGATGATGAAATAATATAAAAATACATTTACAAAAACATTGCATCTCTATTAGGTATCCCCATTATATTTTCACTAATACCTTCCTAAGATGGATGTCATCTATAGAAACTGATTCTTGGAAGAGGGGATGGAATTTGGGGGTTAATTTGGTATGTAATTTCGGAACCTATTTGGTTTGAGAGGTTTTAAAAAGGGGAACGGGGCAGCCATTTATAAGTGGGGTGAGTGGAAAACTTGTAAATTTTTTAAAGAGGGAATTCAAATCAATTTTGTCCATATTTATTGACAAAAAAATTCCAAAAACCATATAATATATGGTATAAAGTCACAATATTTCCATAAAATGGGGTTTCTACCATTTTAGTGTTCATTTTCCCCCTTAATATGAATGTTTATTGCTTTAATAAACCTGTTTTTTCTTAATCATTATAATTAATTATAAATAAATTCACTATTAATTTGAATAGTAAATAAATTTTAACTTATTAGGAATTTAAAATTATTATAATTATCAATTTTGAATCCATTTAACAAAATTCAAATAACAAAAGTGGTATAAATTAATTTAAAAATAATCATACAGTCTAAGCGAAAAGATAGGTTATTAAAGTGGAATTTTTCAAAAGTTTTCTTAATTTTTATAACAATATTCCATATAAAAATGATTCCAATGAAATAAATTGTATTAATTGATGTATATTTTATCTATTTTACATTATAACTAATTCTATATATATTTTAACATCATAATTTATTTTGACAAAAAGTTAGTTTTCAATTAATTTTTTTTTTCACTATTCAATAAAACATGAAACATAAAAAGAATATCACTAAGATAATATAGACATTTTTTATCCAAAAATGAAGTTTCTTTGATCAAATAAAAATTATGAAAGTGTTAAATTTTGATTTTAAAACATGTTCACCATTACACATTGGTAAAACTATAATTAAAAAATACATCATTCTATGTTTAAAATTGGATTTGTTATTATCTTTTACCTATAAAATCCATTAAATGAATTTAAAAAATGATTTAATATATAATATATAAATTTCATTAATATCATTATCTTATAGTAATTAATTTAAATTATTAGGATAAAGCTCTTTTCGGCACATAAAAATAGTTTCTCTAAAAAACATTTCCTTTATATTCAATTGGATTTAAATTTTAATTATAATTACCTAGTAACCACTGAATTCAAACATATATTATCATAAGTTAATAAATCTTTTTCATACAAATCAATTTAATTACTAGCTTATAATTTTCATTTAAAATAATAATATTAATGGTATTTAGTAAAACTCTCTCTCGCATGTGATGAAATCCATCAATGAATGTACTTGTTTATTGTAATAAAAGCTTTCAAAAAATAGAAACTATTATAAAAAGAATATATTTTATTGTATTGGGTTATTACAATATCATCAATTCAAGCACAACACATGATAAACATCAAGATTTTTCGAGATTGGTAAGCTCAAGTGATTTAATATCCAAACTTAGATTCACCATGTTCATCTTCAACAAACCATGTAAATCAAATATATTATTAATAGAGATTTCCAAATCATGTTCATATTTTAGTTAGTATAAATTGGATCTCCAAAATTATGGTTTTTTTCTTCATGGGTGAGCTTAATTGTTACCGTTCTTACACTTGTTGGGGTTTTTAATTGAAGATTCAATTGAAAAAATAACAAATGATTATAGAATAATGATCATTTAATAATCATTAAAATGTATTTTAAAGACATACATAAATTGATTGAATAATTACGATACTATTTTATTAAGAATTTTATTAATCCATAAATACATACACTATCACATATCAAGTCATATGTTGGAACATGGAAGTATCACATAGTAAAATAAAAAATCATAAAATTCAAAAGATAACATAAAAAATATATGGTAAAATAAAAAGAAGACCAAATATAAAATTAGAATACTTATGAAAAAACTAGAATAAAAAATATTTAATAATGTATATAAATAAACATCCTACGATACTTATTGAATAAAATAAAATGCTTCCAATGATAATAAAATAACATTCTATGGAAAAGAATTTAAAATAAATTGAAAATAAAAAATATAAAAAATATTAATTTATGAATTTATAAACATCTCAAAATATTATATTTTATAAAATAAATTATCTGATACAATCATGTAGCTTTATAATTAAATCCATCACCTAAAATATAAAAAAAATAATGAATTACTATGATAATTAAAAAACAAAAATAAGAAGTTTTTTACATTAAATAATATAAAAAAACTATATAA
This sequence comes from Viscum album, assembly GCA_963277665.1. Taxonomy (NCBI): domain Eukaryota; kingdom Viridiplantae; phylum Streptophyta; class Magnoliopsida; order Santalales; family Viscaceae; genus Viscum; species Viscum album. The sequence continues at coordinate 198,199,512 of OY728137.1, read as the reverse complement.
TATTTAAATCAATTAAGACAATTATAATTATTTTAATCAATAAATCCATGGAATTAAATTTTCAATAAAATATGACTAAAACCATTATATTCCCAATTAAAGAAAATTTTTAATGTAAAAAATGATTAAATCCCAATTATTAACCAGTTTTGATGCAGAACAAATGTATCAAATAAAGGATAAATCAGAGGATAGTTATATTATTTTACATAATAAGGAGAACCGAATTCAAAGAGTCTATGGGATAAACTTTAAACTTTCAGAAGTAAAACACGAACAAATAAGCTATTTTTTTGAGATGGAAATTGAGTCAGTGCAACAAAGTGTTAAGGAAACCGATGACTCAATTTACATACGAACCACAAAGGTCAGGTAGGATTCTTTAGGATTTCTTGGGATATGATTTTTAAATGGATAATTTTTATCAAGTTATGATAATTAGTGATTAACCTACCACCTATAAATATTTTATTTATTTATTTGTCTCTAAGAGATGGATAAAATACATTGAATATAAAATAAAGTACATGTATACTAACCAAGTTTGAAACAATATTGATAAACATGAAGGGGTGATACACATTTGAAGCTACTCGGTTTTCTATAATAAAAATTACATATATGTTAGAGTATTTTCCTATAAATCAACCTTAATTGAATTTTGATACAAATAGTGTCATTGTATTTATTATGAATATATAATTTAACCATCTATAATACTAAATAATATTCTAATATATATTTCCATTACATTACATTATGATTTTCAAATATATAAAATAGTTTTCAAAAAGGTATCACATTAAAAAAATTATTCATTAAAATATATATGATATAACCATAAGTTTTTAATTTTTCAAATGAGTATATAAGATATTTAATGTATTATAATTTTTTTAGGCATGGATGAAATCATATTAAAGATATAAAATCTGGTATGATGTTTTAGTCAAATAGTTTGTTTCTAGAAATAATATGGATTGTTACTATGTATACAAAAATATTATACGTATTGCAGTTGTATTTATGATATTATAAAATGATAACATAATACTTATTAGAAATGATAATCTTAATTTACATTATATAATGATATGGTTTAGAAATTACTTCCAGATGGAAACATTGGTAAAGTAGGATGTATATTTGGTATGAATATATATATAGTGATAGATCTAGGAGGTTTCACAGATTGTGTAATAAAATGTATCTTGTTACTATTTCAATTTTTTTTGGCATTCATATCTTGAAAACAAGTCATTTAACAATGTTATATGGCATGAATCGTCTGATGATTCATCATCCATCTAATGGTTTATAATGGATTGATAAAATCACTTATTCTTCTTTTATACAATCATTATTTTATTCCATATTGTTTACAAGAATTTATATGTATTACGATTTTAGAATTAAAAATCGTTATATATCTGATCCTATTGAAAGTCACAGGATTATTAACAATTATATCCTAATGTACTTGATAAGAATTATTGATATATCCTGGGTTTTTTTCGGAGAGTAGGATGATATTTCTAGGGATTACACAGATATTGGCTTCAAAACATGAAATGGAGACACGATATCTCATCATTCTTTTTTGTTTTTTCCATGATATGGAGTTATAAGTCGAAATAGTTTTAAACAATAAATCGTAGAAGACTCAATGGTTCTAATAGAGAGAATCACTACATTGTATATTTTAATGGAATTAATATCAAAAATGAATAAATAACTTCACATTTGTAGGTTTAAAGAATAAAATGATTAATTGATATTTAATATCACATCAATTGAACAACTACTCAATATATGAACTCTATTATCAGAGAAGTACTGGTCACATATTTTTCAAGTACTATCTCATTCAATATATCATTGAGAGGGGTGATGTAATGATCTACAAAGTTGATACATAGAAGAATATAGTGCATAAATTAATGAAAACATTACTATATAAAAATAGTTAGGTTCATGTTTATTTGATTAGTATAAGGTATACGGGACTCTGGATGTAATTGTTAAAAAATCCATCATGATATTATAATCAAGGCTATCAATGTTTTTTATTCATTCTCATAGAGTGGAATTTATATTACATGTACTATTAAATGTAAATATCCCCTCAATAAAATACATTAACATATAAATATTAAAATACCATCCGATTGTAATATGGGTTGTGATTATATGAAAAAAATTTCCAGATTGGGGGACTCATGAGATGATAACTGGATTTTGGTAAATTGGAATGAACCAGAAATGTATATCTCCATGAATATAATATAGTTATAAATATGAAAAGGGTGTATCCTTATAATGAATATACTTTACATAAGGTTAGTGATATACCTAGGATACGAATATTCATACTTATTTTCTTATGAAATCCTTCCATCATAGATAATCATGTGTGATTGGGTATTTGGTTTATCATGATGATTGTTTGATCAAAACAATGATGATATTTTTCTATCCAAATTATGTGTTAATTCATATGTCCCTTGATCTGATTAAATATATGAAGTTTAGGTAAATTATTCATGGGGTACCATGAAATGTAATAAAATAATTGGATTAGGGACATGTGATGGGATCATCTTCAAGATGATGTATATGTGATGTAATCATCAACTTGATTAGTATATTGTTTAAAATCATGAATGAATTAGATAGGTTACCCCATATTTACATGTTTCATGTTTACTGTTCAATCAGTTTATAAATAAAAGAAATTATATAGGTATATATTTGATGTATATGGTGCATATTTAAGATTCCATTGGACTAGTTTAAACAATCTTGAATATGGGGGAATCAACTATTATAAAAAATTTTCAAAATTTCAAATAATATATTTAGGCCTAATACCTTTTTCAAAGAACTGCTATTATGTTTTAGTTTACAAGTGGTTCTATTAAGATTCACCATACATGCCATAACCTCAAAAAATAATGAAATATAAAAAATGTATCTATACATTATAATTTTACAAAGATTGGCCCCAATATGGGAAACACACTCCTTACCATGTTAAACTCGCATTTACATAATGATTATCTACTAATATTTGAATCACCAACAAGATTTGGTTTTTAAGGATTATACTAAATCAATTTTCACAAAATGTTTTACATGTTTGGATCACTGTATTACAAATATTAACATCTATACTCATGCAGGTTATTTATACATGTATCCCATGAGTTCATCAATAACATCATCATTTAAATATAGATGAATAACCTATCCAAGGATGTCTCTACACTAATAAATAATGATATACTTCCTCAAAACATGGAGTTTTTTACTTTATAGAATTTTCAATAAATCATGCATGTTACTCAACCTCTATATCTATAAAAAACTTCTTGTTCTTCTTAGAATGTGTTTTTTGTGAATATTTTCACGATACTCCAAGAACTCAACTTCCACTACATGATTAGAGTGACCTCTTACTAGATGGAATTTATCAGGATTATCTTCTTCCCTCAACACTATAATCATGGGTTAATATATATTTTTATATTCACATGAACTGGGCTTCAGCTTCTCAAACATCCTCACTACTGGGTGTTGTAGCTCCTCCACCTTCTTATCATTGCTCAATTGTTTTTATTTCTCTCATATTTCAGGTTCGTTACACCCTATATACCACAGCTCAACACACTCTTTATATTTCATCTTTATCTATGTCTGCATTTTCATTTCCATGGGAATATGAATTAAATCCTACCTATCATATTTAATTGCCACAAATTGAATATCAAGGGATGTTTTCTAACTTCCAACCACGAAGGAAAATTATAAAATATCATGAATGTTATTTCCATGATTTTCGTCATTTAAATCAAAGGATATTTCATTACTAACCATGTTAAATTCTATTCACATGGATATTTATATTTTTATTTTACAATTTAGTATATTCAGATTCATCATCCTCAAAATGACTCCAAATAATCCTAACTTAATTTTTTACAAAAATATAAAAATATATATCCCATAATTTTTTATGTTTCAATCTCTATCAACTATGTAAAATCTTTTGGAAACCAAATATAGGTTCAAACATGAGTATTTATAGTAAAAATTTAATCGCAAAATAATCATTCTGTAGAGACCCAAAGCTTGTCATACAACAACATTACATTACATTTGTGGAATACTTAATACATAAAAAAATAAACAAAACTCAAGGATCGTAATAAATTAGTGTCTTTGGAAACGTGGAATATAAACTTCTAATCATGTTGAAAGATATTTAACAACTCCCATAACCAAAAACCATTCTTTATTTCCTGGGGAAAATAAATCATAGAAAGGGTGAGCTCAAATGCTCAGTAAGGGAAAATATAGAGAACATAAAACAATCCATAAACATTTGAAAGCAAAAACATGAACATGAAATTTAAACATCATAATCTTGAGCAATGACATAAATCGTGGAAGTACGTACGGCATATATCATAATGGAACATCAACCATGATAAAATATAATGGGAAAAAAACATGTAATTGTGGAAACCATTCAGCACATGTTATGATTTCCAATGTAGCCAAGGCATTTCTGCTAAGACCATCTTAGTGGACAAAGTCCCTTTCTGAATCGAGTTCACTCCTCGTTTCTGTCCTGTAATACTGAACCGGATTAACATACCATTCCATCCATGTCTATATCATGAGATATAAATCTTTACCCAATTTATTGGAGGGAGATATAGGTCCCACCCATCTCATAATGAAATAATTCTTACTTCTGCCACAACATAAACATAAATCATTCATCATAACCCAAAGAATAAAAATGGGTTTCATAAACATCATCCCATCATAACATAATCCATATAAAACAAATGGATATCATTTAATCATAAGAAAAGTGAAACCATGTAAATCATAGAGACATTATTCATGAAACATACACATATAAAATAATTTCATGTTATATAGAAAAATGGTTTTGATAAAACACTTGAAATGAATTCTTGAGGAAAATATCCTTTCTTATTCAAAATCAATTTCTTTTCCCAAAATGTCATGAATTTTTAAAAGAAAGATATTTTTTTAAAATAGTCATCAAATATTTTGGGGGAATCTTCATGAAAATAAGGCTTTAAAAAACTGAAAAAAATTTGTTCATGCCGTATAAGTTAAAAATAAAATTTTTCTCGTACTTTTGTCGGAAAAGTCTAAAAGAACCTCGTATGGTAAACAAAAGAAATATTCCTTACATACGATGTGGTAAAAGTAGAAAAGGGTAAAAATGTCTTTAAACATACATGGAAGGAAAGTAACCATTTTATGAAAACATTTTGTGAACATATGGACATGGATAATAAACATAACCCCCAGTAAATACTTATGAATAAACAATCTCGGATAAGAATGAGATTGGAATAATTATCCCTTACCTTAGGTCCGATATGCTTCGTATGGATCCGAAACACCTGTATAATGATTTAAATAATGTAATTGACTTATTAAAGAGTCATATTCATTGTTATGATATCATATATGGTTCACTTATGACTTTATATTACCCATTCCTTTGTAAATTCCATGTTAAGAGCGTTTTGGGTAAAATCGTTTCATTTGTCGTCTGTGTTTTGACTTATAATTATTCATATGATTCCTTAGATCATGATTACATAATTACAGAATATATAACATGATTTATATATAATATACATTCAGAATATACATATATATAATAGATCAATAAATGGAAATAAATACATTGTTCATGGAGACGGTAGGTCATACGTACGCAAGAACGCTGTTTTCGTTTCCTTGTTGAATTGAATGGAAATAAGTATATGAAATACATATATATATATATACATAAATCCAGTATAATTATTATGTCATATGTTTCATTATTACTTATTTTATATACTTTAAAATCATTCTTGAATTGTTAACAAGGAAAATGAATCTCATCGCGTCGTGGAGACGGTAATCCGTACGTACGCACGAGCGATGATATCATTCCCATATTTATTGTATAAAATTGGAGTAAATGATATAATATCTTAGAATCAGTATGATGTTATAATAATAATATTTATTTATTATTTACACCATTATACCCATCCAAGTAAGGTGGTGGTGGAAAAATATATTACACCATGGAATGGAGACTGTATTCCATACGTACGCACGCGCGGTGATTTTGTTTTCCGTAGGATGGATAGATGGTGAAATGGGGTTGTTTAATATTTATAATAAAATATCAGTATATTAGTGAGACCTATTTTATTACAATATAATAAAACAACTAAATAATAGGAGGTTGAAGAAGATATAAATTAGAAAGAATTGGTAACGGATATTAACCCTTCTTCGATATGCCTCCTTGAAACCTCCTCTTAGGGCCCTAATATTTTTCTTTAAATTATAAAAGGACTTATAGGATGTTTCTAGGAATGTTTGGAAGTGAAATGGGCAGGGTTTTGACGAGGTTAAAGGCTCCCAATTGTGTGGGTATAAGAGGGAGGAGGTGAACTTTTATAATGGGGGAGAGGGGCACTTTTGGAAATATAAGAAATATTAGTTTATATTAAATCCCAACCCCTCTAAAATACTTCCAAAATGACTCATATAAAAATATTAGATGATATAGGGTTGTAATACCATTAAAAAATAAAATTTAGACATGTTAGAAATTTATTTTAAACATTATCAACTTGATTTATCCTTATTTAATCAATATAATTTTATTTGTGGTAATAACATTATAAATTATAAATTATAACAAATAATTACTTATTTGTTGTGAATTGTCCATAATTGGATACTTTATAACTTTTTAGACCATATAAATTTAAATTTATAATTTTTAAATATTTTTGTGATTTTTAAACAATTTTATAATATGTTATTTTTATAAAATAACAATAGTGCCAATTTTGACACTATTCATTTATTTGAATTTAAATAAAATATATATAAGATATGTTCGAAATAAAAGCTTTAATAGATTCATAAAAGGTAATATTTATCTATAAAATTAGTGGATAACATTAAATAGTTCATATAATTTTTATTTTATTATTTTTTAAACAATTTATTTGGTTTATCTCCAAATAAAATAATTACTACAACATTTTTGTATAATTATTTAATATACTTATTTGTAGCATAAAAATTAAAACTAAATTTCTATGATAAAGATAAATCTATTACCTTTCACAATAATAATTTAACTCGAATTTATCATCTTAAAATCACAATATTTAAATTGTTATATTTATTAAATTATGAAGGTGACAACTTTGGCATCATTTAAAATAAAAGAATATAAGTGTCATAATCGCTTTTATAAAGCTCCACATGGTCAAATATTCTACCATTGGATTATTATGGTTTAATGTTACATGACCAATAAGTTTTGGTCAGGGTTTTGTGCCTTTTATGGTCACTATTAGTTTAATAAAAACTATATTTTTGATTTTTCACTACATAAACAATTTCTGCATCACTATTGTGTCACAATTAATGATAATTGTTTAATCCCTAAAAATTCAAAATAAATTCATATGATGTAGATAATTATACTAAATTTATGTAGACTATTCATGTTCGATGTTTCATTAAGTTTATCACTAAATTAAAATCATTATACTTATAAGATTTAAGAAAGTGATATGTTGTCACTTTCTTTGGATTTAATAATAATTAAATTATTTTCCTAGAAAAAAGTCCATTAAATGAATCTAATCCGACCATTAGGTGATATGGGTCGACATTTAGTCATCAAAAAGGATTTTGGAAGGTGTTAGGGTAATTTTATTATCTTATATTTACCCTTAATTACCCGATTTACCTTAAACTATGGTAAATAAATTTTACCATAGTTTCTATTCATAATGCCCAAAATTAAAAAGTATCTTATTAACATAATTTGGACTCACTTATTCCAAATATGGAATCCATTTTTCCAAATTCAATACAAAAATTTTGCATAAATTAAATTAAAATTAATCCCCTTATCGAAAGAAAACGGTTTTTTGTTTAAAACATTGCAAACGATTGAATTGATTTAACCTACGAATTCAAGGTAAAATCAGTGATAATGACATAAATTATATTGAATGGTGAAAATATATTCTATTTATACTTTAAACCCATTCAATATTATAATTTAACCATATAAATTATTACCATGAAAAAAGTTGATTTTAATTAAAATATAGCGTGTTTTTACTATTCATTAAAATATGAAAGTTATCAGAAAAATATAAAAACCTTATCCAATGTAAAATTTTATGTCCTGATTCAATATAATAAGTTTATTTTGTAAAATTGAACTTATAAAAATGTAAAAAACTATATTTAATGTGGGTGCGGCATTAAAGGGCGGCAAAAATGCATTTTTTTTGAAAAATACTTATTTTTCCCGAAATATTTATTTTGTTCACATACCATGTTCTGGAAAATGTGTAAGATGAAATACTAATGTTATAACAATTAAAATTTTGTTAATAATATTTATAATGGATTGTTCATAATAATATTATAACCATATATCATTGTTTAGTGAAACCATATATTGCGTACAACACACGCTATCGAGGAAAGTCGCGATTTCGTGTAATGCAAGCCAAGTCAGGGTTGCATGTTGTGCAAGAATCCTTCGTTGTTTCGTATAATAGAATCCAACCATATTTTATTTATACATTTAATATATATATATATACACTCAATGTTCCGTAGAATGACTATTATAAAACGAACATGAAATTGTGTGTAACACAATCTAAGAATAGTGTTGTGTATACTTCAAGCTAATACATTGTGGCGTATAGAACAAGATAATCTTGTTGTATCATAAAACACATGACATCAAATAAATTAAAAATAATACTTATCATAAAATATCGGGTTGTTACATTCTACCCCCCTTAAAATAAATTTCTCCCTCGAAATTCGTCGCGGTTATACATGATTTTCTACATGAAAGTTTCATTTTATGCAACACACATCGTAAAATGAAATACCAAAACTTAACATTAAAAACTAAGTATGAAACGTAACGTTTACCCAAATTAACTAATCACTGGGTTTCCACATAGGAGAACATAGGTGAAAATATGGATATGGAAGAAAAATCTAACAATCAAGTACTAATGGAGGGTGGTATAGGACATGGCTATGAAAAAGACAACAATCACAAAGCCATAAATTTGTGATGATCTAATGTACCATCCGATTCATCGGATATAAGATCACTAGGACAACATTTTTTTTCAATATCATTTCCCTAAAGGTGAAAATTTTTAATTAAAAGAAATACTTTCTTGATTTTGGTACAATATCACCGTTTTTCGTGCTTTGAACAATTTCCACTTCATCTCTTAAAGAAATGAAGTTGAATTTGTTATTCGTGAAGTGTTAATAAGTCATGTGATAGAATGATGGGTCATTCCATCTGTTTCAAACAAAAGGTTAGAAAAAGTTATTAAATATACCTAACTCCATCTATGGTGAGGTTAATCATATATGATTCCAAAAATTAACTTATACTTCATATATCATACCGCTTAATAAAATAAAACTAGTTTCTACTAACCAGGGACATCCTGTAGGCCAACGGTAGGCGATAAAGGCCAGTCGCACTTCGGTTGTGGGTTCAATTCCCAATGCCTTGTCTGATGTGACGGGTTGTAGTCTGTCTTGCAGGTTATCCTTTTTCTAAAACTATTCTATTATAAAATTTCAGAAATAAAAAGTTTTATCCTTAACCAATACTATATGATGTCAATTCCAACAATTAGGCTTATCGAAAATAATTCTGTCTTATTATTAGAAATTTCATCTACCGAGAATTTGAATTCCATCATTTTCCCCCATATATCATAAGATATATCTTTTTGGTCACATTCCAAACATGTGAATACCTTAATCATATATTCTTTGGAAACATGAATTACCATAGAACATTAGCGAAAACATGAATTCTGTCAAAAGTTAACTCATTCCACATACAAAAATCCCAAATAAAATCTATATACTCAAATCATGATATCACATTGTCCTTTGATCAGCCATGAGCTCATGAATACTATCAAATATATTATTTTCTCCTTATCCTTTCATTATGTGCATATCATCTTCTTTACAAAAATATCTGAATAACCTTTCATGGTTACTAGTACCATTCATCATATAATTTCAAATACTTTAGAAAAAAAATAGTTTAAAAATCCTTGGATGATTCTTTATTCCATAGTACCATACATTATTCTTGATAAACATACAATCATTCCACTAACTTCTTAAACCACTAGCTTTGCTTCATCATTTCTTTCATCTCATATTTCATTTTTAGTCTCTTCATCAACATCCACATAAATACAACCCATATGACCATGATGATTCTCTTCATGAGATTTTCCCTCAGGGCATTGGTTTGAATAATGCCCATACATTCTACATTTAAAGCATCTAATCATTGTTGATGTCATAGCAATACCATTATCCGTGTCTATGCTGTTAACTGCACCTTTTCCATTACACTTATTGGCTTTGTGTCCTTCTTTTCCGCACCCAAATCATCTTCTTGTTCCTTTGAAACAATCTCCCTGATGCCTCTTCCCACATGATTTACATGTGGGAAATTGAACTTTCTTTACTCTATGATCATCCTGAAACTCCATCTTTATCTTAATATCTGAGTTGGAAAACATTCCAAAGTTGTGATTATTGATCATATTATGAGATTTCTGATTAGGCATAATAACTATGTTTGGAATTCCAAATCCCTTTTCATTTAGTTTCTCATGAATAATATCATTCCATTGTCCATCATATCCTCCATTATTGTGAATCTTCTTATTTCTAGCCATTTTCTAAAACCCAAAAAGAATAATGTGAGAGGAAAAAATCATACTAGGGAAAACAACATAATAAAGGGGGAGTACCGTCGATATCTACCATCCTAGGTTAAATTCTAAGATCGTTACCGTAGTTATAGGACTATAACCTATACGTATACTTAACCTTAGGTACATCCCTAGACATACCTTAGAAATATCTCTAGGGATCTCACTAAATTTTTCGCATCCTACTTTCCAAAGGTTAACTAAAACTTTACTCTGTTACCATCTATAGAGACCCAAATCTTGACGTACAAGGAAAATTTGTTACTTTTTCGGAATACTTAATATATAACAAAAAATACAAAACTCACGTATCGTAATAGTTTAGTGTCTTTGGAAACATGGAATATAAACTTCTAATCATGTTGAAAGATCTTCAAAAACTCCCATAACGAAAAACTATTCTTTTTTTCCTGGTGAAAATAAAACATAAAAAGGCTGAGCTCAAATTCTCAGTAAGGGAAAACATAGAGAACATAAAACAATCCAAAAACATTTTAAAGCAAAAACTTGAACATGAAATTTAAACATCAAAATCTTTAGCAAAGACATAAATCGTGGAACTACGTAAGGAATATATCATAATGGAACATCAACTAAGATAAAATATAATGGTAATAAAACTTGTAATTGTGGCAACCATTAAGAACATGTTATGACTCCCATAGTATCCAAGTCATTTCATCCAAGACCATCTTAGTGGACAAAGTCCCTTTCTGAATCGAGTTCACTCCTCGTTTCAGTCCTGTAACACTGATCCGGATTAACTTACCATTCCATCCATGTCTATATCATGTGATATAAATCATTACCCAATGCATTTGAGTGAGATATAGGTCCCACCCATCTCAAACTTAAATCATTCTTACTTGTGCCACAACATAAACATAAATCATTCATCATAACCCAAAGAATAAAAATGGGTTTCATAAACATCATCCCATCATAACATAATCCATATAAAACAAATGGATATCATTTAATCATAAGAAAAGTGATACAATGTAAATCATGGAGACATTATACTTGAAACATACACATATGAAATAATTTCATCTTATATGAAAAATAGTTTTGATAAAACACTTTAAATGAATTCTTGAGGAAAATATCCTTTCTTATTCAAAATGAATTTCATTTCACAAAACGTCATGCAATTTTAAAATAATGATATTTTTTTGAAAATAGTCATGAAATATTTTGGATGAAGCTTCATGAAAATAAGGCTTTATAAATCTGTAAAAAAATCCATTCACTTTGTATAAGTTAAAAATAACATTTTTCTCGTACTTTTGTCAGAAAAGTCAAAAAGTACCTCGTATGGTAAACAAAAGAATGATTCCTTCCATATGATGTGGTAAAAGTAGAAAAGGGTAAAAATGTATTTAAACATAAATGGATGGAAATTAAAAATTTTATGAAAACATTTTGAGATCATATGTACATTGATAATAAACATAACCCCCAGTAAATACTTACGAATAAACAATCTCGGATAAGAATGAGATAAGAATAATTATCCCTTACCTTAGGTCTGATATGCTTCGTATGGATCCGAACATCCTATATAATGATTTATATAATGTCATTGAATTATTACAGAATCATATTAATTTTTATGATATCATATATGGTCACTTATGACTTTATATTACCCGTTCTTTTGTAAATTCCATGTTAAAGAGCATTTTGGGTAAAATCGTTTTATTTTTCGTCTGTGTTTTGACTTTTAATTATTCATATGATTACATATATCATGATTACTTAATTCTAGAATATATAACATGATATATATATAATATATATTCAGAATATAAATATATATAATAGATCGATAAATGGAAAGTAATACACTGTTCATGGAGACGGTAGGTCGTACGTATGCATGAACACTGCTTTCGTTTCCTTATTGAATTGAATGGAAATAAGTATATGACATACATATATATAGACATAAGTCCAGTAGCATTATTATTTCATATATTTCATTATTACTTATTATATATACTTTATAATCAGTCTTGAATTGTTAACATGGGAAATGAATCTCATCGCATCGTGGAGACGATAATCCGTACGTACGCACGAGCGATGATATCATTCCCCTATTTATTGAATCGAATTGGAGTGAATGATATAATATCATAGAATAAGTATGATGTTATAATAATCATTTGTATTTATTCTTTACACCATTATACCCATCCAAGTAAGGTGGTGGTGGAAAAACAGATTACATCACGGCGTGGAGACGGTATTCCGTACGTACGCACGCGTGGTGATTTCGTTTTTTATAGGATGGATAGATGGTGAAATAGGGTTATTTCATATTTATAATAATATATCAGTATATTAGTGATACTTATGTTATTACAATATAATTAAACAACTAAATAAGAAGGGGTATAATAAGAAATAAATTTGAAAGAATTGGTAACGGATATTACCTCTTTTTCGATACGTCTCTTTGAAACCTCCTTTTATGGCACTAAGATTGGTCTTTGAAGTAGACTAGAACCTATATAATGTTTCTAGAGATTTGGGTAAGTGGAATGGGTAGGGGTTGGCCGAGCTTAAAGGCTCCAAATTGTGTGAGGAGAAGAGGGAGGAGGTGACCTTTTATAAGGGAGGAGAGGGGCACTTTTGGAAATATAAGAAATATTAGTTTATATTATATCCCAACCCCACTTAAAAACTTCGAAAATGACTCATATCCAAATATTAGATGATATAGGGTTGTAATACCATTAAAAAAAGTATACATGTTAGGAATTTATTTTAAACATTATCAACTTGATTTATCCTTATTTAATCAATTTAATTTTATTTTTGGTAATAACATTCTAAATTTTAAATTATAAAAAATAATTAATTATTTGTTGTGAATTTTCCATAATTGGATACTTTATAACGTTTTAGACCATATAAATTTAAATTTATAATTTTTAAATATTTTTGTTATTTTTAAACAATTTTATAATATGTTATTTTTATAAAATAACAATAGTGTCAATTTTTACACTATACAGATATTTGAATTTAAATAAAATATATACAGAAGATATGTTCAAAATAAAAGCCTTAATAGATTAATAAAAGGTCATATGTATCTAGAAAATTATTGGATCACATTAAATAGTTCATATATTATTTATTTTATTATTTGTAAAACCATTTATTTGGTTTATCTCTTAATAAAATAATAACTACAAAAGTTTTGTATAATTATTTAATATACATATTTTTTGCATGAAAATTAAAAATAAAATCCAATGATGAAGATAAATCTATTAACATTCACAATAAAACTTTAACTTTAATTTATCATCTTAAAATAACAATATTTAAATTTTTATATTTATTAAATTATGAAGGTGACAACTTTGGCATCATTTAAAATAAAAAAAACATATAAGTGTCATAATCGCTTTTATAAGGCTCCAAATGGTCAAGTATTAGACAATTGGATGATTATGGTTTAACGTTACATGAAAAATAAGTTTTGGTCAGGTTGGTTTGCCTTTTATGGTCACTATTAGTTTAATAAAAACTATATTCTTTATTTTTCACTAGATAAACAATGTATGGAACACTATTGTGTCACAATTAATGATAATTATTTAATCCCTAAAAATTATAAATAATTTTTTATGATGTAGATAATTGTATTATATTTCTGTAGAATATTCATTTTTGATGTTTCATTATGTTTATCACTAAATTAAAATTATTATACTTATAAGATTTAAGAAAGTGACATGTTGTCACTTTCTTTGGTTTTAATAATAATTAAATTATTTTCATAGGAAAAAGTCCATTAAATGAATCTAATCCGACCCTTATTTTATATGGGTCGACTTTTAGTCATCCAATAGGATTTTGGCAGGTGCTAGGGTAATTTTATAATCTTATATTTACCCTTAATTTCCCGATTTACCTTAAACTATGGTAAATAAAATTTACCGTAGTTACTATTCATAATGCCCAAAAATAAAAAGTATCTTATTAAAATAATTTGGACCCACTAATTCCAAATATGGAATCCATTTTTCCAAATTCAATACACAAAAGTTGCAGAAATTAATTTAAAATTAATCTCATTGTCGAAAGAAAACGGGTTTTTGTTTAAAACATTGCAAAAGATTGAATTGATTTAACCTATGAATTCAAGGTAAAATCAATGCTAATGACATACATTATATTGAATGGTAAAAATATATTCTATTTATACTTTAAAACCATTAAATATTATAATATAACTATATAAATTATTATGATGAAAAAAGTTGTTTTTAATTAAAATATAGCGTGTTTTTATTATTCATTAAAATATGAAAGTAATAAGAAAAATATAAAAACGTTATCCAATGTAAATTTTTATATCTTGATTCAAAAGAAGAAGTTGATTTTGTAAAATTGAACTTATAAACATGTCAAAAACTAGATTTAATGTGGGTACTCCATTAAAAGGCGGCAAAACTGCAATTTTTTGGAAAATACTTATTTTACCCGAAAAATTTATTTTGTTCACGTACAATGTTCTAGAAAATGTATAAGATGAAATAATAATATTATAAAATTAAAAATTTAGTTAATAGTATTCATAATGGCTAGTTCATAATAATATTATAACCATATATCATTGTTTTGTAAAACCTCATATTGCGTAAAACAAACGCTATCGAGGAAAGTCATGATTGCGTGTAATGGAATCCAAGTCAGGGTTGCTTGTTGTGAAAGAATCCTTCATTTTTTCGTATAATAGAATCCAAACTTATTTCATTTATACATTGAATATATATATATACACACACTAAATGTTGTGTAGAATGACTATTATAAAACAAACTTGAAATTGCGTGTAACACAATCTAAGAATAGTGTTGCGTATACTTCAAGCTAATACAGCGTGGCGTATAGTACAAGATAATCATGTTGTAGCATAAAACACATGACATAAAATAAATTAAAAAGAATACTTATCATAAAATATCGAGTTGTTACACTTCCTCTTTCAAAAATAACACATTTAAAAAATGACTTAAGTTGTGATGTACATGTTGAACATTAAATCATTGTAATATAAATATTCATGAAACACCATAAAATATATTTTCATTGACATGAAACTCTTGATGTTGATTATCCATTAAAATTAGGATTCAATCATGGTTAATCATAAATTAATGATGTTTATGACACTTAAAAATAACTGAAAAATTATCATATTTAATTTATTCTTAAAAGTAAAAAATTCTTTAAATATCATGTTTTTAGTCTATAAGATTATTAAATATTCAATGTCAATAATAATACATGGATAATAAATTTTCTTGATTCATAAAAGTATCCTATAAGAATTGAAATATCATATGATCCCTTTTTAGTCAAAATTGCAAATATCAAATATCATATGATCCATATGAAATATATTAATAACTATTGAAATAGAACATTCTGTATAAATTTTCCATTTTAAAAATATGACCCCACTAAAATGCCATACATGGAATTAAATCTTTTTTGAGTGGATGAATTTTCTCCATTATGTTCGAGGAAACATAAATATCATATAAACATTTAAAAAATTTATTGGGTTTCCTAGGTAGCTCAATTATCTTACACAAAGAATAATTTTCTTTGTAATTTCATAAATTCATACACATATGATAATTTAATTTTTATGTTTTCATCTCTTCTACACTAGTTTCCTTGAAAATTAAAATGTAATATAAATTATGAAAATACAAAACACATATCCCTAGTATCCTAGAGTTGGTGGTTCATTTACAATGTTGACACTACATACAAGTGATCGCATACCAAAATACAAAATTGTTTAGTAGTTCTGGTAAACAAGTTAAATTCTTGAATCCCACATTACATTTGAAAACATCAAATAAAACGTAGTATTTTCTTTGAGAACAGAAATATTCTCTATCAAATATCCATTAATATCATTTACAGTATGCTCCCTAGAATCTTGGGAAAAGGGAATATAAGAAAGAGGTGATCTCAAATGCTTAGTAAGAGAGTGGTTATAGTGGGAATTAAATAATTCATCAATAACATGGATGTAATAAATGGTAATTCAATAATTACATATAAACAATCATGTGTCTTTAAAAATTATGCCATCATATAATAACTACTAAAATAATTCCATGTACATTAATAACTAATTTCAATATGATTGAATGCATAATGTGAGACATCATAACCAATTACTCAAGGCATCATTCTCATACATCTATCATAAATGTGTAAATTCATGGTCAAATACCAAACCTTTTTGTCTCATGATTATAGTTGATTTATCGACGGGATATGTAATTCTAGTCCCCTCCCATCACATAATAATTCCAATTCATTCATTGAATGATTAACCTATACACCATAATAAACATTCCATACTAATCAATGACCATCGATATTATCAGAAATATCTTATACAATGTCAATAATTTCCCCAATATAACTAATCATATATCATAGAGGAAAATAGAGTGGGTCATTTCTTTAGAGTATATCCTCACTAAAATATAAGATTCATCAAAGTGTGTTTACATAAATGAAAATACATTAAAAATATCTCTTTAAAATTTCTTGTCAAAAATACCCATTTCAATTTGACATCACTTATTTAAAATATAAAAATATAAAAAAATCTTAGGTAAAAAATTTTCCTTGAAAATAAAAAAAACTTTTAATATAATCTTTATTTAAAAGAGTATTCGTGCTAGTGAAAAGTTTCATTTATCCATATTGCGTTAAAATAATTATTCTATTCACACTATCTGTAAAAATATTATCCTTTAGAAAATTACAGGAATATTACTTTTAAAAAAATTATATAAAGTAAAAAATATTTAATATAACTTTAATAATTCATTTTAGGATATCTAAAAAATTCTTGAAATATTTTAATGAAAATATAGATAGTTAAGAAAAATATTTACAACTGAATATAAAACATATTTTATTAAAAATATTTGTTTAGTTATTTTTAGTGAAAAAATGGTAAAAACAAACTAATATTTGAATCCCCCTTAAATAAATAAATGAGAAGAAAATATAAGGGTTTGAACATATAAATATAATATAATTCCCCCAACTAAGGCTTTAACATAAATAATCATATATAAGACTGAGATTGGGAATTAAACATTTATAACTTTGGTTATCTCAAAATCAAAACCATAAGATTGAGATACAATTATATCTATTTTTAAATCCCAATAATATCACATAATTAAACATAAAATACATTCATTAATAGTTTATTCACCACACAAATGAAATATGTTGTAAAAATAGAATATATCTCATAAAAATAAAATGTAGATGGGAACCCCTTACCTTATGTTTTAGTTTCTTTGTAAATTATTTTAACCTCATATATAATAAATTTAAAATTATTATACTTATATACCATAAAATTATACATACTTATAATATCATATATAATCTACTTATTATATTTCAATACAAAATGCTTAATAATAATGTATTAAAATTATTGTTTCTGAGTTTTAATTGTCACATTTTTCATTTATGTTTCAGTAATTCAATATTTATCATCATTACATCATCTCAAGAATATTAATCATGATATAAATATCATACATATTCATTACATACATATTTTCAATAATTTGTTAATGAAAGACATTAAAAATTAATTTCACCGCTTCATGTAGGTGGTAATCCAAACATACCCACAAGAAACGTTATAATTTTTTAATGAGTGGAAAGGTAAAAGGGTAAATTATATATTATATTTGTATAATAATAATTATTCCATAAATATCATATATATTTATTATTTATATATTTATAACTATATAAAAGGGTAATGTAAATATAATTACACCTCTATGTGTAGATGTTAATATATACGTACTCATGAGTGATGTTTTCACATTCTGTGGAATAGAAAAGTGATGGAAAATGGTTTTCACATAATATTAATAAAAACTAAGTACAATTATGATACTATAGTTATTATTTTGGGATGGGTATAAATTTATTAGAGGAAATAGAGTAAAAAATAAATTTGAAAGAGTCAGTAAAGATGATTACATCTTCTTCAGTAGTCCTCATTTAGAACCATTCTCAAGGACCCTTATAATGGTATTTTAAGAAGACCACAAATTATGTATCCTGAATAGATAAGTTTAGAGGATAATTTATTGGGTTTTTTCATTCAAGGATACTTAAATTGGTTTAAATAATAGAGAGGATGGGTTTCTTTTTAATGTGAATGAATGGGAAAATAAGGAATTAATAAAAATATTTAAATATAATAATTTCATTTCCATGTGAAATTTGAACCATGTGTGTCATGAATTATTCTTCTCAGGCCCACCTAGGTGGTGTAAAGGTTAGTTTGACACTATAATATTACCTCCAATATTTTAGGGGCAAGTTGAAATCACCAAGAATGCATAAAAAATGTGTGCTCTAAGCCTAATTTAACTATAGACACACCCAACCACTCCAAGAAAAATATTTCAGGTACAATAAAAGACAATAAAATCTAGAATATAACCATGTATGAAATAAAATCTAGGTAATAAATCATATTATAACTATATAACTCAAAATTATAAATATTTAAAATAAATTCCCCACTAGAAATGTTGTTTCAACTAGAAAAAATTGGAAAAATGGAAATTTAGAGAGATCGTAGATCCTAATCTCTATGTTCAACCACTAAATGTGGTCAATGCCACCAGGTAATACTATACTCCACCAAAGTCACTATCAAATTTCATTTCTTCTATATAATACATGACATGAGTAGAAAATACCCATATATGGGGGAGTATATACATACCCAGAATTATGCCTGGAAAATAATAAAATGAGAAATAGAATGATACAATAATATTCAGATCAACCAATAATTAGAGGGAAACAAAAATTAAAAATATATGCTCATAAAGAATACCATATTATATATAAAGGGTATTTCCATCAAAAAAATTCATGACTGAAAATTCCACAAGAATCACCCAAGGCCAAACTCAAATTCCTAACATCATGAACAACAACACATGAATTTGAATGGATTTTTTTTGTTCCTCACTTCTGTGTTCCACGGTTGAGGGAACACTAATTACATTGGATAACTTGATCACTACTAAATCTTGATGATATTGGATTAACACTTCATAGATATAGGAACTTCACCCTCATATAGTATAGTAGAGTAAAAATTCTACATGTGTGAAGGGTATGGGGTACCCACGCCCTCGTACGATAAGAGAATTTCAAACCATGACATCTCTCAAGTAATCTGGCTAGATCACTGCTCTCATATGACTATTTCATAAAGAAACGGAATTCTCACTTCACATATTTTTTTATCTACAATTCTAAAAAATCACACCACCATGTTCTAAAATGAATACATCTCAGTATAGGCTACTCACGGTCACAAATCCACGTCTAAAGGATATATGAATGTTTGGAGTTCCTGAAAAGGTTATAAGACATGTACCTAGGGTCACATGTCATGTGAAATTGCATGGAAACCATGTTATTTCCATGACTACACACATTTTGTATGGATATTTGGGACTGCATATCTTCTAAAAGTGGTACATAGTGTTTCCTAGTCACATAGGTTGTTCCCATTTCTACCCAAGACATTATCTTGTACATTATCCCATACACATATATGATGGTCGTGTCTAGGTGTGCTGGTCGTGTCGGAGTACATAGTCATTCCTATATACTTGTGTCATAATAATTTTCCTAGTTAGGTATGTGCTCTTGTAATCCAAGAGTATACATTGATCTACTGACATTAGTCCACACAACGTGTTTGAGTCTTACATTGTTTTTGATATTTATCTTCACTAGAAACCATAGACTCTATAGCCCGGTAACTACACGACATGTGTTCCTTTGAGTTACTAAACGTTTAGTATTGTTTCTTAGTGGATATAAATAGTCTTCTTTACATAAATTTTTGAGCTAATATTTCCATTTCAAATCATTCCATTTAATGTCCAAAAAAATTAATTGAAACACAAGCAGCCCTCAATACCCAGCATCTATGGACAAAAATAGAAATTTGATCACCTGTCTGGGAATTTGTTGTGCATATGCCACTTCTAAGTGTTCTTTAACCTATATATTCACCTGAAACTTGAAAATATAACATGATCCATCAAAAAACTCAATTTTTTACCATGTTCACAAATTCTCAACACATATTTGGATTAAATCATGGTTGAATCCAATAGAGAAATGTCGAACTATCACCCCATGGGCCAATAAAGATAAATGCTAAGAATAATAGGGGGAAATGAACAAGAATGAGATTAGACTATAATTAGAAAATTTCATATCAACCAATTATCACATGTATTTGGTATCAAAGGGTGAAATCAAGGCATAAAAAATAAAATCATTGTTCAACAACACATTCCTTATTCTAGATCATTTAGAGAATAATAATTATCAGAAAACTAAATAAGATAATTACATCTATACTTTGTAGTTAATAAAAGGGCGGAAACTAAAAATAAGGATCCATACCTCATTTATTTATTGATTATTGGTGGAGAAAACTTCTCCTAGTGATGTGGAATAAGATATATGGTCTGCACCATCCTCCTCATGCTTCACCTTGACTTGTTCACCGTCATATTTTTATTCTGATCCCCCAATGATGATTGGGGAACACTTTCTCCTCATATAATTCTCTCAAGGTTATGCAGATAACACTAGAAATACATCATGATGAATTATTTACATATTTTTAAAGTCTAGTGTTATTAAATAAATAAATAAATTAAAGTAATTAATTCATTTAACGTACATGCCAATAGATTCCTCAATTGAATGTCTGACGGTGACAAGATTTTGGTCATGCCTAGGGTAAACCCCATGTTTTGAAATCAACCATGATTTTAGATTTCCCATATGAGGTATATATTAATGGGAAAATCTTTAATTAAATAATAATTCATATGTATGCATTTTAAAATATATTTTTATTTTTATTATATTAATGTTGGTGTCCGGTGAGACCCAAATAAAACATATAATCTAACAAAAAAAACATAGATATAATAAATGAATACATCCACAAAACATGAGTTGTTAAATTCTCCACTATTTCAATTAATTTTTTACATGAAAAGAAAAATATATGAAATAGTTGGGGCTTCTAAGTCTGCATCTATATCTCAGGCTCCTAAGAGAACTACTACACGTTCATATATTACCAAAACATAGGAACCGAGGGGATGGTCCATCCACAAAGGATCATATCCTATCAATCCTCGATCACCAATAGGTAGATTGTGAATTTTTCTTCAACATCAATGTACAGGTCTATTTAATAAATATAATGTGCAAGGTTATTCATGTATCACCTTTTTTCTAACGCATTTAATATGTCATGCACATAGTCTACTAGTGAGGTAAATTATATATGGAAAACAACCATTCCAA
Source organism: Viscum album (assembly GCA_963277665.1). NCBI lineage: Eukaryota > Viridiplantae > Streptophyta > Magnoliopsida > Santalales > Viscaceae > Viscum > Viscum album. Next base: position 198,177,157 of record OY728137.1, on the reverse strand, counting down.
CCCTCCATGGGATCTCAAATAACCCCATGAACCTAATGGACGTCTTTCCAACCCGACCAAATTAATATATTAATCATCATGGGGAGACTCTTAGGAAGAAATAGTATCCCTAAATGAACATTAAAGGTCTATAATTTCCATCTGTGTAAGATTTATGTCATCCTTATGTTGTCCTCATATTCTCATGGATCTCTAGTACATTCTCTATCATCACCTACACCATCTATAAAACAAAAAGATAGGTCTCTCCAATTCTAATAAAGCATAATGGTAAACTAAAATACCTCTATTATAGGGAATCAAAAGGCTTTATTTATATATTATAGGTATATCTATTATTATAATCCAACTATAACAATGAAAAGTAATAATCTCATCTCTGACTAAAGTTTAACATGCAGGATCTCGACATCTCATACAAAAAATAGATAGTAAGCCCTTTCATTCCATCCATCTGGTGGTGAAATGTTTTAATCATCCTCAGTTGGTCCTCTAATTTCCCTTATAAGACTCTCCAATATAATGATATGAACCAATAATCATAGCTTTAGAAAAAAAAATTGAGTACCCAATGAAGTTGGAAAATCTAACCCAGGTAATGTTGTCCCAAACTCTGAATCGAACTTTACTCCCTGATGTCTAGAAAGTTTTTTTGAGTTTATAATTTAGTAAAAAGTCACCCATGTTCTATCATGTAATCTCAAATTCTATTTCATCCATGACATAAATTCAATGGATATTTCATACCACTTCCTCTCTAGGGTCTCAACAGGCTATGAAAATCCTTTCAAAACCTGATTCTCAGCCATTAACTAATGACATGTCAGACAATGAGATAAGAACACAGTGACACTCCACCTCATTCAAAATACTACAACTTAAGATCCTTGTATATATTTGATTCACCATGATGTATATGTAATGCGGAATTATGAAACTCTCTCATCACCTCCACTCACATCCTGACCAAAAATATTATCCAACCATGAAAAAGTATGACATGCTCCTCTCCTTAAAAAATACATATGGAGTATCTTCTGAGGATATTGATTGATATGGAATCTCACAATGAATCAATAATAACTTAGCCTCTATCAAATTCTATAGAATATAAGGATTCACAACCATAAACTAAAGAAAATTTTTACCCCTTTCCTCTAAAAGGTCCATCTATAATGAATCCAAATGCTCAGACACATCCCCTACTAGGAAATAAAAGGACTTCCTACTCAAGGTATATAAAACCACATTGTCCTTCCTAGGATTATAGATTATCTCAAACACATATTCCTATATGAAATCCAACCAACACATCATTCTCCAATTATGATCCCTCTGGGTGAAGTTATTACTAAGACTCTAGTAGTATGAGTAAACAAAAAAATCATTTCCCAAAAGATAGTTCCACCACATCTTTAGAGTGAAGAATACCCGAGAGAACTCTAGTTTTTCAGTCACATAGTTAATCTGGTGGGGTGTCAACTACCTCAACCCATATATGATAAATTCCTACATATACACGACATGTAATGTAGCCCATCTCTAGAGGTAATGCAAAACACTATGTACTCAATTACCTCCTCTGTTAGTCTCAATATAGAATCATGGATCACCATTATCCTAAACTCAAAACACGCTCTATGAAACTACTTGATCTTGATAAAAAATCTTCTTCCATTTTAGATTAGTTAAAGGAACTCCTAACCTTGATAAGTATACCATAAAAAACTTTTAATTTCCTCTCCAATCCAATGAAACTCCAAAATTTTGACACACATGTTAGTGTCCCCTAATAAAAAAACTTCACCGATCATCACTATATCTATATCAAAAAAATTCATAGAGATGAAATTCCCAATAAAGTGAACCTAATGGATCAAAAACACACACATTAAGAGATTCCATAAATATGGTTATCTCAAAGTAAGTCTAAGGAAATCCTAAAATGATCTGTAAGTATCTACTCTAATAAAAATTAAATGAGTACATATTCGATGAAGAAAATTGTGAATCAGTTCAATTATGGCTGGAAGACATGATTGATATGATCCATGACCATAGTGGGGGAATTAGTTACACCAAAAGGAATCACTATGCAATCATAGTTTTTATAGTGACATCAGAATTTCATCTCCATAATATTATCCTCATATCCCCTCAAGTGGTGGTAGCTGGACCTGAGATCAATTATTGAGAACCAACTAACACCTACCAACTGGTTGAAAAGGTCATCATTACTCAGTATGTGTTACTTATTCTTCATCATTTCTAGATTCTGGAAAAAATAATTAATTCAAAGATACAAGATCATATCCATCATTTATTTGAACAATACCAGAGCTGTCGAGTGGGACACATTAGGTCTCATAAAACCTTTCTCTCAAAGAACCTATAATTTCACAATCATATCATGGATTTCATTTGGAGGCATATTATATAAATTAGAATATACTAGTGTGGTATCGTGTTAAAATTCAATATAGAATTAAATATCCCACCTCAATGGTAGTCCCAAAAAAATTTGTAAAAACCATCCAAATAATCCACCACTACTATTGACGATGGATGTATAAATATCTTGCTACACTAAGGGTTAAAATCTCTAATCTATGGATAATATGTTAAAATTTCCTACCCACAAACTCCAGTTTATCAACCAAAATATTTCTCTCTCCCACAATATAGAATATCATCCCATTAGTATATTAGAATATTACTCTCCTATGTTGACAGTCTATATGGGAAAGCACCATGGAAAACCAGTTCCTCCCTTGGATGAAATCATAAGGCTTCATCATGATAACAAAATGTTTTGATGATAAATTCATTCCATATAAATCTAACTCGCACTACTGGTATATGTGAGATATAGATGAATAGCTCCCTATATGAACCTCTAGTCAATGATGTTGGGCTAAATTCTTTATGGGAATCTCTATCTTAAGAATGATTGATGAAGAAATGAATGAATGAGTATCTCTTATATCTAAAAGTACAATAGAATTTCTATAACAGAAAATGTGTGTACATTGAATTATCTCGTGTGCATCGTTATCATAACTCTCCATAGTCTACAGCAACCCCCATCCATGACTGCTAACTCTATACCCCTAGTTAGTCCACTTCGGGGGTGGTGGTGGATGCATATCGTTGTGTCCCCCTCCACTAGAAGCTTCTCCCTATAGAGCTCTACCTTCTCCCTTATCAGCACTGCCTCCTGTATCACATACCTAAACCTGCTTGGGAGATCCATAATGATGATGTTTTATCTACTATGGTGGCCCATCCACTGTCTTCCTATCCAACTGATCATTATCAGTTGGGTAATTGGAATCCATGTGATATCTCCTATCATAATAATAACATCCACGCACACATATCTTCCTAGATCCCCAATGTGAACCTTGAACTGAATATCCAAATGTCTTTCTTTGAAGATGGGCATGCCTCCTGAACCAATGCATTGATGTCTATTGTCTTCTAGAAGATTTTTATGACTCATCCCCATGATGAATACTACTGACTCTATTAATCATAAATCCCCCTTCTATGACGTTCTATGTGACCATTTCCCACTTCTGCACTCTTGTAAAGATAGGGATTCATAAAGATGCCAAGATGGCACAAATTTCTCTATGAAGTCCCTACACAAACATATGTTCCCAAAAGAAACCAACTCACACCATATAAAGGGAGTAACATGAGAGAATATTGGTCATCACGACATACTTAGAAATCACCATATCACCCAGATAAAACTCAGTAATATCCTAAATCCACATGTAGCACAATCGTGAAGGGTAATACAAATCTTGAAATAGCTCTTGGAAGTTTTTCCATGAGAGTGTCATCTCATCAGGATTTTACATTATCAGACTCCACCAGAACCATGAAACTCTATGAAGAATACTATTTTCATGTGAGTCTATATGATCATTAGGGGGATGAATGGTCATGCATACATTGATCACTAACACGATCCAATCCTCTATAGCCTAATGGTTGAGATCTCCATGAAACCTGTGTGGTGTCTATCATAGAAACTCCTTAAATGCACTCAACCATTGTGCATATTGACCTTCTAGAACTATAAACTTCTGAAAAGGTGGTGTCACTTCTCTATTCCATTCTAGAGAAAACACCTCATGAAAAGGTCCCTAAACAAATGCATATCATAGAGATAATCATCATCACAATCTTGTCTTAGAATCCTAGATGGTTGTATACACAGAAGTATCCTAAATGTTTACATGATATACCATAGTAATATTATCATATTTATGGGAAGGTGAATCAATTAATATAGAAAAAAGATCCAATATTATATGATGAATGTTAAATTTGTCCCCTGTAACTGATGTCTCTATATATAGAGTCTACAAGTTGGGAGTTAGAGTCTTGGTAATTGAAGAAGTTGGCTACCAGAACAAACATGGTCTCCCTTTAATGAAAGCAGCAATTTAGAAACTCTGACACTATTTCACTATGATTCTAAACAAATCCCCACCTTGGGCCTTAATCCAACCACAATCCCAATGATGAAATTTTCTAATACCATTCTATAAAGGCCGAAAAACTAGAGGCCAACCTGGGTTCTTGAAACCTATGTGTGACATCCTAAGACCTCCACCAATAGCACATGAGCTATAGAAAATCTTTGAGAAGACATAAACTAAAATGGGAGGCCATATCATAATGTAAATGTATGCATGCACACAACTATCTCCATGAAATAGTGTAGAGAAATAATAAAATACTATAACACCTAGATTATAACTATGAATGAAATAACATCTAGGGAATACATCAAAGTGTGATAATATAATTCCAAATTATAAATGGTAAAATTACTCAACCAATCATAAATGAAATCCCAAACTAAAAAAATAGGAAAAAGGAAAATCAAGAGATATATCATCACCCGATTACGTAGTCCAACCACCAAACACAACCAATGAACCTAAGTACCACTATGATCCACCACAATCACCGTCGATATGCCCGTCATTTTCAAAATACATGACATGTGAATAAAAATACCATGAATGAGTGTGTATATACATACCCAATAGGATGCCCCAAAATCATAATGAGGTAAATGGAAATATACAATAGAATTCAGCACAATCCATAGTTAGAGGGAAACAAAAACCAAACAAGTATGCTCATAATGATGCCCAAATGAGATAGAAATTAGATCCTCATATCTTATCCCATCATAGAATGATGAATCAGCCAATATTTCTAATGGTTAATGTAACACCCCAAGAAATTCAAATAGTAATTTTATATTTTATTCATAACATTTTATTTAATTTTTTTTAAATAAATAAATTTAATAATAATAATAATAAGTAATGTAAAACATATTTTTAAGAAAATTATTATTTTTAAGTTAATATGTTTCATAAATATTTGAAAATATATTATGATTTTACATTATAAAAGGTATAAAATATTAATGTATATAATTATTTAATTTCAAAAAAAAATCACTCTTATAAATATATTTTAAAAAATGTGAACTTTTATATATATATATATATATTACTTGAAATATAAATTATGATATTTATAAATATATATATAGTTATATACTCATATATAAAAACATGTTTTAATATATATGTATATATAATTATATGTTTATAAATAAATATAATTATCATTTTTTATGTATATGTTATATTTAATATATTTATTTTTAATTTTATAACCTATATGTTCTATTTTATTATTGATTTGTATTGAATTGTTCATTTTATATTAAAACGTTTTTGTTTGATTTTTTTAAAGAAAATATAACATAAAATTATAATGATGACTTATGAAAGAAAAATAAAAAAACATGTCCTGCAAAACATCTTGAAAACGGGAAAGATAAAACCAAACAAAAAATAAAATTTTAAATAAAATGATATAAGATTAAAGTGTCTTTTTGTGTGCGTATTATGCACAAGGAGATTCAAAGCCATTGGCCATGATGGGGAATGTGCGGCACGCTCTCGGAATGCTTGGGGGGCCCAGTGGTCGGTGAGCGTTACCCTACACTCATTTTGTAGTTTGGGTTTGGATTAGTGGTAAGCACCCCATAATTCTACATGTAAAATGGGGGTTTAAAACCCATTGCAAGCAGGTATTGTAGCAGTACTATACCGTATTGTAGCAGTGGCCGAACTGTAGCAACGGCGGGCACTGTAGCGGCAGCAGGGTACTGTAGGAGCGGTAGGGGTACTATACCAGTGGTGGGTACTATGTGGTATTGTAGCAGTGCAGGTACTGTAACGGTACTATTATAGAATGGTTCATGGGAAAAAACAATGGACCTACAGGCCATGTAATAGGCTAAATGTCCACATGGCCCTCAGGCTATGTAATGGGTCTCCTTTTACCCAGTTAAAGAGGTCAATGCTTTGTTTTAATAATTAATGAGGCTTCGGCCCCAACCTTTTAAAAAATAGATCTATTTCCTAAATTCTTATCATAACAAGGTATACTTTTATAATAATTTTACAATTATTTTCTAATATATGAGTATATAAATGTGTGAATACAGATATATAGCTTAATATTCCCATTATAAATATATGTATTTATATATGCATTTGTTTTAAGGCACTCTGATGTCTTAAACCATATTTCTAAAACTTATATGGGAAAGTATTAGTTTTCCAATTGATGAAACATGGGTGATGTGTGTATATATATAGCTATATATATGTGTTTGTATGTACATGAAAATATAAAACTTTACATATATCAACCCATTTCAATTTAAGAGGGTTCTTGTTTTAATGTTCTATCCCTAAAACATACGGTTGCAAGAGTTTTAGGATTTCAATTCTCATATACATAAACATATATATGCATGTAAATATAAACATGTTAAGTACAATATTCCTTATCATTTATTTGGAAACTATAAATAGTATTTATCAACCACAAAACTATGGCTTAAAGATTTATGTATGATTGATTTCCTGTAACAACCATGTTTGAATAATCACATGTGATAATTGTTATAGTTTTATGTGTAATTATGGGTCAAGTTATTATTTCCAGTGTGAAATTTCATAGTCTTACCCTTCCATTTCATGCATGAATAGGTGTGGCCATCATCTATCTCCTGTGAGGCATTCCAAACATTATTTGATCTTCCACACTCTTAAAATACATGTTTCATGTAATTATGGGATTCAAATAATTGTGTTTTTATCTTTCATGGGATTATCTCTAAACAAATTTAGAAACATTTATGAAAATTATAGTGACACTCATTTGAGTGAATTAATACTATATGGGTATTTTAAAAATGTTTTGGGACTAAGACTAGAACTGCAGGTCTATGAGAAAATGTTTTCAACAATCAGGCACTGGTAAATAAAAAGACATTATGGGGAGTGAAACCATAAGTCTAAGTGAAGACATGTGGCATTATGTTTTGGATTTTAGCCATGGAATGAAAATTATTGTCAATGTACAAAAAAAATAATATTTTTAATGGAGAATCCTTTATTGATATACGAGTATAATTATTTTTCAAAATAATTTATATATATATATATATAATTTTATATAAGTTTTTTTGAAAGGCCTTTTCATTGGTATGATTATAAAATATTAAAGAGTTACTAAAATTGTTTTTATTAGTGTTTTTTTAAACCCCTTACTGGGCATTTTATACTCACCCTACGTTTTATATATACTTTTACAGGTTTATCATACTTGCTACGTTGACGCTCTGTTGTGGAAGAAACACTCTAAAGAATCATTGTTTTTGATTTATATATTTTTATTGAAATTTACATGATGTAAGAATTTTCTAGAACCTGGACAGGTAAAAGGTATTCTACTATATTTAATGATGTCTATTTATTCAAGTTTATTTAATAAAAAAATTTAAATAGCATTTTTAAATGGAGGAACCATAGTTTCAGGTTTGGGTCTTTATAATTGGTATCAGAGGAACGGTCTGGATAATTTTGGAAAATTAGAAAAAAAAAATTGAAAAAAAATTATGTCTCTTGTGTAACAATACATTCCCTATTTATATGAATGAAATGTAGGGATTAAATTAAGTTAAGGGGGGAAGAATGTAACACCCTAAGGAATTCAATTAGAAATTTTATATTATGTTAATAACATTTCTTAAAATTAATTTTTTTTTAAAAAAATAAATAAATAATAATAATAAGTAATGGAAAACATATTTTAAGAAAATTGATATTTTTAAGATAATTTTTTTCCTAAATATTTGAAAATATATTATGATTTTACTTTATAAAATGTATAAATTATAAATGTATATAATTATTTCATTACAAAAAAATGAACTCTTATTAATATGATTTAAAAAATGTGAAATGTTATATATATATATATATATTACAAGAAATATTTATTATAAGATTTATAAATTTATATATATATATACTTATATATAAAAACATGTTTTAATATATGTGTGTGTGTGTGTGTGTTTATAAATAAATATAATTATCATTTTTTATATAATTTTTATATAATATATAATTATTATTTTTCATTTTATAACCTATATAGGTTATTTTATTATTTATATGTATTGATTTGTAATTTTTATATTAAAATGTTTTACTTTGATTTTCATAAAAAAAAATAACATCAAATTACAATAATGACTTATGAATGAAAAATAAAAAAACAAAACGTGTTATGCAAGACAACATCTTGAAAACGGGAAAGATAAAACCAAGGGGAAAAATCAAATTTAAAATAAAACGATATATGATTAAAAAACTAATTTGAACATATATTTATATGTAATTTAAATGTTTTCATTATACATATATTTTTAATATAAATTAAAAAATAATATATATATATATATAAGATACATCATTTGATAAAAACGGTGATTTGAATTTGTTGAAAACAATAGAAAAGACAAAAGAAAACGAAAAAAAGTTTAGTAAAAAATGTGTATAATAAATAAAAAGAGTAAAATAATGAATTATTTGGGAAGTGATAGGTGTGACATGTTGGATTAAAAGTCAAAATAAGAAAAGCGTAATGTGTCTTTTGGTGGAAAACATAAAAAAACAATAAATTAAATAATATATTAAATAAAATGTTAATAATATATAAACTATTGTGGTTGGAGTGATACATTTTTGACCTATGATTGAGGGTATTTATCTAGTATTGTTTAAAATTAATAAAAAATTATTATTAATTAAAAAAATATAACTTCTGAAGGAATATTTAAAACATGTTGTTGTATATTTAAACCCCACTCTGCAAACCCATTTACTACCTCAATTTCATTCTGTCAAGCCCTCCTTCATTTTCCAAAAACCCACCACCTATTTTCATCTAAATCATGTAAGGGTTATATTTATTTTGATAAATTTATTTTCCCTGAAATACATATACACATATTTATCCATAATTTTGTAAGATCGTATTTTCTCTAATTCAATTCTCTTAGATGATAATTTTTTTTAATTAATGGATTTTTTTCTATAATCATATCTTTACAAGTGTATAATTTTATTATCATTTTACAGTGATTTTATAATATATAAGTATATAAATGTGTGAATGTACATATATATCTTAATATTCCCATTATATATATACTTATTTATATATGTGTGTGTGTTAAGGCATTCTTTTGTCTAAAACCTTATTTCTAAAACTTATATGGGAAGGTATTAGTTTTTAAATTGTTGATACATGGGTTATCTGTGTGTGTGTGTGTATCTATATAGGTATATATATGTGTGAGTATGTACATGTGAATATACACATTTACATATATCAACCCATTTCAATTTTAGAGGGTTCTTGTTTTAAAGTCTAGTCCCTAAAACATATGTTTTCATGAGTTTTATGATTTCAATTCTCATATACATAAACATATATATGCATGTAAATATAATCATGTTAAGTACAATATTCATTCCCATTTCTTTGTAAACCATAAATGGTATTTATCTACAACTAAACTAAGGCATAAATTTTAATTTATGATTAATTTCCTGTAACAAACTTGTTGTAATAATCACATGTGATCATTGTTATCATTTTATGTGTAATTATGGGTGAAGTTATTATTTCATGTGAGAACATTCATATTCATCTCATTTCATGTCATGCATGAAAAGGTGCAGCCATCATCTTGATCATGTGAGGCATTAAAAACATTATGCGATCTTGCACAAACTTAAAATCTATGTTTCATGTAATATTGGGTTTTAAATAAAAGTTTTTTTTCAAGCATGGGATTCTCTCTAAATTTAATTAATAAATGTTGTGAAAATGATAGTGACCCTCATTTGAGTGAATTAATACTATGTGTGTATGTTGAAAATGTTTTGGGACTGATACTAGAACTATAGGTCTATGAGAAAATGTTTTCAAAAATTAGGCACTGGTAAATTAAAAGACATTACGGGGAGTGAACCAGTAAGTCTAATATAAGACATGTGGACTTATGTTATGGATTTTAGACATGGAATGAAAAGAATTGTTAATGTCCCACAAAAAAATTAATATTTCGAAAGGATATTCTCCATTATATTTTCAAATATTATTACATTGTGAAATACTATTTTCATATATATATATATATATATTAATGGAAATATTTGGGAAATTATTTTACTTTGGTATGATTATAAAATTTTAACGAGTTACTAAAAGGGGTTTTATCATTTTTTTCTTCAAAACACTTTACTAGGAATTTTATGCTCACCCTACATTTTATAGAAACTTTTACAGGTTTAGCATACTTGTTTCGTTAAAAATCTATTATGGGAGAATCATGCTGAAGAATCATTGTTTTTTATTTGTATATTTTTATTGAAATTTAAGTGATGTATCTAATTTTCCAGAACCTAGACCAGTAATAGGTACTCTACTTTATTTAATATTGTGTATTTTTTCTTGTTTATTTAAAAAAAATTTACACTTCATTTGTAAAGGTTAGAACTCGAGTTTCGGGTTCGGGTCTATATAATTAATCCCTGATTCCCAACATCACATGAAGCTACACTAGAATCTGAATAAAGGGGCCTACTCCTACCTATTTCTCTCAACAAGTAATGGATAACTAACTCTCATATAGGACCTTATCACAATCAGATATTAAATAAAAGGGAGTACTAATTCATATATAGAGGACTCATTCTCTACTATAGTATGGGGAGTATAGACTCTACCTACTTAAAGAGTATGGGGGCCAATGCCCTGGTCAATAGGGGAGTTTCAAACCCCTATATATCACTTCTAATGTGTAATTATCACATCACTATTCATAGATGTTTTTGAAATTAGTGTCATTCTCTCATAAAAACATGTCATATCTCTAATTCCCAAACAAATCCCCCCATAGAGTTCTATATGGAATAATATACAAGATAGGTTACTCATGGACACAAATATGACTACATTAGAAGGAGATATACAACATGAATGTTATTGAGAATATTATATGCCATGTACCATTGGTTCCATAGAATGTTCCCTCTCATGAAAACATGGTTAGGTCCTTGACTACACATGGATTAGCTATCCATGTGGGAATACAAGGCATGTATAGGTGTTACACAGCATCTTCTGGTCACCATGATCCTTCATATTTCTGTCCAGATCATTACCATATACTTAATCTCATTCCCATGTCTAATGGTCATGCTCTAGTGCCTTGTCCATGTATGAGTACATGGTCGTGCCCATGTACTCTGGTCATGCATATCTACCTTTTGTTTCCATTCCCATGTACTCTAAGAGAAGACACTAATAGTCCATAACTAGGTCACACAATTCATATGATTCATACACTGAATGAGATATTAATCCTTACCCAAAAACCTATCTTCCACATCAAAAGGGTTTCACGATGTGTGTTCTTCCATGACACACATCATGTAGTATGTTTTTTCACGGGTAGTAAATACTAGTATTCATCAAGCTTCCCAATCTGAAATTTATATTGAAAATATTCGCATGTTAGTGCTCGAAATCAAAGGTATATAAGGTTAACTATTTATTATAGGCATTCGAAGGATAGAAATCCAAACTCTAATCACCCATGTGGTAATCTGCCCCCATAAATCATTATATGGGTTCTTAAAACCATTATATTCACCCACAAACCCTGAATCCATCATGATTAATGCTAAAAATGACATGTACTACATTCACACATCATTCAGGAGATTGGGGGTTCGATCACACTCAAATATAAACCAAAAAATGTTAAACCATGACGCTAAGGGCCAATGATGAAGAATGAAAATAATAATAGGGGTAAATGCACAATAATTTAGTGATTCCATAATTGGCTGATTTGATCTCCTCAAATGATCAAATAAATCTGGTATCTAAGGGGTAAAATAAAGCAATAAAAATAATAATTGGTTTCGACAACAAAATTCATATTTAGGATCTTAGAGAGAATGATAATTTCAAAAAAAAATGAAACCATCTAATGAAATACACGATTAATCATTAATAAAAAAATTAAACCCCAAATAATGACCCCTAACTCATTTATTTATCAATTTCTGGTGGAAAACATTTCCATAATTTTTGGGGAAGAAGATTTGTTATGTTCATCCTCAACTTCAAGATTCACCATGATCATTTCATCATCGTTACTCAATCCTAATCCACTAATGTGCAACAGGTAACATTTAATCCCCCTCAAATTATCTCAAGGTTCCTTTGAAAAAAATCAAAAGGATGTATTTATAGAGGGTTTCTTGGTCTAGGGTCATTATCTAAATTAATTAATTAAATTATTTAATTCACTTAATGTACCTGCAAATCGATCCCTCCACCAAACGTCTAGCACTAAGAAAATTTTGGTTTGGCCGAGGGTAAACCTTACATTCCAGAATCAACCGCGGTATCCTATTTCCTATTTAAATTATTAAAAATAAGAAAAATATTAGATAAATAAATTTGTGTGTGAAAATGTTTTAATATAAATTAATATTTTTAATAAATTTATTTTGGGGTCCTATGATACCCAACACAGCTCCAACTTTGATGAAAAATATAGAGATATATATAGAAATATTGAAAGGAATAAATCTAAAAAATATTAGTCATTACAATGTGACCATAATTTCAAATCTAAGATACTATATGATAGAAAGAAATTAAACCAATAATATTTTGATTGGTTTGGGTGATATTTTAATCGTTATCTTCTGTTTTATGCTCATTGTTAACCAATTATAACCTTGGTCGTGGTAAAAACATTTTCATAATTAAAGAGTTATAATTTTACATATAAGCTTTTAGTTGGATTATAAGTAGATAAGGGATGATATTTTATAACATATCTCAAACTATTTATCCCATTTCAATATTTTTTTAATTTTAAATACTTAAATTAAATATTATTTGACATAAAATACTATAAAGGTCATTTAATGAATTATTCACATAATTTAAAATTAATGGCATTACACTGGAAATTAAATTAGAATTTAATCAATTTCACCATTTTAATAAATTAATATTTAATTTAATATTTATTTTTAACCACAATTCATCTCAAATACATTAATTTTAATGTTTTTAAAATTATTTACTCTGATTTTTTCATAGCTTCTACAACTATAATGTCAACATTTTATAAGCATTTACCGTAATTATGTAATCAATAAAAATGATAAATAAATTAAATTAATTAAATTCATTTCATTATACTAATAATGAATTTTAAAATTCATTAAAAACTTTTTTTAATCTCTATGTGAACATATAATAGAAATTTAAAATTAAGAGAGTAACATTTTTTATCATTATTTACTAAAAATATTATAGAGTCATTTACAACGAAAAAAGGGTACCAATTGAAATAAAATTCAAACATAGATTTAGATTGATAAACTCCACTTATTCAATATGGTAATGGAAAGTGTTAGGTATATTCTAATTCCTTTTCTTATAATTTTTATCCTTAGTTACCATTTTTCCCTTTACTATGGTCATAACTATTTACAATAGTTACAATTTATAATGACGAAAAACATAAAGGTTCATAATTATTAAAATTAAACTTCTTGATTTGAAATACGGAAAAAATTTATCAACATTCAATTCCAATAAGTGGTATAAATAATTTTATTATAATTGTGTAAAACACAATGATAAACCATTTAAAGATAAATATGTTTTAATACAAAAAAATATTCTTTTACCAAAATAAAATATAATTTAGATTCATGTCTAATTATTTATATTAAAAAAATATTTATATTATGATGCTTTTAAATCAAATAAAAATTAGAATAATACTTTTAAATTACATAATTTATTGAAAATTAATGACACATTCATAAAAATCAGTATTATTTATTATTAACAAAAAAATAAATATTTCTTGAAAATCAAAAAAATCAGTCAATGTTAATATTGGAATGTAAATTAAAAAAATTATATTCTTTTTTTAATTCACATTTAAAAAAAGTGTTAGAAATTAGTAATAATATTTGTGCATAAAATGCTACAAAAACATTTTTGAAGAAAACATAGTTTGGAAGCACAAAACGACTTTACTGAAAATTTATTACATACTAACAAAAAATTAATCAATAAGTTTGTATTGAGTAGTAATACAATTCATATAATTCATTATTTGGTTATTCATATTCACACTCACCAATTATTAACTATATTTTAATTTTAAAATTTAAATAGTAATATTTTTATAGTATATTGCAATTCACTTAACTCTCTATGTTGTGTCTTAGGAAAGATTTCAAGCATGGTATTATTTTAGAATAAATTTATTCTTTGTTATGTTCTCCCCCATACTCAAAAAAATTAATTGTGTCTAGAAAATTATATCTTTCTCGTCAATGGTTTAATATTTGAAAATACATTATGTTGAAAATCAAAATCATTGAAAGAGATAAAAAATTTCCTTTAAAATATAAAATGGGAAACCCAAATGTTATGTGAAATAAAACATAATATACTTCATAGATAAGAATAAAATTATAGGGAATTTGATTATAGGCATTTAGATGAAAAATATCAGTCAATGAAAAATTTATAGAGACAGAGAACTTGGATATGAGATAGTTCAGAACAAAAAATCCTTAAATAACTGAGGTGTTTAAAGGCCATTAATTAATCAAAAATAAATGTAAAAGAATAAAAATTTTATTTCAATATCATTTTCCTAATGTTAATGGATTCGTTTACTATCAAGATTTAGAATATAAAAGAATATTTTGACTTGATTTATTTCCACTTAATAAGCATAAATAAAATATTTCCTTGTTATTTGATCAATACCCACTTCATCTCTTACTCTAGGAAATAAATATTAAAGATTAATTTTTCATTTATAAAAAAGAAAAATTAAATTTTAATAGATCATAAGACAAATAAAATAAGAAAAATATATTTATTATATCTCCAAATATTTACAAAAACCAAAATGATTAACTAAAGTTTTCTAATATGAATAAATATAATACGTTAATCTCCAAAAAATCAACAATAACACCCAACTATCAACATAAATCATTCCATAAATAACTAACCTTTTTCCCCTTCCAAAATATTCATGACCATGTTGAAAATCCAAAAATAGAAATAATTGATCACATATTATTCTGAAATCAATTTAACATTTATATACAATGAAAATTAAGAAATAATAATTTCATATATCAAAAATGTATATGTCCTATCATATAATCTCCTAAATATGTTAACTGTTCACATAAATAACATGAAACTCCTTAAATATATAATAAAATCAAATATATCTTTTAAAATATATTTCACCTATTATTCTTCAATTAAAATCTCATAGTTATCTGTATGATAAAACATATGGTCCCAAAATTCAATAACACTTTAATCCCAATTAACCAAATAAAAATTAAAGATATTATTAAAATTAAAGGTTACTAACACCATTCAAAATATGCCAACTAAATTTAAAATCCTTATTCTTTAAGTACCTATTTCACTAAAACAATATAAAAAGGACTGCATTAAAAAATGCATTTTGAAATATCATTTATCATCTTAATCATTACTTACATGAAATATCAAAAGGTATATTTATAGCTATAATATTATGATCAAACTTAGACTTATCAATCCTTGAATCAATGTATTTATCCTATATTAATATGGAATGTAATAGGTTTTCATTGGTTATATCCTCTCATTAATCATAATAGTTTATAAATTGAATTTTAATTAACCAAATAAAATCTCTTAGGAGTGTTAAACTAGCCGAACAATAAGGGTATATTCATTATACACTAGAATGATGGATGAGATATAATTTACCAAACATTTTCAGTGTTATTACCCAAAATTAATCTATTTCAACACTACATCTCCCTATTGTATCAATATAAGGAAGTATTTCTAGGAGTCTTACCAAAAAACATTATGATATTATCCTATATTTATACATATCATCAAGTATATCCTTATGGTTATGTTACCAAATATATATTTTGAAAAATATAGTTCTAAAGGTTTCTAAAAAATTAATTTTATACTCACTAGAAAGACCCTGACCCTAGTAGCCTAGAGTCAGTGGTAATTGTATTAAATTTCTACTATATACAACTGACTGTATCTTAAAAGAAAAAATAGTTTACTAGTCATGGTAAAGTAGATTCATTGTTTAATTTCATATTACATTTGATAATATAATATAAAACTAATTATTTTCATTAAAAACATCGTTATTCTCTATAGGATATCATTGAATATCATTCATAGTACACTTTCTGGCATTAGAGTAAATGGAAACATAAGAAAGGGGGATCGTAGATACACATTAATAGAATGCATACAACAACAAATAAATAAGGGATGAATAATATTGAAGGAATAAATAGTGATCAAATAAGGATATATAAACTATAAAATTATCATGAAACTCATACATGTAAATAATTACTATTCAAATATTTACATGCAATTCAATAATTTATTTCATAATGATTGAATGAATAATTTCGTACATCATAAACTTATCATCAGGTCTTCCTTCCAATACATCATGTATAAATGGGTAAGTCCTTGGAAATTAATCAAACTATTTTTTCTCATGAGGCCAATCAATGCATCGAGGGACTGTGTAATTATAGTTTAAAGCTATTAATTAATAAGTTAAATATATTCATTATAAAAATAAAATATACAATATAATCAAAATTCCTTAATAATACAAAATTGTCCATATTAGAAGAACTAGCATTTAAAATTTCAATAATTTCCCCAATCAATGTAATAACAAATCAACTATAGAAATATAGTGGGTGGTATCTCTAGAGTATATCTTCTATAAACCATTAGATTCATAAATTTATGTTTACATAGATGACTATAATTTAAATAGATATCTAGAATATTTATTGAGGAAAATACACTTTTCAGATTATAATCACTTAATTAAAATTTAAAAATTTATAAAATATTCAGAAAAGAATTTTATTTAAAAAATACCTAGAAACTTGTAAACTAATATTAAAATCAAAGGGTATTTATGATGATGTAAATATTCATTATTTCTCTATATTTTAAAATAATTATTTTCATCAAACATATGGTAGTGCATTCCTCATTTGTAATATGATAAGAAGATTCCTTTAAGACCATTTTATAGGAAGACAAAAAAAGAATATATAAATTAAATCAGTTTTTAAAGGATATTAGAAAATATTGGAAATATTTTAAATAAAATATGGACATAGATGAAAAATATTCCCTAGAAAGTTAAAAAACAACGACTTTTTTAATTTAAAACATTATTTTAGTCTTTTTTGATTGATAAAGAAGGTGAAAATGAATTAATTCTTGAAAACCCTACAAATAAAAAAGGGTAAGAGAATTTATGGTGTTTAAATTAATTATTATTTAATAAAATATGCATATAGAACAATAATTCATCTATAATAAAATACATTTAAGGTTTATAAAATTATTTAATTTGGTTTTTCCACTACTTTCTTAAGAACTGTGTTAGTCTTATATAATAGTTTAAGGTGATTATATAATCACTCAAAAATTGAAATAAATAAAAATAAATAAAATAATTATTTATTGTAAAAATCACCATTAATATTCATTCAAAATATATTTTTATCCTACCATGAACATATAAGGGAAATTTAAATGTAATAAAATGACATTTTTTATTTTTCATTACTTAAAATATTATATGGGTCATTATCAACCAAAAAAATGTTCTAGGTTGCCAAAAATTTAAAAATTAGATGTGTATTTATTAAATAGGCTCATATAATATGTTAAATTAATGTATTAAGTATATTTTAATTCCCTTTTGTATTAGTTTTGTCCTTAATAAACATGATTTTACATTTATTATGGTTCTAGTTATTTACCATTATTACTAATCACAATGACAAAAAATATAAGGGTCCTATTTACCAAATTGTAACATGATAATACCAAATACGGGATCCATTTTTTCGACTCAATTATAATAAGTTTTAGAAATCAATATGTAAAACCCAACAAAAAATATCTTTTAGACAAAATGTGTTTTTAAGCCTAAAAATGAACTTATACCAAAATAAAATATAATGTTGATTCCAATGGATTTAATTGGATTATTTTAAATAAAAATTTTATTATTTTAATTTAATACCAAATCCAAAATATATTGGGACTTTTAGATTGCATTATTTAAGAAATTAAATGATAGTTTTACAAAAAAAACACTATTTATTAAAAAATTAAATCTTTTTTTAGAAAAATCCAAAAAATTAACCATATGATAATTTTTAGAATATGGATTTAGAATAGATATCATTATTATGATATTTCATTTCTAAATGTGTAATAAATTAATTCTAACATTCATTCATAACATTCTATAAAAACTATTTTTGAAGAAAACATAATTTTGAAGCATAAAATGACTACTAAAAATTGACTACTTATTTCCTAATATTTAAAAAATATTTTTTTATTATATAGAAATATGTTACATATATTTAAAAAATAATTTTATCCTTTTAATTCACATCAATTAAATATTTATGTTATACTGGTAACATATAAATAATAATATTTTATTTGTATAACATAGTTCACTTAAATCTCAGTGTTGCATGTTATGAAATCTATAGATAATAGTATTATATTATACTAAATTTATGTGGTGTTATAGAAAATTTATTCCATGTATATGAATTATCATATTTAAAACCATTTTAAGATAGTTTTCTTTCTAATTTTTCATGATTCAATACAAGATTTCCAATTTACATTTTATAAATTTCATGGTTCTTAAAATCACCTTTAAACATTCACAAAAATCTTATATCACTTCAGAAAAACTAAACAAATAAAAAAATTATTAAAAAATAGAAGAAAAAATTATTGTTTCTTAATTCCATACAAAATATAAAATAAAAATTTTATATTATTTTAAAAAAACCCCCCTCCCTTCATTCTTCTCTTATACATCCATTATAAATCATCATCCCTGAGAATTTAAATTCATAACATTATATTTGATATATTATGAACTCAGATGATGGATTTTAAAACATTATCATAATTTCCCAAACACATTAAATGTCTTAATAACTTATTGAACACAATACATATAAGTCTTAAAAACATCAGTAGCCATCACTTCTATGTCCTTCCACATTGGAAGTGACTATTATAGAAATCACATATACTACTTATAGAACATGTAATTTTAAATGATGATTAGCTCAATAATCAAATGATTTTTTGGTAAAACAAAATTTCCATTCAATTATGCCATGTTCATATGTTCTCTTAGTTTTCCATATAAACAAAATAGTGGTAGTTTCTTCTTCCTTCAAGGGGGTATAATGACTTCTTCACCGTTTTTATTATCACTAACTTTATCCTAGATATAAACTTTGATAAATAAAAAATTTATTCAATAACTACATATGACCGAACCTATATCTTTATTTGAGATTTATTTCCATTAAAAATTAATGCCAAAGTTGGTGATATTATACTCTAAAATTTTTCAATAGAGGAAAATGATGGAAAATTATTCTATTACCCATAGAAAAATTATTATCATATTTAAGAAAATTACTATCTGCTTGAAAATATTCTAATTTTACTAAATTCATATTCTCACCAATTAATTCCTATCTCTCATTGAGATATTCATTCGTCATTAATTTTATAAAATGTTGAAACAACATGTTTTCCTATTAATGAGCCATAAACTAACTAACTCTGTCTATTTGGGAAAATCCTTCAGGAAATAGAGTTGTTATTTTAGAAAATAATGATTTACATAATAGTATTACATGGGAAACAAACGTATTTCATTAACTAATTTAGGGAATCTTACATAATTTTTTTATTGGATTTTAGGAACATACACTCACATTAACGCACACATCAAAAATTTTTAAGGAAAAAGTATTTCTTCCACATTTAGTAAGATTTATACACCCTATTTATGTTGACTAATTAAAATGATTCAATCCATAATTGAATGAATGAAAATAATAAATTTTCCTTTATTTTCATTAAAACATTCTATATTTTTATATTTGTAAGAAATACCAAAATTACTTGTATATTGATCTATTTTGATAGCTCCTCCATAGGAGATACTCTCTACACTTATTCAATATAAACCATTATGATTATATCAAATATATCTAGAAATTATAATAAGGTAAACATAAATATATTTTTCATTTATAGTATTAGGTTTGAGACTTATCTCTCATTATGAAATCTCCTTTTATTTATGATTTAATGTTTGGTTTAACTTTGAATTTACATATATAAGATTCCCCTAGAGAATGGATCCTTAATTATTCTAATTTATCCTTTTTTAATTAGATTTATTCACTTGTTTAAATAAGGAATAATACATATTTTTAGCTCATTATAGTTTTCTATAAAACACTAATTGATCTATACATACAGTTAGGAATCCTTTAGGAATATGTTTATGGTTTTCATTCTGTGTTGGATTATTTTTCAATGAATTCATTATATGGGTAGAGTAATTGGTGTTTCCTATTTTACTTCACCGGTTTACCTTTATCAAGAAGATATTTGATCACTTATATGTTTTGTGAGTTCTTTTATTTCACTATCCACACATGTTTAATTAATGCATTGGCTTTACCTTCTTAGGTATCCTCCCATATTATTCATTTGGTGTGTTTACCACTAATCCAATTATATTATTTCATTCCTAAGTTAATTTTTTTTATGTTTATAGATTTATCCCTTTAAAACTAATTTTGATAGCCATTCGAAATATTCCATGACATGGCCTCTCTTACTAAATAAGAAAAAACTCCTTATATTCAGTGTGAAATTATTTTTCAAAAGAGTCATAGATATATTGTTTTTTTACTTTTCTCTTATAGGGTGAATCCTCAAATTTCATCATCTTCATCTTATTTCTCCACTAGGAATTTTTCATCACATTATTAAGTTATTTTTTATTCACATATACATACTATCACTCATAATAATAGTGGTTATATATGTTTTAAAAATTGTAGAATAACTCCATGCTATCAAATATGTTCATTAATGATAGGATATTATCTCTATACTAAATCTTCATATATACAACATGATATAATATTACTTAAACCTCCCCCCCCCCTTATTTAGCGATTCTATTATTTTTATATAATAATATATTATTCTTGAAATAAATATCTCTATTAAAAACATCCAAAAACTCTAAAACCATAATTAGTATATTTATTTTCAATTAAGAGTGACATATCTATAATTTATAGATCAAATTTCATGATATATTTCATATGGAATATTAGGTTTTTTAGATATAGTTCGGTTGAAAATTTCCATGTACATTCTTACATAAACCCTTGTCTAGTTGGTGTTTTTCAAAAAAATTACCCTTCCACAAATATTGAAAAAAATTCATTCTTCCAACCTTTTTAGAAAAATAAATTCAATATTATCATATTTGAATTGAAAATGTTAACTTTTTGTATGATATTGATGTGGATTATTACCTATATGATCATAAACTCCCTTTGCGACCAGCATGAGTCCCTTTTTATGGAAAACTAAATCCACATACCTCAGTGTAAGTACTATTTATCTCAAAAGACTAAGAAGTTCCTATTTGGGTAGTTTCCAAATTTTTCAATTTCACTTCTATCTCTAATAACATCATATTGAGTGTATTTTTATCAAAATTAACTAAATCCAAATTAAATTTTTTTTTCTATACATTTAATTTAATCCTTATAAATTTTATTTATTTCGTGTAATAAACTATGATAATCTCTTAATCTCTTTTCCTTGGATTTTATTAGGGAAGACTTGTCTATCATAGAGATTCTATGAAACTTCTCCAATACCTGGAACACCACTCCCACCATATTGAAAAACACCTCAAACTTATATAAAAATATTTTCAATTCATTTTCAACTTGAAAAAATCATTCATTTCAATGTTTGAAAGTTTGTCCTTAGGCATTCACAATCTTTGTGTGAGTGTTAAGAAATTTTTTTTAACAATATTCTATATCATTAGTTCCTCTATCCAATTTTGACTTTTCACAAATCATTTTATTGATATACCTCTTTAGACACGGTATAGGGAGACCCATTACACAGCCCGAAGGCCCAAGGCCAAGCAGCCTCAAATAGATCTCTTGATAAATTAAATAATCTCTAATATATAGGTCTTATTTAGCTCATCAAAATTTGTATTATTCATGAAAAGACATAAAATATATGATAGTAGATTAAATTTTAATTTAATTATTGAATTATGGATATTCATAGATTAATGATGTTTTGGACCCATAATAATATCTCTAGAATCAACATATTTTATTTCCTCTTCATCAAAAACATTTTTGAAAATATCATATTTTTTAGTCCAAATGATTCAAATATTTTTATGTCAATTATTATACATTGAACTAAACGTCATTTATATCTTATAAATCTCTGTAGGAATCGAAAATATCAAATGATGATCTTTTTTAAATCTAGAACACTCAAATATCATATGATCAATTTAAAATATCTTATTTCATTTTGAAATGTCTTGTACCATATGACTTTCCCCATTGAAATATTTTACCCACTCAAATGATTTACAAGGATTTAATTCTCTTTATTATATATGAATAACCTTTTTCAAATTTAGGTAGTCCCTAATGTCGTACGATAATTAAAAAAATATCATACAAGGAACTCATAGATCCTTATTCTATTATGAATAGGATAATTACATTTTTAATTTCGCAAAAATCCTACATCTTGGATAATACCCCTTTTTTATATCCAATGTTGTTGATGAATTGGAAACTCAAATATTATAAATTCTAGGAAATTATCTTCCATGAATTTGAATTGTCTTAGGTACTATCCATTTAGGATAATTAATATTGACACTTCTTACACTCCATTATTGAAATCCTAAATTACATCAAATATAGAATGAATTTTTTTGAAATCACATATATAACTTCACTGAAATATCATATAAAATTTGAATAAGTTCATATAATTCTTTAAATTATTTTAATAATTAAAAAAATATCTTCTTCCAAAATATCCAATCATATAAAATAAACATGTTATATTTTTATTAAATAACATTGTTACCTTCATTAATTATTCTCTATGTTGGCCTTAATAAATCATTATTACTGATTCATAAATTACATAACATAATATTTGATATATTATCAAAACAATAGATGTATATTATAAATATAAAATGCTTTATCAAAAACTTTCAACCTATTAAACACGTGTTCATTCAATATTATAAAATTTTTCTAAAATAAATTTATCAACTATCTTTATTCAATAGTTCATCTTCAAAAGTGACTATTATAGATAGTGATTATATACCTTTTATTACTTTTCATAGACACAAATATCCACTCAAAATCATTTGATTTATTATTCAATGTAATCTGACATTCTAGATACTCCAAAGACCATAGTTCTTCTCATTTATTGGTAAACACAATGGCAACAACTTCATTTAGATTCGTGGGTGCATCCTAAGTTTTTCAGTTGATAAATTATCATTAACTTTTTCCATGATATTATTTAAAAAACAATTTATAAAAGACATATAATGACAAGAACATATTTTTTTGGATTTGTTCATATGGAATGATTACTATGTTTTACTGTGATCAAACTATACATATTCAAAGCTGGTGTAGAATTGATATTTTTCTAGAGGATTATCTTTTACAACACCTATTAAATAAAGATTTCATATTTTTTTACAATGCTATAACTTTATATAGGTTCTCAGGGTTACACCATATGACAAAGAATAAATATTACACAATAGTGTTTTTTCTAAATGAATAGTGTTTAAAATGTTCTGTACAATGGTGTTCTGTTGAATTCAAAATGATTAATGATGTTTTCTATAAAGTCCATATTTAATTTATTACATGTGGGGGATATTTAAAAAATCACTATAATTTAGATACCAAATTTTATCATATTTCATATTCATAGCTAGTCATATTGTCGTGAGGATTTTTCTCATTAGATTCTATCATAGTGTACCATTAACTAAAAATATATGATATCATAAGAATATCTTTTACCATGTATTTAAAATTGGATTACATAGGTTATGAATAATAAAGATGATTCATTTATGGATTCATAAATAAAACATGATTGTTTGAAGTGTCCAAATTATCAAAAACCATTATGAAAATGGTATTGTAATGTATGATTGTGACCATGAGTTAGTTGGCATTGCGTAAATATCTCTATTTAATGAAGATAGAAAATATAAGGGATAGTATTAGCCTATTGGTTATAATGTGATACTTAAATCCTAAATATGGATCTCTCTTCAACACTGATCTCCACTTTTCATTTAAAAAAACATATCACTCTTTTGGTGTTTGAGGGTCCTCTTTATATGAATAAGAATATTGGTGCCTAGTGTACCATAGTTTGAGGCGATAATAGTTTCGTTTTCACTCATGATCACATGAATACTTCCAAGTTGTGTTAAATATATGTGTGTTTACTATAATAAAGGTATACCATTTTATTTTTTTTAATTTTTTAAATTTTTATTTTGTTGATGATAGATGGGGCATTATTATAGGTTTTCTTCTACAACATTGATCATTAGACTATCCTATAAAACTAGTCACTATACCACTATATTTTGAATAATCCCCATTATAACACATCCATAGTTAGTACGAAATCTCATTGCGACCCACTGAATCCTAACTCTAATATTATATGATTTTTCACCTTGAACCAAGGATATAATCCACAAAATCTGGGTTCTTGTTCCATAAATAATTCTATTAATAATTATAAAACCACTAATGAACTAAAAAATATAAAGAATACAAGAGTAAAATATTTGTAATCATATTAATAAATATGTATTTTCAAACATAAATGATAAAAAAATTTAAAATATTACAAAAATATTCAACTAATATTACATCTCCTCTGAAACTAACTAATCATCACACCATAAGCTGGTGTGGTTCAACTCATTCCATGAATTTATCATTCAAATATATAAAATCAGTATATAGATTAAATTTTGAACATATTTTCATACTGAATAGGTTCCTTCCAATAAACCCTCATAACAATTTCATTGAATAAAAACAAGTCCTTAATGAAGAAAAAATTAAAATAATTTCTTATCCTAAACATAGTCATTTAGAAACCATATCGCTATAGGTTTTCTCTTAAAAACCATATGCATTATAATAATTCATTTAATTAAACTATTTAATATACTAAATCATTAATAAATGAAATAATTTTGAAACCATGATAATAATAGTAAAATAAAAGTGATATTCCAAATCTCATACCATAAATTAATAATAACGATACATGCTAACAAAAATATTGAGGTCTCAAATTTAATCATTGATGATTCCACAATGATTCCTCAATTATTCTATGAATCAAATAAATCATTCGAAAATTTAAATATCCACACATTAAATAATACCATAGCTCCTCATGATTAAAGATATTGGAGAAATGAGAAATAATAGGGTAGAAGAGTATCGTGGATAGTGAAAGCATCATATCAAGAATATAGGGAATAAGAACATATACAAAGTGAATCCAATTCAACCAAATGTAACACTCTAAGACACTAGTTGTTTCGAGAAGGATGTATAACTTTAATAATAAGAAAGAAACACTCATATTTAATTTTAAAATTTTAATGAGAAATTTGTTGCATTATGAACATAAACCACAGTTTTGATTTTTTTAGTTGATATTTATAATAAAAAATTGTTCTATTAAATAAAATTTTTTATAATCATTGTTGATAATTTACATTCATTAAATTATCCTTTCTCAAAATAATGGTATTATTTATAAGACCATAACTATTTTCTATTATATCCTCAAAACCAAATGATAATACAATGAGATAGTGAATATCCATCCATGATTTGATTTTTACAATGGATTGAAAACGCTATTTTCATCCATAAATCACCTTCAAAATTACATAATAATTTTCAAAAACATTCATGACATGATATTTTTAACAAATTAAATCTAGGACTATACATAACTCGGGACTATTATCACGATGTGTATATAAGAAAATTATTTTTCAAAGACCAGTTATTTAATGATATTGGATGGTGATCATTTATATGTAGGAATATAATTATAGTTAATTGAAGTTCTTTTCATATGATATTTAATATTAGTATGTCACATTTATTTATCTCTTTCACTTTTTATTACTATGAAATTGTCATTGAACTATTTTCTAGAATATTAAAAATAGATACTATACATGTAATAAAATGAACTAAATTACAATAGATGTCTAAATTATTCCATTATTACTATTTGATATAACAATTTTTTATTAATTATTTAATAAAATAAAGATTCACGTTTACTAGAATACTTAAATTAAGTAGTTTGAATGTTTCTATAACTTCACATATTAATATTTGTGATGTGTTATATTATTTTCTTTCAATAAAGAGGTTTATATTTTTATTGGATAATGAGATAAATATTTTGGAAATGATACCTTTGATATGATTTGGATCTCTATATAAAAATTTAATATTATGGGTTTGGTTCTTATTTTATCTAAGAGTAGAGTGATTATAGTTTTCCTTCAATGATTGATCATTTTTATAATGTTTCCCATACTGATTTTATTTGATTCCCTTATGGAAGAGAAGTTGAATTTATTTTAGAATTAATACCAATTATTGAGCCTATAATTTTTTATATATATAGTATAGATTCATCTGATCTTATATAATTAAATATTTAGTTAAAATATCTCAAATACAAGTGTTTAATTTGAAAGAGTGTATTATTTTTGGGTTCTCAAATGATTTTCACTAGGCATCATGATTAGATATCATTGATATATATTGATTACTAAATAATAATTTATGTTATTAATATGAATCAATAATTTTTTCCTTGCATTGATTAATTTTTTGACTCGCTAATAGGGTATGCTGGTTTTCTAAAATTAATTGTGACTAAATGTGGTCAATTTACGTATCTTGGGATGTTGTATAAAGAAAAACAATCATTATTGATTTAAATGGATTTGAAAAATCCATTATTTCACCCATATATAGATTCATTCAGGATTATACTCATTTGGAACATATTTATTAAATCACAACCATTATATGAGATTATAGAGTATTAATATATTTTTTTATTAACTTTGACGACACATAGACTTTATGTAAAAAAAATTGAATTATCATGTATAGATTTTATATGTGAATCATTTTTATTATATAGTCTTTGGGTTTTGAACATCTAAATACACTAAAAATGATTCTAAAATTATTTCTTGGGGACTATTAATTTTTTCAGAATTAAGGTTTTATGGGG
Source organism: Viscum album (assembly GCA_963277665.1). Lineage (NCBI taxonomy): Eukaryota > Viridiplantae > Streptophyta > Magnoliopsida > Santalales > Viscaceae > Viscum > Viscum album. The sequence continues at coordinate 198,149,248 of OY728137.1, read as the reverse complement.
GATTACTCATATTTTGACTTACTTATTGAAGTTTTATTACATTTTTAAGTGATAGTAGAGTTATTTAAAAATAAATTTTTGGTATTTATACGGAATTTAAAATGTATTTTTTCATTTCAGATGTTAAAGTATGGATTGGCCTCTTCACCATTTCTCATCATACCCTGGTTGAATTAGAACTACGATGTCTTTTGGGATTCACCTGGTGAAGGTATATATATAACATTGATAAAATAAAATTAGTTAGTGGGATACTTTTTTAATATTATTATGTGGTAAGAAAATAATAACCTCACTAATGATCCAAATATATCTATTGACGTAAATGTTGTCATCATTTGAGAAATTATATATATTTTTTAATTTTATTATTTATATTGATCAAAAAATCATGATGTATTTTTTATTATGAAATGAGTTAAATTTTTAGAGGATATTACCTTACTAAATTTAGTTATTTGATATTGAGAACATATATAATTGTATGATGGATAATTTCATATTAATAATTAGAGTATAAAAGTATAGGTTTATAGGGTTTATGAGTAGAAGTATGAGTGTTAGTCAAAGTATATTTTATCATATTTAGAATTATATTTATCTGAGGATTGGTTTTATATGAATCTATAACCATTCTCAATCACTTCCTCTATAATCGAGTGTATTGGGGATGTCGTGAATTCAAATCCTAAGTACTAATTTTAACATTAAATAATTTTTGGAGGGGATCAAATACCATGGTATACATCTGATATTTAATATTTTAATTTTATGCATGGATTTATTTTTCTTCAATTATGTTATTCCCAAATCTGATTGGATCACTAAGAGGGTAGGAGTTTAATTAGTGTTCACTTATCTTTATATGAGCTATTCCATTTTAAACAAAACTATTAAACTTTTTATTGTAACATCCCAGGTAAATAAAGGAAAATAAATTTTCATATTTATTAATATTTGGGAATTAAATATTAACTTTTACTTTAAATTGGATGTTATGTTCGATGGTTTTCTCGATACGCAACAACGGGTTTCATTGAAATTTTACATTGCGCACTAATAATATAATTATATTATTTTAAATGGTAGTTAACTCCTAGCCAATTTATTGGCTTGAATGAATAGATATAACTATAATATGATTATACATGTTTTTTAAATGTTTTTACATTTATCCAATAAATGTTAGAGGCCTAAAATGTGAATGAATCTAATTTTAAGCACAAATACTCTGATATTCTTTAAAAAGTTCAATTTACCACCTTTTAATGGTGAACCCTATTTAAATCTAGTTTTTGTCACTTTTTTATATTATATTGGATAAAATAATATTCTTATTTATAATAAAGACATCAAAATTTACTTTGGATGAAATTTTGGTATTTTTCTGATAAAGATCATTTTTTAATTAATAGTGAAAATATTGTATTTTGATTCAAAACTGATTTTTAATCTAATTTATTTATAAGATTATATTATCTTTTTAATTGGTTTTAATGTTTAATTATATTATTTTTTTACCATTTAATCTATTTTTGGTCATTTTAATTAATTTCACTTTGAAATTGGACATAAACAAGTGTCAATCTTTTGATTGTTAATATTTCTTAAAAACACTCTTTTAGTTTTGACAATGGGAATTATTTTTAAATTAATAAATCCAAATTCTATGATTTTAATTTGGTAAAATATACATCATTTTTGAATTCGTAATATCAAATATATCTTGGGCTTAATTTTTGGTAGTTTTCTGAAAAACATCAATTTTTTATGAATGGTGAAACCACTAAGTAGTGGTTAGAAACTGAAATTTTCCTTTAAATGAAAATATACCTCTTCTGTGAATTGAATTTAAAAAATCCGACATATATGGTTGCTATTTGGAAGTAAAATTTGGTCAAACAAGATGAAAATAATTTTTTATGAGTAGAAACTTTTGACTTTTATTTACCGTTGTTAAAGGTATATAGGTCAATTCAATGTAAAAAAGAATATCATAATAAGTTACAATTACCTTAAAACTTTTCCTAACCTTATTTCATGAGTCATTAAATACCATGGTCATATTTGGGTATATTTTGGGACCCCATGGATCTACTTAAGAGTGATAATGACACTTTATTTTAATTAACATAAAGTAAAGACAAAAATTACATACTCAAATATCTTTTAGTAAATCAATTTTTATATGGGGTTAAATAAGTTCTCTCATCAAAAATAAATATTATTTGTAAATCTACATAGATTTACTAAAACATGGTTGTTTTTTTATAATTTTAGACATCCAATAAATAAAATTATTGAAGACACAATAATGATGCAGTGGTTGCCTCATTATTAAATGATTTAAATAAATAATATTATAAAGATTAAAAAAATATCTCAAACCTGTTGAATTCTTATTAGATGATTGTATTTAGGCAATTTTTCATCTTTTATTCATCTTAAATACGTTTTGGGCCTTTATAACCCCTAAATAAGTATATAATAAAAAAATATTTTCACACTTTTCTAAAGATCCCCTCCTCCCCCTTATAAAAAGCCTTCACCTATAACCCATTCCTCACACCTCCCAAGCCCCTTGTCTTGTCAAAACCTAGACCAATTAATCTTTAATGATCCCTATATTCCACCTAGAATCCTTAACTTTGGCATCATGAACTTCAAGATGTCCTTTTGGTTCAAACTAATGGGAGTTACCCGAAATAAAGGTAATGGTTTCTCTTAAATTATTTTATATTATTTTACTTCTCCAGCCCCTAAACTCTTTTTATTACTTTATTATAACAAAACTAGAATCATAAATACACAAGTATTTTTTTATGTGATGTATTCGAACTACGCTTATGCACACCTCTATCAAATGTGTAAAGAACATATTGTTTCTGTGGATGGGAAACTAACCCCTCACGAAACGATGATTTTTCAATTTTCTCCTACCGCCTCTCATGGTATCCATTAAGATGGAAATTTAATTATATATGACATATATTATGTTTATGTTATATTTATGTTTCTATATTTTTTATTTATATCATACAATTATGATTTCCATTATGGGTAAATGGGATAATTTGATTTGAGGAATTACGGACTACCGCCCCCTCAAAGTGATTTGACTCATTAATGCCATATGTGGGATGTATAAAGGATGGAGTTATTGATATTATATATTATATTATATTAGAATTATATTATACCTACGTATCACTATGTTTTAATTCCATTAAAATATAAAATAGAAATGAAAGTAGCGTTCATGAGTAGGTACAATTTTCCATCTCAATGAACGGTGCATTTCATTTCATATCTACAAATGTTATGTACAATTATGAATACATAAAAATACTGGATATATATTATATATATGATATCTGAATCATGATTATAATTCTGAATATAATGGATAATATATCACATGAACAACTTGTAATTATAAGAAGTCCGTTTTTGACTCATGTACCAAATATCAACAAAATGACCATTATTAACTTAAATGATTAAATAATGTTTATAACATGGTAATAAGTGATATAAAAGGAATAATAAACTTAAAAATGATCTTAATCAATTATAAATTAACTTTAGTTTATTATTCAGAAGATTAAAGAACGAACGGGTCAAGTCAGACACAAGGTAAGGGACTTCGTCTCAATCTCTTTCATTAGGCATATTAGTTTTATACCAGAAATTATGTTATATGTTGTACAACCCCCATTCACTTTTAATTTTACTCCAAAGGAATATTTTCAATACTATGTATTTTACTAAATTGAAAAAAAATAATGTTTCTTTTAACGTACGCGGTGACAACGACCTTTTTACCACTGTGAGTATTATTTGATATTTGGCTTCCTTAACAAGATAAAATGTTTTTAAAAGGAAAATAATACAATATATTATCATATATATTTTGGTATTGAAAATGGTTTTGATAACGGATTTTTTATTCCAATATAATTAAATGATATATTGTGATCGAAATGAGTAAATTTTATCTTTCCATTGTTTTTATTTTATGTGTAATGAATATGATATGGTTCATGGGAATTGTTACAGATACGGGTGGTTCCGTGATAAACCTATGGTGGGTAAGCCTGAGATATATCTCCAATGCATTGGATAATATGATGGAGGTAAATGTGAATGTTTTTCTAATAGATTTAAGGAATATAGTGTGATGGTTATTCCAAATGTAACTCCCTACATAGTAGTGACAGCTACAATGTAAGTACGATATGGAGGCCACAATTTACCATTATGATTTAAGCTTCCTATGTGTTATTCATAAATAGTATGATTTCAGGAGTTATGTTAATGAGCTTATGTTATGTTGAAATTATGAATTAATGTTTTCTTTTTTTGTTTTATAACACTTACTGAGCTTTTTATGGTCATCCCATGATTTGAAATTTTTTTCACAGAACAGAATGATGAATAGGGTCAAGGATGAGATGAAAGAAAGTCATGTTGTCTAAAACATGGGACTAGACATGACTCTTTTTTTCAATAATTTTTATTTTATGAAAAAAAAGAAACATAGTATAAGTTTCTACCTTGTAATTTTTTGTGATGTAATGTAATAGTTATGGCCTAATTCTCTAAAACTATAGACCTGAAAAGATCCTCAGTGTGAATTACTATTTTAATTCAAGATTTTGTAATGTTTATGGTCGGGTCCTTGTAGTTGGTATGAGAGGTCGGTTTTGATAACTTTAGGAGTTAGGGTATTGTTAAATTAATATCTATAAATTACTTTATGTTAATATCGAAATAATATAGAATATATAGATTTCCATGTTTCTTTGACGAATATATTTCTTTGTTTAGAATGGATTTCAGTTGAGGAAACAAGGAAGATATGTTGGGACAACATCAAGAGGAAGACAACCTATCAAATCAGAAACCTGAGATGGTTGGAATCAGAACTAAACAGTTTGTTGCAGTGATGGAACAGTTGAATCAGGCTATACATGGTGGTGGTATCCATGCATGAGATCAGCTAGAACAACCACAGAGGAACATGTCAGTAATGGATCATTTCATGAGGAAACATCCCCCTCATTTCTAAGGATCATCTGACCATGTTCTAGCTGATTGGTGTATTAAGGCAATGGAGAGAATTTTTTATTTCATTGGTTGTTCAGAACATCAAAATCATGGTCTCGATTTTTACTATTTTGAAGGTGAAGCTAATTAGTGGTAGTCGATGGTGAAAAATATCAGTGATAGTGAGGAGATTTATGCTCTTGATTGGAATGAATTTATAGTTATGATTCTATAGAAATATTTTCCAAAGGTGATTCGTCTAATGATGGAGAAAAAATTCCTATAATTTAAGTATGAATATGACTCAGTGGCTGCTTATGTAGAAAACGTCCCTTGACTAGAAAGGTATGCTTAAAATTTCATACGAGATCTTGATAGTAAAATCAACCATTTGTACTCAGGATTAAAGCCAATGTATCAAAGGGCTTTAGCTTCTCCTGTGTTTAAAAGTTATTAAAAACATGTTCGATGAGCAGAGAAGGTGGAAATGGAGTTTTCCAATGATCATGACTTCTTTGAAAACAACAGAATAAGAGGTCTAGGTGGCAGATGAAAGGGAACAACTCTTCAAAAAAGTCTGATGGTAAGAAACATAAGATTATAGTTTGTGGAAATTGTGGTAAAAAGCACGCTAGAGAATGTCTTTTGAATTCTGGTAAATTCTAGAGATGTGGTAAAATGGGACATAAATCTCATAATTACATTGAAAAAGAGAAGGGAAATGGTAAGACAAAATATGATATACAATTAGTAAAATGGTTTAAGTGAAATGAAATCGGTCATTATGCAACTGAGTGTCCAACAAAGAACTCAACTGAGGGAAAGCCTCCCGACATCAAGTAGAAAGTAATTATGAAGTCCTTCAAAACTACTTCAGCAGATGTTGAGCCATCAAATGAAGTAGTAGCAAGTACACTTTTTGTTTGTTAAGATAATGCCAATGTGTTGTTTGATTTGGGGCCTACAAATTAATTCACTTCTGAGATGTTTTCTAGTAAATCTAGAATTCTATATCAAGATATGAATAGAGAACTTATGGTAAAAACACATAGATGAAATATTGTGACAAAAAGAAATTATAAGAACCATCATGTCCTAATATTTGGAAAGAATCTACCTGCAAACCTTATTGTTTTTTTTTAGTAGAGTTTGATGATATTTTTGGTATGGATTGTCTTTCTGTTTATCATGCTAAGATTGACTATAGAGCTAAAGAGGTTTTATTTCAAAATGATTTTCGGTTTGGGTACAAGAATGAACCCTTACATTTGATAACATATTAGGAAGCTGAGAAAGTAGTAAAAGATATAAATGAATGTTACCTTGTACATTTTGTTGAAAAAAAAGAACTATTCAAATTAATGATGTTCCAGTGGTAAATGAGTACCATGATGTTTTTCTCGATGATTTGTATAGTATTTTACCTAATCGGGACGTTTAATTTACTATTGACTTAGTTCCTGATACTAATCCAAATTCAAAACCCCCATATATAATGGCTCAAATTGAACATTTAGAGTTAAAGAATCAGTTTCCGAAGTTATTAGATAATGCTTTTATTGGACCTAGCACATCACTATGGGGTGATCCTATCTTGTTTGTTAATAAAAGATGCTTCAATGAGACTTTTAATTGATTATAGAGCACTGAATAACATGGTTGTTAAGAACAAGTATCATTTACCTAATATCAATGATTTTTTTGATCAGATCTAGGGAGCTTAGTATTTTATGAATATTTATTTGAGGTTGGGGAACTATCAGTTGAAATTAAAAGAAGAAGACATTCCGAAGACCGTGTTTTGTAGTAGATATGGCCATTATGAATTTGTAGTTATGCCTTTTTAACTAATACACCTGTTGTTTTCATGGATCTTATGAATAGAATTTTTCGTGATTTCTTGGATAAGTTTGCGGTTTTGTTCATTGATGCTATTTTGGTTTTTTCTAAAAGTAAAGAGGAACATGAAATTATTTTAATGGTTTTCATGCAAACATTATAAGAAAAGAATCTATTTTAGAAATTCATCAAGTATGATTTTTGTTAATAGAAAATTTTTTCCTTGGTCACATTATTTAAAATAATGGCATAACTGTTGATTCTTCTAAAACAAAAGTTGTTTAAGAATGGCCAAGTACCACATATAAATCCAAGATTCATTGTTTTCTTGGTTTGGAAGGTTATTACCAGAGGTTTGTGGAATAATTTACACGGTTATCTAATCCAATTACTAATTTAACTCAAGAAGGTGTTAACTTCATTTGGAAAAAGAATCTAATGATTGTTTTCTTGAATTGAAATGATTATTGGTAAATTCTCTAGTTTTGGCCCTACCTTTCATAAATGGAGAGTTTTTTATTTATAGTGATGCTTAGTTTAAAGGACTTTGTTTGTGTCCTTATGAATAATGATCAAGTAATTACTTATTCTTCATGTCAGTTGAAATCTTATAAGTTAAATTAACCTACACAAGATTTGGAATTAGCTGCTATTAGTTTTTTCTTTAAATATTTGGAGGCATCATTTGTATGGAGTAAAATGTGAAATATATATTGACCAAAATATTTTGAAGTATATATTCACTAAAAAAGAATTGAACATGAGACATTGGTTATGGTTGTAATTAATCAAGGATTATGATTTCACAATTCTTTACCATTAGGGAAAAGAAAATAATGTGGATAATGTTTTGAGTTGAAAAAGTAATGCTTCATTAACCATGATATGTTTGGAACAAGATCCTTTGGTTATGATTTTATGAAATTTGGAATAGAAGTTGTTGGTGTAGGAAATTCTTCTGTATTGTTTTAGGTGTCAGTGAAATCATCTCTATCATACAGAATAAAGAAAGTGTAGAAGGAAGATAGTGAGTTGTAGAAAAGGGTATAGTTGATTCAGAAGGGTAAGTTTCATTAATTTAACATTAATAATGATTGTGTTTTGAGATTTGGAAAGAGATTATGTGTGCCTCCTGATTCAAAGTTAATGAATTTGTTTTTATGTGAAGCTCATAGTTCCCTATTTATAGTTTATCCTGGAAGTACTAAGATGTATAAAAATTTTCAGGAGTATTACTGGTGGTATGGAATGAAAATTGATATTGTTGATTTTACTATTAAGTTTTTGACTTTTCAGTAGGTTAAAGAAGAGCGGCAGTAACTGAAAGGGGTGCTTCAGTCATTACCGGTGTCAGAGTGGAAATGGGAAAATATATCTGTTGACTTCATTGAGGGATTACTGAAGACATATCAAGGTAATAATGAAAAATGGTTTACTATTAATTGGTTTACTAAATCTGCTCATTTCATTCCTATTAGAGATACTTTGTCTCTAGATCGACATTCATGGTTGTATGATTAATGGATAGTTATGTTTCATGGTGTTCCCATCTCCATTGTAACTTATCGTTATCCGAGGATTACTTATAACTTTTTGAAAGACCTTCAGAAGTTGTTGGGTACTAAATTAAATTTTAGAACAGATTTTCATCCATAATCAAATGGGTAGTCAGAATGAATATTTTAGACCATGGAAATATGATACATTCTTGTTCACTGGATTATCAAGAAAGTTGGGACCAACATATTTTTTTGGTTGAATTTTCTTATAATAACAGTTTTTATTCCAGTATACAAATGGATCCATTTTAGGCATTATATAGGAAGTGGTGTCAAACTCTAGATTTTTGGGATGATGTAGGTGAACACAAGTTGATGGGATCAAAATTGGTAGAAGAGGTGGCAGAAAAAGTTTAGTTGAATCAAAAGCCCATGAGAATAGCTCAGAGCAGGAAAAAACGTTATGTGAATAATTGGAGGAAGAAACTTTCTTTTTAGGTAGGTGATCATGTCTTTCTCAAAGTTTCTCCATGGAAAAGTGTGATGTGTTTTGGTAATAAGGGAAAGTTGAGTCCGAGGTTCATTGGACCCTATGAAATCCTAGATAAATTTGGATAAATTGCATAAAGAGTGGATTTACCTCCATGATTACCCTAATTATACATTATTTTTCATGTTTCAATGTTGATAAAGTATATTCCAGATCCCACTCATGTTTTGAGCCCAGAGGTAGTTTAGTTGGAATAGATTCTCTCTTATGAGGAACTACGAGTCTAGATTCCTGACCGAATAGAGCATGTGTTGAAAAATAAGGTAATTCACCAGGAAAAGGGTTTTTTGGAAAAACCATATGGTTGAAAAAGGGACATGGGAATCTGAAAATGCTTTGAGAGATAAATATCCCCATTTATTTGATAAGTGAATAAAATTGCAAGGGCCCAATTTCCAAAAGCGGGGTAGGATGTAACATCTCAGGTAAATGAATAAAAATACATTTTTATATTTAGTAATATTTTTGAATTAAATGTTAATTTTACTTTTAAAATGACGCTATGTTCGATGTCTTACAAGATACGCAACAACGAGTTTCTTTGAAATCATACATTGTGCACTAACAATATAAAAATATTATTTTAAATGGTAATAAAAATAGTCATTGTATTAATGGGAATTAATATATCTAAATACAATATGATTATACTTTTTTGTTAAATGTTTTTTACATTTATCCAATAAACTCTAGTGGCTTAAAATATGAATGAATCCAATTATAAGCACAAATACTCTAATATTGTTTAAAAATGTTGATTTACCGACTTTTAAAGGTGAACCCTCTTTAAATATTGTATTTTTTATTTTTTAAATATTCTATTTGAAAAAATAATATTCTTATTTATAATCAGGGCATCAAAATTTACTTGGATGAAATTTGGTATTTTTCTACTAATGTTAATTTTTTAATGAATAGTGAAAATATTGTATTTTAATTAAAAAATCCCTTTTAATATAATTTATTTATAAGGTTAGATTATATTTTTAATTGGTTTTGATGTTTAATTAAATTATGTATTTACTATTTAATCCAATTTTGTCCTTTGGAATTAATTTCACTTTGATATTGGACATAAAAAAGTGTCAATCTTTTGATAGTTAATATTTCATAAAAACATGCATTTTGTTTTGACAACAGTAATTAATTTTCAATTAATTAATCCAAAATCTATGTTTCTAAATTGGTAAAAATTCAAATCATTTTTTAATTTATAATATCCAATATATCTTAGGGTTATGTTTTTTGTATTTTTCTGAAAAACTTCAATTTTTTATTAAAAGTGAAACCACTAAGTAGTGATAAAAACTGACTTTTTCATTTAAATGTAATTTTACCATTTATGTGTATTGAATTTTAAAAATACAACATACATGGTTGTTATTATTATGTAATATTTGGTTAAATAAGATGAAAATATTTTTTTTAATAGTATCTTTTGACTTTTACTTACCGCGTTTAAAGGTAAATAGTGTAATTCAAGGTAAAAAGAATATCATAATAATACAAAATTACCTTAAAACATGTCCTAACCATATTGGATGAGTCATTTACGACCATGGTAATCCATGGGTATATTTGGGGACCCCATGGAGCCACTTAAGAGTTACAATGACACTTTATTTTAATTAACTTAAAATAAAGACAAAAATGACCTAAACAAATATCTTTTAGTAAATCAATTTTTACAAGAGGATATATAAGTTATATATTCAAATATAAATATTCTTCATAAATATAAAAATATTTCCTAAATAATGGTATTTGTTTTATAATTTTTAGACATCGCATAAATAAAATTATTTAAGACACAATAATGGTGCAGTGTTTACCTCATTAATAATTGATTTAAATAAATAATATTATAATGATTAAAAAATATCTAACCCCAGTCAAATTCTTATTGGATGATTTTATTTCGACCATGAGTCATCTTAACTTCTACTATAATAAGTTTTGGACCTTTATGAACCGAAAATAATTATATAATAAAATAATGTTTTCACACTTTCTTAAAGAGCCCCTCCTTCCCCTTATAAAAAGCCCTCATCTCTAACCCATTCCCCACACATCTCAAGCCCCTTGTCTCATCCAAACCCTTCCAAAATAATATATAAATATCCCTATATTCCACCTAAAATCCTTAATATAGGCATAAAGAACATCAAAAAGTTCTTTTAGTTCAAACTAATTACAGTTACCAAAATTAAATGTAACAGTTTCTCTTAAATTGTTTTCTTTTATTTTACTTCTCCAACCCCTAAAATCTTATTATTATTTTCATTTATAAAAAAAAGTATCCCAAATATACTATAATATTCTTATGTTAAAAATTAGAACTAAACTTACACACAGATCCATATAATGGGTAATGAACATACAATTTTTGTTGATTGAAAACTAACATCTCACGAAACGATGATTGTTAAATTATCTCCTACCGCCTATCAAGGTGGCCAATAATATGGAAAAGTATTTATATATGATATATATTATGTTTATGGTATATTTATTCTTCTTTATTTTTCATTAATATCATACCTTTATAGATTCCATTATGGTTAAATGTGATAATTTCAATTGGGGAAGTGCAGACTACCACCCCCTTAAAGTGATATCTCTCGTTAATGCCTTATGTGTAACATATAAAGGATGTATTTATTGATGTTAAATTTGATATTATACAGGAATTATAATATACCTATTTATCATTATGTTTTACTTCCACTAAAAAGGAAATAGAAATGAAAGTAGCGTTTATGCGTACGTACAGCTTACCCTCTCCATGAATGGTGCATTTCTTTTCTTTTCTCCAAATGTTATTGACTATTATAAATAAATAAATTCACTATATTTATATGATATATATGATATCTATATCATTAATTTAATTCTTTAGATAATTGATATTTTACCACATGAACAACATGTAATTATAAAAGTCCATTTTTGACTCAAGTTCCAAATATTGACAAAACGACAATTATTAACATAAATGAAAACATAATGATTATAACATGGTAATAAGTGATATAAAATAATAATAAATATTTAAAAAGATCTTAATAAAGTATAACATAACTTTAGTTTATTATTCATGAGATTAATGAAGGAATGGGTCAAGTCAGACATGAGGTATTGGACTTCATCTCAATCTCCTTTCATTGAGGCATATTTAGTTTTATACTAGAAATTATTTTATACGTTGTATAAATCCCATTGACCTTTAATTTTATTCAAAAGGAATATTTTCTTTACAAATAGTTTTACTAAATGTCAAAAAATAATGTTTCTTTTGACATACGTGGTGACAATGACCTTTTCACTGACACAAGTACTATTTGTTCTTTTACTTCCTTAACATGGTGTAATGTTTTAAAAAGAAAAATAAATACCATATATTCATTAATGTATTTTGGTATTGAAAATGTTTTTGATAATTTATTTGTTAAGTTAATATATTTAAATGATATTATTTAATTTAAAAGTTTAAATGATATCTTTCTTTTGTGTTTGTATTATGTGTAATGAATATTTTATGGTTCATGGGCATTGTTACATATACGGGTGGTTCCATGATAAACCTAGGGTAGGTGAGTCTGAGATAGATCTCTAATACATTGGGTAACGTGACAGAGGTAAATGTGAATGTTTATCCGAAGAGAGTAGGGGAATATATTGTGATGGGTATTCCAAATGTAACTCCCTACGTTGTTGTGATAGCTATAATGTAAGTATGATATGGATGCCACAAGTTACCTTTATGATTTATGTTTTCTATTTGTTTTCCATAAATCTTATTATTCCATGAGGTATGTTAAAGAGCTTATGTTTTGTATGAAATGATGATCTAATGTTTTATTTCTTTGTTTTATAACCCTTGTAGATATTTTTATGCACATCTCATGTTTTGAAATGTTTTTCATATGACTTCAAGATTACATGGGTCAAGGATGAGATCAAGGAAAACTCTTGTTGTCCAAAACATGGGACTAGACATGAATTTTTTTTCAACAGTTTTTATTATAAGAAAAAATGGAAACTAAGTAGAAGTATGTACCTTGTAATTTTTTGAGATGTAATGTAATATTTATGGCCAAATTTTATAAAACTCTAAACATGAAAAGATCCTCAATGTTAATTATTATTTTAATTCAATAGTATGTAATGTTTAAGTTTGGGTCCTTATAGTTATGGTTCTTGATCCACCTAATGATTTCATATATCCTATAATTTTTGTTCCATAATATAAATTAATATTGAATCATACATTAATTACATGGTTCGAATGAAAATTTTACTTCTGTACAAGTTATTTATACCCACCAATAAAGAATATATAGTATTATCAATAATCATGTACAAGTAAATACCAAAATGACCTCTACCACTTACAAAACTCTATATAACATATAATTATTCTCTAATAAAATATCAAAAAAAATCAACTAATGGTGTTCCTCATACCATTCGATATTGGACTTCCTCCATAAGTAAATAGATTATCAAGTCTATCTGTTTACTCCCTCAAGAAAATTAGTTGTTCTTCCAGACTCAAAACATCCTCTAGATCATGTGTGATCTAGATCCTCCTCAATATTCCTGAATACAACAATTAATAGTAGGTATTCTTTGACATCAATGGAACTAGGATTCAACACATTTTATCTCCACAATAATGATATACTTTGGGGATCTCAATGTACACACATAGTACTTATGGGGTATCAATTATTTTCCTCACCAAATAATCCATTTCACCATACATATATATATATAAATAGATATAATTATAACACATGATAATTATTCTATAAATTTGAAATATGGAAGCTCTATGATCTTTATTAGGTGTAATATTATCTAAGTTAAATCTGTTAATAGAATCCTAATTTATTTCAAATTCAAACTCATTTCAATATAATTTTAAATATTCATTTAAATCCCCCAATGTCTTTGGAAATTTAATTAATTTTTATCTATGAAATCTATTTCTTAAACTCATTTGAAATCTCCACATGAAAAACTACATTCATTACTATCACATTGACTTCCTATTTTAGGTGTTTTTCAAATCTCATCTACCTTCATTGCCAGAGGATAATTCATCATATGATAATTTTCATGAGTATATGTTAATTTTACTTACTAAAATTCTTATACACATAAAATAATTTATGTTACTATCCATCATATATCTTATGCACCCCCCCAAATTACGTGCCCAAAAATATATTATTCATGTAAAATTAATACCATTTTAAAATATATAACTCAAAATCCAACATCGCATATCATTTATATTTACTAAAACTTATCAAATGTCTACCCATCAATAATATTTTGATGCTTTTATTCTAAGTAGTTTGGATTATAAACATATCAAGTAATCATGTTCTTTAATCAGTTACGAACACCGTAATCATTTTAATTTTTAAATCTTTTGAAAATGTAGATTCTAGAAATAATTAATTTCATACTGTGTATCACACATTAAAATTTTATAACTACATTACCAACTTTTAGGTATCGACCATGTGGATTATTTTAGATCAAATTTTTCAATGGTATATAATAATAAGGAAATAAATAGTTCCATTCTCAGTAGAGATCAACGACATGTATAATTTATTGACCACTAGAACAAAAAAATGACTATGTTGTGAGAATTATTTAACTCTTAGATTTACCACATGAGAAAATTCATTTAATTTTTTCAATTTATCATGAAAAATTATCTACCATGTGAGGATTTTGTAACACCCATAAATTTTATGATAAATATTTTTTTCAATTGATGTCTTCTGTTGTATGTTATGCCATGATTAGCTTGCACAACACTCAACATCGTATTAGCTTGTAGTATACACCACACTATTATTGTCTTGTTTTACGCACAATTTCAAGTTACTTTGATAGAATTCAACATTGAATATAGATTTTGTTCTATTAAATAAGATTATATTATGATATAAGCAACACCAAAGGAATCATTCATGCAACACTAACTTGGCTTGCGTTATACACAAAAGCGACCTTCTTCGTTGGCTTGCATTGTACGCAATACCGAGTTTCACAAAACAACAATATATTATTTTAAAATTGATATGAACTAGCCTTTATGAATAGTATTGACCACATTTTGAATTTTATAACATTATCATTATTCATACATATTTTCTAGAACATGTTTTGTGAACAAAATTAATTTTTCAGATAAAATAAGTATTTTTTTTAAATGCAGTTTTGTCGCCTTCTGATGGTGCACCCATTTCGAATCTAATTTATTGACAAGATTTTAAGATAAAATTGTAAAAATAAACTAAATATTTTGAATCAAGATATAAAAATTTACTTTTTATAAATATTTCATATTTTTATGATAACATTCATATTTTGATGAATAGTAAAAATACGCTAAATTTTTCTAAAAATAAACATTTTTCATCGAGATAATTTATGTGGTCAAATTATAACATTGAATTTTCTTAAAATATAAATAGAATATATTATTACCATTTAATATAATTAATGTCATTACCATTAATTTTACATTGAATTCATACGTAAAATCATTTCAATCATTTGCAATGTTTTAAACAAAAACTCATTTTTTCCGACAATGGGGTTAATTTTAAAATAAAATTTTGAAAATTTGGTGTCTAGAATTTGGAGAAATGTATTCCATAATAGTAATAATTAGTTCAATATTATGTTAATAGGATACTTCTATTTTTGAGCATTATGAATAGTAACTACGATAAATTTTATTTACCACAGTTAAAGGTAAATCGGGTATTTTAGGGTAAAAAAAATATTATAAAATTACCCTAACACTTGTCTTAATATAATTGGTTGATTATGTTTTATCCAACAACATAATTGGGTCGTAATGGTATCTATTTTAACCCAATTGGATGAGATTGTTACAGTTAATTTATTTAATTTAAAGGAAAGTGAAATATGTCTCACTCAAACATTAATAATTAAATTATATTTAATATAAGGTTATACAGAATATAAATTTGATTATAAATTCTCATTTGAAATAGAAATTTGTTTTCTTTTTCAGGGTAATTTATTTGTAATTTTTTAAAAAAAATATAATTACCATAATATCTTATACATTAATGATGTAGAAATTATCTATTTAATGAAAAATAAATAATATCAATTTTTAAAATAATAATACACATCAAAAATACCAAAAAATTGACAAAACCATATTGGTCGAGTATATATAACCCATAAGAATCCAATTTTCGACTTTAGGACCATTTGGAGCTTTATAAAATATATCATGACATTTATATTATTTTATTTTGAATGATGTCAATGTTGTCACCTTCCTAATTTAATAAAGATGACATTTTAAAAGATAGTTGTTTTAGAAGTTAAATTATACTAAAATTGTTCTTATGAAAGCTATTATATTTATATTTATCATATTATTTTATTTTTAATTTTTATCCAAAAAATAAGTATAATAAATAATTATACAAAATAGTTGTAGTAATTATTTTATTAAGAAAAAATATCAAATAAATGGTATTAAAAATATTAAAATAAATATCAATTGAACTAATTAATGTGCTCTATGAATTTTATAGATAAATATGACATGTTATTAATCTATTAAATATTTTTTTACAACATATTATCTTGTTTTTATTTTATTTATATTCAATTGATTGAATAATGTCAAAATTGACACTATTGGTATTTTATAAAATAACATATTACATAATTATTTAAAAATCACAAAAATATTTAAAAATTAAAAATTAAAAAAAATATGGTCGAAAATTTTATAATGTACCTTATTATGTACAATTCACAAAACAAAATTAAGTATTTATAACAATTTAGAATTTAGAATATTATTATTACAAATAAAATAAAAAAGATTAAATAAGGATAAATCAAAATGATATGGTTTAAAATAAATATCAAACATGTGTTAATTTTATTTATTGATGTGATTACAACCCTATATTATCTATTATTCTAATTTTATTCACTTTGGATGTTTTTATGTGGGGTTTTAGTTTATTATAAATTAATATTTTGGAGTTTTCAAAAAGTGCCCCTCGGCTCTCTTATAAAAGGGAACATCTTTCCCCTTCTCATCACCCCATTTTGATATTTCAAACTCGGCCCAACCATGCTCATTTCCCTTATAAACATCCCTAGAAACATACTAGAGGTCCTACTATTATTAAAATACCAACTTTGGTGCCCTAAGAGATGTTTTAGAAGAAGCACGTCAAAGAAGAGGTAATATCCTTTACCAATTATTTCAAACACATTTCTACTTCTACTTCCTCTATATGATTTGTTTCATTATTAGGTAATAAATCCAGTATCACTTTTATAATGATATGTTTTTATAAATAGGAAACATCAATATAACATCTTCTAAACATCCTATGAAAAATAAAATCACCACGTGTGCGTACGCACAGCCTACCCCCTTCACTCTGCGGTGTAGTCTATTTTTCATAACCAACCTACTTGGATGCATATAATAATGGAATATATCACTATATATGGATATTATAACATGATAATAATTATAATATATTATATCATCCACTCCAATTCTGTTCAATAATTATGGAAATGTTATCGTTGCTCGTGCGTACGTATGGATTACCGTCTCTACGACACAATGAGATTCATTCTCAATGTTAACCATTTAAGAATGATTATAAAGTATATATAATGAATAATAATGAGATATATAATTTAATAATTCTACTGTATTTATGTATATATATGTGTTTCATCTACTTACTTCCATTATAGTCAATACGGAAAGGGAAACTACGTTCATATTTATGTACGGCCTATCATCTCCATGAACGGTGTATTTCAATTCATTTATATATTTATTATATATATATAATGAATATAGATATGATATATATATCATGTTTTACTTTCTAGAAGTAAGTAAATCATGATATAAATAATAATATCAAGAACAACAAGTACAAACAAGTGTGATAAATGAAACGATTGTTACCCAAAATTTTGCTTCAAATGGAATTGACAAATGAATGGGTAATATGATGTCTTAAGTGAATAATATATTATATAATACAAATTAATACTTTAAGTACCCGTTTATCCCTATAAAAGTTTTTGGAATTTTCTTGATGTTATTCCCTAGTAGCGCATTCAGACGGCGTGCGATTCTGAGCCCCGGTGTGGCCGGAATTAAATTTTCAGTGTGTTCACACTATGCATGCCAAATAAATGACATAACTCCTAAAAGATAATTCGGATCCTAAATCTGAGAGTATGGATGGGTCCGAAATGGGGTGTTTATCCCAGGAACGACATAGAACATGTCGACACGGGACGTTGGAACCCCTCGTCAGTTAACAAAACGTTAAACGGATAAATAAAATAATTAATTTATTCATTTAATGGTTAAACTCAAGTATCTATTAAAAGGTATCTCAGATTGGAAAACTGAGGGAACTGTTGAGTTCGGAGCATGCTGTTTACCCTAGGAGGGGTGTAATTTTCATGGGCGTGGGCCTCCTATGAAAAATGGCACTAGGGGCTTTTTCGTCATTTAGCGGCTTCATGCGTTAAATTTTATAAATTTTGAACGAGGCCTCAGATTAAAATTCTGAGGCATCCATTGTTCTTGAGGAGTGGTTTTTACCCTATGGGAGGCTTAACCTTGACCACTTCGGGAGGTTCGGATGCAGGTCCTCTGGTGGGTATTAAAAATTAACTAAATATAAATTAATTTTCATTAATTAGACACTTAACAACCTCCCCCACTCCCCTTGTTCATCCACTGGATGAAACCCTCTCAAGGAGAGATCCTCCTCATGACCTCCTCCTCCCTCTCGAATCAAAGCGATCTTGGCTACGGTGAAGGCGGATCGACGGCAATGTGTCAGGCTACGCCCAATGAGGTAGGATCTTTCCGTGTTCATTTTAAATATCTACACCTACATGGATCCAAAATTGTGATGTTGAAATGCTGTTTAAATTTCATGAAAAGCCCATATCTGTGTATTTTATATCTTGGGCTTTCTGTTTCACTTTTCGTATTTGAAATCTGAGTTCCGAACCAACCTCAATCGTCCGGAGAAGTTTCAAAAGATTAAGGGTGTTTTATGACGGTTTTTCCTAGTCCGGCGGCTTTCCGGGCGGCGGCGGTCTTCGTGGCGGAGGTCCTCTGTTGCTGGGCAGCAGGGTAGAGCGGTGGTCAGCAGTAGGGTAGTCGGTCTAGGGTGGGGTGTGCGTCTCCTCAGGAGCCGCTGGAGGGGAGGCCTCCTCAGGCGGCCGGAAGCGCGGTCGAGCGGAGGGGTCGGGCGAGCAGGCTGCGGAAGCGCCAAGCGAGCTGGGGGCGACGACAAGCGGCCACCAGCTGGGGCGTGACGACATGGAGGACCCGAGGTCCTTGTGACCTCGGTCAGAAGACAGTACCCACGCCACACGGTTCCACTTGGAGACCGGACCGGCCGAGCCGGTCCGCGCGGTTCAGGGCGGTCCGTGCGGTGAACCGCGGACCACCGGTCCAGGGTGTTCCTGGGTCGGCCGAACCGACCCCTCCCACATATTTTTTCGTATTAAATGTTTTTAGAACACTCCTAAAATGCGGCAAAAGTGTAAGATTTCTGTTCCGTCAACAGCGACACATTCCTTGAAACGAGGCAAACATTTTGAGATGGTCTTAGGAATTTTTAATTCCTGAGACGAGGGACTTGGTGGCAAGACACGTACATTAAGTGGATTGGAGTTTTTTCAGGAGTTACTGTTTTGGATAGGGTGGACACATATGATGTCCGATTTGAGCATCGTCAGCGGCATTTGGACCATAGCACTGAGTCGGAGCTTTCCAATAAGGTTTTGGGCATTGAAACCAGAGTTGAGGCATGGACCCCATGGCCCGTCTTTTAAGCATCGAGCATCATTTCACATCTTTTTCATCAGATATCTGTTTGGGGTGTATGAGAAATCGATTCGGGGTGTTTTTTCAAGGGAATTGCAATGGCTCAATCTGCCCGCTCTAATTCAGCATGGTGGACCAGGCTATATGAGGGTCGGTTTGGGTATTGCTGGTGAATTTCTATCTCCTTCACCGAGTGTCCATTTTGGACAAGTGATTAATCAATCTTGTGTACTTTTTCGAGAGGTTTTCAATGGTGTGATATGTAGGCAGTGCTTTGGGACTAGGATGTGAGTCCCACGAAGCACCACTCGTGTGCGGTATGATGAAATGCATCGTTTTCTCCGGGAATCCATTCCACACAAGTAATTAGTCAGTTTGATGTGTCTTACCGAGGAGATCGCAGTGGTGCAATGCGCCCAACTGTTTTTAGGACCGAGGCTCGGGACCAGGGGAAACCATTCGGGCATAAAGTAGTGTTGGACATCTTTCCATCAGATATCTATTTCAGGCGAGTAAACAGTTTATCTCACATGTTTTCTGCAAGATTACAATGGTACAATCTGTTTGGATGTGCGGAGACTCATTCAAGAACGTATTTAAATGTGGAATCATGAAAGGTGCTCTGGTGGCGGTTCTTATTGCTGTGTTTGGAAGAGAACCCATGGTGTGTGATCGCGTTCACTCCCGTGTAAGTGATGTTGATGTTTGAAGAGATATGTTTGTCCGTACTAGGGTCGTGGAGGAAGCAGCTTGTCGAAATTTTGTTTTCACCCTTTGTACTAACATTGGGTGTCATGTGCACGAGAGCCCTTGGGCTAGAAATGTGGCATACTCTTGGAGTATACGGGAATGCTTGGAGGCACATGTTGTAGTTTGTACCTGAGAACGTTTGGGCGCTTGGTTTGGAGATGAGTTTGGGCCACACGTCATGTGGGACCCATATGTGTGTTGTGTTCTAATTTACGGACCTTTGATATTTCGTCATGCAGAGGGTCCTCATGTTCACGATTTTTTAGACCAGTAGGGTTGAGTGGGTTTCCCCTATTCTTATTCACGATGGTTTAGACCAGTAGGGTTGAGTGGTTTCCCCAGGTTCTGTTCTCAACGGTTTGATCGGCGGAGTTGTTTGGGTTCCCCATTCTCCTTTAGCCGTGTGGGCTTTCAGTATCACGTCCCTTTGTGTTCCCTAGAAAAAGTTTGAGGATTCGGTGTGACAAATACATCACGCAGGCTATGATCCTTTACCCAGTAGGTTGTTTCTAGTAAGGATGGCCCGAACAATTCCAGTTTTACCCTCCAGCGGGGCTAGGCAGTGGTTTTCTCATCGACTTGTTCAGTTTTACCCTCCACCATGGCTGGGAAGTGGTTTTCTAATCGACTTCTTCGGGTTTACCCTCCAGCGGGGTTGGTAAGTGGGTTTCTCGTCGACTTCTTCAGGTTTACCCTCCAGCGGGGCTGGGAAGTGTGTTGCTCATCGACATCTTCCGGTTTACCCTCCAGAAAAGACAGGGTAGTGGGTTACCAGATGACGTCTTAGGGTTTACCCTCTAGCAGAGACTGGGTAGTGGGTTACCTGCTGACCTCTTAGGGTTTACCCTCTAGCAGAGACTGAGCAGTGGGTTACCTGATGATATATTAGGGTTTACCCTCTAGTAGAGATTGTGCAGTGGGTTACCCGGCAACCTCTTAGGGTTTACCCTCCAGTGGGGCTGGGCAATGGGTTACCCGATGATTTCTCTCAGACTCAGTCCTTTGTACTAGGCTATTCTGTGGCTTTTCTCTGTGACTACCAGAGTGGGACCCTTGGTTGTATGGGTCAGTGATGTGACAACTTGACTTTGAGCCGACCTCTCAACTATGTGGGAGTGAAAAAAAGTAGTTTGACTTTCCCCAGAACTCTCAAGTATGAGGGGTGATTTCCCCACCAAGACGTGACCGAAAACCGTGTGGGCATGTTTGTGCCACCCAAAGCGGATAGTGTCAAGGTGTAATGATTTGAGCCCCTTGACTTGCAGTTTAGGGCAGACAGGTAGTGTAACACCCCGAGCTTCCACGATGTGCTTCTTTTTCAATAATGCAATAGCTTGCATTGTACGCAAGTTCGAGATTCTAACACACCGCCATCGATCAAAATTGCCATTATGAATAGTATTACCCACTTTTTAAAATTATATATATTTTATATTTCAAAATGGACTTCATTTTTGGATTTGGAATATCGAAATTAGCCTATGTTGAATTTTTTGTATTTTTCTGAGAACTTCCAATTTTTTATGAATAGTGAAAAATACTTAAAAACAACGTTTTTAATAAAAATAGTTTATAGTGATAAATTATACTATTGAGTGGTTTTAAAGTATAATTAGAATATATTTTCACCATTTTATTCAATGGTTGTCTTTATAATTAATT
Organism: Viscum album; assembly: GCA_963277665.1. Taxonomy (NCBI): domain Eukaryota; kingdom Viridiplantae; phylum Streptophyta; class Magnoliopsida; order Santalales; family Viscaceae; genus Viscum; species Viscum album. Next base: position 198,126,978 of record OY728137.1, on the reverse strand, counting down.
TCACTTTGACATTGGACATAAACAATTGTCTATCTTTTGATATATATTGTTTCTTAAAAACACGCTATTCGTTGTGAGAACGGGAATTAATTATAAAATTAATTAATTAAACTTATATGATTGGAATTTTGTAAAATATAAATCATTTTTGAATTCGGAATATCAATTATAGCTTAGGGTGAAATTTTGGCATTGTTCTGAAAAACATCAATTTTTGAGGAATAGTGAAACCACTAAGTGGTAGTTAAAAAACTGATTTTTCATTTAAATGAAACATTACCACTTCTGTGATTTTATTTTTTAAAATATGACATACATGGTTGTCATTAGGAATTAAAATGTGGTTCAATGGAATTAAAATAATTTTTTGGCGAATAGTAACTTTTGAGTTTAATTAATCGCGATTAAAGCTAATTAGTGAAATTTATGGTAAAAATGGTATTATAATAATATGAAAATACCCTTACACTTGTCCTACCCCTATTGGATGAGTCATTAATGACCAATAAAATCCATGGGTCAACTTGGGGACCCCATGGAGCCACTTCGGTAGGAAAATGACATTAAAAACTTTTTATTTAATGTTAAAATAAAAATGTCACAAACATGAGTTGTTTTACAAAAACAATTTTTAAATGGAGTTATACAAGTCATATTTTTTACTATAAATATTAATTAGAAAGCTAAAAAATGTTCCTACATCATGTTATTTGATCTATAATTTTTAGACATTAAATAAATTAAATTTTTTATGACACAATGATGATGTAGCGATTACCTCATTAATTAACGATATAAATAAAATGAAAAGATAATGTAAAATCTAAGACCTACACATGTCAAAAACCTATTGGATGGGTTGATTTTGAACTATTCTCAACTTTTCCTCCAAATATATAATTTTTGGACCTTTTGAATCCAAAAATCATTTTATAATAAGGTATCATTTATAACTTTCCAAGAGTGCCCCTCCTCTCCTCTTATAAAAGGCCCCCACCACTCCCACCTTATTCACACCATCAAGACATTTGGATCGGCAAAACTCTACCCAAATACTCTACCAAATTCCCTCTCTTACTCCTAGAATCCTCAATATGGGCTGAAGTCTTCCCAAGGAAGCCTTTGGCTCAAATCAAAAAGCGTTACCCAATTTTAAGGTAATGTCTTCTCTATTGTTGTTTTGTTTTATTTTGATTCTCCAACCCCCTAAACACTTTTTATAATTTTCTTTTGTAAAAAAACCAGTATCTTAAATATACTAGGATGTTTTTATGAGAATTATTTGATTTACACTTACACACACCTTCGTATAATGGTTAAATAACATACTGTATCTGTCAGTGGCGAATTACTGCCTCACGAAACGATGATTGTTCTAACTTCTTTTAACACCTCTCATGGTGGCCATTACGATGAAACTATTTTTTATATATGATATATATTATTTTTATGTTTTCTTTATGCTTCTTTATTTTTCATTTATGGCACACCTTTATGATTTCCATTATGAGAAAACGCGATAATTTCATTTTAGGAAGCGCGGACTACCGCCCCCTCAAAGTTATTTGAATCGTTAATGCCATATATGGGATGTATAAAGGATAGAGTAAATGATATTATATAAGATATTATACTGGAATTATAATATACCTTTGTCTAATTATGATTTCATTCCATTAAATACAAAATAGAAATGAAAGTAGTGTTCATGCGTACATACGGGTTACTATCTCCATGAATGGTGCATTTCATTTATTACCTCTAAATGTTACGTAATATTATGAATGAATGTATATACTTGATATATATGATATATATGATATCTAAATCATGAATATAATTCTGGATATAATGGATATTTCACTACATGAACAACTTGTAATTATAAGAAGTTTATTTTTGACTCAAGTACCAAAGATTTACAAAACGACCGTTATTAACATAAATGACTACATAATTTTCATAACATGGTAATAAGTGATATAAAAGGGATAATGAACTTGAAAAAGGTTCTTAAGCAAGTAGATATTAACTCTAGTATATTATTTAAGAGGTTAAAGAACAATCGTGTCAAGTCGGACACGAGGTAAGGGAACTTCTTAACCCAATTTCCATTCTTTGGGTTAATCTCCTACTTTCAAATTATGTCATGATATTATTATATCCTATCTTGTATTTGTAATTTCAATATGTGTACTCATAGTGAATACACATAATGGATCTATTTTATTTAAAAAAATGTTATTTGTAAGGTACTTTGTCTCAATCACCATTCATTGAGGCATATTTTTTTTTATACACAAATTTCTTTTATATGGTGTATAAACCCCTTTGAATTTTACATTTATTCAAAAGGAATATTTTTATATGAAGAGTTTTACTAAATGAAAAAAGGAATGTTTTTCTTGTCATACGTATGCGGCGAAAATGACTTCTCCGCCACAGTGACCATTATTTGAGTTTCAGCTTCCTCTACAAGTCATATCTTTTTTTAAATGAAAAATAAATACCAAGTTTTAATTTTCTTTTATTTTGGTATTGAAAATGGTTTTGATAATGTTATTATTTTATAAATGTGTTGTATTGATATCTTGTGACTGAAATGTGGAAATCTTATGTTTCCTTTATGCATGTTTTATGTGATACAATTATGTTATGGTTTATGATATGTTTAAACCTGTTCATATGAGGAATGCATTGGACCTAATAAGTGATGGGTGGAGACCACTATAGCTCCTCGATGCATCGGCAGGTCTCATGAGACAAACTAGTGTCTTGGAATGAGGCCTTGACAAAATCTTATTTGAAGTCATGGAACGAGGCCTTGGCTACGTGGTTATGATAGTCTAGCATTACGCATTCCATCATTATGAATGTGGTTATTGATATTGCATGTGATTATTTGACCAGTAGAATATCCATGTGAATAAGTAAATGGCATTATTTCATTTACTTTTTCCATATTATGTTGAAGTTCAAGTTTAGAAGGCTTTTGTTTTAGTTATAAATTGCCTTAAATGTTTATGTTTATTTATGAAAGCTTCCACTATATTGTTATCCTTACTGAGCATCTGAGCTCACCCCTTTCAATGCTTTAATTTTTTTCCAGGATGTGAAAAGGTGTTTTAGGAATGACCTACAAGGATAGTCTGAAGGGGATATGAGTGTGGAAAATGGAGACTATGTTATTTTAGTTTTTCACATTATGATGTAATGTAACATTTGTGAATGTATCTAGTGTTTCCAAGGCTACTAAACTAATCGGTCTTTCGAGACTTGATCTTTTGTGATCATGCCAGTGTTATGAAGTAATGCACCGACTCTGGGTAACTGGGTTCGGGGCATTACAGTTGGTATCAGAGGCCGTTTAGTAATAACCTTTGAAGCTAGATTTAGAGAAACTCGGATTAGAGCACATAGTCCAAAGATAGACTTTGAAGATTAGTATAGAAGATTTTCCTAGAATTTTGGTATTATAGAGATTTTGTTAGATTTATGAGAAATACATCCATGTCTGGATACGAGAAGGTAGTGGAAGATCTGGAACAGATGTACCTAGGGGTAAAACTCAAAAACACCTCTTTGAGTTAGACTCGAACGTGAACTGGTGCACGACAAAGGGCCTTTCTGCACTCTTGGTTACGACACTTTCGGAGATATGCTTAAGATAATTCTCATTTTTTTACAAACCATTATGAAGGGTTTATGAGTATATACTTCCTCAAAGAAAACAATTTTTATGATTATGGATTATATCCATAAACATTACAATTTACATTAAGTATTTTACATGTTTGGAATTATTCATTGAAATTCATAAACTAACCTAGTTTATGCCATTGTATAGAAATGGCGCCTAGTGGGAGGAATGGAAACCGTATCAATACATGCATTCCATGTAGGGGTTGTCCTCCTGCTCAAGATAATTATTGTGGAGCTAGAGATACAACTGGTGCTCATCAACTTTTCACCATATTGGGACAACTCACTCAGGTTATGAATAATAACCTCACTCATATAGAGCACCCTGATCCACAACGTGGAGGATCAATGTTAGACCGCTTCATGAGGAAACAACCACCAACATATAATGGGGGTACAAATCCATTAGTAGCTGAGAAATGGATAAACTCCTTAGAGAAAATATTCCACGCCTTGTGGTGTTACAAAAGGGAAAAGGATATAATGGTAGTTTACTGCCTCACGGGAGATTCTGATCAATGGTGGTCATTGATTCAAAACACAAAGGAAGATGATGAAGTATCAAATATGGAATGGAGGGAGTTCAAAGAGCTTTTCTTAGAAAAATAATTCCCTCGTGACCATCGAGCAGATATGGAAATGCAATTTCGGAGTCTGAGACAAAAGGAGAATGAGAATGTCGCCAAGTATGAGGCTAACATTACAAGGTTAGCGAGGCATGCTGCAGATTATATGCGTAACAAAAGAAGTAAGATTGACCGTTTCTTTGATGGGATAAAACCATTTCTCCGTCGAGCTTTAGTATCACAATCATCCTCAATGTATGAATATATTGTCTCATGTGCTATCAAGACCGAAAAATAATTATCTAAGTCTTATGACAACAAAGTAAAGCAAGAGAAGAAGAGAACGGTGGAACAAGATACAGATAAAGGGAAAACGGGAAAGAAGGATTTTCCATTATGCGATAATTGTCGGAAGAATCACCCCGGTACATGCCTAAAAGGAATAGGAGTTTGTTATAAATGTGGAGAAAAAGGTCACCAAGCTCGTGATTGCAAGGGAAAGAAATAGGCAATCAATATTGAATGCTAAAATTGTAGGGAAATGGGGAATTATGAAAATTAATGTCCTAAGAGTTAGGGAAAATTACCTCAGAAAAGGCCAAGGGATCAAGGACAATCTTATGTTGTTACTACAATTGAAGTGGAATAATTAATGTATTGGTTCTTTTGGATTCAAGGATTATATTCTGGTTATATGAATAATGTGATATATATAAGGATTGTACTGCAGTACTTGTTGTTTTCATTAAGGTTTTCATGTGATGAAGGTAAACATATTTTTAGTATGTGAGAATAAGAGAAACTTTACTTTGTTTGGGGAATCTGAGGTTACAATTGATTTTGGAATTTACAGACCTTTTAGAGAAATGCTGGACAGAGGTAATTTGGATAACTGTAAAGGTTGGAATTAATTAAGTTGAACTTTGGATAGTATTGTTTAAGGTTAAAAAATTTCTGAAGATTATTTTTGGAATATTATAATACTATACTTTTAGAAAAAGGACAACCTACAGGTCGAGAGATAACCCGTCACATCGGACAAAGCTACAGGAATCGAACCTACAACCATAGTGCGACAGGCCTTTATTAACTACCAATAGCCTACAAGAAGTCCCTGGTTATTACAAAAAAGTTTTCCTAATCTAAATGGTATGTGTTAATATTTAAGAACCTTATACAATTATGATAAATAGAATATTTTTGATTTCTATTACCTTTTTGAGCGAATGATGGGTTTGTGGTAAAAAAAATTTAAAGAATTAAAGTCTACATGACTAGTAAATATATTTCCATACGTTCTTAGTAAATCTCCTAAATAAATTCCTCAACTTTATAAAAGGTAACTTAAAACAAAAAAGTTACTGGTTAACTTTTCCAACTGGGGATTCAATGACTATTTAACCAATCAGAAGTTTGTGATTTTCTTGAGGTTAAATTTCTCCTAATCCTGTTTTATACAACTCTCCATTAGACCTTGATGGTTTGTTTTTCCTCCATATCCATATTTTCATAGAATCCTAGTATGGGCTATCTCGGGTGACCTTTGTACTTCTCTTTATTTCTTTTAAAGTTATATTTTTATTAACCCTATTTCCGATGTGGGTTTTCCACAAAGGAATTTTCTATTTTCAACCTTTTATTTTCAAAGAAAAATTTTAAATTGCGAGGACGCAATTTATTTAAGGAGGAGGGAATGTAACACCCCGAGCTTCCATGATACGCTTCGTTTTCAACAATGCAATAGCTTACATTGTCCGCAAGTTCGAGATTCTAACACACCGCGACCAATCAAAATAGCCATTATTAATAGTAATACCCACTTTTTGAAATTATATATATATTATATTTCAAAATGGACTTCATTTTTGGATTCGGAATATCGAAATTAGCCTATGTTGAATTTTTGGTATTTTTCTGAGAACTTCCAATTAGTGAAAAATACTAAAAACAACTTTTTTAATCAAAATAATTTATAGTGATAAATTATACTATTCAGTGGTTTTAAAGTATAATTAGAATATATTTTTACCTTTTTATCCAATGGTGGTCATATTAATTAATTTCACTTTGAAATTAGACATAAACAATTGTCAATCTTTTGACATATATTGTTTCTTAAAAACACGCTATTTGTTGTGACAGCGGGAATTAATTATAAAATTAATTAATGAAACTTATATGTTTGGAATTTTGTAAAATAGAAATAATTTTTGAATTCAGTATATCAATTATATCTTAGGGTGAAATTTTGGCATTGTTCTGAAAAACTTAAATTTTTGATGAATAGTGAAACCACTAAGTGGTAGTTAAAAAACTGATTTTTTGTTTAAATGAAACATGAACACTTCTGTGGTTTGATTTTCAAAAATCCTACATACATGGTTGTCATTAGGAAGTAAAATTTTGTTCTATTGGATTAAAATAATTTTTTGGTGAATAGTAACTTTTGAGTTTAATTAATCACGATTAAAGGTAATTAGTGAAATTTAAGGTAAAATGGTATTATAAAAATATTAAAATACCGATACAATGTTCCTACCCCTATTGGATGATTCATGTCCGACCAAGACAATCCATGGGTAAACATGGGGACCCCATGGAGCCACTTTGGTAGGAAAATTACATAAAAAACTTTTTATTTAATGTTAAAATAAAAATGTCACAAACATGAGTTGTTTTACTAAAAAAAATTTAAATGGGGTTATAAAAGTCATATTTTTTACTATAAATATTAATTATAAATCTAAAAATATTTAATACGTCATGATAGTTGTTTTATAATTTTTAGAAATTAAATAAATTAAATTTATTATGACACAATGATGATGAAGCGATTACCTCATTAATTAACGATTTAAATAAAATGAAATGATAATGTAAAATCTAAGACCTAAACATGTCAAAACCCTATTGGATGGGTGGATTTCGAACTCTAATCACCTTATCCTTAAAATATATAATTTTTGGACCTTTTAAATCAGAAAATCAGTTTATAATAAAGTATCCTTTTATAACTTTCCAAGAGTGCCCCTCCTCTCCTCTTATAAAAGGCACCCACCACTACCACCTTATTCACACATTCAAGACATTTTTTTCGGCCATACTCTGCGCAAATACTCTCCCAACTTCCCTCTCTTTCACCTAGAAGCCTCACTTTTGGCAGAATTCTTCCCAAGGAATCCTTTGGCTCAAATCAAAATAAGTTACCCGATTTTAAGGTAATGTCTTCACTAATGTTGTTTTGTTTTATTTAGCTTCTCCAACCCCCTAAACTATTTTTATTCTTTTCATTTGTAAAAACACCAGTATATTAAATATACTATGATTTTTTTATGAGTAGTATTTGATTTAAACTTACACAAACCTTTGTCTAATGGTTAAAGAACGTACTGTTTCTGTGGGTGGTGAATTACTGCCTCACGAAAAGATGATTGTTCAAACATCTTTTAACACCTCTCATTGTGTCAATTATGATGACACTATTTTTTATATATGGTATATATTATGTTTATCTTTTACTTATGCTTCTGTATTTTTCATTTATGGCACACCTTTATGATTTCCATTATGGGTAAGCACAATAATTTTATTTTAGGAAGTGCGGACTACCGCCCCCTCAAAGTGATTTGAATCATTAATGTCATATGTGGGATTTATAAAGGATAGAGTAAATAATATTATATAAGATATTATAATGGAATTATAATATAACTTTGTATAATTATTATTTCATTTCATTAAATACGGAATTGAAATGAAAGTAGCGTTCATGCATACGTACGGCTTACTGTCTCCATGAACGGTGCATTTCATTTCTTACCTCTAAATGTTAGGTAATATTATAAATGAATGTATATAATGGATATATATGATATATATCATATCTAAATCATGAATATAATGCTGGATATAATGGATATTTCACCACGTGAACAACTTGTAATTATAAGAAGTTTATTTTTGTCTCAAGTACCAAAGATTGACAAAACGACCGTTATTTACTTAAATGACTACATAATTTTTGAAACATGGTAATAAGTGATATAAAAGGGATAATGAACTTGAAAAAGGTTATTAATCAAGTATATATTAACTCTAGTTTATTATTTAAGAGGTTAGAGAACGATCGAGTCAAGTCGGACACGAGGTAAGGGAACTTCTTAACCCAATTTCTGTTCTTTGGGTTAATCTCCTACTTTCAAATTATGTCATGATATTATTATATCCTATCATGTATTTGTAATTTCATTATTTGTACTTATATTGAATACACATAATAGATCCATTTTATTTAAAAAAATGATCTTTGTAAGGTACTTTGTCTCAATCTCAATTCATTGAGGCATATTTTGTTTTATACAAAAATTTCTTTTATATGGTGTATAAACCCCTTTGACATTTACATTTATTCAAAAGGTATATCTTTATACGAAGCATTTTAATTAATGAAAAAAGGAATGTTTCTCTTTTCGTACGTATGTGGCAACAACGACTTCTCCGCCGTCGTGGCCATTATTTGAGTTTCGGCTTCCTCTACAAGTCATAACTTTTTTTAAATGAAAAATAAATAAAATGTTTTAATTTTATTTTATTTTGGTATTGAAAATGGTTTTGATAAGGTTTTAATTATATCAATGTGTTGTATTGATATCTTGTGATTTAAATGTGTAAATGTTATGTTTCCATTATGCATGTTTTAGTTAATACAATTATGTTGTGGTTTATGATATGTTTAAACCTGTTCATATGAGGAATGCATTGGACTTAATAAGTGACGGGTGGAGCCCGCTATAGCTCCTCGATGCATCGGTAGGTCTCATGAGACAAACTAGTGTCTCGGCATGAAGCCTTGACAAAATCTTATTTGTAGTCTTGGCACGAGGCCTTGGCTACGTGGTTATGATCATATGGCATTATGCATTCCATCATTATGAATGTGGTTATTGATTTTGCATGTGATTATTCGACCAGTAGAATATCCATGTGAATAAGTAAATGAAATTATTTCATTTTACGTTTTCCATATTATGTTGAAGTTCAAGTTTAAAAGGGTTTTGTTTTAGTTATACATTGCCTTAAATGTTTATGTTTATTTATGAAAGCATCCACTATATTGTTATCCTTACTGAGCATCTGAGCTCACCCCTTTCAATGTTTTAATTTTTTTTAGGATGTGAAGAAGTATTTTAGGAATGACCTGCAGGGATAGTCTGAAGGGGATATGAGTGTGTAAATTGGAGATTATGTTATAGTAGTTTTTCACTTTATGATGTAATGTAACATTTATGAATGTATCTAGTGTTTCTAAGGATACTAAACTAATCAGTCTTTTGAGACTTGATCTTTTGTGATCATTCCAATGTTACAAAGTAATGCACCAACTCTGTGTAACTGGGGTCAGGGCGTTACAGGTAGGATGTTGGGCATCGATGGTTTTTAATTCTGGGACTTTTGGAAACTCACTTTCTTGGGATGAGATATGGGATAAAGATCTACTTACTATCTTGTTCGAGTTTCTTGTTTGAGCATATGTATATGTATATACCTTGTTCCAGTACCCACTTTTTGGGTTTTGGTTACTCTCCTTCCAGGAGAGGCGAAGAAGTGCGGGGTATGCCACGTGCTTTCTGTTCTAGCTTCTCGTGGTTGGATGAGTCTACTCTCCTACTCTAGGTAGCAAAGAGTCAATGAGAAGTTCATCTTCTAACCATTTCTAGCTTCTTGTGTTTTGATGTGTCTACTTCCTTCCTCTTGTTGGGTTGAGTTCTACACATTACTGCACCCTCTATTGTACTAATTTACTATTCCATGTTCGATCTACTGCTCACCCTTAGGTACCTCCTTTGAAGCTCCCTCGTGCCTTTGGGGTATCCTACTGAGTATTTTTATACTCACCCCTACTAGGACTTTTCCCGCACATTGTGTTCCCCTGAAGATGACGGAGAGGTTTCTCGTGACTACAGTGGATCTTAGGAGTTCATGAGCTTGGACAACATATGGTGGTCATAGTCAGGTTCCAGGTCAAGGACTCTCCCAACTGTTTTACTTCTGTTTACCTGTTCTCGGGTTGTGGCATTTTTCTGGTTGGGTGCATGTTTTTCCCTTTTCTATTCAGTTTACCTTCAGCACTCTTTTTGTACTGTTTAGAGGTTTATGAACCTTGTTGGTTTGTTTATAGAATTTGGTACTTTAATTTCTCTTTTACTCTGCACTATTTCATTGAGTGGGATGTGTGTGTGTGTGTACAAGTACTTAGGTAAAGGCCACCCCGAGTTTATTAGCCTTCGGTTCTTGTCACCATCCCCTGGCCTATGGGGGCAGGCTTGAGGCAGTTGAGGCTCGAGACCTGGTAGGGTCGGGTCATGAATAAGTGGTATCAGAGTGGTTTATTCCTAGGGACGTTGTTCTGATGTCCTTAAAAATGAATTGGTTGTGATTTGGGGCTACGGTGTCAATGTTTCTCGAGAGGGGCTCTAAGACTCGGGAGTCTAGTGATGTTGTGTTGGATGACGTATCAGTTCACCAGGACCCTGATAACCCTCTTGTTGACTCATCATGTTGAGACACTCATTGTAGGAAAATTGGTTTGTGCATCACATAGGATCGTATCCTTGACTTTACTTCTTGTGTCAGCTCCCCATTGTTTTTACAATTGTATACATATATGATCATCTGATCACAGTACTCCCTGATACCATTAAGGATGCCACTGCGAAGACAGCCAGCCAAGATAACATCTTTTGTTCGTGACGACGACCATGTGAGTGATTAGGCCTCATTCCAGGACCCATCATGTGAGTACCTTTCTCCGGGTGGGCCGGTAGCAGCACCCCCACCTGGTGAGCAGCAGATAGCTCTAGTAGAGTAGACGGAGCTTGAGCGCATGTTGAGCGTGCTTCGAGAGATCAAGCGTCAGAGACCGCTGAGGTTCAGTGGTGATCCAGACCATCAGGCAGCAGGGGTTTGGCTGGAGGTAGTTGTTTGCCTCTTCAGGCTTGTGTAGACATCGGTAGATCTTATAGTGTATTTGGATCCCATCCCTTTCCACGGAGCTACTGGGCATTGGTGGAGTCTGGTGACTTAGTTACTTGATGAATCGTCACTTTAGTGTGGAGACTTTTAACTACTGTTTTGTGAGGTGTTTTACCCCTCTATATGCTCAGTTCGGATCCAGGAGCTCCTGTAGGTTTAGCAGGTAGGGATGACGGTGACTGAGTATGCGACTAGGTTCGTGGACCGTGCACATTTTTTCCTAGACTAGGTCCACGACGGCAACTTCTGAGTGCAGAAGTTTGAGCAGGGTCTATGTAGAGAGATTCGTGATATCATAACACCCTTGGGAATTCCCACTTATGTCGGGGTGCTAGAGCAGGCGCTGGTGACATAGAGCTTCCAATCACGTTCTATAGTTGGTGGTGACAGCAGCCTCGAAAGAGCCGAGACGTCTGCCGTAGTTTGCGGGCGTCGGCTGAGAGAACCTCGATGCAGGTGGCTTTCTGATAAACGGACTTAGGGGCGTGTTCGTACACCACAGTGGCACCAGATTTCACCAATGCATCCCGGAGAGCACCGGTTCTAAGCTTGCAACAGGCAAGGACACTTGCCATGTGACTGCCTGACCAGGCATATGGAGAATATAGGGCAGGCAGTAGGTGAACCACTATGACAGAGGTAGCGTTGTGATCAAAGTATTGTCCAGAGAGGTGGTTCCAGCAGAGGAGCAGGAGGAGCTGGCAGTGGGGGATGATCTTACGAGGACATCCCATCATCACGAGGAGGTCCACGCCAGGCTCTGGGAGCTGACAGTTGGGACCGCGGACAGCAGTGAGATTTGGATGTTTACGATCCTGCGAAGCATGAAGTGACAATAGGTATGCTTTATGGCTCTTCAACTTTTTTCTGTATAATTTTTAGACTCTGTATGTGAAATACTTTTCTCCCCTCTCCTTTCATGAGGTGTTACCAGGGTGATGTGGGGAGTCGGTGTAACCCTGTGTCGGAAAGGTAGAAGGCGTGGGACCTTTTCTGTTAGTCTATGGTGTCGACTCCATCGCTTTCCGGACGTGCAAGAGAGCCTTGGTCGTGGGACATCGACTGTGAAACCTTACGTTACCATATACCCTTGGGTGTTTCACCATATGGATATTCTGAAAGACGGAATCACCGGGCTTTGTTCGAGGTCGAAATGGTTATTCTTTTCGTGGCATGCGACGTAGGGGTTTAACCGGGGAGGTGAGGTTCCCCTGAGGGCCTTCGAGCCATTTGATACCGTGCGAAGGGATGACGAGTTTCCCTACTACCTTTCCCTATCCCCAAAGTCTAGAGTGGGTTCACAATGCCTCCCACATGACATACCTAAAGAGTTTATTGCATGCACCTATGCACGTCATCAAATGAGGGCAGACCCCACACGAACGGACCAAATCCTTTGGTCCATGTGCAGTGACACAAAACTGTGCAAGAGTCCTTCTGGGTATGAAATAGCCAGGTACGGTCTTAGTACCCTGAGTTGTTCCTCAGTTTTTCTTTTTGGGGACGAAAATATTGTTGGAGTTAATGATGTAATCACCCGGTTTTCTCTATAAAATACTTTGGAATTTTCTTGATGTTATTCCAGAGAATCGACTTTAGACGGCATGCAATTCCGAGCCCTGGTGTGACCGGAAATAAATTTTCAGTACGTTCACCCTGGGCACGGAAAATAAATATAATAACTCTTAAACAGTAATTCGGATCCTAAATATGAGAGTACGGATTGGTCTAAAATTTGGTGTTTACCCCAGGAATGAAATAGAACATGTTGGCACGGGACGTTTGGACCCCTCAACTGTTAACGAAATGTTAGACAGATAAATAAAATAATTATTTTATTTTTTAATTGTTAAACTCAAGTATCACTTAAACGGTAGCTCGGATTGGATAATTTAGGGCATCGTTGAGTCCGGAGTGTCCCGATTACCCTAAGAGGTGTGTAATGTTTGCAAGCGCGGGCCTCCTGTGAAAAATGGAACGAGAGGCGTTTTTGTAATTTAGCGGCTTCAGGCGTTAAATTTATAACTTTTTAACAGGGCCTCAGTTTAAAATTCTGAGACAGCCATTGTGCTCGAGAGGTGGTGTTTACCCTAGGGGAGGCTTAACCTTGACCCTGTCGAGAGGTTCGGACGCAGGTCATCTGGTGGGTATTAAAAATTAATTAAACGTTAAATAATTTTCTTTATTTAAACACTTAACCACCTCCCCACCTCCCCTTGTTCTTCCTCTGGAGAAACCCTCTCAAGGATATATATTCCTCAAGCCCTCATCCTCCATCTCCAATCAAGGATATCTCACCTACGGCGAAGGGAGATCGACGAAAAATCATCGGGCTACGCCAAAAGAGGTATGATCTTTTCGTGTTCATTTAAATCTCTGCACATACTTTGAGCCAAAATTTTGATGTCGAAATGCTATTTAAATTTCAAGTGAAACCCATATCTGTGTATTTTATATCTTGAGATTTCTGTTTCACTTTTCAAATTCAAAATCTGAGTTTTGAGGCAACTTCAATCATACAGTGAAGTGTCGGGAGTTTAAGGGTGTTTTCCGGCGGTTCTTCCCGGTCCGGCGGCTTTCCATGCTGCGGCGGTCTTCAGCGGTGGCGGTCCTCGGCAGATCGGCAGCAAGGTAGCACGGCAGTCGGCAATAGGGCGGTCAGTCTGGGGCGGCATGGGTATCTTCTCCGGCGCGGCAGGTGGGAAGGCCTCCTCAGGCGACCTGGAATGCGGTCGAGTGGAGGCATCGGGCGAGCGGGCTGCTGAGGCGCCGAGCGAGCTAGGGGTGATGGCGAGCGGGTGCCTGCTGGGGTGTGTCAACACGGCGGACCCGGGGTCCTCATGACCCTGGTCGGCATAAAGGACCTGCGTCGCACGGGTCCACTCGATGATCAGATCGGTCGAGATGGTCAGGGCGATTCGTGGTGGTCCACGCCGTGAACCGCGGACCGCTGGTCTAGAGTGTGGGTGGGTAAGCCGAACCGGCCCAGCCCAACTATTTTTTCATCCAATTTTTTTTAAATGCTCCTAAAATGTAGACCAGGTGTCGGATTCACGTGCCATTAGTGGAAATTCATTCCTTGAAACAAGGAGAAATTTTTGAGATGGTCTCGGGAATTTTTAATTCCCGATACAAGGGGATCGGTGGCACGACACGTATGTTATGTGGATTGGCGTTTTTCCGGGAGTTCTTGTTTTGGATGGTGCGGACACATCCGATGTCCAATTTGAGTGTCGTCAGCAGTGTTAGGACCCCGGAGCCGAGTCGGAGCTTTCCAGTATGATTTTGGGCATTTAAACCGGAGTTGAGGTAGGGACCCATGACCTGTCTTTTATGCTGCGTGCAGCGTTTCACAACGTTTTCATCGGGCATTCGTTCAGTGCGTGTGAGCCATCGATTCAGGGTGTTTTTATGAGGGCATCACAATCGAGAAATCAACCCTCTCAAATTCAGCATGGTGGTCCAGGCCCCATGATGGTCGGTTTGGTCATTGACGGTGAATTTATATCTCCTTCACCGGGTGTCTGTTTTAGACATGTGATTAATCAAGCTTGTGTACTTTTTTGAGTGGTTCACAATGGTGCGATCTATAGGCCGTGCTTTGGGACCAAGATGCGGGTCCCACGAAGCACTGCTCATGTGCTGTATGGAAAAATGCATCTTTTTCTCCGAACATCCATTCCATTCAAGTAAGCAGCTAATTTGATGTGACTTTCTAAGGAGATCGCAATGGTGCGATGCGCCCGACTATTTTTGGGATTTAGACTCAAGACCACGGGACTCCGTTCAGGCGTAAAGCGGTGTTGGACGGATTTTCTTCGGATGTCAGTTTGAGGTGAGTAAACAATTTAAATCGCATTTTTTTTCTACGAGGATTACAATGGTACAATCCATTTGGATGTGTGGAGACTCATTAGAGATCTCATTTAAATGTGGAAGCATGAAAGGTGCTCCGGTGGCGGTTCTTCTTGATGTGTTTGGAAGTGAACCATTGGCGTGTGATCGTGTTCACTCCCGTGTGAGTGAATTTTATGTTTGAAGAGATATGGTTGGTCATACTAGGGTCGTGGCGGAAGCAGGTTGGCGAAATTACGTTTTCGCCCTTCGTACTGACGTTCGGTGTCTTGTGCACGATAGCCCTTGGGCTGGAAATGTGGCATACTATGGGAGTATATGAGAATTCATGGAGGTACATATTGTAGTTTGTACCTGAAAACGATTGTGCTCTTGGTTTGGAGATGAATTTGGGCCACACATCATGTGGGGCCCATATGTGTGTCGTGTTCTACTTTATGTACATTTGACCTATCATGACATAGATGATACTCCTATTCATGATGGTTTAGACTAGTAGGGTTGAGTGGGTTCCCCTCTGGTCTTGTTCATGATGGTTTAGACCAGCATGGTTGAGTGGTTTCCCCTGGTTCTGTTCACGACGGTTTGACTGGAGAAGTTGTTTGGGTTCCCTTTTCTCCATTAGCAGTGTGGGATATCAGTATCACATCCCTTCATGTTCCCTGGTAAAATTTTGAGGATTCAGTGTGATCAATACATCAAATGGGCTCTGATCCTCTACCCATGAGGTTGTTTCTAGTAGGGATGGTCATAGCAGTTCTGGGATTACCCTCCAGCGGGGCTGGGCAGTGGGTTTCTCATCGACTTCTTCTGGTTTACCCTCCAGCGGGGCTGGTTAGTGGGTTGGTCATCAACATCTATGGGTTTACCCTCCAGTGGGGTAGGTCAGTGGGTTTCACATCGACTTCTTCAGGTTTACCCTCCAGCTGGGCTGGGTAGTGGGTTGCTCATCGACTTCTTTGGGTTTACACTCCAGCAGGGCTGGGAAGTGGGTTGCTCATCAACTTCTTCGGGATTACCCTCCAACAGAGACTAGGCAGTGGGTTACCCGACGACTTCATAGGGATTAATCTCTAGAAGAGACTGGGCAGTGGGTTACCAGACATCCTCTTAGGGTTTACCCTCCAGCAGAGACTGGGAAGTGGGTTATCTGAAGACCTCTTAGGGTTTACCCACCAGCAGAGACTAGGCAGTGGGTTACCCGGCGACCTCTTAGGGTATACCCTACAGTGGGGCTGGGCAGTGAGTTACTTGATGAATTCTCTCAGACTCAACCCTTTCTACTAGGCTAGTCTGCGGCTTTTCTACGTGACTACCGGAGCGGGACCCTTGGTTGTATGGATCAGTGAAGTGACATCTTGACTTTGAGCAGACCTCTCGACTATGTGATAGTGATGAGGTGTGGTTTAAAATTCCCCAGAACTCTCAAGTACGAGGGGTTCTTTCCCCACCAAGACGCGTCCTGGATACATGAACTAAAACTGTGCGGGTGAGTCAGTGCCGCCCAAAGTGGATAGTGTCAAGGTGCGGTGATTTGAGCCCCTTGACTTGCAGTTTGGGGCAGACTGGTAGGATTCTGGGCAACGATGTTGTTTACTTCTAGGACTGTTGGATACTCACTTTCTTGGGCTGAGATAAGTGATAGATATCCCATAACGATCTTTTTCAGGTTTCTTGTTTGATCATTTGTATATGTATATACTTTTTTCCACTACCCACTTCTTGGGTTTTGGTTACTCTCTTTCCAAGAGAGGCGAAGACGTGCGGGGTATGACACATGATTTCTTTGTCTATATTCTCGTGGTTGGATGAGTCTACTCTCCTACTATAGGTAGCGAAGACTCGACAAGAAGTTTATATTCTCAGAGTCTCTAGATCCTTGTTTTTGGATGAGTCTACTTCCTTCCTCTTGTTGGGTTGAGCTGTACTCGTTACTTCACTCTCTGTTGTACTCCATTACTATTCCCTATTTGATCTACATCTCACTCTTTGGTACAACCATTTTTTCTTCCTCGAGCCTTTGAGGTATCCTACTGAGTATTTTTATACTCTCCCCTGCTTTGGCTTTTCCCACATTTGGTGTGACCTTGCAGACGGCGGACAGGTTGCTCGTGACTATAAAAGATCATAGGAGTTCGGGATCTTGGACCACGTATAGTGGTCGTAGTCGGGTTCCTGGTGTGGGACTCTCCTAGCTGTTTTACTTTTGTTTACCTATTTCCAGGTTATGACACTTTTCTGGTTGCGCACGTGTTTTGACCTTTTCTTTTCATTTTACCTTCAGCACTCTCTCTGTACTGTTTAGAGGTCGATGCACATTTTTTGTTTGTTTATAGTAGTTGGTACTTTACTTTATCATTTACTCTGCACAATTTCATTGAGTGGGTTGTGTGTGTGTGTGTGTGCAGGTACTTAGGCAAAGGCCTCCTTGTGTTTTTTATCCTTTGGTGCTTGTCGCCAGCCCCTTGCCTATGGAGGTGGGCTTGTCATAGTTGCAGCTCGAGCCCAGGTAGGGTCGGGTCGTGACAACTATGTTTCTTGAATAAGTCAATGAAATTATTTAAATCATTATAAAAGAGTTTCAGACACATAAGGAAGAAATTATACCAAAGATATGGGATTATTTTGTCTCCCATTTGTTTCTATGAGACATATGCCTTAATCACCATCTATTTTTTTGTATGTTGTTTATGCTTCCCATGATTCTTTTATGATATTTATTTTAAAGGATAATATATTTATATATACATGTAATTTTCTTTATTTTATGACATGTATGATTCCACCGATCATAAATGGTAAGGGATAATTATTCAAATCTTCTTCTTATCCAAGATTGATTATTCGTAAGTTTTTACTAGGGTTATACTTATCATCAATATCCATGTTTTATAAAAAAAATGATTTCATAATGTTTTTAATATTCTTCCTTGTATTTTTAAAGTCGTGTTTATCTCTTTTTAACTTTTACTATGTGGTTTGGAAGGAATATTTATTTTGTTTACCATATGAGGTACTTTTTGACCTTTTTGGAAAAAGTATGAGGTGTATATTTTTTAATGGTGTGAATGGATTTCTACGATTTCATAACACCTTATTTACATAAATCTTCCTCTACAAGATTTCATGATTATTTTTAACAAAATTCTTTTCTTTTAAAATTTCAAGCCATTTTGAGAAAATAAAATGACTTGGAAGAAGAAAGGATATTTTCTTGAAGAATTCATTTCAAATTTTTTATCAAAACTATTTTCCATCTATTATGACATTATTATATTTGGTTATGTTTCAAATATAATTTCACTATTATTTAAATGGATTGATTCTTTTTATGAAGAAATTATATTTATTTTTTTATATGGATTATGTTATAATGGGATGATGTTTATGAAACCCAATTTATTCGTTGCGTTATAATGAATGATTTATGTTTCTTTTGTGGCACACCAAATAATGATTTAATTATGAGATAGGTGGGACCTATATCTCCCTCCAATGCATTGGGTAAAGATTTATATCTCATGAGATAAACAAGGATGGAATGGAAAGTAAATATGGTTAAGTAATAAAGGTCTAGAATGGGAAGAAAACCCGTTTCAGTAATGGACTTCGCCCACTATGATGGTCATGGAAGAAATGCCATAGAGACTATTGAAATCATAATATGTTCTTATTAGTTTTCCAAAATTACATGTTTTATTCCAATTCAATTGTTTTATGGTTAATGTTCCATTATGATCCATGCCTTATGTACTACCATGTTTTATATATTTGCTCAAGATTTTGATGATTAAATTCTATTTTCTTGTTTTAACAATCAAATGTTTATGGATTGTTTTATGTTCTCCATGTTTACCCTTACTGAAAAAATTAGAGCTCACACTTTCTATGTTTTCTTTTCCCCTAGACATAAATAAAGGTTTTAGGAAAGAAAAGAAAAAGGGGAATATCTTATTGGGAGATTTTGAAGATCTTTGACCATGATTAGAAGATTATATTCTGATTTTCCAAAGACACTAAACTATTACGGTCCTTGGGTGTCTGTTTTTTTTATGTATTAAGTATTCCAGAAAAGTAATGTAATTTCCATGTATTTCAATCTTGGTACTCTATAATTGGTATTCGAGGTTAAGGTTTAGTTAACCATTGTAAAATAGGATGTGGAAACTTTATTGAGATCCCTATAGATATTTCATTGGAATGTCTAGATATTTCCCTAAGGATTAGTATACCTATAGGTTACAGTCCCAAAATTATGTTGAAGATCATGAATAACCTTGGGTGTACCAAAAGATTCATGTATTAAATAATGTGTGATAAGTTAGACATCCCATAAGTTGATTTTTATTATTATGTGGTCCCTCATTATTTTAAATGTTTCTTACACTATGGTTTCTGGTTTTAGTCAATGGAGGGAATGAGAAGGAATTCAGTTAACATTGATTCCAATGGAAAAATTGGTGACTGTGAACAACAAAATTGTGTAATTCCTAGAGAGAAAGATATTATGATTATGCCAAATCAGTCATCGTGATATATGATTAACAAGGAGAAATTTAGTTGTATACCTAAGTCACCAAATAAGAGGAAGATGGACTTTTATGCATGTTTGAATGGTGAGGAACAAATAACAAGGAAGATTATGATTTCTACATATCAAGAAGAAAGGAAGAAGAACTTTGATGAATACCTCAAATGGAGGGGAAGATGTTATCTGGGTGGGAAACATGGGCATAGAGTGAAAGAATATTATAGAGTTCAATGTCTTATCTGTGGAGAACATGGGCATTAACCAACTCAATGCCCAGACCTAAGAGGTTTCTTCTAAAGCGAGGAAGGACCTATTCCATGCTAATCATTGAAGAGGATGGATTGATGGGATTATGTATTGGAATTCAAGAATAATGTTATTGAGGTACTTTTATTGTATATTGAAATATCTATGTATTGGTCCATTGTGGTTTTCCATAAGAATATAGTACCGATAACCCTAAAAATTGATTGAAATATATTTGGAAAGTAGATGGTATGCACATAATGAAGGGATAAAGGTATAATGAGATGTTTGATAGTATTAATGAGATCATTATTGATAAGAGAACAAAGTTATATCGTGGTTTGAGAATATATAATTTTTGGTATATTTGGGGTATGGAAAGGGTTAATTTTGTTGGAATTCATGTTGTCACTAAGTTTCTATACTAATTTATGTTATTATTTTATTTCAATAGGATACATGATGAAGTCTTTCAAATGTTTGGAATGTGACCAAAAATATATAACTTATGATTTATGGGAATAAATGGTGGTATTCACATGCTTGTAATATGAACTTTCGGGTAATTGTATTCTTCATACTGTGAGATTGGACAGAAGTATTTTGGATATACCTGAAAGTTGGTACAGATTATGTTGGACATCATATAGTATTGTTTTAGTCTATTAATTTTTATTATTATTATTTTGGGAATGTTATAATAGTATAGTTTTAGAAAAAGGACAACCCGCAGGATGGGCGATAACCCATCACGTCGGACAAGGTTGTAGAAATTGAACCAACAAACGAAGTGTGACAGGCCTTTATCTCCTACCATTGGACTACAGGAAGTCCCTGGATAGTAGTAATTAGTTTTATTTTATTAAGAGGTATGATAGATGATGTTTAAGTCCATTTTAGGAACCATATACGATTAATCTCACCAAAGATGGACTTATGTATAATTAATGACTTATTCTAACCTTTTGTGATAAAGAGATATGGAATGACCTATCATTCTATGTTATGATTCGATAACACTTCAAGAATGAAAAATTCAACATCATTTATTAAAGAAGATATGAAGTGGAAATTTTTCATGGATTGACCAACAATGATATTACAATAAAATCAAGTAAATATTCATCCTTATGAAAAAAATCATCAACTTTAGGGAAATGATATTGAAAACCAAAAATGTTGTCCTAGTACTCTCATATCCGATGAATCTGATGCTACCTTATATCATCACAAATTTATTGTTTTGTGACTATTGGATATTTCATAGAAATGCTCTCTACCTCTCTCCCTCAAAATATGATGGTTAGATATCTCTTTTGTATCCATGTTTTCACCTATGTTCTCCTATATGGAAACCCAGTGATGAGTTAATTTGGGTAATTGCTATGTTTTTTACTTTTGTTTTTAATATTAAGTTTTAGTATTCCTTTTTACAATGTGGGTTTCTATGAAAGAAACTTTCAAATAGTAAACCATTTATAACCCTGACGAATTTCGAGGGCGAAATTCATTTTTAAGGGGGGTAGAATATAATACACCAAAATTTTATGAGAAATAATCTTTTTAATTTATTTCTTGTGTTGTATGATACACCATGATTAGATTATGCTATATGCAACACCATATTAGCTTGCAGTATACACCACACTCATTTTGGTTTGTTTTCCACACAATTTCAAGTTATTTTGATAGAATTAAACACTGAATACAGATTTTGTGTAATGAAATAACATTAGATTATGATATAAGCAACACCAAATGAATCTTTCACGCAACATTGACTTGTCTTGTGTTACACGCAAAAGAGACCTTCCTCAATGGCTTGTATTGTACGCAATACAGAGTATCACTAAACAACAATATATTATTATAATATTTTATGAACTAGCCATTATTAATAGTATTAAACACATTTTTAATTTTATAACATTATAATTCATCTTAAATATTTTCTAGAACATGGTATGAGAACAAAATAAATTTTTTGGATAAAAGATGTATTTTTCCCAAAATGCAGATTTGTCTCTTTTTGATGGCATACCCATTTTAAATATTATTTTTGGAAAGTTTATAAGTTCAATTGGGAAAAATAAAATAATTATTTTGAAACAGGGTATAAAAATTTAATTTGGATTAATTTATCATATTTTTATGATAACTTTCATATTTTTATGAATAGTAAAAATGCGCTAAATTTTACTTAAAAGATACTTTTTGCATCGAGATAATTAATATGGTAAAATTATAATATTTAATAGATTTAAAGTATAAATATAATATATTTTTACCATTTAATATAATGTATTTCATAGTCATCGATTTTACATTGAATTCATTGGTAAAATCATTTCAATCTTTTGCAATGTTTTAAACAAAAACACGTTTTTTTCGAAGAAGGGGTTAATTTTAAATTAAATTTCTTCAACTTCTGTTCCTTGAATTTTTAAAAATGGATTTTATATTTGAAATCAGTTTTTCCAAATTATGTAGGATAATTTTATTTTTGGTCATTATGAATAGAAACTACGGTAAATTATATTTACCACAGTTGAAGGTAAATAGGGTAATTAAGGGTAAAAATAATATTATAAAATTACTCTAACACTTGTCTTAAAAAAATCGATGATTATATTTCATTAAAAACATACTTTGGTAGAAATGGTATCTATTGTAACCTACTTGGATGAGATCGAGTCAATTAATTTATTTTATTTAAAAGAAAGTGGAATATGTCTCACTCAAACTTTAGTAATTAAATTATTTTTAATAAAAGGTTATAAAGAATATAAATTAGATTATAAATAATCATTTTAAAGATAAAATAATTTTTTTATCAGGACAATTTATTTGTAATTTTTAATAAATATATAATTACCTTAATATCTTATAGATTAATGATGCCGAAACTATTTATTTAGTGAAAAATCAATAATATAGTTTTTATTAAAATAATAATACCAATAAAAAATAACAAAAACATGAACAAAAACATATTTGTAGATTATATATAACCCATAATCATCTAAGTGTATACTTTTGGACCATTTTGAGCCTTATAAAATGGATTATGAGATTTATATTATTTTATTTTAAATGATGTCAATGTTATCACCTTCATAATTTAATAAAAGAAACATTTTAAATGTTAGTTGTTTTAGAAGATAAATTCCACTAAAAGTGTTATTATGAAATCAATTTGATTTATCTTAAAAATTGTATTTTATTTTTAATTTTTATGCAAAAAATAAGTATAATAAATAATTATATAAAAATGATGTAGTAATTATTTTATTAAGAAAAAGTATCAAATGAATGGTTATAAAAATATTAAAATAAATATTATGTGAACAAATTAATGTTATCCACGAATTTTATAGATAGATATGACATTTTAGGAATCTATTGAATTTTTTTATTTGAACATATCTTCTGTGTGGATTTTATTTAAATTCAAATAATTGAATAGTTTCAAAACTACCACTAATGGTATTTTATAAAAACAACATATTATTAAATTGAATAAAAATCACACAAAAATTTTAAAATTACAAATTAAAAATTATATGGTCTAAAATGTCATAATGTATCTTATTATGAACAATTCAAAACACAAAATTAAGTATTTTTAAGAATTTAAAATTTAGAATATTATTACCAAAAATTAATTCAAATAGATTAAATAAGGATAAATCAAAATGATAAGGTTTAAAATAAATTCCAATCATGTATAAATATTATTGGTTGATTCGATTACAACCCTAAAATATATAATATTTTAATTTTAGTCACTTTGTAAGTTTTTATGTGGGGTTTTAGTTTATTATAAATTAATATTTTGGAGTTTTCCAAAAGTGACCCTCTACACTCTTATAAATGGGCTCCTCTTCCCTCTTCTATTCACTCCATTTTTTGATTTCAAACTCAGCCCAAACTCGCCCATTAACATTATAAACTTCCATAGAAACATATTGGAGGTTCTTTTATTGTTCAAATACAAAATTTAGTTCCATAAGAGAAGGTTTAGAAGAGGATGTCGAAGAAGAGGTAAAATCCTTTACTAATTCTTTCAAACTTATTTCTTATTATACTTCTTCTATATGAGTTGTTTCATAATTTTTTAATAACTACAGTATAAATTTCATACTGATATGTTATTATAAATATGAAACAAAAATATTCCATCTTCTATCCATCCTATGAAAAATTAAATCACCACACGTGCATACGTACAGCCTACCATCTCCACGTCATGATGTAATATGTTTTTCATAACCAACCTACATGGATGGGTATAATAATGGAAGAAATAAATATATATGATTTTTATAACATGATATAAATTATAATATATTATATCATCCACTCCAATTCCATTCAAAAAAATTGGAATGATGTCATTTCTCATTCATATGTATGGATTACCTTCTCCACGACGCGAATAGATTCATTATCCATGTTAACCATTCAAGAATGATTATAAAGTATATATAATGAATAATAATGAGATATATGACATAATAATGATACTGGACTCATATATATATATATATCATCTACTTACTTCCATTCAAGTCAATATGGAAAGGAAAACAACATTCATGCGTACATACGACCTATCGTCTCTATGAACAGTGTATTTCATTTCATTAATCTATGTATTATATATATGTATATAATGAATATATATATATATATGAAATAAAAATCATGTGTTTCATTCTGGAAGTAAGTAAATTGTGATATATGTAATAATATCAAGAACAACAAGTCCAAACACGTACGATAAATGAAACTATTATTACCCAAAACATTGGTTCATCATGGAATTGACAAATGAACGGTTATTATAAAGTTGTAATAGAATCATATATTATATCATTAAAATGATTATGATTCTTGAATAAGTAAATGACATTATTTAAATCATTATACAGGAGGTTCAGACACATAAAGAAGAAATCAGACCTAAGGTAAGGGATTATTTCGTCTCACTTTTATTTCTGTGAGACATATACCATAATGACCATATATTTATTTTTTATGGTGTTTATGCTTCCCATGAATGTTTTATGATATTTATTTTAAAGGATATTATATTTATATATTCATGTAATTTTCATTATTTTACGACACATATGATTCCTACGATCATAAATGGTAATGAATTATTATTCCAATCTCGTTCTTATCCGAGATTGTCTATTCGTAAGTATTTACTGGGGTTATATTTATCAACCATGTACATTTTTTATAAAAAAATGTTTTCTTATAGTTTTTACTATTCTTCCATGTATATATAAAGTTGTTTTACCTTTTTTTACTTTAACTATGTGGTATGGAAGGAATCTTTCTTTTGTTTACCATATGAGGTACTTTTTGACTTTTTTGGAAAAAAATATGAGGTGAATATATATTATTAATGGTGTGAATGGATTTTTATGATTTCATAATTCCTTATTTACATAAAACTTCTTCTACATTATTTCATGATTATTTTCAACAAAATTATTTTCTTTTAAAATTGCATGTCATTTTTAGAAATGAAAATGATTGGGAAGAAGAAATTATATTTTCTTCAAGAATTCATTTCAAGTGTTTTATGAAAAATATTTTCCATCTATGATGAAATTATTAAATAATGTTATGATTAAAGTATAATGTCACTATTATTTACATGGTTTTATTTTTTTTATGATGAAATTATATCCATTGTTTTATATGGATTGTGTTATAATGGGATGACGTTTATGAAACCCATTTTATTAATTGGGTTATGATTAATTATTTAGGTTTATTTTGTGGGACACAAAAGAATGATATAATAATAAGATGGGTGGGACCTATATATCCCTCCAATGCATTCGTTAAAGATTTATATCTCATGATATAAACATGGTTGGAATGGCAAGTAAATCAGGTTCAGTAATTTAGGGCTGGAACGACATGTAAACCCGGTTTAGTAATGGACTTTTTCCAATATGATAGTTGTGGATGAAATTACTTGGCTACAATGGAAATCATAATATGTGATTATTATTTTTCCACAATTACATGTTTTATTACAATGATATTATTTTATGGTAAATGTTTATTTGTGATCCATGCCTTACGTACTTCACTGTTTTATGTCACTACTCAAGATTTGGATGTTTAAATATTATGTTTATGTTTTTACGTTCAAATGTTTATCGATTGTTTTATGTTCTCCATGTTTACCCTTACTGATCAATTCAATCTCATCCTTTTTATTTTTTCTTTTCCCCCGGACATAAATAAAAGTTTTAGGTAAGAAAACAAAAGGGGAAGATCTTTATGGGTGATATTGGAGATCGTTCACCATGATAAGAAGATTTTGTTCCGTGTTTCCAAAGACACTAAACTATTACGGTACGTGGGTGTCTGTTTTTGTTATGTATTAAATATTCCACAAAAGTAATGTAATTTCCATGTATGTCAAGCTTGGGTCTCTAAAAATTGGATCTAGTCTCTAATCAAATCACCTCATTACTTCTTCTACTCATTCTAAGTCACATCAAGCATGTTGTAGACATTGTCTCTTAATTCACTAACACATGTCTGTGATTTCTTTAAACAAAAACTCATCAATAATCACATACTAAATTTATTCCTTCATGTAGTATCACATGTTCACAATTCCATAAATAATGATATCATGTTAATCAACTTATGGACTTGAGCATACTATCTACTATGCCATCCAATTTAAACTCGTGAATCTATAAGAATATTTAAATAAGTATCACATAATTACCTCTCAATACATATCTTTAAATGTTTTTAATGTTTTCAACCAATCGGTATGTCCTTTGGGTGCCAAAATCACCGCCTTTGTTTTTGTTTTGAATATCATCACATAGTTCTAAAGTTAATATTTTTTCTTATTTATTTCTCCTAATTAATGAAAATTAGATCAAAATAGGCCATTAGTGACTTTTCATAAAATCATTTTATTTCAATCACTTATCCTTTATTAATTAATAGATCATATTACTTGTGAGTTAAATATGAAACCACGTTATTTTTCAGAAAATATTCATTAATAAGTATAATCTACTTTTACTTGGAATAAATGTAACCATGGATGAATTTTTTTTTCCATTATACCACTTGATATCTAAAATCATCCTTAGATTATCATTTTTTTACCTTCACAAATAACATTATAATAAATTTTAATCCATCACAAATCTCAATAAACATAGTACAATGTTTAATTAAAAAGCATAAAATCCCCCATTATCTAACCATTTAACTAAAAAAGGCCTCCCCCTAAATAATATAATTTAAAAAATTCACAATAAGGGTTTTGTGTGTAATTTTCATGACATAAAAAATATATTTTATTGGGATGTTTAGATTTGAAAAAATAATATATTTATCTAGCTTCAGATATATTGATTGATCCATCTTAAGTTTTACACTCCTTTAAGGGATGAGCCTCCACAGTTAAAAAAGTGCCTCATGATGGGAACCCTAATTGTTGTACATTATGTATGGAACTCATTCTAATCCTTCTATTTCCATAATGTTTAAAAAATTTAATAGTGAATAATTAGGGACACATTTGTTCCCTAGAATAAGAACACAAGTTGAGAGTTTCCTCTTACCTTTGACTTCCATTTTCTTATAAACTCATATCCTTCATTCCTTTATTCATAATTAATACTTTAATGACTCATTTATTTATATTTAATTTTTTCATCTTTTGAATTAGTTTTCTTCATCTATGGATTCATGGAAAATTCATTGCATGATAATTTCATTTATTCCCCCCAAAATATTTCATTGACTGTTAATATTGGCATAAAATCAATTAAAAAAATTCAAGGAATATCCATTCCTATTACATGATTTTTCCTGAACATTAAAACATATATTTTTGTAATTCATCTCACTAGGTTTTTTCTCATCATAAAACTCTAATTTCTTTCATTTGGAAACAATCATAACATTTTCCATATTTATTTTTTTGGAATTGAACAGTTGGTTAGGAAACACTATCAAGTACTTCATCTTGACATACTAATATTATTTATACTTATTTATAGACTTAGATGTCTATGACTTCTCATTGACATATTATTAATCTTTTACATGGATTGTAGTTAGGTAAACCTCAATATAGTGACCATATTTTTCATATCTTTTACACAATTCTTGTAAACATTCAAATTTGTTTTTCTTAGAAATATAATGTGCTGGTTTAGTTACGTCATCCTATATTTGAGCTATTATCCTCATTTTCTTAAAAAATACATCTATCGTTTCCTTACTATTTATATTTCATTACAATTTAAACCAAAATGATATTTCATTGTGATAATACCTTCCATAGACCCATAAAAATACTACAAATTAAATATTCAATTTTTTTAAAAAAATCAATATAGAATTCTTATATGGTTGTTCCATTGAAAAATAAGACATGTTTTTATTATAGGGGTGTTGATTTCAAGGCCTTATTTATTTCTTTTGTGAGGAAGAGTTTCTCACATTATTCTATTTCTCCAAAATAAGATCTTCCACATTTTTTATCCAATAATTTTAGTGATAACATATTTTAATGGAATATATTAGGTGAAAATTTATCTGTCTTATTGAAAACCCTATTCTTAAGGACTTGATAGGATTCATTGATACGATCTTAAAATATATTAAAGTAATATTTGAATATGTTCATCTCATTTTGAAAAAATATATATCAATTATTTCATTCATATTTATTCATCATTTGTTGTCAACTTCTCCTCAGGGTCACTGATAATTATTCATTATTTATTTTCTCTACGCTCCATCATATTAATCTCATCAACATATGTTTATTCTTTTTTTATCCACTCCACTTTTTAATTATCATAATTCTTATTTTTTATTTAGCACATTGTTTTCTATATCATGATCTATAAAGTCTACTCAAGACAAGATTCCATCTTCTATTTTATCTCTTACACATGATCAGTCCTTTACTCTCCATTATTTTAATTTCATGAAAATTTAAAAAATTTATTAAAATCAGAAAAATCAAGGAATTATTTATCATAGTTTCTAAAGGATTCATATTTCAATTTTAGTATCATAAATATTTTTATTTTACTACTAATGTTCTTTTTCTTATAATTATATATTTTTTTTAAAATCACATCTTCCAAAATAGATTCATATTATTAAATATGCTCCACAGGGATAAAACTTAAATATGACCAATATAATCATAATTATTACATCTATGTAATTACATACCATTGAATTTTCCAATTATCTTCTCTAATCTCTTTAATAAAATAGATTCAATTTTTTGGAATTCTCTATCGTTTATAGCATATGAAATATTTTATTCAGTAACCCTTTCTTCTAGGAATTTTACTTATCTCATGGAATCAAAAGATATATAATATTTTAAATTTTTTCATGAAGTCTAGATACATTTTAATTTCTCCTTAAATGATGACATTTTGATGTTCATCTAGGGTAACTTCCCTTTTCTACAAAGCATGATCCATGGAATAATGTCTATCTAAAAAAATATCAACTTTTTCTTAAATATGATGTAATTATATTGTTTCACACAAAATCAACTAATTTTTATCACTATCACATTCATCCTAGTTATATAGACATAAATATATTCTTATCATCTTCCATTTAAATATTCCAAAATTTACTCCTCCAAACTTGCATCTTTGCTTAGTTTACATTTAAAATTCATTCATAGGAGCTCCTAATTTTTTTCAATATCTAATTTGATGTTCATAGGCCCATTAAATTTCTTTATAATATTTCTGAAAGGTAAATAGATATGGATTTTTTAGACTTTATATCAAAATTAATATTTTTCTTACCAACTATATTCACACCATTATCTCTAGCAACAAGTGGAAAACTTCCTATATGAGCATCTCTATCTTAATGGATAAGTGAATGTAGGCTGGTCATCATCGTATTCCTTCAACTATGGTTGTTTTTATCCATTATGTTTTGAAATACTATGCTATTCATATAATGTAGGATTTAAATTCCCCATAAAATTCATTAGTATCATTAGAGGGAACCTCTCTTTATTATAACTTCTTATTTCTATATTTGATTCAATCAATGAGTGATTAAGGTAATTAATCATTTAACATGTATATTTTTATATGTTTTTACCTTTAAACCCTACCTCTTGAAATTTTTATAGTTTTTAATCAATTTTAAATTATTTCACAAAGCCTCACCTATATGAGAATGAATAGAAATCAAAACTACATCACACACTTTTTACAATTTTTAGATAAAAGGACTACTTCTTTCTATATTTTCTATACCCCAAAAATGGAATCTATATTATAAAAAATAATCATCTATAATATTCTCTTATTTTTCTACCACTTATAGAATCTAATTAAAGATAAAAAATACTTAAAAACTGATACCAAAAATAAAGGCATTTCGGTATTTGTGCCATCTTCACCATTTTATGATGGTATTTTTTCACGGATAGATGTATAAGAATATATAAATTGGTACTCACTAAACACCATCAGTATACAAACTTGTCTTCATAATTACTTTATATCATGAGTGATCTAGATCATCCCTAGCCTTTAAAAATAATTAGTCGCATAAAATATTTCATTGTAATCCAACGGTTCCCAACTATGACTTATTTTCTCTCCATGATAATAGTATATTAGGGGGCTCTCTAAGTTTTAATTAAACGTATGATGGTTTTCAATTATATTCATAAATAGTATATCCTTTGAATCCCACAAATATTTATAAAAATATTTAATAATATGTGAACATTATTCCCCAAATTTGAATTAAAAAAACTAAATGACATTTCATGAGCATAATCATATCTCATTTTAATTAGTCAATATATTAATGACTTATTCCATATTAAATATAATTTGAATTCTCATTCAAACCATCTTTTAATTCTATAGAATACTAGGGAGATATAATTATTTTTATTCCATATGAAATCCACTTCGTCAAACTCTTTTGAATTCTCCACATGCTTCGATTCATACTTTTCTAGCACATGGACATACTATAGGGTTAATGGTTTTTATATCTGCAACCTTCATCACTATAGGATAATTATCTGTAAGACCATGTGTGAATGATATTTCTTTATAAGGTAATTCTTATGTTCATAATAATATTTATCTTATTGGACCTAAAATATCATTTAGAACTATAATATCATATTTTACCTAAAATATCATACTAAAATAAGATAAATTTTGTATAATTGTATAAAATTCTTAATTTATATTCTAGAAACATTGTTCATTACATAAATGTTTCCAATATCCTAGAAATAGTTACGGTTTTATTCTTTTATTACCATAATCTATAGTCATAATCATTTAATGTTATCATGATGCATATTCCATAAGGAACATTATAAGCATCCTCATATTTATATCTTAAAATTATATAGAATATTGAAACTCATAACTACACCCAACTATTCACACATGAATTTTTTTAATATACATGACCTAATGTGAGGTATTAATCCAATGGTTTAGTATTATTTCATTGTTCTAATTAACCATTTTAAAAAGTAAATATATAGTTCTTTTCTTAGTTTAAATCAACTATATATACAACTAATCAACTTTAAAACAAACAATTGACCACAATCCAGGAATGAATCTATGCCAACATCAACCACCTGAACAAATTCAATCAATAATGCCAATATATCCTGGAAATGCAATGACTATTCAAGTCCTTTCATTTTTTATTTACTAAAATCATCTCATAACATCATCATCTCATTCTATGTAACATTAAATATGCTTTTGTCATGGTATATTCCATCACCAACACATGTAATTTATTTATTCAAATGAATTTGTAATAATTACCACATTTTAAAATTATTCATTTATAAATTAGAACATATTATTTTTTCCAAAAATAGTGATAGTAGATTAAAAAATATATGGACTTGGATATATTATGAAGTATCAAATCCTATTACAATTGGTGAATCCTTAAAAACCCTCCAAGAGTCGTCACCTCATTGCATATTCAAACATAAATTTTTATAGATACTACTTGTAAAACCATACCCTTTTCAATTTTTGTGCAACATACTAGTTTTATAAGAAAGGTGATAATAAATCATCACAATAAATAATATAATATTCTCATAGTTCTAATAATGATGTACTATATAAGGACTAGGTGAGAGTGTATCACTAATTATAGGGGGTTAATTAGTGGTTAATTAAATCAAAATCTCTTTAAATACATGATTCCTATCAACGGTTACTTAAAATAGATCAAATACATATGATAATTAGTGATTGAGAGTGAAATAACATTAACATAATTTTTTTACAGTGATCACTCACCATTATTATCATGTGGATAACCATAAGTGTTCATCTTTTATGATCTGACCACCCACATTCAAATTTATAATCAAATAGACAAGGAGAGTAATAGTTTTTTTATCTAAAAATCCAACTATAAGATGAAATATGGAAACAAAAAATTACATGATCTTCACTCCATGTACCGTAAGTCCCTTTAAAATGTAATCTTGGTGTGCGCCCCTATTTTTAACTTTAGTAGACTTCCAAATATTTATTGTAAGACCTGATGATTCTCTAATAATCTCTTTTTTCATTACAATTACATGTCTTGGAACTTCACAAATAGTAATATATTTTACCTATAAAGTAGTGTGATGCACTCTAATACAACATGGTCATCATATTGAAAATACAAGTATGTCTAAATACCAATGGTCTCAGAGTATCTCATAATATATTTTATTATATTTAATGTGTGATTGGAATATTTCTATTTGGAATATTTTAATTTTCTATAATAATATATCTATCCATAATTCATAGCCAAACTCATTATGGTGTTGAATACTCATTATGACAAGGAATAGTTTAGATACAAAATCAGGGAATAAATATATAGAAACATGTAAACAAGGTTATAGTTGAATTGTTACTCATATTTTGTCTTATTATTAATCACTTAACTCTGTATTTAATCATGAATCTCAATTTAATTATTATAGTTCACATAACTCCAAAAGCCAGGTGGTCTTGAATTCCATAAGGATACTCTTAGTATTATTAATGTCCCATCAAAAATCATAAAATGTCCCAATAAACCCCAAAATATATATTTATTATAACACCTCAAGATTTTAACGGATGAAATTTTTTCTATAGTATATTTTACATGAAACACCATGTTTAAACAACACATGAAATATATTTCATCAAACTTTACCTGTTCAATAACTAGTGAAACACTCAAACATGTGTCTAAATAAACCATAACATAGTATATAATTATAACCTAGACATTAAATTTGTGGTAATTAATAGTACTAACTCAATTATTAAAATATTAGTTATATTTTTATTATAAATAAAATAAGAATCATTTTAAAGAAAAAAATAAATGGTTTCTAAAAACTGTATATTTTCTAAAATACAGTTTAGTCATTCTTTTCATGCATAATTTCAAATTTATTTGTTCCAATTTTAGAAAATTTATTTGAAAAAATGAGAATAATTTTTTAAATAATAATGAAAAATTATCTTAGGGTAAATTTTTTTAATTTTTCAAAAAAAAAATTGATGATTACTGAAATATGGTAAATTTAAATTCAAAACATCAATTATATTTAAATTTTTTAAAATTTTAATATATATTTTTAATTCGTTTTATTTTAAAATTAGTTTAATTATATATATATTAATCCAATTTAGGTCATTGGAATCATTATCATGTTTAATTTTGATATAAAAACTATGTAAACAATTGAACGTTATTCCTTTCAAACCTTGATTTGTCGTTGCATCTACATGATTAATTTTAATTTTAATTTTTCCAATTATCTAAAATTAAGTTCAAAAAATGGATTAAATGTTTTTAAAAATTAATATTTATATTATACAAAAATTTAAGCATATTTTTTACCATTACTAATAGAAAAAATAGTAAAAAAATTATTTAACACTATTAAGGTAAAAATGTGTTTAGTGAGGGTTAAAATAAAAAGAGGAGGGTTAAAATGACCTAAAATCGTTCATAAAATCTATTTCATCGAAATATTTTGACCTTATAAAATATAATTTGTAATAATAATCAATTTTATAACCTTTTTTAATTAAAATATGTGTGAACAAATTTTTCTTTTCCAAAATTAGAAGTGGAACACTCACCACACTTATAAAAGTCCAATCCCTCTTCTCCCCTCTTTGCATCAAAAAATCTAATTTGTTCCATAAATACCTACCATGATAAATAAAAAAATTAACTAATTTCTTCATATAATCTGTATTTTTATCATAAAACCAACCTTGCAATCCATTTTGTGCAAAAAAAGGAGGTTACCTCAAGAATAGAAAATGTTCTTCATCACACATTTTTATTTTATTTCTTCCTCCACTTCAATAAATTATTATTAAGAAAATATTATATAAAAAACTATTTATATTCCATATTCTGAGATTTTTTATGTAAATTTCTTGAACTGAAACCATCCTCACTTCTATAAATTGGGTGTCACACTTATCATTCATGTGTATGGAAAACTACAGCCTTACAAACCGATGTAATTCAATTTTCAATTCCCACTTCTCGTGTATGGGTGTGAAGATGGATATAAAGTATATATATGATATTTATAGTATAATTATACCTATATATAAGTTATATCATATAAACATTTTTAATTTCCATTCTATCAGAGATACAATAACATCGATCTTGTGTTCAACCGACTACTACCTCGCGAAACAATGTGATTCATTTTTCAATAACTCTTTAAGTGTATGTTAATAACGATAAAGTTAATTATTATATGAAATAACTATGATATTAATTAAATATTTATAATTATTTAAAAATAATATATCTTTTTCCTTCTTACATTTTCACACACTTAATGATGATAACATAGTTCATGTATGTGTGTACTACCGCCTTAATGAAGCGATGTGGCTCTCTTTTCATCACCACAACACATAGATTATATATATAAGTATGAAATTATTATAATTATTTAGGGATAAAATTTTACTTACATCCTTTCCAAAATTAACATTGAAAAATGGTAATGTTACACATTCTTATATAGGGCCCATTATCTCTATGGCCATAATGTACTTTATTTCTCAAACCAATCATTATATATTGGTATTAAAAGGGTATTTTATGTAAAAAATATTATAATTATTTCATGATTATTATTATGGATATGATTAAACTATATAAAAATATCAATAAACAAAACATTCATGAGAAAGCATGAAATTGAAAATAAGACAATTAACACCTGAAACAATGAAAATAATGAATCATCACTAAGTAATGGCTGATTAGATGTTATAAATGAATAATATATGTTATTAAAAATATTAATATGGTTAGTTTATATTTTAATATCCTGTTAAAATTACCATATTGGACTTTATGGAAATTTACACCAAACAATGTGTATGATAAGGTATTTCTTAACACAATTTCCATTCATTGGGTTATAAATATACACCATTGATTGTGGAATTCTAAGATTATGTCTATAAAAAATTGATTTTTATGTTGTATTTACATTTTTTTTAAGTGTATTTTCTTTTTTTTACACATAATAAATTCATTTATTAATCCCCACATCAATGATATGACCTTTGTAAGGGACTTCCTATGAATACCAATTCATTGAGGCATATAGTAATTTTATGTACTTAATTTCATTTATATGATGTACTTACTTCCCCTTTGAAATGTGATATCACGATTCATTAATAATTCAAAGTATTTTAAGTTTAATTTTTAATTATTTCAATAATGTTTATTTGACCTAAGAGTTACCATGTGGTAAAAAAATTATAACTCATTTTTTTCATTGGGTTATATTACATCTTCTTCATATTAGATATTTGAAGACTATTTTGTGAAATAGCTTTTTATTATCTTGTATTTTATATCTAGTTGTTTTTTTGGATTTTAAATTGAAATAGATATTCAATTTTTTTGATTAATTATCACCTAAAGGTTATTATCATTGTAAGGGTATT
The DNA here is from genome assembly GCA_963277665.1 of Viscum album. Classification (NCBI taxonomy): domain Eukaryota; kingdom Viridiplantae; phylum Streptophyta; class Magnoliopsida; order Santalales; family Viscaceae; genus Viscum; species Viscum album. Next base: position 198,090,967 of record OY728137.1, on the reverse strand, counting down.
TTTAATAATCTCACTCAGATCGATATTATTTATTATTGAATTTCAATTGAAGAAAATTATTTCACCATTTCCTAATAAACAAAATTAATTTTCTTCTCATGTAGTTATTCATGGTATTTTCAAGTCATAGTACCATTTTTCCACTCTTTGGAAGGTAATATAATTAATAAATTTTTTATTGAAAATTTTACTTCATATCTCTCTTCGGTGGGAAATATGTTTTTTTCTAAACTCATGTTTTATAAAAAAAATATAAATCTTTCTTATCCATTTAAAAATAATTTATTTAATACCTTTTTACCTATTTTAACTTTTTAGAAAATATTTTGAAATAAATCATCATGTAATTTTTAAAACAAGGCTCATTTAGATTTTACCAAAAATGTGAAAGAAGTATTTTTTTAACATACTCCACATGAACATAATTTATTTCCATCCTGAATAATCAATGATTTAAAACACAATTTATAACTTTCAATGTTTATTTTAAAATAAATTTATTTTAAAAAAAATTGAACATTTATTTTTAAAATTATTTTCTAAGTTCAAAGGTTACTTTCCTCAAGAATGTTTTTAATGATATTTTTATTGTAATTATATTCATAAATAACAGAAACCCTTTATTTTAATTATAATACAATAGATATGTGTTGTATTGATATCAAACATTCTTTATTTGGATTTTTTATGATCATTTTGACCAATGTAATTAATGAAATGCACATTATTGATTCATTTTTTTGAATTCATTAACATTCCTTCGAAATATTCCCACTCTAGTGATCATTATTCAATTCATTTTTCTTAAATATCCATATTATGTGTATCATGTATATGATTATTTCTTAAACTATATATCATTTTTAAATACTGTATTTCTCTTAAATTTCCATATTCTTTGTCTAAATACAATTAATATTTACAAAACTGTATAACACTTTTACTTGTGGTGTTTACTTTGAAAGTCATTTTATTAACTAGAAAATTTTGATAGATCTATATTCATTACACAATGCCAATATTTTTTGATAATTCATATCTATTAATTAACTGAATCCATCATTCAATATATTAGGAATTCCTTGTACATACAGTGATAGGCAGAGCCTGGAATTATGCAGCCTCTAGATGCATCAGTACACTCATGAGGAAAATCAATGAAATATAATTAAACCGGTGTAAACCTATAGTTTCATAACATCTTTTTTAAAGTATTGATGATATATGTATCATAATGACTGAGACCATGATGTACAACAATTATTGACTTCCTTCATTTCAAATTTAGTTATTTTTATCCATGAAATTTTTTATATTGATATTATCTCTAGATTTAGTTCATTATCAGTTTATTTATCTTCACAAATTTATTATTCTTTATCTTATTATCTATGAGATATTCAAAATGATATTATATATGGATGAGTTTAATTATCATTTTAATGATTAAATTCCATGGTTTTTCATTTATTTACCATGCCATATTGATTATGTCATTTCTTATAATGATAGTAAACTTATTTTAATGGCATGTTTTTTAGTTATTTACCCCACCATTTTATTTATTATTATTGATTCATAATTGATTCTATTGTAGTTAACACATACCTATAATTTGAGCTCACACTTATTTTTTACCTATCCCAGGAATCCAAAAAGTGTAATATCAATGTTATTCAAGGATATGTTAGAGTAAATAATGATATTCTTGAAAAAAAATTATGTTGTAATTTGTGATTCAAAATTTAATAACATACTCATGTATATATCTTGTTCCCAAAGACCAAAACTATTTAGTTATTCAAGGTGATATTACTTATTTATTATTCCAACATAATAAAGAAGACATTGGATATAGGCTATTGGGGTTGGGGTAACAATTATTGGTATCAGAGGAGGCTTATTCAAAACCATGGGAACTGGATTTAAGAAAACATAACATAGTGATCATAAACCTATTATAGACTTTGAGGATATGTATAAAATAACATCCTAATGTTTTGGTAAGGTAAAGATTATGTGGAGGTTCCTTGGAATAAAAATTTTTATGGATACAGAATGTGGACGCAGTTCTAACAGAGATGTACCTAGGGGTAATAACTCTAAAATAGTAAATTGGGCTAGACCAAATCATCAACTAGTGCATGAAAACAAGACATAATGTGCACCTAGTTTGACTCTTTAGGGATTTTATTATTATAATTTACATTTTTTTACAAAATATTATGATGTATTTTAATAAATTATGAGAAATAATGAACTGGGATAAAATAATTGTATCATTGATTTAAAATAAGGTGTCTAAACAGAATGGAAAAATGATTTTTGTAAAGAAAATATGGGCATAAAGAAATGAATTGTTGAGAAAATGTAACATCTTAGGTAATTACAGAATAATAATTTTTCATATTTATTAATAATTTTTAATTATATAGTAATTTATATTTAAAAGGGATGTTATTTCTGAAAGCGTACCCGACATGAAATAATGGGTTTCTCTACAATCTTACTTTTCAGACAAGATCGAGTTAAATAAAAAACTGAAATTTTATTATTATTTTTATTCAATTTATAGGTATCAAATAGATGATAGAATTTTGAGAAGGAATTATATTAACTAAATTATGAAAATAAGGTTTACACATGTTTATATAATGATCCATTGAATAGAAAATTAATTATAAATGAAAATAAAAACCAATTGAATATAATGATGTGTTATTATAGAAATCTATTTTAGTGAAAATAATTATGTTTATAAAATAATTAAATAACCCCTTCTGGATTATATTAATGATATATAAATTAAATATGATGTCTAAAATTCCTATTATATGTTTTCTAGAAATGATATAAGAATAAATTCAATTTCATGAATAAATGGAGTATTTTTTTTTCAAAAAAGTCATTTTTACCGCTTTTTGATGTAGAACATTTCTTAAATCTATATTTTTGTCTTTTATATGTTCTATTTTAAAAAATAAACATTTATTATTGAATGGAGGAATCAATATTTTCTTTGGATTAATTTTTGGTATTTTTATGATAAAATACATTTTTCAATGAATAGTAAAAAAATGGTATTTTAATTCAAAACTGACTTTTCATCTAATTTATTTATATTGTTAGATTATCATTTAAAATGGTTTTAAGGTATAATTAGATTATTTTTTTATAATTAAATCCACTGCATTTCATTGTACGCTTTATAAAATTAAAATTAAATATAAAAACTATGTGAATATTAGAACGTTTTACATAAAAAACAGGTTTTCTCAATCCATCAACGATATTAGTGTAAAAATTTATTTAACAAAAATATTAATTTAATGTTCAAAATATTAAATACATGTTTGTACTCATTTACAAAAACTAGTTCTAATATGATCAAAATAATTTTGGTGAATAGAAACATTAGTATTTTATTTACCATTTTTAAAGGTAAATAGGGAAATTAAAGGTAAAATTCATATTATAATACTATAAAATTATCTTAACTATCATCCTAATATTATTTTATGAGATATTATAGTCTATTAACATCCTTGGGCTATAATTGTGACCTATGGAAGCTACTTGGGTGTGATTATGACATTTATCACTTTTAATTTACTGTAAAGAAAAATATGTCAGAAATATGTCTCCCCATACTAAATTTTTTTTAATATGGGGTTATATAAGTGATATATTTGAATAATAATATAAATTATGAATATAAAAAATTTTCCTACACCATGGTAATTTATTTATCATTTTTAGTAAAAAACATTAAATTAAATGGTCACATAATGATGATGTAGTAATTGATTAATTAAAGAAAGAATCAGATAAATGACATTAATATTATTAAAATAAAAAAATTTGAGATATTTGATGCCATAAATGAATTATATAGATGACTACAAAAATTTATGATTTAGTTCATTTAGTTTTTTCAAAATAATCATTTTTTATGATTTTTTAAAAAATGAAGTAATGAATTGTGTCAAAACGGATATAAATCATAAATTAAAATTTAAAATATATAATTAAATGATTTATAATTTATAAAACTCCAATATTGGACCAAAAAATTAATATAACTCTAAAAAAATTCATTAATTACTCATTCATTAGTCTTTTTTCATGATTTAGTAATTATTTTTACTCTCAATGTGTTAATTACTTGATAAAACTATTATAGTTAAAAAGTTTAAAACAAAATGATAAGGATTGAAAATTATTCAAAACATATCTAATTTCATTGGATGATTATATTTATACCCCTACTCGTCCTATATTTGAAATAAATCAGGTTGGACCCAATTGGAGTTGAATGTGAATTTATATTAATTTAATACTTTCAATAATTCCAAGGGTGCCCCTCCCCTCTTCTAAAAAACTTAGTCAATACTCTCTATTAATCACTATTCCAAAACCTTTTGGTTCAGATAATACCTATCCAAACCACTTCCTATAATACCTCCCCATATTCTTGAGGCCTTAGTTTTGGTATAGCACCCTTACTAGAGGTGTTAAGGTGTTAAGAAATAATATTATTCGAAGGAAAGGAATATAATGATTGTATGTGATGAGTCAGATTCATGGTAAAGGAATTCATCTCAATATCCCATAATTGAGGCCAATTTTGATAATATACGCCACCTTATTTTATACAGTGTATAATTACCAACATTGAATTTTAATTTATTTCAATTTTTTTGAAATGCACTTTTTCTGGGAATCGTTGTACTAAATGAAAAAAGAAATTTTTTTTAAATCTGTGGAAATAATGAATTTTCCACCAATGGTAACATTATTTAATATTTGTATTCCCTATATGATTTAATGTTTTAAAATGTAAAAAAAATAAAATATTCCCTTTTCATTTATTTTGGTATTTAAGATGGTTTTGATAACATATTGATTATATCAATGTCTTAAAATTATATCTTCTGATTACAATGTAGAAATGAAATTTTTTTATATGCTTGTTAATTTGTTATTATTATGTTATTGTTATTTTTAATTGATTATTTAAATGGGTGGTTTCATGGAAAATTGATGGTGGGTGATCTCGTGATAGCACCCCAATGCATTGGGTAATGAGATAGAGTTAAATAATAATGTTTCTACTAAGAGATTTGAAGAATATGTTGTGATGTTTTTTCCAAAAATAACCACAAATATTACTCCCTATATAGTTTTGAAAGATAATATTTACGTATTTTAACACCCTAAGATTCCACTGTACGATTCCCTTTGAATAATACGATAGCGTGCAAAGTACGCAACACCGAGTTCAAGCACACCAAGACCTATCAAACTAGCTATTTAAAAATTAGTTATGAATTGTAACATTCATATTTTAAATTTTATATAAATCCCATATAATTTTAGAATTAATATTTGTTTTCTCTTAGACACAATATATGGACAAATTCAATTTTTCAGATAAAGGAATTATTTTGCAAAAATTTTAGTTCTTTCGACATTTAATGGGGAACCCTTTTTAATTACAATATTTGAAACAATTATGTATTTAATTTTATAGAATTAAATTATTATTTGTAAGTGGGGCATAAAAATTTAGTTTGGTTAAATTTTTGGTGTTTTTTCTGATAACATTCATGTTTTGATGAATAGTGAAAAAATAATAAATTTTAATTGAAAAAAACATTTTTAATCAAAATAATTTAGTGTTAAAATATAAATTTGAATGGTTATGAAATATAATAATACTATATTCTTATCATTTAATCCATTTTTGTTCATTGGAAATAATTTTCATTTAAATTTGACATAAACACATAACAATCTTTTTATACTTTTTACTTCTCAAAAACACGCTTTATGGTTTTGACAATAGAAATTACATTTAAATTAATTAATGGAACTTATATGATTTTAATTTGGTAAAATATTCATTATTTTTTAATTCACAATATAAAAATTATCTTAGGATTAATTTTTGGTATTTTTCTGAAAACATTCAGTTTTTGATGAATAGTGAAAATACTACATAGTACATAAAAACTGACTTTTTAATTTAAATAATTATTTTTTATTTATATTTATTTTCATGTCAAAATAGATACATAATACCTATATTAGTTAAATTTAATTCATTGGAATCATTTTATAATAAGATTTGATGTATAAAAGTTTATTGAACTTTTAACATCTTTTACGCACCTTCTAGGAACATTTACAAATTTGTATAAATCATGATTTGAATTGAATTTCAAAAATATGAGATACATGGTTAACATTAGTAAGTAAAATTTAGTTCAATATGATGAAATTAGTTTGGTGAATATTAACTTATAATTATTATTTATCACGATTAAAAGTAAATAGAGTAATTATAGTTAAAAATGATATTATAATTACCCTAACAAATGTAATAATTCTATTAGATAAGTGTTTTTAGAAAACAATCATCCTTAGGAATAAAATATGATCATTTTGGTCTACTTGGATTATATTAGGGCATTTATAATAATTTAGTTAATGAAGAGTTAAAAGTGTTAAACTCAATGCTTAATAACTAAACCATTTTTAATATAGAGTTGTACAAAAGATAAATTCAACTACATATATTCATTAGAAATATAAAAATATTCCCTACATAATGGTATTTTATTTATAATTTTTATACATTAAATAATTAAATTTATTTTATGACACAGTGATGATGTAGTAATAAACATATTATTGAAAGAGTAAAATAAATGATATTATTAATATTAATATAATTGTAAATTGAGACTTTCGATGTATTCCAAGAATTTTCTTGGTCAATATTAAATTTTAGGGTTTATTAAATAAATTTATTTCTATGTGATAAAGTTTTTATTACTTTCAAAAAATACAAATACTAAATAGTGTTAAAATTGTCATAAATGTGTTTTTAAAACAAATACTATATTATTAATTGATATAAGATTTCTAAAAATATAAGGTTCATCCAAATAACTTAGATGAGGTTAGATATATCAATAATGAAATATTTGGGGTTATCTTGGATTTTTATAGTTAGTTTATTAACCATTTATTATAATAATACAAGAATACATGGTAAATGTTAAACTATTTAACTAAGAGTTAAATCTAAAAGATAAGGTTAATATGGTGTACTAAACCGATCTAAAACCTATTGGTCTAGATTTTTTCAACCCAAACCCACCTTATCATCGAAATAAATATTCTTATATACATTATAAAGAGAATATGACTGTATAATAAATTAATATTTCAAGTTTTCCTTATGTGACACTCACCTCTCTTTTAAAAGGGTACTTCCCCTTCTCTCAAAATCCCACGTCCAAAGCCATTTAGGTGAGCTAAAACTGGCTCAAATGTCATCCCAACTACCCTCACTTCAACCTATAGTTCATAATTTGATTATAAATCCATCATAAGGATCCCTTTTGATCAAATCAAAAGGAAGCATGCAAATAAGAGGTAATGATTTCATTGCCTCATTCAAAGTTATTTTCTTCTTCCAAATTATATTTATTTGTTGTTTCCATATAAAAATAATAACTCCAGTAACTTATATTTAATGCGATGTTATTATAAATATGGTATAGTGAAATTAATTATTCTATGCATCCTAGGAATGAAAAAGTCACCATACATGCGTACGTATGACTTATCGTCTCCACGTAGTGGTGTAGTTTGTTATTCAACACTTAATTATTAGGATGGGTATAATAATAAGAATAATTGATTTAAATAATAATTATTACAAGATAATAATTATTAATATATGATATACCATAAAATTAAATACGATTTCACCATCAATGGAATGATATTTTTTCTCGTGCATACGTACGGATTACCGTCTCCCCAAACGTGATGAGATTCATTCTCCATCATAACCATTCAAAAATAATTTTAATTTTTGGATTAAATATAATCTTTATGAACTAAATATCATTATGGATATGAATAAAATATATCCTATTAATAACAAAAATGACTTATGAAACAAAAAATATAAAGGAAAGAGTATCAGTTAACACCTAAAACCATGATACTACTGAAATATTATTAACAAAAATATATTAAAATAACATATATAATAGCTGATTTAGATATTTGGTCATTTTATTATTTAATTAAATTGATTAAACTACTATACAGGAGGTTAACGTACCCTCTACTAAGGAAAAGTACAAGGTTATAGGTTTTCATCTAACTTTGTATTCCCATGGGATTAATGCTATATTTTCCACTATTTCATTTTGTGTGGCGTATATACTACACATGATTGTATACATTGTGTAGTATAATTTAATTTATGGGTATTTACATATTAATTGTATGATCCATCTTTGATAGAGTGTATGATTTGTATGTTTCCTATTTGGTAAAGGAACTTCTAATTTCAATTTCAACTCATTGGGTTTTACACACATTTCATTGATTATTTTACTCCAAAATTATGTGTAAAATCAAAATTTATTTATTTATTTAGTAATTTACACTCCCCTTTGTGTGGATATAATTTTCACACAAATAATCACTCCATTGATAAATTCTTAAGTCATTGATATGAACCTAATAAGGGAAATATTAACATAATTTCCATTCATTTTGTTAATCATCCAAGTCAATGGTTTTTTTACAAGAATATATCTGAATTTCCTACGATTGATTTAGACTGAATATCCAATAATATTTAGTGTTTTTATATTTTTCACACATAATTATTCCATTGATTATTCATTAATCTAAGGATATGGTCTTTATAAGGGATTTCATCTCAATTTACATTCCATTGAGACTTCTTTATTGTTATGTGCCAATTAACTTTTATATGGTGTGTATACATTCCTTTGACATATTATATAATGAATCCCTTTATTCACATGATATTATAGAATTTTATTGATGTTATTCCTAAATTATTTATATTCAAGTGTCTCTCATTTGGTTACGAACTCTTTGACCAAAATATTATTTTAAATATTTTAAATATTTATTCTTCTAAATATATCTCATTAATGACTATGTTTTAAAAATGGTTTTAAGGATTTATTTATATGTACATATATTTTTTAAAATTAAAATTCTTTTCCTTGTTTCAAATTGGTATGGTACACTTGGATTCAAAAATCTCTTTTATACGATCTATTTGATAAATATTGAAGCTTTTAAAAGTTTTCAAGAAAAGGGGGATATTTCTCTCGAATAGTTTTACTAATTATTTTAATCTATGTAAATATCCTTCATTATTCTTGATTGAGGTTGATTTATTATAATAAAATCTTCCATATTGTATTGAATAAGTTATTTTTACTGTGGATGTTCAATTTTTATACCATTCAAGGTTTTGTGGTTAAAATAGTGGCATTTTGTATGCTTGTTTCAATACTAATGATTAGATTTTATTTCAACCTTTTCATATGAGGAATGCATTGGACTTAGTAAGTGATGGGTGGATCCCAATATAGCTCCTCAATGCATCGGTAGGTCTCATAAGACAAACTAGTGTCTTGGCATAGGGCCTTGACAAAATCTTATTTGTAGTCATGGCACGAGGCCTTGACTATGTGGTTATGATGTTCGACATTATACAATCTATCAATATGAAATTAGCTATTGATAATACATGTGATTATTCGACTAGTATAATATCCATGTGAATAAGTAAATGGAACTATTGGATTTATCTGTTGCATATTTTGCTGAATTTTATGTTTAAATGGATTTGGTTTTAGTCTTATATATTGTATTAAATGTTTATGCTTATTTATGATAGTATCTACTATATCGTTACCCTTACTGAGCATTTGAGCTCACCCATTTCTAAATTTTTATTTTTTCTAAGATGTAAAGAATTATATTATGCATGACCTCCAGGGATATGTTATGGGATATGATTGTATTAAAAGGGGACACATTATTGTTGTTGTTGTTTTTATGATGTAATGTAGATCATTGGAAGGTATCTAGTACTTCCAAGGAAACTGAAGTAATCAATTTTTCTAGACTTGAACTCTTATGATCATGCCGATGTTATGTAATAATGCATTGACTCTGGGTAACTAGGGTCAGGGCATTACAGTTGGTATCAGAGTAGGTTTAGTACAAAACATGGAAACTTGATATAGAAAAAATATGATTAGATAACATTACCCTAAGATAGACTTTTAGGATTAGTATATAAGAACTTTATAAAAAAATAAATGTAAATATTTTTTGTATTTTCCAAGTAATATATTAATGTTTGGATACAAGCATTTAATGGAGGATCTAGAACAGATGTACATAGGAGGGAAAACTCAGACAAGGAGTTTCGAGCTTGACCCAAGCTATCCTAATACACAATAATGGGCCTTTTTTCACTCTTGGTTCTAAAACGCCCCTGGGATATGGTTCAGATAATTCACATTTTCTTTACAAACCGATTTGAAGGATTTTTATATAATATCATAATAAATAACCTTGATTACTCCAATAGTATTTTAGATTGAAAATAACGCATCATGATATTTTCTAAATGATTTTATGACTATTGTTACTCAGACTCTACATTCTAGTTTTTGTCAATGGTTGGATTCTAAGGATGTCATAGTAATATTGAACACGTTGTACAAGGTGGGAACGATGGTAGAAATGAGATATGAAAACGAATGTTTATAGGCCTAAAATATATTGTGTTCATGACGAATAAATTTTCCAAATATAATATCAACAACATATACATTAACCAACTCCCCAAATAAACAAAAAAGAGAATGGTGGAGAATGATAAGAGCTCCAACAGTGGAGACCATGGAGAAAAGAGAGCTTATTTTTCCATCATGCATGAAATGTGGAAAGAGACACCAATTAATTTCAATGGAACAAATAAATGCATTATCTGTGGGAAAGAACAAGATAAAGTAAATAATTGTCAATGGAAAATGAAGAGTACTCTGGAAGAAATTAAAAATGATCCTAAGAATCCATTTATAATAATTTTCTGTAAATGTAGGGGACGTGATCATTACCCGAGTCAATGTCTTATTCTATTTGATAACCTATAATTCAAAGAAGAACCTATGTTGAAATAAATAGATGGAGAAATGTTTAAAAGTATTAATACTCATAGTTGATGGGATTACTTTGAAAGACTTTTCTTTATTATGTGTAACCCTTTAGTTTTTTATGTGAAAATTCTATTTGATTAAGAATTATCAATTCTTTAGTGGATATTGTTATAATGAAAAATTTGGGTTTATATGATCCTAGAATTTGAGTCAATTATAGGTTTTTACTTTTTGGGAAGAAAATTCATGGTATGAGATAACGTTTGTGGTTAAAATATTTTATGGTTGTTTTGAGGATTTTATCTCACTTTTGGGAATGTTATAAAATTAAATAGTTTTTGAAAAAGGATAACACATAGACCGTGTGACAACCCATCACGTCGAACAAAGTTATGAGAATCAAACCCAAAACCAAAGTGCGACTGGGATTTATCACCTACCACTAGACTACCTGAAGTCCCGGGTTAGTATAACTAATTATTTTTAGTTAGATGATTTTATTGATCAAGAATATTTTGATTTTGGGAACCTTTTATTTATCCATAGTATAGGAAAATGATTTGGTGATGAAGTGATAAATGTTATTTTGGAAGGTGTTCGCTCTTTTGGGAACACATATGCCTAAGTAAAATAGAATACTATTGGATTTCATTTGAGGAGTTATGGGGGATTTTTATTTTGGAAGAATGTATGTTTTTTTTGTGGACTTATAACGATTTGGGTTATTTATGAAAAATTATTAACCAATAAAATTTAATATGTGATTAGGTTAATTACTTTTATGTATTTCACTTTCAGACTAGTCTGGGTTATTGGGATATAAATGTTAAGATTTATCGTCGAAGACTATGTGATCAAATCCTTCTAAATTTTGGGTTTCAAACAAAGTTTGGATTATTTTGAATAATTTTAAGGACAATTTTTTAATGGATTTTGTTAAAATTTGTGTATTTATTGTTAAATTTTGGAGATTAAGACAACTATTTCTTTCTATAGAGGATTATCATTTTTATAGATCTTATGATCTTGTACTAACCATTTTGTTTTTTGTTAATTTTTAAAGACAAGGGTAACATATAGTTTATCTTTTGTGTATTATGTAATTCTTTAGATGTTGATTCTAGAGCTTCGGGGTGAGACCAAGTCATCTTGAATACATGTCATTTGGAGTAAAAGATGATTTTGTGGCAGAAATTATTTAAAGTATGGGACTCTACTTGGAATGAATTATTTTTCTTATTATATGAATAAATTAATTTTTAAACTTTAGGGAAATTATATTAAAACAATAAATTTTTTATCCTAATACCTTATGTTTTGTTGAACTGATGATATTTTAAATCATATTAGATTTATGGCTTTGCGACCCTCAATTTTACATTCACTTGTATATGATAGATGACCTCAATCACTCCATAAAAATAATTACATTTTTCACCCAATTTTAATTTCCATAAATGTTCTCCTATTCAAAATCCAAATTTGGTGGTTAATTTTTCATTTCTCATTCCCATTTATTAAGACTAAATTTTTTTAACCCAATTTTTGATGTAGGCTTTCCACAAAGTTATCTAATATTTTTATCCTTTTATTTTCGAAGAACAATTTAAAATTTCGAGAATGTAATTTTTTGAAGGAGGGAAAATTTTAATACCCCAAGCTTCAATGGTATGTTTCTATTTGAATAATACAATAGCGTGTGAAGTATGCAACACCGAGTTCAAGTACAACACGACCTATCAAACTCGCCATTTAAAAAGTGGTTATGAACATTAATTACCACATTTTATATTTTATATATAACCCAAATAATTTTAACATTCATCTTCTGTGTTTCATAGACACAATATAAGGAAAAATTCAATTTTTCAGATAAATGAAGAATTTTTTCAAAAAATATAGGTTTCCCCCTTTTAATATGGAACCCATTCTGAAACCAATATTTAACATCGATATATATTCAATTTGATGTAATTATAATTTTATTTAGAACTAGGACATAAAAATATGTTTTGGATAAATTTTTTGGTTTTTTCCTTATAATTTCATATTTTGATGAATAGTGAGAAATTACTAAATTTTCAACGAAAACAACTTTTTTAATCAAAATAATGAATAGTGTAAAGCTATAAATTTGAATTGTTTTTAAATATAATTAGAATATATTTTTATAATTTAATCCAATTTTTGTCATTGGAAATAATTTTACATTTAAATTAGAGAGAAACACATATTAATCTTTTGGTAATTTTTACTTCTCAAAAACCCCGCTTTCTAGTTTTGACGACGGGAATTAATTTTAAATTAGTGAATAAAACTTATATGATTTTAATTTGGTAAAATATACATCATTTATGAATTCATAATATCAAAATTTTCTTAGGCATAATTTTTGGTATTTTCTAAAAAGATTCAATTTTTGATGAATAGTGAAAAATACAATATAGTACAAAAAAAACTGAATTTTTTATTTTAATAGTTATTTTTTATTGAAATTTATTTTCAAGTAAAAATAGATACACAATACCTATATTATTCCAATGTAATATATTAGATTCATTTTATAATAATATTAGATATATAATTTTTTATTGAACTTTTATTGTCTTTTACGCACCCCCTAGACAAATTTTCAAATTTCTATAAAAAGTAATATTACCACATATGTTAATTTAATTTCAAAAATATTAGAGACATGGTTTATATTATTAAGTAAAAAGGGGTTCAATAGGATGAAAATAATTTTTTTTTGAAAAGTAACTTTTGAATTTTATTTACCACAGTTAAAAGTAAATAGGCTAATTAAAGGTAAAAATGAAATAACAATTACCCTAACACTTTTCCTAATTCTACTGGATAAGTGTTTATCAACCATAATCTTTATGAATAAAATATTATTCTCTGGTTCTAGTTCCATTAGATTAGGTCACTTATAATTATTTTATTTAATGAAGCGTTAAAAGTATTAAGTTCACAATTTAATAACTAAACCATTTTTAATATAGGGTTATACATAAGATAAATTCAACTATAAATATTTATTAGAAATATAAAAATATTTCCTACGTAATGTTATTTTATTTATAACTTTTAGACATAAAATAAGTAAATTTATTTATGACACAATACCGATGCAGTAATTACTATATTATTGAAAGATTAAAATAAATGATATTATAAATATTAATATAATTTTAAATTTATACTTTTGATGTATTCCACGAATTTAATAGGTTAATATTACATGTTAGGGTTTATTAAATAAATTTTTCGATGTGATAAATTTTTAATTAATTTGACAAAAACCAAATAATAAATAGTGTCAAAATTGACATAAATGAGTTTTTAAAACAAATACTATAATATTAATTGATATAATATTCTATAAATTAAAGGTTCAGACAAGGGACATAGATAAGGTTATATATATGTGTGTGTGTGTGTAATTAACCACTTGGTATTCAATTGTCTTTTTGTAGTAATTTTATTAACCATTTATTATAATAATACAAGAATACATTGTAAAAGTTAAACTATTTAACTAAGAGTTAAATCTAAAATATAAGGTCAATATGTTAACCTAAACCTATAGAAAAACCTATGGGTTGAGAGTTTTTTTACCCATAACATCCTTATACTTGAAATAATTCATCTTTAATCCATTATAAACTGGATTTGTTTCTATAAAAAATTAATATTTCAAACTTTTCCTATAGTGACCCTCACTTCTCGTATAAAAGGGTACTTCCCCTTATCTAAAAATCACACCTCCAAATCCATTTGTCTCGACCAAAACCTGCTCAAATATCCCCAAAAATACCCTCACTTAATCCTAGAGTCATTACTTTGATCATAAATCCAACCTATGGATCCCTTTTGATCAAATCAATAGAAAGCACCCGAAGAAGAGGTAATGATTTAATCACCTATTTTGAAGTTCTTATAATATTCCACTTCTTCTTTATTTTTTGTTTCGATAACAAAATAATAAATCCACAAACATATAATTAATTTTATGTTATTATAAATATGGAATAACAATATTAATTATTCTATACATCCTACGAGTGACAATGTCACCATACATGCTTACGTACGGCTTACCGTCTCCACGTTGTTGTGTAGTTTATCATTCAACACATAATTATTTGGATGGGTATAATAATGAGTATATTTGATTTAAATAATAAATATAACATGTTAATATTTCTTTATATATGATATACCAACCAATTACATACGATTTCACCATTAATGGAATGATATTGTCACTTGTGCGTACGTACAGATTACAGTCTCTATGAATGCGATAAGATTCATTCCCCCATTAGAACCATACAAGGAGAATTTTCATTTTATGATTAAATATAATTTTTGAGGACTTAATATCATTTGGTATGTTAATCAAATACAACTTATCCGTTAAAAACATGACTTATGTTACCAAACATATAAAGGAAAACAAATCAGTTAACACCTGAAACTATGATACTACTGAAATATTATTAACAATGAAATATTAGAAGATCCTATATGAGATCATATTTACGTATATGGTTATTTTATAATTTAATAACAAGGATTTAGTAATTATTAAGTAGGTTAATTCACCCTCGACTAAGGAAAAGTAAAAGATAAATGGTTTTCATCTCACTTTTTATTCCTGTGAGATTCATGATATATTTGCCACTATTTTCTTTTGTGTAGAATATGTACTTCCCATGATTGTATTAATTTTGTAATATATTTTAATTTATCAGTATCTACATCTTCATTTTATGATACAAATTTCATAGATTGTATTATTCATATGTTACAAAATCCGTAAAGGAACTTTTATTTTGAATTTTAACTCATTGTGTTTTACACACACTTCATTGATTATTTTTCTCCATGATTATTTATGAAATCACTAGTTATTTATTTATGTAGTAATTTATACTACCCTTTTCGTGGATATATTTTTTATACACATAATCACTCCATTAATAAATTCTCATGTCATTGATATTAACTTGATAAGAGAAATCTAAACTCAATTTCCATTCATAGAGTTAATCATCCAAGTCATTGTCATTGTTTTTACAAGAATATGTGTGAATATCTTATGATTGATTTACAAAAAATATAAAATCATATTTAGTGTATTTATATTTTTCATGGATAATTATTTCATTGATTAATCCTTAATATAAGGATATAGTCTTTATATGGGATTTTGTCTCAATTTCCATTCCATTGAGGTGTCTTTATTTCTATCTGCCAATTCACATTTATATTGTTTATATACTTTTCATTTATATATAATATAATTCATACCTTTATTACCATGATATTATAAAGTATTGATTAATTTTATTCCTCATTTATTTGTATTCAAGTGTAACTGATTTGGTTAGGAACACTTTAACCAAAATATCATTTTAGATGTTTTAAAGATTTATTCTTTAAATCTCTCTCATTATTGTCCATGTTTTAAAAATGGGTTTAAGGATTTATTTATATGTACATGAATGTTTTAAAAATAAAATTCATTTTAAAGTTTCAATTTTTTATGGGACACATTGATTCAAAAATCTCTTTTAAATGATTTCGTTGATAAATAATGAGACTTTTGAATGTATTCTAGAAAAAGAGGAAATTTCTCTCAAATAGTTTTAATAATAATTTTCATATATGTAAATATCCTCCATTATTATTGAATGAGTTTGATTTATTATATTAAAATCTTTTATATTGTATTGAATAGGTTATGTTGGACTGTGGATGTTAAATTTTTATACCATTCATGGTTTGTGGTTAAAATTTTGACATTTCGTATGCTAGTTTTAATAAAAAATCATAGAATATGTTTCAACCTTTTCATATGAGGAATTAATTTAAATTATTATGTGATGGGTGGATCCTGCTTTATCTCCTCGATGCATTACTAGGACTCATGAGATAAACTAATGTCATTGCACAATGCCTTGACAAAATCTTATTTGTAGTCCTGGCCCGAGGCCTTGACTAATTGGTTATGATGTCTGGCATTATGCATTCCATCATTATGAAATTAGCTATTGGTATTACAAGTGATTATTTGACTAGCATAATATCCATGTAAATAAGTAAATTGAACTATTTGATTTATCGTTTCCATATTATGTTGATGTTTTTTATTAAAAGTCTTGTGTTTTAGTATTAAACATTGCCATAAATTTTTATGCTTATTTATGATAGAATCCATTATATTTTTTTCCCTTTTAGAGCATTTGAGCTCACCTCATTCTTATTTTATCTTTTTCCTAAGATGTGAAGAATTATATTATGCTTGACCTACAGGGATAAGTTAATGTATATGATTGTGTTCAATGGGGAAACATTTTTGTTGTTGTTTTATGATGTAATGTAAAACTAATGTTTGTATCTAGTACTTCCAAGGATACGAAACTAATAGGTATTTCAATAATTAATCTCTTGTGATCGTGCTAGTGTTATATAATAATGCACCAACTATAGGTAATTAGGGTTGAGGCATTACAAGTTTGACATAGATTCCACAAGTGACATTATAATTTATAATTGCTAATAAGTTTTTCATTAATCATATTATTCCATGAGGCAGGTAAAGAACTTATGTTTTATGGGTAAAAAGTATTATTTTTTTAAAAAACGTTTTCAAGATTTTAAAATATTAATGGACTAATGGTTTTATTCATTATTTATTTTCCATATTGAGATTTTTATTCTCATCCCTTGTTTTTATTTTTTTCATAGGTCGTAATATTTTTAAACACAAATAAGTTGTCATAATGAAAGAATAGAGGATGTGTCTCCAAAATAAATAATGTATTATTTCGAAACGGTGTCCTTTGGTGAAAAATCGATACTTTTTGGAAGTTTCCACTTTTCTTTGTTATTGTTTTTGTTATGTAATAGTTATAGGCTAATTATATAAAACTCTAAACATAAAAATATCCTAAATTGGAAAGAAATTAAACTCTTTACTAAAACTCAGGATTATGTAATGATTAAAGTTTGGTTGTTATACTTGGTATTAGAGGACAATTTAGATAAATTTAGTGGTTATGGTGATATTTAATCATATGTTAAAATTTATATATAACCACAACGGTTAGAATAATAGAAATATTCATAGTTATTTTACATAAATTGAATGATTTTGAGATATCATGAAAAAGTATATCTTAGTGTTTATTTTCCATATAAGATAGTATGTAATGATTTTATTGATATACTCACACTAACCATTTTGGTTTTAGTAAATGGTTGGATCCAACAAGCAATAAAGTAATAGTAGATGTGAAGGAAAATGAGGTGGTTCTTTGAATAAGTGTCCAAATGAAACGGGAGATGCAATGAGAACACTATTTGTTATTCTAAATCAACAACTGATATTAATTATTTTCCACTTAAACCCTGATGATTTTTCTGATTCATCATATTTGAGATAAATGAATCCTTGTTGTATTTATGGTTATAAAGATCATAAAGGTAAGCATATTCTTTAACATATCTATCAAGGATGTGGAAAAAACACAAAGGAAATTTTTATAAAATGGACTGGAAGTTTTTATAGATGTTGTAATGAAGACCATAAAGAAGTAACGTTCCCTGGAAAAATTAAAGAATTCAATTGATGTCAGTAAAGGGAATGAATTTATTTCAATGTTATCAATTGAATGTTTAAAATTTAGAGTGTATGTTCATTATGAAAATATATGTTCTGTAAAGAAGTTTTATGAATGGGTTCAGAATGAAAATGAAAATATATGTTTCGTAATTCCTAATTACATTCCAATTGAATATGAGGAAACTGAAAATGACATGTGAATGTAATGAATTATTTCTTAACTATTTTTTTGAAATTATTTAATATTAGGACATGATTCATGATTTTATTTGTAGGAAATAATTATTAAGGAATAAGATGGAAAATTGTGGTTAAGGGAACAATAATCATACTGAATGATTAAGAAGTATATATATAAGGGGTTAAATAGTAATGTTTCATCTATCGATGATGAAATGTTTAAAAGTATTAATACACTTTTTATGGTGGGATTATATTGGAATAATTTTTCTAGTATGTGTATCCTTGAAGTTTGTTATGTAAAAATTTTGTTCGAGAAAGAATTATATTTTCTCATGTGAACATAATTAAAAATTTTAAATAAACTTTAGGGTATATATGATCTTTATTTTGAGTTAATTATGGGATATTACATTTTGATAAGTAAAATGAAAGGTATGAGATAAAATTTGAAGTCAAAATATGTTATATTTATTTTTGAGTATTTAATCTTATTTTTTGAATGTTATAATATTTATAAAAATTATATAGTTTTATAAAAAGGAAAACCCATAGGAAGGGTGAAAATTCATCGCATTGGACAATACTTTAAGAATCAAACCCATAACAGAAGTGAGACAAGGATTTATCTCCCACCAATGGTCATCATGTTGTCTCTCGTTAGTAATATTTTTTATTTTTAGTCAAACTATTGATAAAATATGAATAATTTGGTTTGGTAACTTATTTTTTATCAAATGGATATCTTTGGTATTGTAAAATGGTATGGGGATTAAGTGATCAACTTTATTTTGGAATATTTTCACTATTTTGGGAAATTTATATGATTTAGGGAAATTTAGTACTATGGGAATTTATTTAAGGATTAATGGTAGAATTATATTTTGTAAGTATCTATGATTTTTAATTGTGCATGTCACACCCTGACCAATCATTTATTTTATTTTATAATTTTCTTTGCCTTTTTAAAATTTCCGTTGGGGTCCGAGTTAGGTCACGGACAAAAAACTTTTGAGTTATTTTAAAAAAGTGCACGTTTTTCAGCTGACGTCACTGGGTACATGGGAAAAATACGTTTTGGAAACCCCACATGGCTCTGCTTGGGCCTCGGCACGATTCACCTACATTTGAAAATTTTAAAATGAGTAAAGGTTGTAATTTACTGTGTTGTCTTGACTTTTTATGGTCAATGATTTTATTATTATTACTATTATTATTATTAACCTAAATAAATATGTTTTTAATTATTATTGTTATTTTTTTTATTTTTTTATACTTTATTTTTAACTATAGTTGAGATGGGTGTTAGATAGTTGCATGGGAACAACATGGTTAGCGGTGGTCGTGTGGTCGGCCTAAGTAACCATGGGGTTGCTTTTGTAGTAGACGGAAGCTACGGCACGGTCCACGCACAGCCGCTTGTGGCGTGTGCGGACCGCACAGTCGCAGTATTGAAATAGAAAAAAAATTAAATAGAACATAGTAAGATTGAATTAAAATAAAATAGATAACATCATTATTATCAAAGTTGTTTTTTATGAGGTTTAATATTAATATTATTTATATTAGTGTTATTAAAATTATAGATTAAAAATTATGATGATGATTATTATTATTATCATTAAAATTTATTATGATTATAATTTTGTTTTAATTAGATCTTATTTTTTCATTCTTTCTTCTTTTTTTACCCTAGTGGCACCTGTTTTTTTGTCCCCTCACCCTGGTCCGTGCAGCGCCACCAGCCCCCTACTTTCCTCCTTCCCTACGGCACAACCCAGCCACCCCTACCCTCCGGTAGTCCACGCTCTACTTCCCGGCTTCCGCCTCACACCCCCTGAACCGACGTGCAACCCTCCTCTGGTGTTTTCCACAGCTGACATCACCCTCCATCCGACCTCACCTCGTCGGTGCACCCACTTGGACCGGCCATTGCATGCGCCTCACCTATGGTGTTCCATCCATCATGTCGCCCCTCCGGCCTTCGACCCGCACCTCCAGCTCACATCCCCTGCTCTGTCCGGCTGATGAAACCCCTTTTTCCCCTTCCTTGAACTATCGGCCCACACACCCTCCTACAGCCACTGTCTGACCAGCCTCGCACACCTCCCCTTCTACGCGCCACTCAGCCAGCTCGCTCTTCTTGTGGCCACCAACCGCCAGCTTCCACCCTCCGCCTCCTACCCACAACCTCTTGCACGCCACAGCCATCCTAGCCCCCTGCCCTCCACCAGCCATCCAGCCCGCTCCCCCTTCCCCTTTCCGATGAACCCTATTATGGTTGTACTCCCTCTGGCAACCTATCTTATCGGCGCAAATCCTCTTGTCCACTACCTCTCCATCATGTTCCTCCTACGATAGCCTCCCCTTCTTGGTTTTTCCCCACCTCATTTGGATTTAAGTTTATTTCATGGATAATAGGTTCTTTGAGGAGATTTTAGTTTTTCTAATACCCTATGTGTTGGGATTTGATTTCCTGATTTTTCCTTCATTTTGTGTTCAATATTAGTTGTGTAGTGTTTAATTAATATTCTAAAGTGTGAAATTGAGGTGAGAGAAGTGTTTCATGCCACTTTTGGGGTGTTATTCATCGATTGAGGTGAGTTTCCCCTTTTGCACAAATCTTCTTGATTTAATACACTTGTTCAATGTATTGTGCTTTGTTTGTGATAAGTAATTGGTGGCTCGGGATGTTATAAGAATTATTTTATAAACATTTAACTAGTTTATTAAATATTATATGTGGTGCATATTATGTTTTGGGAATATTTTGAGGTGTTATTTATTTCAAAGGTATACTTTTGGTTTATGGTTTTTTTAAGCGGTGTTTGCATAGTATCAAAATGTGTTTTGACGTGTGGTGTATTCTTATTAAGTTATGTAGTTAGTTTTTTTAATGGTGAATGTGGTGCATTTTCTGCTCTAGAATATTGAGGAGGTGCGTTTGATCTTAAAAGAGTTTGTTTGAAGGGGGTATTGGGTGTGTAAGCCGTGGGTTACTCTTCGGAAATTGTTTTATAAATTATAAAGTGGATAGCTAAATAGTATGGATGGTGAGAAGTATGTTTGAAAACATATTGAGTTGGTTAATTTGCACTATTTGTTCATTTGGAATGTTTTAAGTCCATGTTTGGGTAATTTTAGTTATTGTGCGTTTATTGCAGGGTGTCAGCGAGGAAAACCTGCGATATGGAAATCATCGGCTTGTGCGTGCTTGCGCGCCCTTGAAAGGTGTGTTTTGTCGTCATGTTGGAGTTGCAAATTGAGGTAGGACCCCCACTACACTTACCATTAAATTTAGAAATTATTAATTGCTTTATGTTTTATTAATTTTTAATAAACGGGAAATGATATAAGAGAATTAGTTTTATAATTGATTACTTGGTGTAAAAATTGTTGTTTATTTTATACATGACACATGAGATATTTTCATTATGAGAAGACACACAGAAGTGAAAGAATACCAATTTGGCCTTTAAATATAATTCACATAATTTCAAATATAGTTCTAGTTTTAAAGATAAATGATTTCTTCTGAAAAAGTGTTTTGGGTTTTTTTAGAAATGAGGTTTTTCTTAAAAGTTGGTGAAGGATCGTTTGGCACAATAATAAAATAAATTATTTTGGAAAAACTCACATTGGGGTTACTCAGGGGTGATCATTGGTGTGTGTTGATTGTGTGAGTTGTGTATGATATTTGTGCCTCGTGACTGATTGATTAAATTATGGACGCGCCCCATTTTGTTGAATGTTTTGACATGGGAACCCGGTATAGTGAGTGAATCTTCAGAGAATGATTGTTGCACTAGTTTAGATTACACACTAGCTAGTGGCCCCATAGTAGGGGAATACTGATTTATTGCTGCTATGGGGTTTGTGACCCTCGGTTAGGCCATGAAGAGCTATAACGGTCATTAGGGTGTTATGACGTCATCGAGTTAGAGCTTGATTTCATGATGAGTCCCATGTATAGTACATTATGGATTGTTCACAATCTCCTATGTTCGACCCATGTTTTTATTGGGTGTTTATTTGTATGTGGCGGACGGTTTAGAGGTCTAGTTTGGTTTTTGACCCATGTGTTCCACTTTTTCCATTTCCCTTAGTGTGTTTTGTGTGTTTTGTGTAGTTTTCCTTTTGACTAAAAACTAAAATTTAGATTTCTAAATTGTTCAAAAAAATATTTTAAAATGCAAGGCACCTGTTTCTTTCAAACACAGAACTTGTTGTTATATGAAAATGGGAAATGGACTGTTACATGTTTTACAAATTAATGTGTGTGTGGAAAAAAATATTTTATATAATTTAGTTCAAACCTGGAATTGATAAATTCATTATTTGATGGTATGTGCATTGGGATTAGAATTTTTCAGGCCTACCTACTATGTTTTAATACTCACGCCTATAGTTTTTTTACTATTTTTAGTTTCTATCATAGGTTGACTCGAGCTTTTACACCGTGGAAGATAGTTGGTTGTGGTTTGGTGAGTGACTCTCGTGGTCGTGAGTAGTTTTAGTCGTGTTTAGGTTATTTGGTTGTTGTTGTCCATTCTTTCTTTTCGTATTGTTTATTTAATTTGTGTTGTTCTATTTTCTTTCCACTACTTTATTTATTTTCATTGGTATAAATCATCCCCTCCTGATCTCTTTTGATGCCCCGTTGCTTGTCGCCAGCCCGGGAGGATCGGGAACGCCTCTCAGGCCATGTCGCAGACCGACTCAGGGTAACCAGTTCAGGGTCGACCCAGGTTGGTTCGTGAGAAAATGGTATCCGAGGGGTCAGCTCCTCAGTGGAACTTGTTCTTCAGAGTGATCATTATTATTTGGGGTTTTCAAGGTAGAAGGAGTATAATTGTCGGGACTAGAGGCGTACAGATGAGAAGGACGTCATGAACCCTTGCTCATTCTGAACCTCAGGTTACCAAGGGATGTTCGGGTTATTGGTTTCCTTTGATTTTTGTGAATTTTTTTACGTTGGAAAATGAAATGGGAGCCAGGAAAGTGACCTATGTGAGCTTGCATGGTCTGGAAAGCCCTGTGGAGCTAGGGACATTACCCTAGAGTTCTCCATGTGATGGTGGTGTGACTGGCGTATGGCCTCCAACCATACGTCAGAGTCCCCAATCGCCACTAGTTTCTCCTTTTGGTTTTTCGTGGTCTTCTTTAATTTTAAGAATTGTTTTGCGAATTTTTATTTTGGAAATTGTGAAAAGTTGAAATTGAATTGGCAATGAATTTTTTTTTATTATGTTCTTTGTTTTTTTTTCCTCAGTGTTCACCCCCATGATGGTTTGATGGATACCCAAGGTGTAGCTTCGGGTGGTGCACCCCTAGCGAATCCTACAGTTGATCAGCACAAAGATTATGTCTTGTAATTCTTGAAGATGAACCCTCCCTTGATTTATGGTCAAGAAGATCCTCTTGAGGTATAGGAGTGCTTGCACAAAATTGATAGGAAGTTTAGTTTATTTGGGTTGTCTAAGTCGTTAAAGGTGATGTTGGATACCTTTATTCTTGAAGGCCCAACTTGGAAATGGTGGAAGTCCATGTCTCAGAATAAGCCTCGGGAGGATCTAACATGGGAATTCATCAATTTATCGTTCATCCAGCAAAAATTCTCTGAGTTGACGAAGCTGAGGAAGAGGATGCAGTTGTGTTGTCTTCAGCAGGGCATTGAATCGGTACTAGAATTCTATCGAAGTTTCATAGACCAAGATCCGAATGATCTGTGGTTTGTTGCAAATGATCCCGGGAAGGCTCGACAATTTGAGTCTGGACTCTGACCTGAGCTGGGATCGAATGTGGAAGAGCTCAACCTAAACACCTTCTCGAATGTTGTGGGGAAAGACGTTTTGGTTGAAACTAGGTTAGAAAGAGGACTTGAGGTGGAAAATCCTCCAGCTTTGGGAAGTAGTTCAGAGGATGGAGATAAGAAAAATGAGAAGAGACATGATGCTAGTGGTGCTAGTATAGGAATCAAGAGGCCTTCCGACCTTCAGTATTTTTCTCCACAGAACAATTCTGTGATTTTTCACTAGTATGGTAGGCAGGGTCACAAGAGGCTGACGTGTCCGAGTGCTCCGAGACCCTAGCACACCTATATACGTTGGGGTCACTTACAGTGATTCTGTCGTGGTGTTTCCATGAAGCGCGCTGAAGCTAGACTTGTATCGTCGAAGGTCACCTTAGCCCGACAGCAGGAGCAGGTCAATGTTTGGGGATCCATTTGAGGTTTTCTCTTTTTAGCATTTATTAGATGTAGTGATCATCGTCTATGGCATTTTTCAGTGTTTCTTTTTCTACAGTTGTAAGAATGGTTGTTGTTGAACCTCCTTGAAACGTTTATTTTGAATATAAGGGTGTTTGGTAAAATTCTGGTTCGTGTGTGGTGTTTGGGGGTTCCAAAATCCTGACTGCGATGCAAGAGTTGCTTCAATCATCAGAGGTCTAGCCTTAGGTCCTAGAGTGAATCTAGCACGTAGTCAGGAGAACCCCATCGGCATAAAAAGTTATTGATTTAATCTATGTCTTTAAGATGTAATAGTTCGTGTTCTTCTGAGGGTGTCAACTTTTTGGTATGGTGATGACGATATTTTTGATACTCTATCGGTTGGTACCTCCCCTTCCTGCCCCTCCCTCTGTGGTGGGGTCACTAGTCCATGATAGAAGTCTCTGTGTTCAATTAATCTCATCAGTCCTTATGGTGGGGAGACCTATCACGAGTCTCGCTGAATTTAGTTTGGTTTGATCTTTATGGTGGGGAGTCTATTAAGTCCTCCCCGTGTCAGTATCAGAGATCGTTTCATGTTTCGTTTGGTGGTGGGTGGTCTCATGCGGAACCACCTAATCTTTAGTTCGTCCTATCAAGTAAACATCGAGATTGGAGTATCCCCAATAGTTTTGTTGGACTAAGATTATAGGGATATGTCTCGGAGGTGATTTATGTTCATTCGTTCCTTGGTTGAGACTGATGTTTTGGGTTCTTCTTGGTGATGATTAAGGTGATCCATTTTTAAGGATAAGTTTCATGTCATGGGGGTTTGATGTTCATTTGGATCGATCAATTGGAGCATCTTAAACTTTTGGGGGTGAGTGACACTTAAGGAGTTTCATCTTTGGGTCTTGATCTTATCGTGGCTTTCTAGGGGCAGAAAGCGTTATGGTGGGGAGAATTATTACACCCCGAACTATCTTTTATTTTATCTTATAATTTTCTTTTCCTTTTTAAAATTTCTTTTGGGGTCCAAGTTGGGTCTTGGACGAAAAACTTTTGAGTTATGTTAAAATGTGCACATTTTTCAGCTGATGTCGTTGGGTGCTTAAGAAAAATGTGTTTTGGAGACCCCACACGGCTCTGCTTAGGAATCGACAGGATTCCCCTACCTTCAAAAATTTTAAAATGAGTGAAGGTCGTAATTTATTGTGTTGTTTGGAATTTTTATTGTTAATAATTTTATTATTATTACTATTATTATTATTGACCTTAATAAAGATGTTATTAATTATAATTGTTTTTTTGTTATTTTTTTCTACTTTGTTTTTATCTAGAGTTGAGATGGGTCTTAGACCATTGCGTGAGCACTACATGGTTAGTGGTGGCTATGCGGTCGGCCTTGGTACCCATGGGGTGGCTTTTGGAGTAGATGGAAACTACCACGTGGTCCGTCCGCAACCGCTTGTGGAGGGGGCGGACCACGCAATCATAGTATTCAAATAGAAAAAAAAAATAGAACATAGTGAGATTGAATTAAAATAAAATGGATACCATCATTATTATTAAAGTTGATTTTTATTATGTGTAATATTAATATTATTGATTTTAGTGTCATTAGTATTATAGATTAAAAATCATGATGATTATTATTATTATGATCATTATAATTTATTATGATTAATAATCTATTTTAATTAGATCTTATTTATTTTATTTTTCATTCATCCTGTTTTTTTACCCTAGCAGCACCTGTTGTTTTTTTGGCCCCTCACCCTGGCGTTCTAGCCGTCTTGTCACCCCTCCGGCATTAGACCTTCACCTCTAGCTGGCATCCCCTACTCTATCTGGTCGACGACACCCCTTTTCCCCTTCCTCGAACTGCCGGCCCGCACGCCCTCCTACAGCCACTATCCAACCAGCCTAGCATGCCTCCTCTTTTGCACGCCACTCAGCCGGATTTCCCTTCTTGTAGCCACCGACCGCCGGATGCCACCCTCTGCCTCCTACCCGCGACCTCTTTCATGCCACATCCATCCCGACCCCCTGCCCTACACCGGCCATCCAGCCTTGTCCCCCTTCCCCTTGCCAACAAAGCCTATTATGGCACTCCTCCCTCCGGTGACCTAACCTGTTGTCGCAAATCCTCCAATGCACTACCTTTCCAGTTTGGTCCTCCTTTGATAGCCTCCCCTTCTTGGTTTGTTCCCCACCTCCTTTGGATGTACAGTTGGGTAGTAGGTTCTTTTAGGAGATTTCAGTTTTTCTAATACCCTATGTTTCGGGGTTTGACTTCTTATGTTATCCTTCATTTTGGGTTCAATCTTGGTTGTGAAGGGTTTAATTAAAATTATAAATTGTGTAGTTGAGGTGCGAACGGTGTTTTATGCCAATTTCGGGGTGTTCTTCATCTATTGAGTTGAGTTTCCCCTTTTGCACAAATATTCTTGATTTAATACACATGTTCAATGTATTGTGCTTTGTTTGTGATAATTAATTGGTGGCTCGGGATGTTATTAAAAAAATTTATAAACTTTTAACTAGTTTATTAAATATTATATGTGGTGTAGATTATGTTTTGGGAATATTTTGAGGTGTGCTCGATTTCAAAGGTTGACTTTAGGTTTATGAGTTTTTAGAGAAGTGTGTGCATAGTTTCAAAATGGGGTTTTGATGTGTGGTTTATTTTTATTACGTTACACAGTTAGTTTATTTAACGGTGAAAGTGGTGTGTTTTCTAGTCTAGAATATTAAGGATGTGCGGTTGATCTTAAAATAGTTTGTTTGAAGGGGGTATTGGGTGTGTAAGTCGTGGGTTACTCTTCAAAAATTGTTTTATAAATTTTAAAGTGGTTTACTAAATATTATGGATGGTTCGAAGTATGTTTGAAAACATGTTGAGGTGGTTCTTTTTCACTTTTTGTTCGTTTGGATTGTTTTAAGTACGTGTTTGTTTAATTTTAGTTATTGTGCATTTATTGCAGCCTATCGGCAAGGAAAACTTGCGATACTGCAATCATCAGCTTGTGCGTGCTTGCATGACCTTGCGAGGCATATCGTGTCGTTGGGTTCGATCTACAAATTGAGGTAGGTCCACCACTGCACTTACATTTATATTTTGAATTTATAAATTGCTTGATGTTTTATTAATTTTTAATAAATAATAAATGATATAAGAGAATTAATTTTTAAATGATTACTTGGTGTAAAAAGAGCCGTTTATTTTATACAAGACACTTGAGATATTTTCATGATGAGAGGACAACCTATAGTGAAATAATACCAGTTTGGCCTTTAAACATAATTTACGGAATTTCAAATATAGTTCTGGTTTTAAAGATAAATGATTTATTCTGAAATAGTGTTTTGGGTTTTCTTGGGAAATGAGGTTTTTCTTTAAAGTTGGTGAAGGCCCGTTTGGCACTTTAATAAAATAAATTATTTTTGAAAAACTCACATTGGGCTTACTCAGGGGTGATCGTTGGTGTGCGTTTATTGCGTGAGTTGTGTATGATATTTTTGCCTCGTGACTGATTGATTTACATTGTGGATGCACCCCTTTTTATTGCATGTGTTGACATGGGAACTCGGCATAGTGAGTGAATCTTCTGAGAATGATTCATTCACTAATTTAGATTACGCACTGGATAGTGGCCCCATAGGAGGGTAATACTGAGTTATTGCAGTTATGGGGATTGGGCCCCTCGATTAGGCCATGAAGGGATATACCGGGCAGTAGGGCATTATGATGTCATCATGTTAGAGCATGATTTCAGGATGATTCACATGTATAGTATGTTTTGGAATGTTTACGATCTCCTAGGTTCGACCCATGTTTTTATTGAGTGTTTATTTTTATGTGGAAGACGACTGAGAGGTCTAGTTCAGTTGCTGACCCATGTGTGCCACTTTTTTCAATTTCCCTTAGTGTGTGTTGTGTGTTGTGTGTAGTTTTCCTTTTGACTAACAACTAAAATTCGGATTTCTAAATTGTTCAAAAAATGTTTTAAAATGAAACGCACTTATTTCTTTCAAACACTAAACATGTTCTTATATTAAAAAGGGAAATAGATTGTTACTTGTTTTATAAATGAAAGTGTGTGTGGAGACAAAAAATTTATATAATTTCATTCAAACCTGGAATTGATAAACTCTTTATTTGATGGTATGTGCATTGGGAATAGAATTAGTTGGGCCTAAATACTATGTTTTAATACTCACGTCTATATTGTTTTCCAATTTTTAGTTTCTATCACAGGTTGACTCGAGCTTTCACACTGTGGGTGAGAGTTGGTTGTGGTTTGGTGAGTGACTCTCGGAGTCATGAGGAGTTTTAGTCATGGTCATGTTTGTTTGTTATTGGTTTCTATTCTTTATTTTCGTATTGTTTATTTACTTTGTGTTGTTCTATTTTCTTTCAACTACTTTATTTATTTTCATTGGGAAAAATTGTTCCCTCCTGCTCTCATTTGATGCCCTGGTGCTTGTCGCCAGCCCGGGAGGATTGGAAATGCCTCTCAGTCCAGGTCGCGGACCGGCTCAGGGTGACCAGTTCAGGGTCGACCCAGGTTGGTTCGTGATAGTGCGCTTATAAGAATTAGGTTATTTATGGAAATTATTAACCTGTCATGTATAATATGTGATTAGGAAATTATTTTATGGTATGATACATGAAGATTGAATTATGTTATTTAGAGATAACTGTTAAAACTTATCATGAAGACTATGTGATAAAATCTTTCTGAATTTTTCATTTCAATCTTTGATTGTATTATTTGGTGACTTTTAAAGAAATTTATTTTTTGAAGGGTCTATGTTGAAATTTTGATAATACAGTTTAGTTTTGGAGATTAAAAGTAAATTTTCATCATAAAATGGATTATTATTTTTTGGATAATTGTTTTATCTTGTCCTAACCATGTTGCTTTTGGTTAATGCTTCAAGAAAATAGAAATATGTAGTAAATATTTTTTGGATTATATTATTCTCTAGAAGTTGTTCTTAATTCTTAATGAATAAAAAATTCATGTTAAATTCAAATAGTTTGGGGAAAAAGATGAGTTTATCATAGAAATTGACAAAGGGATGAAACAATACTTATAAAGTAAGTATATTTCCATATGTTATAATTCAATGTAGTAATTTAATTATTTAAATTTATGAAGAGGATCATAAAACAAAAACATGTGTTGGTTACTTTTCCTACTATGAAATCAAAGACCATTTAATCCATCACAGGTTTATAGTTTTCTTGTTGTTAACATTCTCTTGAACAAACTTTCTATCACTCTCCATCAGAACATGATAGTTAGTTTTTCTTATATATCAATTTTTCCAAAATGTAATCCTAGTATGTGTTATCTCAGGAGGCCTTTTTACTTCACTTTATTTCATTTAATGTGGAAATTTTATTGAGACATTTCCCAATGTGGGATTTCAATGAGGTAATTTTTAAATGTGAAACCTTAGTTAACAAGCCTAAATTTAAAATTGTGAGGATGCGATTTCTAAAAGGGGGGAAGGTTGTAACATCACATGAAATTATAGAATAATAAGTATGCATATTTATTAATAATTATTAATTATATAGTAATTTTACTTTAAAAATTATGATATGTTTGATAGAAAACACGACACAAAACAATGGGTTTCTCTGAAATCTTACGTTGCAAAATAGATTGGGATATATTGAAAAATAATATATTATTACCAATATTAGTTAATGATTTAATATCTTATAGCCTTTCAAATTGAGGGAATGAATTATATTAACTAAATTATTAAAATATGGTTTACACAAGTTTAAATAATGATTTATTTGTTAGAAAATTAATTAGAAATGAAAATAAAAACCATTTGAATAAAAATTATGTGTTTTTATGAAAAAATATTTAAGTTTGAATAATTGTGTACTTAAAAAATCCAAAATCACACTTTTTTTATTATATTAATGAAATATAAGTCAAATATGATGTTTGAAATTACTCTTATATTTTTTCGAGATATGATACATGAAGAAATTGAATTTTATAAATAAAATGATTATTTCTCAAAAAATGAATTTTTATTGCCTTTTGATGGAGAACCCATTTAAAATAAAGTTTTTTTCACTTATATGTGTTATATTTAATAAACTATATTTTTTCTTCGAAATCAATACATTAAAATTTACTTTGGTTGAATTTTATTCATTTTTATGATAAAATAAATTTTTTAATGAATATTGAAAAATACTGCATTTTAATTTAAAAATACCTTTTCATATAATTTATTTATATTTTTAGATTATACTTTTACATTTATTAAGTTATAAATAGAATATTTTTTTATCATTTATTCTATTTATTTCATTGTATATTTTTTCAAATTATAATTAAATAGAAATCTTTGTGAACTTATCATCATTTTACATAAAAATCCCGTTTTCTTGTTCAGTCAATAGGAATAGTGTTAAACATAATTTAAAAGATTATGTGAATTGAATTTTGATAGATGGATGTACATGATTAAAATCATTGAGAAAAATATGGTCTAACATGATCAAAATAATTTTTAGTGAGTAGTAACTTTAGTATTTTATTTACCTCGGTTAAAGGTATATAGGGAAATTAAAGGTATAATTTATAATACAATATTATAAAATTACTCTACCAATTTTCATAGTCTTATTGATAATTTATTCTGGACCTTGACCATCCTTGGGCCAAAATGGTGACTTTTGGATGTCAGTTGGATGTGGTTAAGACATTTATAACTTTTAATTTAAAGTAAAGACAAATATGTCATAAATATGTCTCTCTTTATTAAAAAATAAATATGGGGTTATATAACTGATATATGAAACTATTAATATTCCTTATAAATATAAAATTAAGACCTAAATCATTGTAATTTATTTATAATTTTTAGGTAATTAATAATTAAATTGAGTAGTGACCCAATGATGATGCAGAAATCAATTTATTAAAGAAATAATTAAATAAATGATATTAATAATGTTGAAATAAATATAATTTGACATATTTGATTCCAAACACGAATTTTTTAGATTAATATGACATGTTACGATTTAATTAATGAAGTTTTCGGGAAGGAATTAAGTTGTTATGTTTTTTTAAAAGTCATATAATGAATAGTATCCAAAATGGTATAATTGATAAATTTAATTATAAAATCCCTATTTAAATGATATAAAATTTATAAAAATAATATATCTCCCCAAAATGTTTATAAAACTCTAATAATGTTTATAATGACTCATTAATTTGTCATTTGGCATGATTGAGTACTTTTTTTCTCTCAAATTGTAAATTATTTGGTAAACGATAAGAGTTGAAAATTTTAAAAAGATAAGGATTAAAAATTATTAAAAACATGAGTAATTATCATTTTATGATAATATTTATACCCCTACTCATCATATATTCTAAATAAATCAAATAGGACCCATTTGGAATCGAAATTGAAATTAAATTAATTTTATACTTTAAATAGTTCCAAGGGTACCCCTCCCCTCTGTTATAAAAAGGCACACATTAATCTCTATTACTCACACTTTCAAAACATTTTGGATTGACAAATGACCTCCGAAACACATTCCAAGAATCTCTCCCCATATTTTGGAAGCCTTAGCTTATGCACCACACACTTCATAGAGTTGTTAATGTGTTTAAAATGGTGATCATTTAATGGATATGAATATAATGATTTTACTGACGAGTCGATCTCACTATAAGGGAAATGATCTCAATATCCATTAATTGAGGAATATTTTGATAATATACACCAACTTATTTTATAAAATTTATAATAACCCCATTTGGATTTTATTTTCATTTAAAGTTTTTCAAAATGAATTTTTTCTATGAAGCATTTTACTAATCGACAGAAGGAATTGTTTTTTTCACATATGCACCGACAACGACTTCTGTAGCTCCATGACCATTGTTTTATATTTTGATTCCTATATAATACTTAATGTTTTTAAGTAAAAAATGAATACCATATTCCATTTTCTATTATTTTGGTATTGAAAATAGTTTTGAAACAGGATTTATTATGTCAATATCTTGATATAAAATCATGTGATTTCAATATAGAGATCTTATTTACATTTATGATTGTTAATGTGTTATCATTATGTTATGGTTATTGGTATTTTCTTATGTAAATGAGTGATTCCATAAAAAATGATGGTGGGTGACATGATGATATCTCTCCAATGTATTATGTAATGAGACAGAGCTAAATGATACAATCCCCCTAAGAGATTTAGGGAATATAATGTGATTTGTATTTGAAACATAACCATGAAGGTTACTCCATATATAGGTGCGAAAGATAAAATGTAATTATGATATTTATTCCACAAGTTACCTTTATGATTTATGATATCTAATAAATTTTTCATTAATTTTATGATTTCAGGAGGTATGTTAAAAAACATATGTTCTATGAGTGAAAAGTATGATTTTGGGAAAATGTATTCAAGAGTTTAAAATATTCATGGACTAACAGTTTCATTCCTTATTCATTTTTCTTACTGAGATTTTTATGCAAATTGAATATTTTAAATTGTTTTTCTATGTCTTAATATCGGTAAGGATAATGAAGATGTCATGATGAAATAATTGAGGATGTGTCTCAAAAATAAATTAGGTTTTATTTTAAAAGGGTTTCCTTTTCGAAAAAAATGGATAATTTTTTCATGTATCCACTTTTATTTATTATTGTTTTTGTTACCTATTAGTTATGGCCTAATTATCTAAACCACTTTTCCTAAAATGATCTTAAATGTGAAATAAATTAAATTATTCACTAAAAACTCATGATTATATAATGATTAAGGTCGGGCCTTATAGGAAAAATGAAGAGTAAAATTAAATGAAATAAATCTCATCCCACATATCCATTTATATTTCATTGACTTAAATTTGGGGAACATGGGTATTATCAAAGTCAATTACCTCTTCTAAATCATAATCCCTTGACCATGGAAGGTCCTATGGGGAAATAAAAAATATGAATTATTTATATATTGGGGTAAAAGAATTAAATTGTATAGATATTTTTACTAATTGTATTTTGGTGATAAGAATTGTGAAACATAAAAGGATTGTGTGAGATTTCAAAAGAATATATATCATTATTAACATAATATTTATTAATTCCATCATATTTTTATGTGTTTTAGTTTGATCATAAGTTCCGAATCTTAAATTCCCCTATTGAAAATTGTTATGGTAAAAACATAACATGATAAATGGTATTTTTTAAAAAACATTATAGGGAATAAAACCATTTTTTTAGTATATAAAAGATTTATTTTAGGCATAAGGCCATTAAATTTTATATAAATAAGTTTAAAATTTTTGATAACATTTATTGTCGATATTATAACTAATGACATTATAATAATAGTCAAATTATATTATTACACTTTATGGAAAAAGGTAAGTTGTATTGAAAACAATAGTAAAATATTTATTTAATGACTATATTTATTTCAAGGATTTTCATCATATATTTTTGGTAAATTTATAAAAATTATAGTAATATTGTTTTATAAAAGGTAAAATATTTATGCTAGGTGAAAAAACATCACGTCTGGTATGGTCGTGAGTCTTAAACACATAGCCTGAGAACGAAATTGGATTAACACCTACCACTAACCTATGTGATATCCTGGTTAATATGTCATTGTTTTTAGTTAAACATTTGAAAAATAAATATTAATAATGAAATAGAAGTGTTACATTTGAGGTTTAGATATTAATATATATTTATAGGTTAATTCGTTCTGACCATATAGGTTCTGGGAAATAGATAGAGACAGACAGAAAGTCTTGTCACTATTTCATAGATCTAATGATTCATTAAAAGTGAATTTTAGTGCTTCATGCATGACAAATTTATTTTTAGATATTTATTTTTTGGAGTAAGGGATTAATTTGAAATTAATCAAAGAACAACCAAATGATGAAATTTTTCTTATAAAATAGAAATATTGAAGTAAGTATATTTCCTCATAGTATTATATAGTAAAATAATTCATCAACATTAGATAAATTGATTGAAAAAAATTCCATCATATTAAATTTATATTGAAATAATAAAAAGGTCATTAAATAATCACATTTTAGTGTTTTTTGGTTCTTAACCTTCTCGGGATCTCTCACTTTCTTGTGATTAATGATCTCGATCACTCTCTATCAACCCCAGAGTGTTAGTATTCTCTACTTTGTATGTTTTTACTTTTCATAATTATTTTAACCAATGTATAAAACTACTTATTTTTTATTCAATGTGACCTTCTTATTTCCTATTTTCTCTTATTAAGAGTATGTTTTATTAACTCTTTTTTGGATGTGGGTTTTCAATAAAAGAATTTTCAAATTTCAAACCCTTGATTACCGATATCCAATTTAAATTATAATAATGTGATTTTTTTAAACAGGGAGAATCTATAACCCCAAAATTTTAAATTAATAAAAATTTCTATAGATTATTTGACATGAAACATTGACCATAAACAACCCATGAAATATATTTCTTTAAATTTAACCTCTTCAATAACCTGCGGAACATGCATCCCTGAGTCTAAATAAACCATATTATATTATAACATTGAAACCTAGTCATAAAATATATCGGTATGAATATTAATTACTAAATTATAAAAATTATGGTTATATATATATTAGAAATAAAATAATAATCATTTAAGAGAGAAATTATTTTTTTAAACGATATTTTTATAAAAGATTGTATTGTAGCGCTTTGCACAAATAGTTTAAAATTATTTTTTACCACTTCTAGAAATATTATTTGAAAAAATAAAATTATTTTTATAAATTATAATATTAAAAATTTATTAGGGAGAAATTTTGGTATTTTTCAAAAAAGATTCATTTTTTAATAAATCGTGAAAAATTCTAAAGTTTTATAGAAAATCATATTTTTTAATTTATTTTTAATGTTAATGTATATTATAAATTTTTTTAAAGTTAAGAAAATTATATAATAAATCTATTAATCTAGATTATGTTATTTTTATCATTAATATATTTTTTTATATAAAAACATTGTAATCTTTTAAACATTTTCTATTTGGAAACTCACTTTCTCACTGCATTTGGGAGATTAATTTTAAATTAAATTATAACAATTATTTTAATTGTGTTTGAAAAATAGATTAAATATAATTTATCAAAATAATTTATATTCTATAATACATTATACTTAATTTTTTAAGATTATCAACAGTAAAAAGAGTATAAAAATATTAATCACAGTTAAGGTGAAAATTGGGTGAGTGGGGGTAAACTAGAATGATAAGGGTTAAAATTATCCAAAAACTTATTTAAAATATATTTTATGTCCATATTTATACTTAATAATTTATAATTATCATTAATTTTCCATTTTGAACCATTTTGAAATATGAAAAATGTGTGTACACCTTTTTCTTTTCAAAAATTAAAAGTGTCCCACTCACCAAACATAATAAAGGCAACCCCCTCTATTATATTATTCACACATTAAATACATTTATATTTTAAAATCACATACCCAAAAAACTTATCATATTCCCTGATGTCATATTATAATCATACTTTGGTCATAAAACTAACGTTGTATGTATTTTGGCACAAACCAAAAGAGGTTACGTGAGGAAGAGGAAACATTCCTCATCGAGCACTTTTATTTTCTTCTTCATCCACAACATTTAATTATTATTAAACAATTATGATATAATAAACTCAGTATAATACATATGATTATATTCTTTTATGTTAATTTCAATACCTATAATAATCTACACTTCCATCAAATGGGTTATGAAATCATCAATCGTGTTTACGGTAGACTACCGCTTCATCGACTAATGTCACTCATTTTTCTCTTACCACCTCTCATAGTTGGGTATGATGGTGGATATAAAATAATTATTTTATATTTTTAAAATAATTATTCCTCTGGATAATTTATATAATATATACCTTTTTACTTTCTATTCCATAGGATAATTGATTATGTTTCTCATGAGTACGGCGGACTACTGCCTCGTGAAGCAATGTGATTCATTTTTCAATAATGATTTACATGGAAGGTAACAAGATAAATTTAATGATTATATGAAAAAATTGTGATATTAATATAACATTTAAAATTATTAAAAAAATAATTTGACATTTAATTTGTTATCTTTTCACTCATGTAATGCTGATAATATCATTCGTGTTTGTGTGGCCTACTGCCTTTAAAAAGTGATATGACTCTTTTTGATCACCATAACACAAGAATCTTATATAAAAGTATATCTATAGAAATAATACTATATTTATGATAATATTATGATTATAGAAATTTAAAATATTAGTTTAATCCTTTATGTAGACATCATTTTAAAAATTGAAATGTTACCCATGTGTATGTACGACCCATCATATCAATAATTGTAATGTATTCATTTCTCAAAACCAATATTCATGATTGATATTAAATGTATAATTGATTTATAAATTTGATAATTTTTTCATTATTATTATCATGTCTATGATTAAACATTATAACATTAAAAATAATCATAAATTTCATGATAAATCCTGAATGATATAACAAGGTAATTAACACCTGAAACATTTAAAATAATGAAATATTATTAATGAAAATGTGATAGGAAGCAATGAATGAATCATATATGATATTATAAATATTAATATGGTTCTGGTATATGTTAATAAATTTTTCAAAAAAACATTACATGATTTTAAATCACATTCAAATAAAAGTAATCATGAGGTAATGGATCCCTTAACTCGATTTCAATTCGCTAGGTTAAAATTATACATCATTGATTCTGTCATTATAAAATTATGTTCTAAATGAAATTTTATTATTTTAAGATGTATTTGATCTTTTTTAAAGCGGATTTAAATCATATGTACATAATAAATTCATTTATTAATCCCCATATCAATGATATGATCTTTGTAAGGGAATTCATCTCAATATCACTTCATTGAGACATATTGAAATTTTATAAAGCTAATTTAATTTTTTTTTGTGAATATAAAAATTTGAAAAGTAATATCCAGATTCATTAATAATTAATTGTAAGTTGAGTTTCAATTTTAATTATTTCATCCATGTATATTTTACTTAAGGTTTACTAAGAGGTAAATAATTTCATCACACAATTTCTTTTCAATGGGTTATGTTACTTTTTCCCCATATTTGATATTCTATGGTTATGTGTGAAATTACTTAAAATTACATTATGTGGTATTTAAACATGTCTTATTTGGGTTTATTGTTGATACACATTGTTTATTTATTGATTAATTCTCACTTTAATATTATGATCATTTTAAGGCTTTATTTCACAATCTCTTTCTCAATGAGATTGTTTAATATTAAATTTCTATTAAAGAAATTTTTTTAAATAATTCCAACTAAACCCTTTAATTTTACTTATCCTTTGTTTATTCATTAAATCTTTAAGTAATTGTTTCATTTTTTTCATCTCTTTTTTACTTAAAATATTTGATAAATATTTTTTAATAAAATTTAACTTTATTTCTGTATTTTAAAGGAAAATATGTTTTCTTCCAAAACAATGTATTGAAAAAAAATAAAATTTTCTTTTAACCATTCCAAAATTATTTATTAATGAATTATTTACCCTTTTTTACTTTTCTAAAAATGTTGTGAATTGAATCTTCTTCTCAATTCAAAAACATTACATGTATGAATTTTACTGAAAATGTGAAAGGGGTTATTGTTTTAATGTACTCAGTATGTATGAAACTTCCTATCAACATTAACACTGAAAATTTCAAAACATAATTTTTACAGTTCAATGGATATTTTAAAGGAAATATATTTTCAAAATGTTTTCTGAATGTTTATATTTTAAATTATTTTCAATATGAAATGGTCATTTTACTCAAGAATATTTTTAATGAAATTTTTATGGAATTTCTATTCATAAATGAAATCAACCTTTATTTTAATTATTATCCACTGGGGATATGTTCTATTGATGTCATACATTTTATATATTTGGTTTCTTTATGATTATTTTGAGAAAATAATGTATTGACTAAATGATTTTGGATTCATTGTTTTGTATTCATTAACATTCATTTGAAACATTCACTCTCATGTGATAATTTCACAATTCATCTCTCTTAAAAATCCATATTCATTGTATCGTAGATTTGATTATTTTATTAACTATATATCATATTTATATATGGAATTTTTCTAAAATATTTGTATTCTTTGTATCATGGATATGATTATTTCTTAAACTGTATACCATTGTTACATACTATGTTTACATTGATGGTTATTTGATTAACTTGTATATATTGATAAATCAATATTCTTTAATCAATACAGTTATATTTTCAAAAGGCATATTAATTCATAAATGAAATCAATAATTTGATATATGAGGAATTCTTTTGACCCGTTATGGTGGATGGGGTATGAAATTATATATCCCCTAAATATATCAATAATCTCATGAGGACAATCACTAAGTGAACATTAAACTCATTTCTAACTAAAGTTTTAAATTATATTTTCGAAAGTTATTGATGGTAGAGGTATCATGATTCTTGAGAAAATGAAATCAAATAATTAATAATTTCCCTTATTAATAATCCAGTAGTTATTATCCATGATTTGTTTTAAATAATATTATCTCTTAATGATTTTCATTCTCAGTTTATTGACTAAATGGAATGTGGTTTAGCTATTTACCTTGCCATATTGATTATGACTTATATTAATATCCAAGATATTTTCCTAATGATATTATCTCATTTTACATTTCATTCTCAGTTTATTGATTTCATGGATTCTTTTTTCAGTTATTTACATTGTTATATTGATTATGTTATATATAATCATGATATATAATTTTTTTGAATGGAATGTTTCATAAGTTATTTACCTTCCCATTTCATTTATTATTATTTATTTGGGATATCTTTCACTATAATCGAACCATAATTAACATTTTATCTCACCCTTATTTTTTCATTTCTTAGGGATCTAGGGAGCCTTTTATGAATGATATGATAAGATATACTAGAGGGAATAATGTTGTTCTCCATAAAATATTATTCTCTAATTTTTTTCAAATGTAATGAAATACTAAATTATGTATCTTGTTTACTATGAAATATAAACTATTTGGTACTTAGAGATGTTATTTATTTTATCTAATTCCATTGTGATAAAGTACACATTACCTTCAACATACTAGGGTATGGAATTATATAGTTGATGTGTGGTCTATATCATGTTATATTAATTGATTTCACATATAAAATTAACTCTAAAGAATAAATTCCACATGTTAAATTGATTCATTCAAAAATAATGATCATCATAGATATGATGAAATAGTTGTTGTGTTATTTCCTATAACATCATATTAATACATTATTTTAGAACATTAACTCAAGAAACTAAATTCTCATATAAATTACATTTACTTATCGTATGTGATTAATTTATCCATATTATAATATCATAACTCCTTTGACACCCTGGTTTTATCACAAACAACAGCACATCATTCCTTTCATTCATGTGAATATTTACTCCACTCTGATGAGTTTGTAACTCGTCCATGAGAATGTTGGAAATAAATCAAAAAGAATAAAATCCCAAACTAAGTAATAAATTCTTTGAATAAATAAATACATGAATATATTCAATATTAAGGACATTTAAACACTACACCATATGATCAAAAAAATATTTAGAGGAATAAAATCCTCTTTGTATTATCAAGGAGATATCAACTATATCTCAATTGAGATTAAGTCACATCCAACTTTTCAATTTAACATAATGATGGTTCTTGAATCCATCCTAGGACCCTTTAATCCACACATTTTTATTTTCTCACAATATATGAATCATACATGTGATCTTCATAAAACATTAGTTTATAATAACATACACTCCCCATAATTCTTATGTCTTCTCAAATCTATGACCCTATAATGATTCATGTAAAAGAAAATTTTCATCTGCTCCATTAAAATAATTTATCCTACTGTAATCCACAAGTATTCAATGAATGAAACATAATAAAAAATTTAATGTAATCAGGATAACATATTAGTTTTTGGGGAGTTATTAAATCTTATGAGCACTCTCATGTTTTTAAGAACTACCTTAAAAATTGATTTTCCAATATATTCAAGTCATTAGCCTTGATTGAAACATTATCTAATGAAATTATACTATTATTCACATTCTCCATGAATAAGTAGTACAATGTCTAAAAATTCATTAATCTCATACGTTTCTCTATATTATTTGAAATGTTGGTTAAACTATGTATAATTTTCCCAAAATAATCCATAAATATAATATGATTTATTTTAAATATGGTATTAGTTAGATTCCACTTCACTTTTAAATTAATAGTTTTAGATTATTAATAAATCCTCATAAAAAAGAAACCCTTAATTTTCCAACTAGAGGGACATTTTTCACTAACCCAGACACATTAAATTATAAACCTACAGAATTTATGGCTAAAGCCATTCATCTTATACCATGACATCATAATTGTCCCCAATCATCCCTAATCCAAATTAAAGTTGTTTTAAAATTTCACATGAGTATAAAACTAAGTACGTTTTATCAAATACATATATTACCTCTTATGCAATTCATGCAACTGAAAATCAATAAAAAATATATCATGAAAACATACAACATTGAGATCTTACAAAATATAATTTCCAATATATAAAAATCTTCTTTACTAAAAAAATAGTTTCATAAAGAAACTTATAAAGAAGAATAAATGGTTGGTATGTTTTTAATGATCCTTTGGAAAATATGAAAACATATAAAGATTTTAATTACTTAAATAATCATAATCATTCTTTAAAATATAAACTATTACTTTTAAAAACATTAAAAACACATCATTACTTTGAAATTCAATGTCAAATTTCATGAAATTCAATGTTTTAAATTCAAAAAACATAAAAGGTAATATAAATACTATAAATGAATCTTTGGTTATCTTATTTGAATCATTACTAAAAATCACCTTGGAAATTGGAATAACTAATATAGTGTAATTTTTAATAATTCATAGTGAA
Organism: Viscum album; assembly: GCA_963277665.1. Lineage (NCBI taxonomy): Eukaryota > Viridiplantae > Streptophyta > Magnoliopsida > Santalales > Viscaceae > Viscum > Viscum album. Next base: position 198,048,763 of record OY728137.1, on the reverse strand, counting down.
ATAAATTATATCCAGCTAAATCCAAAATCATTTTTATATATAATAAATAATTAATTAATTAATTTATATGGATATATCTTTGGATCACCTATCATGATATTCAATTTCTAAGTATTATAATTTGAAAATAAAATTGAATCTCACGTTTTCATCATAAAATTATTAATGATTTTTTAATATATTTACAAATCCCACTAAAACTTCCTATAATGATTTGTAAACATCAAAATAACACATGAAAAGTTAGTTAACATCATGGATATAAAAAATCCTTGGAACATAAACTAAATATTGTGGATGAAAATAAATTTAAAAAATAGATGTTTTGCAAGAAAACATCCCCTTTGATTTTTAAAAATATTTATATCAAATGAAATAATTTTTCAAAATTTGAGAACATAACTTAATTTTCAGAAAATTCAACACCTGAAGAGTAATACTTCTAAAGATAAATAAAATTATAATGGTAAAATTATATCATGAGGAAAATATTAAAGAAATATAATCCATTAAAAAAATTTAAAATAAATTCAAAGGAAATAGATTTTTGGCCCTAATAAATAATAGAAGTATCGAGAAGTAAACCAATTAATTAAGGTAAATGAATTAGAATAAAATAGATTTTATTTTAGAGATTAAAATATAAAATATTCCCTATTATTAATTTGACATAGACATACTCAATTCAAAGTGGAATTAGAAAATAAACCATTACAAAGATTGCAACATGTGAATTATGAATCTGTCTTGGATGAAATTTTATGATTGAAATGTAAATACACATATAAAGTATAAATAATACATAAAACCAAAAAGGTATATAATATGTGTAACCATAGAATATAATATTCAATGAATAAATGATATAACTCAATTAATGGAAGGTGAGTTATAAATCCCTCTCCCTTGAGTCCCAACTCGTCTTGTATGTCATCTAACCTTTTAAATTAAAAAATAATATTAACTTATTACCTAGATAAGAATATTTTTCATTTTTATTTCCTTTTTAGAATTTCTTATATTTCACTTATTATCATGTTTAATTCAAGTACGAGTTTGGTATTTCTTACTCTGCATATTTTCAAGTCATTTAGTTCGATATTTCTAAAAATACTTTCGTATATTTAAAACAGTCAGGGATATTTTAAAATGGATCAACAATATACAAAATTTCCATTTTATTTTATGCATATCATTACAAAACTGAGTATGTTCCATAGGTTAGGAAATAGTTACCATTTATAGAATCATTCTTGATAAAACTCTTTTTTAAAATTAAAAATGATTATGATTGTTTTTTTAATTTAATTATTATGATGGATACATGACCATTACATAATTATAATCATGAAAAAAATTAATATTTCATATTATATTCAATCATAAAATCTAAATTTATAACCTCATTTAAATACATATGTCAATGAAAATATTATTATTTAGATATGCAATGTAAAACTTCTAAGGTTACAAAAGAGTTTATAATGAGGAAAACACAATAAATATTAATATTTTATAAAAATAATATAATATAAATAACATAATATTTTTTGATTAATTTTAAATGTTACTAATTTTATTTAAAATAGTAAGAGGGGCGTTAAAATCAAAAGACCTTGTTTTATAAAACCTTATTTTTTGATATAGTAACAGCTTAGAAAACTTGTTTAGTGAGAGTTAAAGCATGATTTAACATCATTAATGGAAAAAATGACAATAAAATATAAATATAAATATGAAAAAAATATGTTTTAATATAGTTTGGATAAAAATAATCATAAATAAGAAAAGAAAAGGAGGCTTGGAAACCCTTGCCTAACTCTTTAAATCACCTACTACTAATTGATTCTAAGTCACAAAGAAATGATTTATTTATAGATAGATCCTTACTATAATGAAAATATATGTTAATATATTTATTATTTTAAGAATATGATGATAAAACGTAACTTCAAATGTGTTTGGGAATGGTTGGATTGAGTTTCCTTTTATAAGAAAAATTAGACTGTGTTTTTGCATATATTCTCTCTTTATGGTTGAGGAATAAAATTTCAAATTGGTTCATGGTTCCTAAATGGATAAAATATGAAACATTAAACCATTACCCATCATAAATTTATTTATGATAACATTTATGGTATTTTATTAATTTTTGAATCATTTTAAACATTAAATTCACTTTAAAAAAATTTTAGGGGTTATTTTCATAATATGTCATTAAAAATAATTATATATATGTGTAATTTATATTAAAACATTTAAATAATTCCCCTAATATAATTTTTATACATTAAAATAATAATAAATATTATTTAATCCTAATATAATCATTTTATATATTTTCAATACAATTTACTTTGGTTTTTCCACTAACTACACAAGCGTTGCATCGATGTTGCATAATCATTGTGGATAAATATCATATTAAATAATATTAAATATCAATTAACAACAAAATATATTTTAGTGGCCATAAATATCATCATAAAATCCATCCATAACATTATTTATTCTCATTTATGTTATTATTACATATTTAAGATAATATTTTTTACATTCTTATCCTCACAAAAGATTTGGATAGGAATTTGGATAATTATATAGTTATATATTTCTCAAAATCATAAATATACATAAAAATACTTGATTATTAATAATTTTTATCACTTATTTCATATAAAATTATTATTATTTCCTATATACTATCTTGAAGAGATCAATTTATCTTTTCCAATGCAACTCAAGCATGATGTCAGAAAAATAAATGTTTTTATATGTATCGATTAATAAAAAGTAATTTATATTAATTAAATAGTATTTATATGAAATTTTGAGTATAAAATAATATAATATTACTTATATAAGTTTTATACATATTTATTTCATATTTCTATCATGATAATATCATAAAACATATGTGAGTCATAAAAAATATAATTTTTATCTATTCACCCAAAATTAACCTTCAATGAAAAATATAAAAAATCTACCCAAATATAAATTTTATGTTTTGAAACAATAGAAATTACATTTTATCAGATAAATTTTCTGTAATTTAAAATTTTATCTTTAAATAAATCCTTATAGAACATATAAAATCAATTCATTTAGAATAAAACTATAATTTTTCAAATCAATTTTGTGTTCCATAGCATAACAAAATTATTACAAATATTATAATTATAATGAATTTCAATATGAATATATAATTAATATGATTATACATTTCTAAAATAACTAATGATTAAATAATTGTTTAGATATATAAACATACAGATCATGTTATGTAAAAATATTTTACATTTAAATAAAACATAATATATGTTTGAAAGTTAATATAATAATTTTAAATAAATAATTAGTATCTAATTAATTATATTATATCTCTTAAGAAATTATATTAAAAAATATACATGAATAATTTAAATATATGAAATCTTTTTTTTAATCTTAATAAACCGAAAAAATGATATATTGTTACAAATACCTAGGTTGTCAAATTCTTATCCCATTAAATAAATTCATTCCTCGAAATTTTAATTTATTCTAACCCAAATTGAGTGTTTTATATTATAAGAAAAATATATTTATCTTTTGAAGAAATATTATTTTTTGGTTATGATGAAGTGATTTATCATTTCTAAATTAATGATTTCCCAACCCTTGTATTTTCGATTATAAGCCTTATGTGGATGAAAGGGTTTTCATAGGGGTACATTGATAGTTAGGTGATGTTTCTGAAAATATTATTTAATAGATTTATCTTATTTTATTATTAAGAATTATGTTACCAAAAGGATGGAGAATATGATAGAATATTCTTACCTAAATTCATTCAATTCCAGAATCATAATTTGAATCATGTGCTTTTTGTTTTGATATGTTTCCACCTTTATGTCATATCATATTGAAAAAATTTGAATCAAGTTGATTAATTTTTTAATATTAACGACATAAAATAAATTATTAATGTATCAGGAAATATATAAAAAGAAATATTAACTTATTATATAGATAATTTTAAGATATATTATCCCTCATATTTTGAGACATACACTTAAAAATTAAATGGTTAACATATGTATATATTATACCCAAAGAAATATGACTAAACCGTCATTGGAAAAATTAGTAAATTAATCTCTAAAAAACTAATATAACCAATAACACTCCATGTTGAACATAAATAATACCAAAAATAACTATTCCTTGAAACTCTTCGAAATATTTCAGAGATCATTCAACACACACAAAATTGAAAAACATGGTCACATTTTCTTCCAAAATCAAAATAACTTTTATACATAAACAAATTAATTACATATATAGTTATATTCCAATTATAAATATAATATGATTATATATTTTATAAAAATATAATAATACTTCCCTAAATAACATGAATAACCATTATGTAAAACCATTATATTATACAGGATTTCAAAAATTAACTCAATATTTATACCATGAATAATATCACATAAAAAGATATAAAATAATATACTATCAATTAATTTGGTATATGTACCTAAATAATATAATGTTAACAAAAATTCTACGACCTTGATTCAGAATAAATTTAATCACCTAGCACAAAATTTATTATTCTATCCTGAAGGTTATCAAAACCTTTCAAAATATTTTCCTAATAATGTGATAATTTTTTTTCAAAAATAACCCTAATTACTTTTAAATGAAATAAAATTCAAACCTTAAAGTTTATCTAAACCTCAATAATTTATTATTTATTAAAATCAAAAAAACAACTCCGACATCATTTTTAATTATATTTAAATCCAGTTAAATAAGACCTTATAAATAATTAAAATCCAATAGAGATATGATCACCTAATGACTTTATAACCCATTTTGGAACCTATAACTCTAAAATTATCCTCACATAATAAAATAATATTCTCGAGATTAATCAAAAACTTATTTGATATAACTTGTAATGACCTAGAGATTACAATTCTATATTATATTATTTATAGAAAATATTGTATTACATATATTCTAATGGCTATTTATGTTCGGAGTATCATACAACTAAGAAAATATATCATAAACTGTCGTAGTTTATATATAAAATAGAAATTTTCTAAATAATTAAAAAAAATTATATTAAACTCCTACAACATTAAAGTTTAAAACCTATTGAATAGAACATTCACTTCATCATTTATCCCACATATCTTTATGTGATCTGAAATCATTTGAAAATGTTTGATAAAAAAAATAAACTAATGGATTGAAAAATTATATGAACCCAATTAATAAATTAAAATACCTTAAAACCATTGAAATTTTATTATTTTAAATATAAACACTTAACTCATATAAAACATACGTTCCAACATATAACCATCTATTTTTCTCAACATTTCTTCAAAAATAAAACTCATAATCATTCAAGAATTAATAAATAGATTTTCCTTGTTCATTAAGAAAACAAGGAAACTTATTCAAACTTTAAATCTATAAATGATCCCAAAAATTCATTCAAATACAATCCTTTACCTTTGAAATGATAAAAAAGTTCTCTTTTCCCATAATATCAACATCTTATTTCATGAAATCCAATTATTTCCATTTAAAACACATTATAAAAAATATATTTAATAAAACAATATTTTAGAATCATACGTGTATCACTCTTCCACATAACCGATACTATTAAAATAACTTATATCCAGTTATTTTAAATAACCTCTACTCTTATAACTTATATCTTGTTAATTCCTACATAATTTCAATATAGAATAACAGATTTCTAAATGCATTCTAGTAAAATATTTCTATCACACCAGTTATTTATTATATTTTATAAGTACCATACATTGAACAAAACAATTATAATCTTTCACTTTTTATCATAAACACATAAAACATATTTTTTTTAAAATATATACAAAAACCATTTAACCATATATTATTGGTTATATTTAAAATAACACATCATACACTAGTTAGGATCATGGATAAGATAAATTTATAGAACATACATGAATGAATGTGGAGAAAATTTCATTAAAAAAAGTATACTTTTGGTAAGAAAATGAGCCATTTTTTTAAAATAACATTTATTACAAGGAAATAATTTATAAAATAAATATAATACTAATTAATTTACATAAAATATAATACATAAATAGAAATACCTGTAATGTAATCCAAATAATATGGCGGTAAAATTACTTAAAGTGGAAAATAATAAAAAGGGATCCCTTTGACAATTTTCTAAATAAAATAAAATCCATTGGATAATGATTTATTTATCTATAGAAATGATTTTGGAATTGATATTGTATATTTTATTTTTCATTATTTCAATGTTATATACTAAAAAATAACATTCAATATCCCTATATAGGGATTTTGATTATGACAATCTCACATGAATGTAATATTGGAAAATGGACAATTCTAATGTTATTAACATGGGAATTAAAAAATCTATCATGGAAAGGAATATGTGACAAAAATTTAAATCAAAATAAAAAATATTGAAGTAAAATATTAATTATTAATATATAATAATTTACATATTTATGGAAAAACATATTTAGCAAATAACTGATATAAATCAATTAATGTAATTTGAGATAATAATATGCATACCTCAAGTCTCAGGTCACCTAGAACATCCACTAACCTCCTAAATAAAAAAAATAGATTAAATATTTACTTTATTAAAAAAATTAATGTTAATATCATTTTTATTATCCCACTTATTTAATTTATTATCATTTTCCATTTATGTACCAAATTGGTTTTGTTTATGTTATTTATTTTTAAGTCAGTTAGTTCAAAATCTATAGAACTTTTAAATTATATTTAAAACTATAAAATCCCATATCCAATGGATTTAAAGATATATAAGTTTTATTTTATTTTATGTATATCATTAATGTATATTGGTTGTTCAATTAGACATTAAATAGTTACCATTCATAGTATATTATTTAATAGGCCTATCAGTTATGGTAAAAACTACATTATTTATTTCGTTTTAATTTCATTGAAATGAAGGATAATTTTCCATAATATAATAATAATAATTAAATATAATGAAATTTAATAAATTATTAAATAATAAAATCAGTTTTTTGATAAATTTCTATGAATGATTTATGTTTATGAAAACATCATTGTTTGCATTGGTAACATAAAACTACCAACAAATGTAGTGTTCCTCAAAAAATGATTACAATTTGGAATTTCCAATAAATATTTCAGTTTTATAAATAAAATTATTATAAATAATATAATATTTTATATTTACCTTTAAATATTACATGTATTATTAAAAGATTGTGAAGAGAGTTTACATGAAAAGACACAATTTTGGAAAATCTAGTTTTCTGATATAGTAATGTTTTGTGAAAAAAAGTTAAATGAGAGTTAATGGATGATATATCATCATTTATGGAATAAATATACTCCATTTACATATTAATATAATCAGATAAGAAAAATAAGTGGTGTTTCAAAAAAATTAAGACAAATATTCCTAAATAAGGGAGGCATATTATGCTTGTAAACCCTTCTCTTTATCCTTGAATTGCATCCTTTGTATTGAGTATAAAACTATAAGGGAAATGAATTTTGATAATGTAATATCTATATGAACATATATAATATGGTTCTTATACAAAACATGAGATGTGTACTAGAATAGTTTGGTTGAATTCCCTTTCGTAGGAAAAATTTCAATGCATTTTCACATATTCAACATTTGTGGGTTAGAAATATAAATTTAAATTGTATGTTGGATCATAAATTAAAAACATATACTAATATAAACAAATAAATTACCAATTTTATTTATGATAACGTTTCCTGATTCTCTATTAATTTATAAAACAATTTTATCATTAATTACGGTTTAAATTCATTTTTCAGGTAATTTTCGTAAACTGTATTTAAAAGTAAAAATATATCTTTGGAATTCAAATTTTAAATTTTAAATAATTTATTTCCTAAAATTTTTATTCATAAAAAATATGCAAATGCATATTTATTACTAATAATATTTCTTTAAATATTAATAAAACTATTATTTTCACTTTCCTCATAGTTGAACAAGCACTGCATTAATGCTACATGAATTTTTTAGATAAGTAAAATTAAAAATGATAAAACCATATATATTTATTTTAAAAATTATCAATATGATAATATAAAATTATATTTAATATCATTTACTCCGAATTATATCATATATACATTTTTAAGATATGATTTTTGACTTTTTAGAATTTGGGAACATGCTGGGTAAAAATTTGGAAAATTATCTTGTTCTAAAATTATAAAATTTTTATATATACAAAAAAATAATTTATTATTCATAATTTATATATGTTATGGTTTATAAATTAATATAAAATACTATAAAATATTTTCAATATATCAATTTTACTTTTCCAATGCTATGAATGCAGTTTTCCAATGCTAATAAATGTTTTAATATTTATGATTAGATAAAAAATAATTTTTACTAATAGAATAATATTTTTATTATATTTTCAATATAAAATCATCTAAAGGGATTTATATTATTTTCATAAATCGTTATGTCTTATTTGTGTCTTGATGGGGTTACAAAAGATATGGTATTTATAGAATCTCTATTTATAACTATTGAAAAAACAATTCTTAGAAATATAAAAACAAATCTCCATAAGCATATTTCAGCATGCTGAAATAAATAAATAATTATAAGTTATTAAATTAAATTTTTAAAATTTTGAAATTTAATTTTTAATAAATCCATATAATGGGGGGGAATAGGTTATTTAGAGTTAGAGCTGCTATTTTTCAAATAAGAAATAATTTTCCAATCCCATAACTTAATAGAATTACGTATAATTGTGTCATAATAATAAATATTAATATTTATCCATATAATTTGAATTAGTTACCAATGATTAAATAGTTCTTTATATAGATTAAAATTTGAATTTTTTTAATGATATATATTTAGCATCTAAAGAAAGCATATTTTTTATCATGAAGTTGGCATAATAATATTAAATATATAATTTTTATCTAAATGATTATATAATATATTTTGATACATGATATTAAAATCTATAAATATTTATATTAAATATATAAATTCATATTCTTGAATATTAATATACCATAAAACCGATTTATTATTAAATATACTCGGGTTGTCACATTTTCCTCGCCTTCCTAAAATTAAGTCCTAGCAATGTTAATTTTTTATCATAGAAAATAATTGTTTCAAAACATATAAATATTATTTGAATTATAAAATGGACCATAATTTATAGTATATGACATATAAACTTATAATTTTTTAAATAAATATTTAATAAATGATGTTTTCAAGTTTATAAGACTCATACTTCTGAAAGAGTTTTCAAAATCGTGCCTTGATAGTCTGGTGGTGTCTTCCACATAATCCTAATAAAATTTATCTTACATTTTCATGATGAAGTATTTTACCATAAATCTATAGAATATGTCAAAATATGAATACTTGACTTATTTCCATTCCATAAGAGAAATTTCATCCTTAGGTTTTATGTTTCGATTAGTTCTATCCTGTGTTTTATCACCCATTCATAATGATGAATGACCAAGATGATTTTTTATGGTAAAATTTGAAAAAAAAACCTTTATTTTAATATAAGATCTACTAGAGGATAAATATTTTCATTATATTAATTATTTATCAAAAACTACTCCCCCCCCAATATTTTTATATATATACTAAATACCAAAAAAATACCATAAGTAAGGGTAATACAAAATAAAGTATAAATAATCCATAAAAACACTATTGGAAACTGGTTCAATCCCCATGTATATATACCCATGGTTTAGAGAAACCCTGGGTATAGACATTTTTCCCCAAGTTATACCCATGGTTATAAAATATATTTGGTATAGGTTGAGATATACAAATAGTTGTTCAAAAATTAAGGGTATCGCTCCTTAAAAAATCATGCATCCACCTTGGATCCACCTCCCCTCCTCATTCGAATATGAAATATCCCCTCTTATCCATTGAGCCTCATTATTCCCCATACTCTCATCAGGCATTGATTCCCCCATCAGTAGGGTGTTCTTCCTCTATTTCTAGATTTTTTTTGTGAACTTTGAGAGGTATGCTTTTCTTCCCTCCACGTATTTCTTCACCCATCACCCGAGTGACATATGGTTTTCTAATCAAGAATTCTACCCTAACTCAAGTTTTTTTATTCATATATTCTTAAAAATTAAATTAGTGAGTTCAAAATCTTTCTTCACTTCTATTGGATATAATTTTCATTTTTATATATTCATGTGATTTTACTGGAGTCTATTGGCATCACTTTTTTCATTGTGTTTTTACTTTTATAGTCTAATATATATCAAATATATAATGTTAAATTCATAAAATTAATGTTTTAGTTAGAAATTATTTATTTTGAAAACTATCATAGGGAATTTTATAAATTTTAACATAAATTTGATATTATTTTGGTAGAATATTTTAGGGATTTACATATTTTTAGTTTTGGGAATAAAATCAAAGTTAACTATAAGGGTTAATGTGGGTTTGTGTTATTCTATTATAATGGTATTTAATTATTAAAATTTTTATTTTTATTTCATTATTTTAACCCAGAAATAAAGAATTTTTACGATGATATACATGATTATACTATTGTGAGTAAATCATCAATATTTTATCTTTGATGCATGGATATTTAGGAAGTGACCATTGAATTTATAATTATTTTCAATAATGTTTCTTATAATTCATTATTGTTTTTTAGGCATGAATGAATAATAAAATATTATTTTAAAAAATTAAATATTTATCTTTCATATGTATAATAAATTTAAAACCTTTATAATGATAAAAATTTATTTAAGCCTTTGTTAAGTATAATAAATTAATTATATAAGTGGAAATGAAAATCTTGTTAAAATATAATCATTTATGGAATATGGTTTCCATTGATAAATATTTTCATCAGAATTAATTTCTTTAAGAAATATTTAATGGTATGAATTTAGTTTCAACTATTTTGAAAACCTTTTGAGTATAAATATGTTCATTGTTAAGAATTATTCCTTAGTTCATTTATCATGTATTGAGTTGTTTTATATTTATTTCCACTACAAGTTAATTTAATTTAGAACCATAAAACCACAATTTACTCCAATTAATAGGTTTCTTCAGTGGTGACATAATGGATGTGTTTCATAAAGTATGATGGAATGGATTGATTATTTAGTTATGGGGGATCATCCCCAAATTAAATACATTTAAAATTGAAATAATTTATCAAGTAAAACATTTTTTCCATGTTACTTAACAATATAAGTAATAATAACCTTAAATAAGATAATTTCATTGGTAAATGTTATCCTCAATTATGTTTTCAAATTATAAGACCTCTATAGATAAGAAATACACATATATTGATTGTATTAATTAGTTGTTATTTCTTCCAATGGATTCAACTTGTTTGTATTTATATGAGTATTCCATGGTTTTCTATTATGATATTTCTTAATCTTTGTTTGGATGGACAGCGGTATTTTATAATGGTCACTTACATCATAAAATGTATTCAATTTGGTTTCCTATTAGTGTTATTTAATTTCCTATACATTATACTTTTAATTAGTTTTTGAATTTGTATATAATTGAAATTATGGTTTACATTGTTGATTAGAACATAACATTTGTTTTCCTATAATATAATGGATGCATCATACTGATAACATTTCAATGGAATTTCAAAAGAATTTCAATTTTTTACTTTTCATATAAAAAATTCTTTATATGGAAGTCGTATATAGTTTCCACATTATAATTTTTCTGGAATACCATGGCTTATCCAGGAAGAAGTTATCTAGCATAAAAATATTATTTCAAACAAAATATTATTTTTGGTATCACAATGGAGAGACAAGACAATCTTTTACTATTCAATAATAAAAAGAATGACCTGGTATAGAGAATTTGATATTTGAATGTTTTTTATTGGTACATAATCATGGTGGATAAATTTTACTAGTGAAATAAAGAAATGATATAAATACACATAATTTAAATACTGAATATGATGATGTTGTGAGAGTGAAAAAAGTAATGGATGATACCGGAACTTCTATATATTATGAATGTATAAAATTAAAACTTTTGAATTTTTATTATTTTTTTATAAAGGAAAACCCATGAATGGAATTTCTAATACCTAAATTTTTTATATTATTACCTTTGTGAATGAATTTCTTCCAGATGGTGCAGATATTTACTCAAATCATTATAAGTCATGTAAGTGAATTAATCATCTCATATTTTCTACTAATAAAATTAATTCCTTTCTAAAAGAATGAATTTTATTTTTGGTTAAAAATATAACATTAATTACTATAAATATTAAGCTACATATAAATGGAAGAAAAATTCCTATGTAACACCATATCATGTGCCAAATAAATTATTTTGGTACTCTACATTGATTCTCAGGAGTCAAAATTTATTCTTGTTTACTGAAATCTCATAAAATATATAATGGAATGATGTTGAGATAGTTAAAGGTAATGATGAGTTGGTTTATTGCGTAGATATATTGTCTTAAAGGGGATTTGATACACAATTTCTTGATTTTACAACTGAGGTGTATAATGTCAGGTTGGGTCTATCCAATGATATATTTAATCTGTTTGATCAGATACATACAGCTCACAAAAAGTTACCAGTTTTTATTCATGATTATAATCTTCCTCCATGGATGTGTATGAAAATCCTCTCACGATCTTGAATATTCTAATATATATACCTTTTAATATTGGAAATTATATAAACATATAATTTAGACAATTAATAAGAGAGTTGAAGAATATTTTTCATATTGGTGATTCCACATTCGATGCTTCTTCAAAAAATATATTTTATATCTGTGTTGAACTTCAATTGACTATAAATTATTTTTGTTCTTATGCAATTATTTTTTATTAGATCGTGAATATAATACTATCATGTCCAATTTTTATGAAAAATAAATAATTAAGAAGCATTAAATATCATTATAGTTTCAGTTTTATGGGGCATCGATAATTTTTTTTAAAGGATCAACAATACAAGAAGAATCATCGAATGTTTGAAGATAATAATGGCGCTGAACAGCCACCTCATCATATTTCAAGAAATTATGCATTTAATGAAGATAAATATTTCATTTTTTCATTATGGATAGGTCAAATGAAATCTAAAAATAGGAAGAAGGGTGACATTGAATCCACTTACAATTGAAAAACAAGAAATATATTTTTTGAATTTTCATATTGGTCTACCAATTTGTGACATTATTGTTTAATCAAAATGGATATTGAGAAAAATATATGTTAAATGTTATCTTCAATTATTTTAAATATCAATAGGATTACCATAGATGACTCCCAATATCAGTGGGACTTATTGGATTGGGGTATTCAACCATAACAACATCTTATGTATATTAGTGAAAACAAATAGAATTTTCCTTGTTCTTCTTTAGTGATGTAAACATTAGAAATAAATCAACTTCTATAAGTATTGGATAATATCAAGAATAATAATTTATATTATAGAAAAATATGTAAACGATTCAATATATGTGATTTGAAACTAAAATCCCTAACTTATGATTATCACATATTTTATCACAAAATGATTCTAATATAAATCTTTAATTTTTTAGGAAATAATGTTACGGTGAAAATGATTTTCTTGTTCTATTTTTGTAGAGAACATTATGATAAAAGTTTATCCTATTATTTCTTAATAAAAATACATCAACAGGGGCAATAAATTTTTTTACTTGGAAAATTAATTTCCTCCAAAATAATTCACTTGTATGATTCATTTAACAATTCATCCTCAAACTTAAACACTTCTTAGGGGACCCATTTCATTTTGATGGATGTAAACTTCTAAAATAATTATGTGCACAATGACATATTATGTCTTAAAAAGTAATCATTCTAAAGGATCCATTGTGAGAGGTTATCTAGATAAATAATGTATGGATTTTTATTCATTTAATTTTGATGATGTAAGTAAAAGACATAACCGACCAATTATAAATAAAGATGATTATTATGGGGAATTTGATCCCTCATTTCTATCTCTTCCCCAAACATGAGTAATTTATGGTTAATATATATTGGCTTCATTTAGCCTTGAAGAGTGGGATATCGAACCCCAAACAATCTTGTGTAACTTTGGTTTGTTTGATGACTATATCCAGTAAGTAGTTTCAATATTTATATGTTATCTCATACTATTTCAATTAATATATAAATTAAAATTTAAATATAATTTTATATAGGGAACATAAAAAAATTTAAGTAGAGTTCATCACTCTTTTCCATTGTGAATGAGAGATGATTTCATAGAAAATTGTTTCCTACTTGGTTAAAATAAAAGGTATGGCCATTAATTTATTTATATTAAAATATAGATATTAATTTAACTGTATCATTCAAACAAATTTTATGTATTGAGTTTACCTATTTACTTGGTCTCTCAATAATTAATAGTGTTGGATTTTAGACCAATTTCTTTGGTTCATGAATGAAAATATTTAATAATAAATGGGTATAAATTTATTACAACTGGTCAAATGATGAAAATTAGAACAATTGATTATGGAGTTATGTTAATGAATACAACATACTATTATTATAGTGCATCAGTTAGTATGCCTTGATATGAAAATGTGTCTAATTATGAACATGTTGAGAAAATATTGTTATTATATTACTACTCTCATGGTCGAATACATATAATGAAATGTAAATAAATTGATTGAATTAAATTAAATGGTGAATTTATTGATTATTTTGGATTCGTATTTATTGAAAGAGTCGATTACTAGCTACTGATGAGGCATACATCTTGACATCAATGTAAAAAAAAGTGTTAAATGTGAAAGATCATCTAAGAATGATTATGGTGTCATTAATGAAGTAATCCAAAGACATGTTTTTCATGATGGTGGGGATGATATTTACACCCCTGATTCCCTCATTAGTGATGATGTAAATATTTCATTTGATGGCTCAAATCTTTCATTTTTAAGAGTTGATGATGGACCTGAAGTTGTGGTGTGTAATATATAGAACAACTGTATATGTTCATAGTTCAATAATTTTACCTTTTAATGGGTTTCTCAATTAGGTTTTAATATAATTACTTTAATTTAGTTTTAATTTGTAATTATAGGTTTGTTTAATTATTATTTGGTTTTTTCATTTAATTAAATTTATTTCAATTCCTATAACTGGGTTTAAAATGGGTTTAAATTGGGTTTTTAACAAATGTATAACTTTGTTTTAAATTACTATTTCTAAAATAAGATATGGAAATTTTTAAGTATTATTTGACTTCTATGTTGTATGTAGGATTTTTGAAAACTCTTTCAAAAACATGTACATTTTATTCTTATGCATATTATAAAAAATACTAAATATGATCTAAGGAAAAGATTATTTGATACTAATCAACAGATGTGTGATTGTGGGTTGGCTCTTATCTTTCCCATAGTGATTATAATAATTATAATATTTTTCTTCTTAATTATATATAATGTCATGTTTTTATTCCTTATAAAAAAATATATGGATGTTATGTTAAACTACAGTTAACTCTTGCTCAACCTACTAGCATGGGTCTAAGTGTGGGTGCTCCTAGAGCAAGATAGACCAACCATTGTACACATTCCCACTGTGACCCACCCTAAGACACCCCATCTTCCACACCGTTCCATCTTCTGATTGAGTCTCTCAGGATGTTCCGACCTATGCCACTATCATCATCTCATTTTTCCTATTCTTCCCATACCAGGTTAATGACACCTCTAAGGATGTTAGCACCTTTACCATATCCATATCCTTTGATTTATACCCAACCATACTACTCATATCCTACCATGTCTACACCATCCCCATTTCCAACTCTCCATCTGAGATATGATAATTTTGTTTCTTTAGCTTCCACGCCATTAATTGCATATCACCCAAAGTATGCATTGAAATAGTCACATCCTTTATAGGATACTGAATCAAGATAGCTCAAGGATCCCTCTAAACCTGATGAGTATCCTAAATAGGGTTTGTTTATTATAATTTTTTCAAATTATATCACATCATTTTTATCTTATTATAATATGAAATAATTATTATTCTTTTTCATTTGATATTATTTAATGGTATCTTTTAGTAGGAAACATGGGCATACTCACACGTGTGAAACCTGTAATATCTAAAAATAAATAATGATAGATTAAAATGAATATAATCAAATGAAATTTAAAATTTCCAGGTAGTATAGAAATTTCAGGGGAACATTAGCTAAGTACAATGATGTCATTCTAGTGAAAATAGTATCACGGGGGCATATCAGTTATTACATGAAGTAGAAATCATAGGAGGAGATATGGGTAATAATATTTTTTAACATTTATATCAATATTGTTATTGTATTTATATGAATTAAAATGTTCACTGTAGTTTCAGTTAAGCTTTCCAGACAATGAATCTTATAAGGTTTCCATGTTAATGGATCTTGAGGAGTAATGGTTATCATATAAGAATAACTTATATCATGGTTGTAATAGTAGATTTAGTTTGAATTTAGAGCATGTAAAAATGTTCCTTCATCATACAATAACACATAATCAAGAAATACTAACATATTGAAAGAGTGATGAGTTTAAGGTATTCCTAATATTTAGTGGTTTTCATGTAAAATTTAATTCTTGCAACTTTTATTGAATATTCTTTAGGGTTACTCAAGAAAAAAAGGCACAAATATTAAATGATGTATTTTAACACTTTGGGGAACACAATAATGTCTGAGCATGAGAACCGCTTGGTAAATTAAAATGAATATAAAGAAAATCTTGATTTATATTTTTCACTTAGTAAGATTTTCATGAAGAAAATTAACTATTATTTTAATTAATATTTTTAATATATGACTGTAAATTCTATTATCAAATGGAATAATTAACTAATGGACAATTGACTAATTATCCTAATGGGCTAATGGCAATTGGTCTGATAGCCTAATTGGCCAATTTTCTTAATGGAATAATGGTCAATTTTCCTAATTGAATGATGGAAAATTGGCCTAATGGACTAATTATCAATGAGACAATAGGACTAATGGTCAATTGGACTGCTAGACTAATGGTAAATTGGCCTAATGGATAACTGGCCTAATGGTATAATGTCCTAATTGGACAATTATCCTATTTTTCTTAATTTCCTAATTGCCAAATAGCCAAATAGCCTAATAGCCTAATACCCTAATGACCAATTTTCCTAATAACCTAATGTTCAATTGGCAAATTGGCCTAATGTACAAGTATCCTAATTATTCAATTGTATTAATTTCTTAATGGCCACTTTGGACAATTGGCCAAATGGCCTAATAGCCTAATTGGAAAATTATCCAAATGGCATAGTGGCCAAATTTTCAATTATAATAATGGCCTAAATCTTTAATTAGCTAATTTGAATAGTGGCCTAATGGTAAAATGGTCAATCGGGCTAATCATTTAACTGTCTAATTGAAATAAGAGCCTAAATACATAATGGCCAATTGTACTAATTCCATAATGGCCAATTGTCTAATTTTCTAATTTTAGTGATGTCCTAATTGACTAATTGTCCAATTAACATAATTTCATAATGACCTAATATCCATTTTTACCATTTTCCTAATGTCAAAATGGCCAATTGTTCAATTTTCCTAATTCCCTAATGAACTATTTTCCAATTGGCCTAATGGCCTAATGACCTCATTGGCCAATAAGCCTAATGACCTAATTTTCCAATTTTTCTGATGGCCTAATAGACAATTAGATAATTGGTATAATAACATAATGACCTAATTTCCCTATTAGACTAATGGCTAGTTGGCCAATTGGCTTAATGTACTAATGGACTAATTGGACAATTGGCCTAATGGCCTAATGGAAAATTGTCCTAATGGCTTAATAGTCAATTGTGATAATGGCCTAATGGAATGTTTTTAAAATTTTCCTAATTTTCCAAATGGCCACCTGTCAACATGGTCTAATGGCCTAATGACCAAATGGTCAATTAGTTAATTGGACTAATGGAAAAATAACCAATTCTGAATTGGCCTAATGTCCAAATCTATAATTGGTATAATGTCATAAGGGCTAATTATCCTAATGGAATAATTGGCCAATTAGCCTATTTACCTATTCGCCAATAGGACTAATGTCATAATGGATAATTTTAATAATTGAATTTTGGTCAATTGTCCTAATTTCCTAATGTCCAAATGGCCTAATGGCCAAATAGCTAATTGGCCTAACGTCTAAATAGCCAATTGGCATAATGGTAAAATTTAAAACTAGCCTAATGGCCTAATGGCATAGTTGGCCAATTGACTTAATGTTCTAATGGAAAATGATAATTAGGCTAAATGACCTATAGAAAATTTTCCTAATGGCCCAATTGAAAATTTTCCTAATGGACTAATCACCAATTACCATAATTACCTAATGACCTAATGGTCAATTGGGTTATTGTCCAATTGGGCTTAGTGCCTAATGTCCTAATGGAAAATTTCTCCAATTTCTAGAATTGCTTAATGGATAATGGTCCTAATTGGCCTAATAGCCTAATGGTCTAATTATCTAATGGATGAACGGCCTAATGGTCATATGTCCTAATGGTCGAATTCCTTAATGGCTAGTTGGCCTAATGGTCAATTTGGCCTATTAGCCTAATGGCCAATTGGAAATGTTTCCTAATGGTCTAATGGCCTAATAGAAAATTTTCCTAATTTCATAATGGTTTTATGGCCAATTGGGGTAATAGCCTAATGGCCTAAATGTTATAAATGACCTAAATGACATAAATGGAAAAATTGGCCTAAATGCTCAAAATTGAATAATTTTACTTATTTTCCTAGATAAAATTAAGGGGTTAATTGGACTAAATAGATTAATTTTACTAAATGAAATAATTTTCCCAAATAGCCTAATTCATCTAATTCTCCTAAATTTCCTAATTAGCCTAAATGACCTAAGTTGGCATGAATTGTCCTAAATTGGCCTAAATTGACTATTTGGCCTAAATTGGAAAAATAAATTGACCAATTGGACTAAATTGGCCTAAATAGACTAAATGGTATAAATGAACTAATTTAAGTAAATGTACTAATTAACCTAAATGAAATAATTTTCTTAATTGGCCTAAATGGCCTAATTGGATAAATGGAGAAATGGAAAAATGGAAAATTTACCAGAAAACCTAACATAAAAAAACCCAAACTACTAGATGACAAAAATTACCAAGTGAATGAATAACAAAATAATGTAACAGAAATAGAATTGGACTACAATAAAAAAAATAAAAGGAGTCCATGTCATACCCATGTTTAGAATTCTAATTAGTATTTATTTTTTATGTTATTACATCAGTGTTAAATTTATAAATAAATATATATTTATACGCTTTTTCATTTTATGGATTGCATCACCAACTCTAATTTTAATTCATTCTTATTTTAACTATAACATCGTGTTACTGATCTTATGAGTATGTATTTATCCTTATCATGGGTTTTCCTTTTTTTAAAGGTTAGGGTTGAGAATAAATTGGGATGATACCTATAATGGTGAAGTCATATATTTTTTGAAATCTCATCTTTTACATGCATTTTTTCAGGTTGTTAGATGGTTACACATTGTGTACCTAGGATACACGACATGTATTGGTCGCTAGGTTCATACCACGAATGGTTTGAAACATCAAAGATACACAATGTGAGGATTTGTTAAACTTAATGATGTAATTAATGATCAATTTTAAGTTAAAAGTGATGCTTATTTTAGAGGATACATAAATTAACTACTTCACGACGTGTAATGGGTTTACACATCATGTAATACCCTACTTGCCGTTCTAAAATAGGTAGAACGAAAAATCTAACACTTTTGGATCCTCTCCAAATTCATCACCCTTGACCCAAATATTCTCCTAGGTGATCTTAGAGCTCTCCAACCCTTTTAGATCCCTTCATTCAGTGTTAGATCATTATTTCATTGGACGATTTATTCTAATGTATGTTTCTCCATTTTTCATCATATTTATCTATTTCTCTTCATTTGGTATTTCATTAGTTTATCATGAAATTGATGGATATATGCTCCATAGTGTTGGATATCATATCTAGTTTGAGTTTCTAGGTCTTCTACACCTTCGTTCTCATTGATGGGTTCCATTGCAAGTGTTGATTTTGGGGGAAAATGTTGGTGATTATATCTCATTTGGCCAAATTGATTAACCTTGAATTACATGTTTTATTTGAATTATTGATTTAAATTCAATTACACGTACTTGATTTCAATTGATTTGATAAAACCCAATTCTGGTGAATTGGGATATTTGAAATGGTTTTGGCATGAAAATTGGGAAAATCACCAATTCCATTGAATTGGTATGTGTTTATAGAAATTGGTCAAGTTAAACTGTATAATTGAAATTATATATTTGATGGAAGCTATTTTAATTAAATTGTTTAATGTAATTATAGAAATGAATTTTGAATTTTATGGAATTGGTTTTGAATTGATTTCAATCTTTTGAAATGGATTAAATTTTTTTGATAAAACCCCAATGGTTTTATCTTATTAAAAATTCATGTTTTAATTATAACCTATTATAGTTTATAAATGGAAAATTGGAATTTGAAATGGGCAAATGGGATTTAATTGTTTTTTAATCATTCATGAAATAAATTGCCCATAATTATTTATATTAGATCACATAAAATGCTTAAGTAGTTTGTGGTCAATTTCGAAACACTCTATGCTTATACAACATTCTAAAACATAAATTCCATAGGTCACATCCCTGATGGGATGGTGATGAGTCACCTTTGGCCAGTGTCCGAAGGTTTTGTGTGTATACACATTTTTTCATGATCTGTTAGAGAGTGTAGAGTCCTATAGCTTAGATATTTCTTACCTATTTTATATATGAAATATTTCTTGTTTGTTTTATATTTGATACATAAATTAATTACAATGTTGTTAAAATACTCTACATGACTTCTAAATTTATATAATATATTTTATATAATGGTTTTATTTAAAATATTTTTTTTATAAATATTCCAACACTTGAAAAGTCTTTTATTAATGTATTTTTCCATAATTTGAATTGTACAGAATGATTTGTTTAAATATGCTTCAAGATGACAACCATAATTATTTTAAAAATTGAAAGAATTCCTCTGGTTAATCTATTATTGGAACCTATTATGAAATCCATGGTGATGTCATACTAGGATTTTCTTCTCACACCCTACTTATTACTTAGATTGTTTTTATTTTATCTCATTCTAGGTTTGAGCAAGGGGAATATATCTCTTGTATGTGGATCCAGTTGTTGAACCTTGGGTTTGATGAGTTTTTTCCTTATAGACATGGGTTTTTTCCCTTTTTTGGTACTTGGGTTGTATTAATTTGGGGTTTAATTCCTATTTGAATTCTGGTATATTAATCCTAGTGGCGTTTTTTTATGTATATTAACTTTCTTGGCTTGATTCATCTATGTTTTATGAAAACATATTCCCACTTGTATGTTGTATGATGTCAGGTGATAGTCTCTAGCCCATGGGGATCAATAACTCTGTTTGAGATATGCCAAGATCAGCTTAGTTATAGATTTATCATAGTACCCTTAATGGTTCATGAAAAAGTGGTATCATAATAAGGTTGTTTAGATTTTTTCTTAAAGTCAGTATGCAGTTGAGTAATATTTTTGGGACTTAGGAGGTTGTTGGGATTGAGTGTCAGGCCAACTCTCAATGCAACGAACCTTAAGTTTCCAGTGGTGGTTAGGGAATGATTTCATGTGGATTAGTTATAGTATTTTTCCCTATTTTGATTTAGATAGAGTGGAATCCAAATCTTTTTGTTCAATCTATTGGGAATAACATCCTTTATTGCTCAATTTTAGTGTTAAATATGATGTATTCCTTGTTGTTTGCTATGTTTGGTGTAGATTCATGCCTCAAAAAAATTTAAATTAGATCTAGGAGGAATATATTCCTAAAAAATAGTAATTGAATCCTTTAATGCACCTGAATCTAGTAGATTTGATTGTGAACACTATCCATGATTTGGTATAGGCATAACCACCATTCCCCATTCAGGCTCTAGATGTGGAATCTCTGGGGTATGTTCTCTGAAATCATTCTCAAGACCTTCTTTTCCAGAAGCCACCAATTTTTATAGGATCCACTATTCCTCAATAGTATGATGAATGGTTGGGTGGGATAGAATGTCTATTTTAGTTCTTAGAGACACCAGATGATATCAAGGTTAAGTGTTCCACCTTCATGTTGGAGGGATGAAGCATGAGATAGTGGGACATGATGGTGATGGGAATGAAACATGGGGTATTTTAGTGGAAACACTTCAATGTTATTTTCACTTACTAGTTCTTTTAAGATTCAATGGTTTTGGCCATGGATGTAGAGTTTTTAAAGGTTTAGAAGGCTGATAGGACTGTAACTGAGTATTCAAATCGCTTTTCTAAACTCATGAAGTCTTCTCTTAGATTGTATTTAATAATAGGATGATGGATCGATGGTTCAAGTTGGGACTTTGATAAGATATCTTTTATAATATTTTATTGATAAATATGTTCACTTATTTGGATGTTCTATATATGGAAATTATGATTGACATGGACCTGGATGGAATGTCAGGGTTGACCATAGTTCCTTTTTCTCCTAGTGGAAGTATCAGTTCCATTAAGGGAAAGTGGAAGCGTGATGATTCTCATGGTAGTTCTTGATGGAATGGTCATTCTAGAACTCCAAAAATGCTAGGAATAATTCCTTTTACATGGTATAAGTGTGGAAGTCGAATACATTATAAGAGGTTTTTCATTGAGGTTCCCAATTACTGTAGTTCATGCGGATGTTCAGGACACTTATAGAGATTCTGGCATATCTTTTCTACTTCGCATAGTGGAAAAGTGTCATTAACCCCTCATAAAACTGTGAGTAAATCATATGATTAACGCCTAAAAGTGTTTCAACCATAAGAACATGGAATGAAACTAGATCAAAAAGTGGAATACTCTCCAGAGGAATTGGACATGTGTCCAGTGACTGTGAGAGGTACCATTACTATAGCTTCATCATTAGTGACTGGTCTATTTGATATTGGTTCACCTCATTCATTTTGTTCAATCTGTATTGTTAATCTACTGAATATTCCTATAGAGATTTTATCTTTTTCAATAGATATTACTACACCCCATGGAATAAAGAGAGATAAGGGTCTCTGTAGTACCACTTGTTTTTTATCTCTATCTAATTTCAAGATTTCTTGGAGAATTATTTTCCTTGACATGAAACCTCTTGATGAAAGTTTTTGAGTGGATTGTCTCATTTCCAATAAATATTAAATTGATTTTTATCTTCCATGGGTCTACCTTACTAGATATACTTAGGTGTCTCTTATTATTCAAGGAGAAGGTGACATATGTTCGAGTAGGGTCGGACCATATTATCGTAAGCTGGGGGACGTAATATCAGTGTTTTATTTTAATCTAGAGAGGGAATATTGAGCAATGACCTCCTTCTAATTGTCCTTAAGTTTCTCGATGTGTTTAATTCTGACTAATCTAGTTTTCCACTAGTAAGGAAGGATGATTTTTCCATTGACATATTGTTTGGAAATAAACCAGTTTATATCCCCTCTTAACATATGGCTCCATCTGAAATGAAATAGATGAAGTCCCGATTGGGTGATATTCTTGAGAAAGTCTTTATATACATGAGTGTGTCACCATGGGTGGAATCCGTTATCTTTGCTAATAAGGTTTATTTTTCTCTTCCCTTATGTGTTTATTATCGAAATATCTCTCATGTTATGATAAAGAACAAGTGTCCATTTCCATGGATTTATGATCATTTTCATCATTTTAAAGGGGAAAAGTTGTTTTAAAAGATAGACCATTGATCTAGTTGCCAATAGTTGTGGATAAAAGAATCTAACATGTATAAAAAATGAATTTTTGAGTAGTTACATCCATTATGTGTTCCTCATTAGGCCCTATGATCTAAAAAATGATCATGTAGTTTTCATGGATTTGATGAACATGATTTTCCACGAGTATATGGATACCTTTGTGGTTGTCTTTATAGATGAAATAATCATTTACCCTATTTTTGAGGAGGATCATATTCATCATCTTGGAATAGTTCTAAGTTTGTTGTGAAATTACCAATATTATGCCAAGCTTTTGAAGCATGATTTTTGGGTTCAGGAACTTAACTTCATTGGAAAATTGGTTTCATAAAAAGGAATTTTTATTGAAACTTATATGGAAAAGGTTGTTATGACTAGGGAATAAACATGAAATTTCTTTGAGATTTTTAGCGTCCATGAATTAGCTATATATTATTGTCGATTCTTTATGGACTTATCAATGTAGTATTCTCTGATGAATTCTCTAACTTGGACGGGAGTGAAATTTTCTTGGGATGGTAAATGTCAGAGTTTTTTGTTGATTTGAAATGCCTTTTAATTAATGTGCTAATGCGGACTCTTCCAGAGGATGGGTAGGTCTATGTGGTTTATTGAGATTCATTGGGTTCAGGCTTGGGTTCTGTTCTTATGAAAGTTAATCTAGTCATTTCCTATAGATCTCATCCTCTTAGAACACATGAGAATAATTATCCTACCCATGACTTTGAACATATACATTTAATGCACATGCTTATGAGTTGGTGGAATTACCATTACATAGAATAGATTAATTTGTATTTATACCAAAAGATCGTGAGTTATATATTCTCTCAAAAAGATTTGAATCTCCTCCAAAGGGGCAGGGTGGAGTACCTACAATATTTCGACATTGACATCCCCTATACCCTAGGGAAAGAAAATGACATTATAGATTCTTTTAGTGGGAAAATTCTAACCTAGGTAGTGAAATAATCTTTAAGGGAGTAGAATTTGATGACTCTCATTGCACAGTTACATATTAGAGTTCTGGAGAAATGGAAAAAGTTTCTTTATCCAGCATTTAGTTGATATTTACACTTCTCAAGATGATTCATCGAAATTAAGATCCTGATGGTGAATTTTGTAGAATTATAAAATCTATTTATGTTGGGGAGACAATTTACCCAGTGGTTGTTCTCTAAAGATGGTGTTTTATGCTATCCGAATCACTTCATCATGTTATTAGTGGCAAGGAAGATTGTGATGGGGGACTATCGTAATTCCCAGTGGTTTGTTCACCGAAGAACCACTATGATGTTATATTATGTGTGGAGATGGTTCTACTGTCTAGGTATGAGATGATACATTTCCATGTTCAGTTATAATTGGTATATATGACAATAGATTAAGGTCAATCCTTAGAAACATTTAGGTTTACTTTAGCCACTTCCTGTCCCAACAAGGAAGTGGGATCAAATATCTATGGAATTTGTTGATGGGGTTCCTTGTACCAAGAGATGGAATAAGGAATTATGTGTTGTGATCAACAGGGGGACCATGTTGGCTCACATCATACCCATTCTTGATATTTCCAATGTTGAAGAGTTAGGAAATCTTATGTGAAATATATTTTCCATTTTTATGGAGTTCTGTGATCTATAGTTCTGGATTGAGATACATAGTTAACATATCTCTTTTGTAGATAACTTAATTAGGAACTATAATCTGAAGTCCATTTGAGCATGACCTACCATCCATAGTCAGATGGCTAGATAGAAAGAGGTATACATATTCTAGAGGATAATATTTGTGCATGTGTTCTCAACTTCGGTGAGGCTTGGGATGATCATTTAGGGGTGATTGAATTTTATAATCATAATAGTTACAAATATGAAATTGGAATGGATCCTATTGATTACTCATCTGGAAATCCTTATAAAT
The DNA here is from genome assembly GCA_963277665.1 of Viscum album. NCBI lineage: Eukaryota > Viridiplantae > Streptophyta > Magnoliopsida > Santalales > Viscaceae > Viscum > Viscum album. The sequence goes on along the minus strand of OY728137.1, from coordinate 198,022,787 downwards.
ATCTATTGTGTTTTTCAGAGACTGGAGAAAGTTTCTTGGTTAGACAATGATTTGGTCAAGAGCCGACAACAAAGATTCAATTAATTCATCAGATATGATTAATGACATAGGGTCGATATAAATCTTATGTTGATTTTCACTATATACCTTTGTAGTTCTCAATAGGATATCAAGTGTTCTTGAATGTTTTACCCTAATTGGTTCATCAATGGCTAGGGAGGTAAGGGAGTCATGCTCCTCGTTTTGTGGGATCATTCATAGTGGTGGATAAGGTGGGGAAAGTTGAATACCGATAGCATTAACACCCTATTTGAACAGATGGGTTGTCTAGTGGGGTGGTGGTAACATCCCATTACCAATCAGATAGGTATGCCTCTAACATTATTATGGTTTTTTATTTTCAATGAATAATTAGGGTTGATAATGAATTGGTAGCATACCAATAATGGGATGTTAGATATTTTTGGACTCTCATCTTTAATTAGACTTTTTTATAGGTTTCCAGATGTTTACACGACATATAATGGTCACATGGTGCATATTGTGAGAGGATAACACTATTAAATTTACATGACATGATGAGTCATTATACATTGTAATGGAATTAATAATCAGTTTTTAACTTTATGTGACACTTTTTTCAATGGTTATGGAAATTATTTATTTCACAATGCATAATGGGATTACACAATGTGTTATAACCCTACTACAGTTTTTAAACAAGAAGAACAACCAATCTAACTCTTTTTTATCCTCCCAAAAATTCATATCCCTTAACTCAATGACTTCCCCGTGAAATCTTGGAGATCTCCAACACATTTTTATCCTTTCATTAAGTGTTTTTTTGTTATTGTGTTGGTAGTGTCTAGTCATTATTGTGTTGATTTTAAAGGTTTTCTATACCTTCCTCCTTGTTTACAAGTTCTGTTGTGAGTATTGAGTTTTGGGAAAAAGTTAGGAGATTACACCCCTTTTGGAAAAATTGTTCAACCTTTAATTTTTTGATTTATTTCAATTGTTGATTTAAATTCAATTGCTCAAGCATTCTTTCAATTGATTTGAAAAAAACCCAATTCTTTTGAATTAAGATATTTAACATGGATTAGGTTTGAAAATTGGGAAAACCCTAATTCAATTGAATTGGGATATGTTTATTGAAATTGGAATATTTAAATTGATTAATTTAAATTATAGATTTGATAAAAAGATATTTCAATTAAATTGATGAATTTATTTATTGAAATTAATTGTGAAATTTATGTAATTGGTTTTGAATTAATTTTAAACTTTTGAAAATGGCTTAAAATATTTGATACAATCCCAGTGGTTTTATCTTGTTACAAAAGAATTTATTTTATTAAAACCTATTTTGGTATAAAATAGAAAATTGTCATTTGAAATGGGGGAATGGGATTCAATTAGATTTTAAGAAGTATTAAAATAAAATTTCCATCATTGATTGTATAAGATCGCATGAAAGACTTAGTTAGTTTGTGAGTTAGTTGGAAACACTCTAAGTTTATAAAAAATTCTAAAACATAAATATACCAGGCCACATCCCTGATGGTATAGTGATGAGTCACTGTTGGCCAGTTTTAAATTGACGTGTGTATACACATTTTTTCATGATCACATAGAGAGTGTGGAGTCCTATAACATTGAACATTGATACCTATTTGGTATATGAACATGCTACACTCTTATTTTATATTTGACATATAAATTTATCCCAATGTTTTTAAACTACTTATCAAGTATTCTAAATTTATATAAACTATTTTATATAAATTTTTTTTAAATATTTCATCATTGATAAATCCTTTTCTTAAAGTATTTTTACATTATTTGAATTTTTTATCATGATTTGTTTAAATATGATTTAAACTGAGAAAACATCTTATTTTAAAAATTTAAATATTTACTTTGGTTTATATATTAATAGAACTTGTTATAGAATCCTAGGTGAGACCTTAATAGGCTTTTTATCTCACACCCTACTTGTTCCTTCAGGTGTTTGTAGATTATATTCTTCAAGGCTCATGTCTTGGTAAAGGGTCTCTTGGATGTGGATCCATCTATTGAACCTTGATTTTGGTGAGTTGTGTCTTTAGGAACATGGGAACGTTTTCCCTATTTTTTACATGGGTTGTAAAACATTGGGATTTAATACTTGTTTTACATATGGTACATTACTCCCAGTGGAGTTTATTTTTTATGAATATTGACTTGTTTTCCTTTCTTCATATATATTTTTTTGGAAAAACCTTTCTTACTTGGATGTGGTATGATGGAAGGTTCTAGTCTCCAACCCATGGGGATTTAGAATTCACATCAGGTTATGTCAAGATCGCCCTGGTTATTTGGCTACTAGGGTACCCATTCTAGTTATTGAAATTATCGGTTTTATATTATTTGATAATTTAGTATTATATTAATCAATGTCATTTGTTGTAAGAGTATTTGGGAATTGAAGGTCTTGTTCCTTGAGAAATATTATTTTTCTCGATTAGTAAAAAAAGAAAGGAAGTGAAACAAATGAAAAAACACAAGAAATTTTTTTATGTTTTTTATATATATTTCAAAAATTTATACATAATTAATTATTAAATTCCTTTTTTATATTTTCAATAGTGTTCCTTAGAGGGCCTTGATGAAAACTTATATGCCATGTTTATACACACTAGGTATTGGACCTCATCTAGCACCTCTCAAACATATTAGACCACCGAACTACAAAATGATCATATAGGATTATATTAGATTAGAAACAACATTACCATAGTGTGAAAGAAGTAAACTAGTCACTGAACACTTCTAGAAAGATATATCAGTTATAAATCAATCACTTTTTTCAAATGATGTTACTAATTTTGATTCATGTATGACATAAATAAGCTATTTATATTATGACCCAAGTGATGTCAATGATGATCCTAGTAGCATTAAAACTGATGGTGGGGGTGTAAGTAGTGGTGTTGGTGGTGGTGGAGGTGGTGGTTGTGGTGGAGGCGGTTTTGGTGCTCCAGATGATGTTTTTGGTGATAAGGATGTTGTTTATGGTAATGAGGATAAGTATTTTGGTTATGGGGGAGATATTGATCCCCTCCATTTTTCACATAGCAATAAGGAGACATGTGGATATTTTTTAATGACAAGAATTTATTTGTTGTTTGGATGTATATTTATTTTATAGCGTTGTAAATGGTTTGAAAATTGTTACAAGAAGTTCATTGAATGCTAAATATAAAATATATGCATTGAATTGAATGTAAATTGTGGTTTTTAATTTTTTAGAGTTTTAAGATGCGTTGGGAGGGTATCTAATGCCAAATGGGGATAGGGTGTTATATCCATGGATCATTGAACCATGAGTGCATGTATAATTTTTGGAAAATAATTACCCCCGATTTAACCAAAACCATTGGTACGATAAAATCCACAATATTATACCCACTATTTATATAAAATCTATGGGTGTATCTCTATACTGACATCTTTATTAGCCATGGTTTCCAAAACCATGTGTAAAGGCTATACCTATGGTTTTATGGTCTATACCCACAATTATAGATTATGGGTATAGGCTATGTTTCTAGTAATGTAATACTTTGATCTTAAAAAAATCAACATAATCAATAAAACTTTGTATTCATTGTTTTTAAAGACAAGATGAGACCATCCCAAAAGGACAATATTGTTTTTTGAAATTAAATACACACATATAGAAATATGAAAAATGGAGATATCAATACCTTAGATTAAGAATCATAAAATGAAATATCAATACCATAATTAGGATCAGAAGCATCTACAGATTCCCATTCTGACCACTCATCCTGATTTAGGATGCATAGAATTGCAGCATTGGACCTTTCCTGCACTAAAGTAGGAACAATCTTTACAGATTTAGAGGTTGATCTAGTAGAGGCTCTCTTTGTAAGATTATAATAATATTTCCTCTGTCTTCTTTTCAAAGGGTGCAATTCTTTATCCATTCCATTTTTGATAGCATCCACAAAGGAAAAACCTCCATTCTTCTAAAAAATATCTTTCTTAATCCAAGATATTTCCCCAATTATCATTTTTCTTTAAGTAAAAATTATCCCAAGCATCCTGGATTTCATTACGAGAATCCACCACTCCATATACAAGTTGTAAGTCCATACCTTTCCTAACATTCAATATCTCATCAAGAGAAGCTTCAATAATGAGACCACCATCATTTTCAACTAATCCAATAGAATTATCATTCGGGACATCAATTTCAGTGATTTCCTTTATATTTGAGGGTACACTATTGATTCTCATTGGAGAAACCTCCATTATTGTATCATTTCCTTTAAAAGGATTTAGGTCAGATTTTTCAAAAACCAGCCAATCAGCTGCTAATGGTTTTTATCCATTATGATCAAGGGGATTTTATAATTATGGGTCCATAATTCTAGGCATCCTTTGATAGATATTTGAAGGATGACCACTCATCCCACACCTCTCACATGAGACCTTCCTTCGAAATAACTCCAAATAGTTCCCAACTACCACAAAATCATTACAGAAGAGAGGATTTATTTCATAATAATCATCTATTTTGATATTATCTTTAGGAGTGGAAGGATTTATCTTATCAATAATTATAGAGGTGAGATCAGTCTCCCCCAGTATCCTTGAAAATTTTCCAAAATGAATATTCTATGTTTATTTATCAATATGTATAGAAGTCCTGATTGTTGTACTGATATCATGAAAAATATTTGGATTCCAAAGGACCCAATTCAGTCAATGAAGGGAAACCCAAACCTGAGAAAATGAATTCCTTTCTCACAAAACATTAATTTACCAATACCATTCATGTAGATGAAGCCATACAGGTTTCAACAACTCGAAACTATTACTCCATTCTCATTACTTAGAATCATCTGAAGAAAAAAGGTACTGGAAAAATCCTCGACCAAGAGAGACACATCCTGAGTTAGAAAAACACCACCTAAGATAAGTATGAAGAAACAAATATTCCAACATCCAAGGTTTTTCACCTTTAGATAAAACACAACATGCAATTAATGAATTTTTTCCAATCACCAATCTTTCAAAAATTTCATCAAGTTTCACTTCAACATGGTTCACTGATCGCTTAGGAATGATTCTTCTAGAATTTGAGTCCATAAAAGAGCCAAAGTCTGGGAACCATCTACTTTCAAACATAAATTTGACATTGAATCATTCACCCTAGTATCATAAGATATTTATTGACAACCTTCACCAATAGGCACAACATGAGTTTCCAGCAACGAAGCTACCACTGTAGCTTATTTTTGAACAATTGATTCACCGTCTATGGTCCTTGAATAATGATTATGATCCCACACTAAGGAGTCATCATGAGCACCAATGCATCCTTAAAAATGGTTGATTTACCACTAGTATGATGTTATGAGTTCAAAATCAAAACGGGATAAATAAGAAAATTAAAATATTGGGGTTGTGAATCAACATATCTATATAGATCCGGTGGATTTCTGGTTTTCTTCTTATATTCCACTTTACATTAATATTATTAATTTTTATATAAAATCACATATTATACAATAATTTTCTATATATTATTTAATCGTATAATATTCTATAAAATACAGTGAACAACTACCAAAATAAAATTAATCAACTTGTCATCAAAATCACAAGAAATCCCCAATGATATATATATATATCAACATATGTTCCAAAAAATATGATAAGATTTTTCTTAAATAAACATATTTACCTTGAAAATTAATAACATACTAACTCTAAAGGATATATATTCTACAATATTATATTCTTTCTAAAAACACAACTGTTATATCCAAAAATATCATTAATTACCTTAAAATCCAATCTCATATGACCTAAAAAAAATATTACTTTGAATTATGAGCACTAATATACTTATAACCCCATTATGGTATACATTACTCTTAAATTATTCTTAACTGAAAAAATCTTTACTTGTACTATTTTCTAAACTCTATATTAATATTGATAGTAAAGGCTCAATCATAACCATTTCATATTACATAATTTACATAATTTATTTTATTATTTATATTCTCATGATATTATAGGTTCACAATTTTATCAAATAAAAACAATCCCTAATATAAAAAACTCATATTATTTATAATAATAATTGATTTTTACAAAAAAAAAGCATAATATTTAAATTAAGAAAATATTATATTCAAGGAAAAAACCTCATAATGGTAACTTTGTAGGCCATTAAAATACGAAAAAATCATTGAAAAAAAGTCTTCTAAACACAGAACCCTGATCACATAATAAATATAATTTACAACATAAAACCAACTTCTTTGTTAAAAATAGTTTCATAATGAAATCTCATAATCAATCATAAATAAATGAAATTAGTTGGAATATTCCTTGAGAAAACATGGAAACATAAGAATAATCTAAATCATTGGAAGATCATAAAATTTCATTGAAATAGAAATCTTATGATTGTAAATATTAAAAATTCCCCATTGCACATAAAATAAAATTCATGTTTCATCAAATCTACTGATTTTAATATAAAACCTATCATAATGAATTTAAATATGTTGAATGCCTCATGGGACAAAATATTTCTTCCACCATAATAAAACACGCATATAATTGGAATAAACTATATCCATTTATTTTTAATAATCCATAATACTATAACCAATTTCAATAAAATTCCATCATAATTATCTCTAGAGAATAAACGGATACATTTCAAATTGAAAAGCTATATCTCAGGCTCACTCACCATCATATACAATGACAAAATACAATAATTTGAAAAAAAATTAAAATCCTTCCATTTTCATCTCAAAAATCTTAAAAAAATTCATATTATAAACTTTATCATTTAATCCAAATAATAAAGTATGTATATCTTTAAAATGACAAATAAAAAATTATTTATGATCTTGGATAATATAAATTCGCGAAAAATTCACAAAAGAGTATGAATTAAAATAATTTAAAACTAAAAATTAAATCTTTTATACGAATACAAACCCATTAAATTATTAATAACAATTATTTTAAAATAAATCATTTACGAAATAATGATAAATAAAATTACTTTAGTGAAACATGATAACATGAATTTAAATCCCTACTAATAAAACCATTGTAGAAGGTAGAAAAATGTGATCATTTAGAAAAAGATAATAATATAATATTTTTGAACTTTTTCAAAAAAGATGAAGATAATTGAAATTTGTATTAATAAAAATAGAGGTATAAGGATGATCATTAATTAAATATATAATATGGATTTTAATGATAGTAAAATTGGTTTATTGTTATGAATAAATGTCATACAATCTCCCCAAATATGAATTTTTACCTAGATAATATAGATTTAATGTGAAATTTGAAAATAAATCCATAAAATTTGAAAATATATAAAGTAAATCTATCATTAAATAAATTTTATGAATGAAATATAAATCAACATAAAATAATTTTAAATATAAAATAGAACTATCAAATTTTATAATTCAAATAATCATATAGATATATTTTCAATAAATAAATGATAGTACTCAATGAAATTAAAATGTGTAAGGAATCCCCTTACTTATATTGATAACTCACCTCGTACATCCTCCACCCTTATATATAATAATATTAAAATAATTATTTAATATTTTTGGAAAAAAATTATTTTTTGTCACCTTATAATTATTATTATTATTCAATTTATTATATTCATTCACTCTTATAACAAATTGTTATTTATTACATCTGTTGTTTTGAAGTAATTGGTTTATATTTCCTAAAACTATTATTGTATATTTATAACAGATCAGGGTCCTTTAACAATGGTTCCAAAAACTATAGTTGGTTAAATTCATTTTATAAATATTAAATCCAAACCATATAAGGTAAATATTTCTAGAAATAGTTATCATTTAACAAATATTCCTCAATAAGCCTATTTTTTACATTTAAAAATGATATAATTTTTAATATTTAATTTCATTTTTATGACCTGTAAATTATCATTAGAGAATAATAATCATGAACATAAAGAATATTAATTTTATATTAAATCATAAAATAAATTTTAAATAATTTTCATGAAATATAAATGACTTTAAAATCATTATTATTAATATAGGTAGTGCAAAACTACCATGGAAAGGAATGTTTTTCAAAATATTTTTTAAGAATGATAACCTAACAAATAATTTAGTATTATAAAAATATTTTATTATTATTATGATACTTTTATAGGGTTAATTTTATTGATTATTCATGGTATTTAAAATTGTTAAAGGTAATTGAAATTTAAAAGTCATTATTTGTGGAAATATATTATTTAGACATAACAAATGCTTATGAAAAAGTGATATGTGGAAGGTAATTGATGATATATAATAATTAATGGGTAAAATTTATTAAAATTTTATATTAATGAAATAATAATAGAAAAAATAATATTAGGTTTAAAAATTATTTTAAGATAAATTATAATAAATACTAGCAGGGAAATATGCTTGGTAACCCTTGCCTTTCTCTTTAAATAACCCTTTCAGATTATATCTAAAGCCTTTAGAGGGGGAAAAATTTATATGGATTGATCTATATAAATAAGTAAAGTGATGTTTAGAGAATTATTTTGGTGGAATCTATGAAGATAAATTATATAAAGTGAGCCTTGGAATAATTATATTTAGTCTCCTTTATCGGAAAAAGTCAATAGTGTTTTTGAAATTATTCAAACATTAAGGGGAAAGAATGTAATTTTAAATAACAAATTGGTTAATTAATGTAAAATAAATGAAATTATAGTCCATTAATCAACCTCAATTTTTTGATTATATTTATTTATTTTTTTATTAATTTTTGAGTCATTATTAACATTAAATACCCTTCAAAGACATTTTCAATGTTATTTTCATAATTTCGCTATAAAAAGATATTTATATATATGGAATTGAAATTTAAAAAAAATAATTCATTTATTAAATTTAATAATATTCACTAAAATCCATGAAACATCATACTTCATACTAATATTAAAATTTTAAATATTTTGAAAAACAATTACTTTGATATTTTTCATTCATTCACATGCACAATGTTGATAATTTGTAATAATTTTACATAATAATCCAAATACATAACATTTCAAACAAATTAATAACATAAATATATATTATTATTAATTAATATAAACATTTAAAATATTCCATTACATTAATTATTCAAAATACTTTTATGATAATATTTTTATGATGAACATTATGAAATTTATTACTATTTGAAAATATAAGGTAAGAATTTGAATAATTATCCTTCTATATATTTCTAAAAATCACAAAATTACATCAAAATAATTAATTTATAAAAAATTTCTCATTTTTATGGTAAAATACATATCCTATAATAGATATTATCATTAAAACATCAATTCAACTTCTCAAATGATTTTCAAGCAGTGCATGAGAACTAGTACATGTTTTCATATTTAACTCGATATAAAAATTAAGTTCTATTAATTAAATAATATTTATATAGTATTTAGATTATAATATCAGGTAATATATGATCCCAAGGTAACATAAATCATTATTTTATATTTATTTCTTGATGATCTCATAAAATATATGGTAGTCAAATAAAAACTATATTTTTATATATTCCCCAAAAAATCAACAAAATTAAAAAAATAAAAAAAAATTAACCGTAGTGAAATTTATAAATAATGCAACAAAAAATTTTTGTCCACATCATCAAATAAAATATATAACATTTAGAAATTTAACTTTTAAATAAAACCATATATTAGTCAAGAAATTTATTTATTTAAAACAAAAAATATTTCATTTTAAAATGAAAAAACATATTATCTTTTCATAATTTAATAAATTTATTTAAAATATTATGAGAAAATTTACTATTAAAATAAAATCCTATAATTAATATGAATATAAATTTATAAAATATTCAATAATTGGACAATTATTTAGATAGATAAAAATTCAAATCATGTTGAGGAAATATATTTACAGTTTAAATATATCATATTTTATATCATGAAGTAATCATAATATTTTTAAATTTAAAATTAGTTCATAATTTTTTATATAATATATACTGATACATGATATTAAAAAATATACCTATTTAATGAAAATATATAAATTCATATTCATTAATATTAATAAACCATAAAAGTGATGTATTATTAAAAAATACGAGTGTTTTTTCACTCTGATTGTCACACTTAATTTCCAATGGGTATAAAAACTACATAAATATTTTAAATATATAATATCATCCAAACTATTTTAATTGTGAGTTGTCACATGAATACATATGTATGTTCTGTTAGGAAAATAGTGATGGGATTCTACTTCATGAAGTGCCATGAAAAACATCTTCTACTAATAAATTAAAAACCTCCAAATGTAATTTTTTTTATTTATAATATCAATATCCCAATATAAATTAGTATATCCATAAATATATAATATTTTACTTTGAACGTACCTCAAGATAATATCAATTTTTCATTTTATAAATTTAATGATCAATTTTTATTCCTTATAAAGAAACTCATTCAGGTTTCTTTTTAATTGTGTAGAAAGTGTTACTTAGAATATAAGGTTTTTCATAAAACATTCAAATATAGTAGAGTAATAATAAACCTATGAAATTCTATTTCATTTATAATCATTCAATTCTAATCTATGTATATCCTAGTTCCAATTACCATAGTATAGAAAATTTCTCTAGATTTCCATATTATAAACACTGTATGTAACTCTTGAGTATATTATCATTGTGACAGAAAAGTAAAAAATATTAAATTACACAATTAATAAGAAAAAAAGAAATTCATTTCACTATAATTCAAAATTCCAAAGGTATCCTCATTTGACAATAAATTTTCTCAATTATTTTATCTCTTATTTCTTGAAAAAAATTATCTCATCCAATAACACAATGATAATGATAGAAATTGTTTCATCCCCCTTGACATAAATATTTCAATAAACAATTGATTTCATCAAATGTTCAGTCCTTAAGAATTTAATTTGGTCTGAATACCATGATTATGGGGCCTGTTTGATCCCATAGAGTTCCCTATAAATATTACTTACTCCAGAAATATCTCTTTCAAGGATAAACACTTCTAGTTGATCTATATTATCTTATTCATAATTTTTTATATTAAAGAATGCCAAATAAATTTCTATTTGGAAAATTATATTGAATCATTGAGTATAAATCATATGAATTTTTATATCCTTTGAAGCATTATTAAAAGATAAAAATTATGATCAAATTCAATATCCTCAATTGTAGTGTATCATTTTAAAATAATAAAAATCATGTTTTAGGCCAATTCAAAATTCTCATTATCTTTATTTTATTAAAAATAGTCTTCTTTCAATCACATTTTTTTAGATTTTATTCCATTTATTAATTTTTTTCATTTAAATCTTGTTCAACTATTCTTTCATCTCTTAAAACAAATTCTAATGTTGTCAAGATTTATTGAAAATAATTGATTAATCTTGTAAATTCAAGATGATATAACTATAAATTTTCACTCTTCAACATTTTTTTACACCCCTACTAATGACTTTGGGTTTTTTGTGGAATTTTTTTTCGTATCCATTGGAACCTAGAGGTTACTCGCATGGGGTCTTCCTTATTACTGATTTTTTTGTAATCAAGAAAATAATATTGAAATTATTATAGTTTATCAAGAATTATCATCTAATGTCTTACATTAGCTCCTTATATGTTATAATTAAGGGGAAAAATGATTTTAATGGAGTTTTATTTTATAATAAAATCACATCACAATTATCAGTAATCGTTCTCAAATTCTTGTTATATCGTTAGTGTCTTCATCCAATGATTTTATACCCAAGGAATATACCTTTCCCAACCATCTAATTATTCTTGAAAAAACATTCTACTAATCCAGATACAATATGGGAATCTGGCATCTTTAAAATATTCAATCAATAAAAATTTTAAAACCATAACTTAAGGTGTGTATTAAATGAATTAGATGGATTTCAGAACAAATTCATGAATATAGACAGCCATAGTTTTCTCTTTTCTTATGAAATATATATATGTTTTCTATATTAATAACATTATAATTCCTAATCGAATAAATATATATTTTGTCTTCCTATAAACTCTATTTTTATGGTCTTTATGGGGAACTATATTCATGTTTTATTCTAGACTCCTTAATATATACCTAAAACTATTCATTTTTATAATTAGATTTATTATTGAATTGGAATATTTTGATGGAATACCCTATTTGATTCATAAAAATCCAATAAATTTTTTTAAATTTCTCAGGTGATTATGATATAATTGATATACCATATACATAAGTCATGTGAGAAAAATAAAAAAAATCATGATATAATCATCTATACTGGATAAACTAATGTTCAACGGTCCACACACAATAGTGAGTAGTAACTCAAGTAATTTTATAAATTCAATTTCCACTATCTTCGACTTTTATTCAATATAATTCTTGTGTGACATGTGAAACCCCTATTGAGTCTTTCAAATTTTAAATTTGGTACCTTTATCATGGCATAATTCTGGAAACACATATCCATGTTATCTTAACCTAAATAACTATGTAAACTATAACCAATCTAGTTTTCCTCCTTAATTTTCATATAACAAAAATTTCGATCCTAAAGAATATAGAACATGATTTAGTTTCTTAAATTATCTTTTAGTTTAATTTTTTTAATACCCAAAAATATTTATGTCACATTACTTATTTTCAAATATCATATCATGCCCTTTATTATACTGTTTAGAAACACTATGGAGATTATAACTTAGCTTATTATAAAAAAAATCACTCAATTTCATTTTAGAAATTTAGGTTTATCAAACAACTTTCACTTTGAGTGATCCATCAAAGTAATAATATATACTCCCACCATCCAACCATTAGATATATATATCAAAATATTTTTTTCTGGACATATTTTATGATAAATACCTATCAAATATCCATGGTTTCTCCCTTTTTTTCTATGTAAGATTCCTTTAATATCATTTCATGATCTTGACTACTCCAACTCATAAATGATTCATAACCATCCTTATGATTAAGTTCATTATTATCATGTTAATTCATTTCTGGGGGTTTACTTAATTTTATCACACCTCTCACATGTACCCTAAAGGGAATGAAAGGAATATTTACCTTCTATTTTGGATGTGGTTTTTCATACATATTTGTGATTGCATAATTAATTCCAATAAATTAAAAACCTCAATTACATTATTTAGGTGAGATATTATACTGGGACAGATAGGTAGTATTCCCATATAATTCATTGAACAAATAAAATTTTTAAATGTGAATTCTCTTCAAATAAAAAGTTTATTGTCCAAAATATTCTTATCAGGTTTACTTCTAATATGAAATGTTATACTATTTTTCAATCATCATAATATTTAGATCCTCCTAGTTTACATTATTCATGCCCTTATTCTTGGCCTTTATATTCATCTTTTTTCACACCTGTTTCCCTTAAGAATATCTAGTAACATATGGAAGTGGGGATATTTTTCTTTTTAAGTGATGTAATCATCATCTTTGTCCCTTTAATATTGATTCCACCATAAAAATGAATATTTTTATGTCCAATTTAATTATTCATGGTAACATTGGAAAATCATAGGATTTCTATATAGTATCAACAATATTATCTACTATTTTTTTCACTCACCAACCTCATTCAGTTCATTGTTCAACTTCATAACATTATATATTCTTGAATAATTTTAAACCTCTATAGTATTTAACATAAAAAAATTACCTCTTCATTCCTTGTTATAATATTTTCAGTGGTCATATCTGTCATTTTTTCCTTACATAAAAAATTGTAATGATGTATCCCATACTTAATTTGAACTTATCCTCCATATCTTCAATGCCTTTAGATTTGAACTCATAAAGGGATTTTATTAATTAATAACTCATTATCATTAATATTTTATTTTCTATTTTGAGTATTGAATTGTATTTCAGTCATTGAATATGATTGAATATATGTTGAAAATATTTTGGTGTCTCATCATTTCTGCATTCTTTACCATTATTCCTTTATTCATATCCGATCCTCAAGGAATATTTTTCTTATTTTGATTTTTTTCTATAAAAACATTTACCTTTTAATATTTGATTAGTATTGATTTTTTTTAGTTTATAAGAAAAAGATATTCTATCTTTCTGTAAGAAAAATGTTTCGATATTTTTGTATTGGATCTTCATTTTCCTTTCATGAATCTCCAGTCAATGTTACCACTAATCATCATGCTAATAATATATTATATTTTTAATTTATCTTCCATATCAATTTCCTCTTTATTTTTATAGAATCTAGCTAAAAAGTGTCCATTCATGTCACAATTAAATAATTTAAATTATAACTATCCAATATATGTACTATTTCCCCATTTCATTATTTTTTATAATAAAGAAATAAATTCTTAAAAAAATATTTACCTAGAGTTTCTTCATCATGATACTTTTTTGAGTGAACATGATTTTAGCTTCTTTAGTCACTTAATATGGATAGTTGAAATTTTATTTTTCTCTTAAAGGATGGACCTTGTCTAATATCATAAGTAAATATGATTTTTTAGAGTATTACAATAGTCCAATCATTCATCTATAAATACCAAATTTCTAAAATATGTATGAAAATTTATCTGGGAGTATTATCATCATCTAATTCATGATGGGATAATAATAAATAATTTATATATTTAATTGAATATATTATAAAATTATGTTCACTTGAATTTGGAATTAATCCAATAATTTATCTTCTCCCATTCAGATATCTATCAACTGACACTAGTTGGTTCATAATAAATGTAATTTTACCTTTTTATCTATTTTGAGGATATCATGAATTTTTTTGGATTCTACTTTATATCCTAATTCTCATTAAATATGTGTACTATTTATCTAAGAGTAATGAAAGTATTATGTTACATGCTATCTTATTGGATTTGATATTTTAAGTGCCTATTAGAACATGTAGAGACACTGAAAGGGGTCGTTAATCAGGGTACCAATTATTTATTGAGTTTAATATTTATCTATTGTTAATCTCCTCTTGAAAAATTATCCTATGTCCCATAAAAGTGATATGGATATTTTGATGCATATTCATCTCCAACATCAAGATGAAATGTAGAAATATATAGGCATGGTAGTCTATGATATTTTCACAATATTAATCTCTAATGAAGAAACCAAATCCCTGTCATTATTGGTTAGACACCACAAACATGGATTATTAATATTATTTTGCTAGTCTCACATGTTTGTAATCAGGCGACACACAAGGATTCGGTATGTATCATCTACAGTCCCTTAGGTGGTTATCATCAACATATATAATCTTCACAATATATGTATTGAAATCATTATATTGCATCATATAGTCATTATAATTCAACCATTATGGCCTCCCACAATTATTGAATACCTCACATGTTCTTTAAATTTCACCTTCAATTAACCTTTGAGTATGACATTGACTATACATTATTCAAGAAATAGAAGGTGGGTATCCTCGATCCTTAATCTCTAATCTCTCTTGTAGTTCGTAGTAAATTTTTCTTATGATGTAAAAATATTTAATACCTTATTATACTTCTCTATCATTAACCTCTATACTAGTTTGTGTTCTATTTTAATGTTCATAATTTTGTTCACCTTCTTCAACAAGATATAGTCTCATCATAAGAAATCATTATCATAGAATATGAATCTATTTACAAAGTATTCTTTTTATCCATCTTCCTTTTTATATAAACTATAAGTACAATGAATATCTTGAACATTATTTTCATTTTAAAGATATTAAAACTAATTTTAATATCTACGACATGAAAACTATTTGTTAAAATAACTGGATAATTTATATTTTAAATTCCCATTATATTTAGATTAAAACAACCAGTCAATTCTTCATTAATTTCTCAACTTGTTTATTGGATTTTTTTTCCTTCATGAATTATTTAAATATCATAATATTGTTTCCAAAAATACATAGTATTTAATTCATCTTGATCATCTTCAATATTTGTTTGGACCCATGTATTCCATTGTTGGTCTATAGAGTGTGGAATGGAACTACTCTCATCCCTTCTCAAGATAAATTAAGATCCATGTGAATAATCATTCTGTTTGAATCCAAGAAGAATAGTCTTAAGAATTTTCTAAGTTATTTATTTAATATATCTCATTATGGAATTCATTATAATCTAACAAAGTGTTGAATCCTATAAGGATATAAAACAGAGAAATTTTAACCTCATAATGAATTCCGCCTTATAAAGATTCATAGGCTCATTATACACTATAGATAAATCATAGAAAGTCGACATATGGGATTATAAACTTATCCAAAATCACTAAACATAATTAAATATGTTCCTTACAAAGATCAAACAAATGATGACATCTAAAATTTTATGAATTCAATGTATGAACCATATGATATTGCTACGAAACATTACAAATAACTACAATCCAACCCTATGATGTCTGGTAACTATATGAAGTGAAAGGGATTAAACAAATTGTGAAATATTTTATTTAGTAATTTAATTTAAAATTTATACACATAAAATAAAATTATCTTATGGAATTATTTAGAAAATAAAATTAAGGAAAAAATATCATCCAAAAGGAATTTATTAGTTTATAAAAAATCGTGGTTTCCAATATCTGTTGTATGTTTCTTTAGAATCTTCTCTAAACATCCTCTAGTTTTTATTCCTTAAATAGTTACTCATAAATATTCTTACTTGGTGAGTTATTAATATAACTTATTATCTATTTTATAGAGATTCAATTAATTAGTAAATTTCATTAACCTGAAAATGATTTCTACAATCATTACATATATTGGATATTGTTAAAGATCATATCAATCCATTTTTTTATAGAGAAACATCAATTATATTTTCCAACATAGCACAGGTAGTAGATTTATATTTTCTTCTTAGATCATATAAAACTTATTGAAATCGTTACCATAAAGATATTATTAAATATTTTAAAAAATACACTTAATGCATGGGCTCTTCAATCTCCCCATTGTGTCTATTTTTTATAGCACTAAATCATGTTTTATAATATCATTGTGTTTTTATCCCACTTATTTATATTAAATGATATGGATATATAGGGGAAGAAGATATCATCTTCATCTACCATTTATGTTTTCAAATCCAATGATTTCTCTATTTTTTTGGGATCCCTACATACTCTAAAATTTGATGGAAGGGGGACATCTCATGTATTTAATAATGATCCATTATACATTGAACTCAATGTCTACCTGGGATAACCATGTATATAAAAGGTGTGAATAAACCTAGAACCAAAAAAAATTCCACTTATATATTCATAATGTGTTAACATTTCAGATTTCTCATTTTGGAGTTTGTATAACTAGATTTCATAGCATATAGAATCATTCACTCATATTTTTAAAAAATCATTATAGTAGTTTATGTGAAAGTCATAAAACTCCCCCATTAATAGAACATACACATCAACCATGACTCCCCCTTTTTGAACATATTTACTATAATAGTAGAACTTGTAGTAAAGCATGTTTGGTATAAATAATCATTCAATTTAATTGGTTATCCATGAATTAAATATTCATTACAAAAGAGGATACCTTTAAGACTACCCACTTCATAACATCTCCCCCATAAAGTATATATTCCTTCACTCCAAATCATATAAGTTATTATTAAATATGCTCTCCAAGTGTCTTTTGAAAATCAATGAATTATTAAGTACTCCATAAGGGTTAAGATACAATGTTTTCGAATAGTCATAAAGTTTATATAGTTTTATTTTTATATATCACCTTCAATTTCTTACATGAAAACACATAAAAATTGATTCATCTGAATAATGGAAATTGTTTATTGGTTCTTTAGTATATAGAGTATGGAGGATATTCAGATATCATTGAAGAACCTCTCTCTAATTTTATCGTTACTTTAATAGTTCTTTTCTTACTCCTTTAAATATATTTTTTCAATTCTGAACATCCTTAAACAAAATGAACTTCTATCATGTTTGAGATTTATTTTTACCGGTATGAGATTATTTATTTTAGTTTTAATATCTCATTCACCTAGTGGTACTTCATGTTTTTCTTTAACATATTTTTTTCATGTAACTATCTCATCCATTTATTATGATAATACGCAAACATTTTCCACCTTTCACTCATCTTTTTAACAACTATTATATTGATCACTTCATGTGGATTTATATGTTGCTCTTTTACTTTTGAATCTCAATATACATTCACTTACATCATAGCCATTTCTAATTTATGTGACCTAATAGTTAGGAACTTATTTTTAGCATTAAAATCATTATTTCGTTTTCAATATAAGGTGTTCTCAACTTTGGTTTTCCCATTTTATAGATACTCATCATCATATTCTTCTAGGATGTCATTAATAAATTGAATCTTCTTATTTATCTCTTTGATTGAGTTTTTTTTGTAATTTAGATTGCTTACATTGACAATAATATCTATGGAAATTTTGTAGTGATCAATGGTGTGTATCATTATACTACAAAATAATCATGCCCATTATCATTTCTGATCCTTTCCAGCTTTTAATTTAGAACTCATGGGATTTCCTTTCTCATCATTCTTATTTTGTGTAAAACCTTAATCCACTTTCGTTTATATTAATAATGACTACAGTTTCTTTCTAATATAATTTTATCATTATTATAACTTTTTCATAACATTATTAAATGGTTTTTTCATTATTGTTTCATTCCATCACTCATCGTTATTATAGAAACTCATGTTACGGTAACAATAGAAAATTTTCATGCCTTCAAATTTCTTCTTAGTGAATATAAACTTCTTATTTTTTTGTCATTTATAATACTTATTAAAAGATATTCTTTATCTATTAGGTCTCATACCCATTATTCAAGGACTTATGTATTCTTTATAGATCAAAAAATTATGCCAATAATTAATTTCATTTTTCTTAAATCTCTAACAACAGTAAAAATATACAATGAACCTCATTCTTCTTATGGATGGAGTCTGGATAGATGGGATACCTTACAATTTATTATAGATAAACTAACACTATTGGAATACAGCTTACCCTAGATCTATAGTTTTGGGTTGGGAATCAGTATGTTATCATGAGGTAGTGGGTGGACTATAACATGGTGTTGAAGTTCTTTTGGTTAGTGTTGGGGTTTTTTGGTTATCACCTGATGATCTAATGGGCATGTGTACCTCATTCGGTGTTTTGGATCCCTATTTAGCACATGATGACCCAAAGAGAAAGTTTATTTTATAAAGTTTCCTCATGTATACACACTTATATGAAATTTTATATTATGGATTCTTGGTGAGACCCTACTGTGCTTTATAATCACACCCCACGATGGCTTCTCGGTGTTTGTAAAGATTGTATGTCCTCATTTCTTATTAGAGAAAAAGTTGTGAAGACGTTTTGGAAGATCTAGCTCAAGGGTATAATAATATTTTGTTGAGGCCTAAGGATGGTAGTAGGCTCTGGATAAAAATTTTTAATTTTGTCTTTTCTTTTATTTTTGGGATTATCACGGAGGGTGATCCGTTTTATATTTGTCTGACAACATCAAGTATATTATTATTTTCTTATATTTATTTTTTGCAATATAATATTATTTGAATTCGGTTTTTTTATTTTTCACATCATTGATTACACTGTGATTCAAGGTAATTGTCTCATCATTTAATGAATTAGTCCCTCACTGCTAGTCAGCAACCTTTGCATTATGGGGAGGTGTGATTTTGGCCATGTGGTTCCCTAGATTTTAGAGGTTCTAGGCCATGGTGTTACAAAAATGTTGTTTCAATAACACTTGTTCTGGTAGAAATTCCACTTTAGCAGGTTGATATGATTATGGTTCATGGTTTGTGATGTTATTGATATGTGATTCCATCTTAGGTGGTAAACATATATTTTTGAGGATTATAGTTTCTGGGGGGGTTCTTTGACCATTGGAAAGAGGAAATGTACATGTATCAAAGTTTGAACTTAGGATTCACATGTCACACATGTGATCACCTATGGTTATTTAATAACGATAGGTTAAATCTATTTAATGTTTCAAAAAGAACTTATAAGGTATTTTACCATATAACTTATAGGTGTAATTATACTAACTTCACTAATATATATATTCATTTGATTATAGTTAAAGTAGATCTTATGGAGGGAGGTTTTCGGGTGATGGAAATGAAGTCCCTTCATTGATGGATTAATGGAGACCCTATGTGGGTTAGTTTTGTTGTTTGATGCCCCATTAATGGATTGATGATGTAAGGGATTAATAAATGGTGGTTTAAGGATGGGAATTAGTTTCCTTTAGAATGTGGAAACCCAAAATGGGTCACGTAAAGTCTTGTTCCATTCCATTGGGTATCAACTGTTGGTTTCAGATATAAGGATTCATTCGATTCCCAGATCAATGGTTTGGACGCATTCTGGGTATGCATGTTGGAAGTGTGGATGGATTATCATGGTTCTAGAATGAACACTATATGGTAGGTGGTCATGTTTTTAGGCTTGGCATAGGATATTCCTTGGTCTATTGGTTGAGACCATCATGCATGTTGGGCTTGGTCAGTGGTTTTGGCATGTGATCCTATGCTAGATGGGATCTGTATTATGGGACCAAGATTCTGGTTGTTTAATTAGGTTGTGTGGGAGGAAATTCTCAATAGGACTAGTGGTAATAGGTTTATTAGTGTAAAATAACTTGTAAGAGGGTTCTTTGTGGCTCAATATACCTTCTAATAAGAGAGTAGTATTGGTGATTCCTTTTGATAAAGGTCTCATTTTTTTTAGGAAACATGTGCATGGGTGACACACAATGTTTCTATAGTTTATAGATCATTGAATAAGATGTTAATGGGATTATTGGGAATTATTCGGGTAATGGATGGCTTTTAGTGGTGCAATGATGGAATTGTATTATTTTTGGTTTAAGGTCACTCATAGGGTGATGTGATCTGTGCACTTAGAGTAAAACATGTGGACACGGTGGCCCAGGTTTTTTTAGATGTGGGAAACACCCCTTGAATTGAAAGGTGATATTTTTTATGGATCAATGTACTATGGTGCGGTCTATTAGAGAGTGTTCCTTAATAAGAGATGGTATAGATGAGAGATCATGTCTTTAGAGGAGTGACATGGATATATTGTTCATCGAATAATTAGGGTCAATTCTCTTGGTGCATTATAATGAAATATATATGGTTCATAGTACCCCATTGGCCTACTAGAGTTTGTGACCTTCATTGGAAAATTTTTTGACATTTTTTGAGAACTACATTTTGGGGAATCTTGAAGGGGTTATGATTAGTGTCCAGAGTTGGAGATCAGGTCTGTGTGGGTTCGAAAAATCCAATCATTGTGTTTGGTGATAGATGAAGCATGGGATATGGATTTTTATTAGTTAGTACTATGTATAATTATGATTATACTCATCTGGTGGGGAGAATCATATCAATAGTGGATGAATGTCCTTTATGTGGGAAGGTATATAGATGATGTGAGAATGGTCATAGATAGACAATGTGGAATCAAGAAGTTGGTGTGTGGGTGAACTTGAGTAATCATATTTCCCTATTAAATACCCACATTGGAGTTTAGGTGAAATTTATTTTGGATATGATGTGTTAGAATCGGTCATGGGGTGGTTTTGGAGAGATATGAGCATGTTTTAGATAAGGGGTGTGTCATTGTTTTGGGTGAGATCCTGAAGGTTGGAGAAGGAAGTTCATGAATCAACCATGTAGATAGACCATAATTTGGGTTTTTACTTTCTTAAAAACAACTATAAAATGTAATGACGAATCTTGTTGTAGGGAATCATTATTGGGATTGATGTTGGTAGTATTTTAGTTAATTAAAAATAGCATTTTAGGAAACAGTGATTAGTGGTCCATGTTTGGATCTTGTTTTTTTTATGCAACGAGGTTGGAACCATGTCATAAATGTCAAATTTCATTTGACTGTTGGGGTCTATGAAGTGGACTATAAATTATTGGAGGGAAACCGATGTAAATGGGCTTGGTGTTTAGAGTTGTTTTTGGGAAACATGGTTGGTATTTTTCCATGGAATGTTGGGATAGATTGGTTTTTTAGTGACCAAGATTTGTAGAAATATTTTTTTTGGAAGTTTTCATGGCTTCTTAAGGATATGAAAAATTATGGTGTGGAATTTTTAATGACATCTGTCATTATATGCATAAAATTTCAAAGGTAAACTATTTTTTACACTTTTGGATGGTTCATCTTGAGAATAAGTTTTTGGTATATAAATATGAACCTTTGGTAATAATAAAAAAAATGGGTGTGTGGTTTGATGATATAATGGAATCTTCATGCTCAAGAGTTCAATAGTGGAAGTCAGGAAGTGGCCGAAGGGGTGTTGTAAATCTACAGCACCCACCAGCTTGTCGGTGAGCCCCCATAGGTGAGCCGATGGGCCTTCCATAACTGAGAGGTTTTATCTGGGCACACCATCCCACTAGAGGAAACCACTATGTAACACCCCCAAGATTTTAAATATATTTTCCTTTGAAATAAACATGAAGTATTTGATGGATTCCATTACATGAAACCTCATGTGTAAGGAGACCGTGATATAGTAATCCTCTATAACTTATTCATTAAATTGGATAGTCTGAATATTTATAACAACATTATGAAAAATATATATATAATTTTTAAATAATGTAAATGTATTTATTAATTTATGATAAATAATTAGTCATTTTTCATAAATTCCATTTAATACTATAAGAATATGTTTTCTTCAAAGGTATTTTTTATTTCAATTTGTGCACAGACAATATAATTTATACTTAAAAAATTTATAAATTATATTTTAGTAAAGGAACTTTATTTTTTATATCATCACTTCAATATTATATTGTCTAAATTTTTAGTATTTTTTGAAAAAGAATTATTTTCTAGTGAATATTGTAAAAAATTGATTTTTTAATAACTATGAGTCCTTTTAAGGTAAAAGTATCATAATGTCTTGAATTTTATATTAAATTAAAATACATATCCCCTAATGATTAGTAATCTAAATTATTATATAGGATTAATCATTATACTTTATTTGGTATAAGTTAATTTTTTTCATAAGAACGCATTTTTCTAAAAACTATTTTTTGCACTTAATGTGTTTTCATCAATAGAAATTAATTTATTTTATATTTATTTATTATTTGAATAAAAAATTTAGATAATATATTCAATATATTATTTTATAATTTATTTTGTGTTTTTTAAAGGAAAATATTTGAACTAAATTATGTTCTATACTTAAAAATCATTTTTCTATAGTGGGTTTTCATTATTATTTGTGCACTTATTTAAAATTTTATTATACCATGTATATTAATTTAATATAGTAAAATTTATTCCATATTTTTAATCATCCTAATTAATATAGTTTAATAGGATCACCATAATTATTTTTCATATTTAACATAAAAAATAGTAGCATTTGGTTACCAAGATTAAAGGTAAAACAAGTTTACCGAAGGCGGCTAAACCAAGGGATAAGGGTATAATTTCAACCCAAACCTATAATATTATGATTTTATAAGGTATTCCAAACTTATATTATCTTACCTTCAAATATATGATCATGAAGATTCATTTTCCAATGAAATTGAATTTATATAATTGAAATATTTTATGAAATTTCACGTGTTTCTGGCCCTCCACATGTAAAATGGAACCACTTATCCACCCTTATTCAGACATTTTTTGAATTATATATCATAAAATAACTACTCCAAAAATTTCCAAGATTCTTTTAATTAATCTTATAGATTATTTTCATCTCTTAAGACCAATCCTTCAATGATTAATGTGTAATCCCAAGGATTTATCTTAAATAAGAGGTATAGGCCTTAACCCAAATCATCTAATTTTATTTCTTATTATACATCCTATAAGATTTTTGAATCCATCAAAACATCCGGAATATAGTATCATAAATATTAAAAGATTTTATTATGATGATGCAATAACCCTTTACAACCTCTTCTCTTTCAAATGGGATATAAAAGTGTCGTTCATGCATACGTGTAGACTACCACCTCCACATAGAGTTATTATTCAATTTACACCACCATCATTCAATGTAACACCCAGTGAATTTACAACATGTTTCATTTAAAATAAATTCAATCAATTTTATATCTTGTTGTATACATAACTTTGAGTTTAAATAAACTATGATATTGTATACCATTATAAAATCATCATTAAATTAGCAGTTATGAATTGGAAAAACAAAATTAGGGAAATTATATGGTTTACACATATATAAAATAAATTCATTAGTTATCAATTGATAGGACATAAAAATAAAAATCATTTAAAATAAAAATAAATATTTTTATGAAAACGATTTTTACACCCAGAGTTTGTTTTTATTTTAATACATTACATCATTCCCTATTTTTAATGACTCATATGTTCCATGTATTCTTTTGAAATATTTAATGAATTGTTTTTTAGACCCGGTGATGAGATGGAAAGTGATTATTAGGATTGGTGTTCCTGTAATAAATGATTGAAATATATGAAATATCTTAAATATAATGTGTATGTGGTTATTCAAAAAAAGTGTAATAACCTCTAAACGGGGGAATGGATTGGAAATATGAGGGAATCGTTGAGCTCAAAATATAAGTTTTACCTTTGGTGTGAAATATCCTTGGTCAGTGTGTGGTGTTTGGGGAAAATGTATCTCAAACATGAAAAAAATTAAATTATTTCATTTAATTGTTAACGTAGTTACCTAATATTTCTTTTAAATATAGACTTACGTAAGTAAATTAAGGATAGCCATATAACCCTAAAAATTATTGGGGATCCATTTGGAGAGCATGAAATGATAATCTTTTGATGGATGATCAATGACTATTGCGATTCTAAATCAAAGGATATCACTAACGATGATGGCATAACTCCATTCATCACCAGCGATCAATCCAAATCGAGGTAAGATGTTGTTTGACATGTTTCTTTTCATATTTTCTATTCTTAGGACAAACATGAATCTATAAAACAATATAATGATACAAGTTTCATTCCCCTTGTGGGATGAGTTAATTTGGGTGAATATTTTGGGAGAATTTCCTTATTATTATTGATTCTATTTTTATAATTCTAATGGTGAAAATTGAGTCCATCTTGAATATTGGCCAAGGCTCATTCTTCATGTTTTTGGCTATTCAATTCTCCCATATTTCATCATTCATCAAGGTAATTATTCATTTTTCCTGTGGTTATACATACCTATATAAATTGATCATTGTACACCCATTTTGTAGTGCAATGATCTGATATGGTAGATCTGGGATCGATATGATGTCATGGTGGTGTGATGATGGAAGTGATAATGGATCAGATTGTTTTGGATACCAAATTTATTTTTCTTTAGAACGCATTAAAAAATTATATATAAATTCATTTTACTTATGGATTCAAGTGTTGAATCTTGATGTTTGAAAATGATGAGGTTTGGATTATGATCCCCCTTCATTTTGGATAAGGCTGGGGCTAGAACGGTTGTCCGGAGGAGTGGTTGGAAACACACAAAACAGATATGAGATTCTGAGAAATTCCACACTACACTAAGTGTAATGCAGAACCCAATGCCATGTGGGCCCCTCTCAATGATGGATAGTGTTTCTAAAAGGATATAAGTATCACATGGTGTGTATTCCCATTTTGTGTTCTCAGTGTGTACCTTGAATGGTAAATGGACACAGGCTAGAGTACACATACACGAGCATGCTGTGTATAGCCAAAAGAACATGGCTATGTCGGGAATACATGGGCTAAGCCATGTACTAAGATATATGATGATGTAAAAGTGTAGAAAAATGTTGTGTACTTTCACATGAACATGAAAATAGACATAGATAGAGGCAATTTACACAGGTAGGGCCCAGGGTCAGAGGGACATTGCGTGTAACCCTACTACACATTGTGTACTCTCATAAAGATTTCTTCAAGTCTGTGTCCTCTATATCATAGACATGTTTAGTTATGATTTTTTACCCATATCCTTTCTCTAAGGGTTAGTATAGAATTTTCTCCTAGTCCAAGGACAGTGATCCCTTCATCAATAATTCTTCTATATAGCTATTGGAATCATTTTGTGAGACATTGAGTGGGATCCCCTATTCATCTTTGTGCCCTAGGCAGAGTTCTTGGTATCATTGTAACAGAAACTATGCAGGCATTGATACTATACATATTG
This sequence comes from Viscum album, assembly GCA_963277665.1. Classification (NCBI taxonomy): domain Eukaryota; kingdom Viridiplantae; phylum Streptophyta; class Magnoliopsida; order Santalales; family Viscaceae; genus Viscum; species Viscum album. Next base: position 197,996,353 of record OY728137.1, on the reverse strand, counting down.
GGTTAATCAATTTTTTTTTTTGGTATAGCCCATGTCCTTGTGAGAGATTCTCCTCTATGTAACATATCTCTTAAAGCTTTCAACATGTATGTCTAATGGAGAGAACCAATGGCATTTCCTCTCAGACAGAAATCATGAGTTCTTTCATACTTAAGAGTGTGTTCTCCTGGAGGAGCTCTATGTGGAACCTTCAAGCTAAAATCCAATGTTCGAATTATGGTTGTGACTTTAACTTTGAGATTATGTGTATTTTTTGTGTATTTGGATATCTATTTCGTATATGTATTGTAGACATATACCTATTTAGATATTACTATATTCAATTATTGTATGATTTTTGGTTTTGTGGTGACATACTTTGTATTGTTAAAATCCCCCCTATATGGGATTTTCATGCATGTGTCAGGTCTTTTGTAGAAGATCGACCTTTTGATAGAGTCCTAGACAGACCATGACCAAATGGTGCTTACGGATACCAGATATACAGAGGTGTGTTCTTATGTAATCTTGATAGCAGTCCATATTTTACTTTCAAGTTGAACTTGTCATGACACTCTTTATGGTGGTCTTGTATTTGGACTCATTTAATATCCTTTATTTATTATTTTACTCTGGTTGTGGGATTTACATGTATTCATTCATGGTTTTTTGTTAGTTTTTACATTTATTCATTTTATGGTATTTGAGATGGGTTTGTAGGTACATGTACTTAGGATAAGGCATCCCATGTTAGTGATATGTCTACTATATTCTAGTTGTTGGACCTTGTCCTATTGAAGGTGGTCTTAGTGAGTTTCATCACATGAACCATTAGTAAGGGTCGTGATAGAGTGGTTTCTAAGTCTGTTGGTTCTACATTTAGATTGGAATCTTTGATATTGTTTTTGGGAAATAGTGTTAAGTGTTTAAAGTTTGAATTTCAGGCCATGGACTCTAGTATTGGTACGAAAACCGACGTATCCATACATAAGGACTCTGATCACCTTATTTTTGACTCAGTATATAATAAAATTATTTATTGAGAAAAATGTTACATAAATCAAATAGGAATGAGTTTTCATTTCCATATCCTTCTTGATTCATCTTTCCAAGTAAACTCATTGATTGTGAAAATATTATTTACTTTTAATATGCATTTTTGGTGTATTTCAATTAGGATTCAACATTATGATCATGAGGATGATCCACTAAGTGATGAGGCATCGATAAAGGGACCATCTCTATAGGTGATGCCTCTAGGTGGTGGACCAACTATACCACCACATATTCAGTATAATATGGTACTGGCCATATCAGTGGATGAGGTGTGCATGAAGATCACACTTCATGTGTTTCAGCGTTAGATAATCCTCAAGTTCTATTGTGAACATTTCCCATAAGAGGCTGATGAATGGATTGGGTGCTGACCCAAGTTTTCCATCTATTCAGGACACTATAAAATAATATGAAGGTCCTAGAAGTGATTCTTCTCCATGTATTAGAGGGATTATTGTAGGGTTTATTAATAGAGTCTTATGAAGAGGTGACTCTAGTATGGTTAAAGTCTGAGAACTTTTCAGAGAGTATTTTTCTCCAGGTACATTGAAGAATGTGTGTATCATTGATCTTCTATAGATTCTCTAGGGAAGAACAACAGTAGATGAGTATTTATCAAGGTTTCCCTAACACTTCAGGCACTCGATGGATATGGTTCATGACTAGTTCTTCAAGGGCAGTCCTTTCAGTGAGGACATCGAAGAGACATTTGAGACAGTGTTATCACTCTATTAATTATTACCTATGATGTGGTGATAGATAAATATTTGGTGGTTGAGAGTGTATTGGATGAGAAGATATAGTCAATGGTTGTCAGTTGTGAGAAATAAGGAGAAGAGACCTCAGTAATATGTAGATGATGTAACTCTCAGGGACCTAGATATTCGAGATGTTTTCGGTGGAGGTCCCAAGATAGCGGATATGCCACTAAGATATCATAGAGTGTGTCCATTCATCATAGATAGAGTCATTGATACTCATGTGAAGACAGTGGACATCTTTTCTGAGATTGTCCAACCCATCGTACAGTGGACAGAGAGATCGTGGGTAGGCTACTGAGGAAGAAATAGGGGAAATAATAGATAGTTCTACATGAATACTAATGTGGTAGATTAGTTGGGAGGGTAGTGGGAGGTGTTATAATCTTTGACTTGTTACCACCACAACCCTCAGGTTCTCCAATACAAGCTAATGGAGCTAGAGGATAGGGGAGGGTAAAGCTACCGGAAGTTAAAGACTATGACCTAGAGGTGCCTAGAATAATTTTTGGAGTGATCTATGTCTTTTCTTCATTATATTATGTACTAATAGAAACTGGTGTTACAAATTACTTTCATGATTCATATCTGATTCAAAACATAGATATTCTAATTGATCCCATGGCTTGACCCTTGCTACTGGATACACCTTCTGGAGATGGCTCAGAAATCACACACTTATCCCAATGTAGTTACCTGAATCTTGGAGGCTAGAGTTTCTTTTGGGATATCATCATAGAAGTGATGAGTCTTTATGAATTCATCTTCGGTATGGTTTGGTTATCCATATTTCATTCTTATATTGACTATTTTAGGTTAAGGTTGTGTTGTGTCCATAATAAAAGAACTAGTTTTTACTCTTTTTGGTGAAAAGGAAACCTAATTAATGCATAACAGACTCTTGAAGAGGATGGTGGAATGAATTAATTCTCAGTTGGGTAGCATGAACCTTGGTGTAGTGGATGTTATCAGTTTTAACAACCCTAATGTGGTGGATTAGTATGAGTATGTCTTCCCTAAAGATGTCCTAGGTTTACCTCCCTGTCAAGAGATAGAATTCTGCATTGATTTGCACCATAGAATGACAATGATATCTATGCCAAGAAATCAGATGTATCTCTTAGAGCTTCATGAGTTATGGGTGAAATTGGAGGAATTTTAGTGGAAGGGATTTGTTACACATAGTGTTTCACGCTGAGTAGCACTATTTTTGTTTTCCAAGAAGGAATATGGTAGATTGAGGTTCTGTATAGACTATCGGAGCTTGAACCAAGTGATAGTGAAGAAAAAGTATCCACTACTAAGGATTAATGGCATTTTTTACCATTTGGGAAGGTAATGATGGTTATCTAAGCTTGATCTTAGGTATCGTTATCACCAATTGAATGTACTGGAAGAGGATATACTGACGAAGACATTCAAATGTTGATATAGTCACTATGAGTACTAGGTGATGAGCTTCAGCAAGGCGAATTTCCTAGTAGTGTTCATGAGTATCATGAACTAGATATTTTATCCTTTCAAATATCGACTCATGGTAGTCTTCATTGATGATATACTATTGTACTAGGTGTCCAAGGAGTAGCACACATGACTCTTGAGGATTTTTCTAGATGTACTCTAAGAGAACTAGCATTAAAAGATGCTCTTGAAGTGCCAATTCTAGATTCTGGTGGTCAACTATCCTAAACACATTATTTTAGAATATATAGTGTTAGTTGACCTAGAAAAGGTCAAGGAATTGTTATCTTGGGAGCTTCCTAAGAGAAAGATGATGGTGCAGATGTTCCTTGGGTTGGCATGCTATTACCGAAGATTCATACCTAATTTTTCCAAGATATCAGCACCCATTATAGCATTGACCTGAGAGGGCTATCCATTCCAATGGATAGAGATGTTCCAGTAGGCTTTCCAATAGATGATAGATAAATTTAATAGCTCTCACAGGTTGATATTTCCATAGTAGGGTGTCATGTACTTAGTGTCCTATGATGCCTCAGGAACCGGGCTTGGTTGGGTTCTGATGTAGAGGTAGGCGGTGATTGTCTATCTTCATGTCGGTTGAGACTACATGAGAAGAACTATGAAACCCATGATCTTGAGTTTACATTATTTGTCTTCACACTATATATGTGGTTACACTACCTAATGGAAAAGTGATTTATCATCTATTTTTATTACAATATTCTCAAATATATTTTCTATGAGAAGGATCATAACTTGAGTGAGAGGTGATGGAAAAGGTTCCTCTAAGATTATGAATTCCATATATTCAATACTCCTAGTAAGGGAAATAGAGTAGTAGATTCTCTCAGAAGGAGATCGAGTGTTTAGTTTTTGAATGAGGCATCAAAGTTGTTGGCCTCATTATTGTTATCATTTTTGAATGGAGATAGAGCAGCTTACCTTGGGTCGATGGTTGGAATCCCTCCACTCTTATAGTGAGTTAGGGAGACATAGGATGGTGATTCTGAATGTGAGACCCTATATACACAGATATCTATTAGACATTCTCCAGATTGATTTTTCAAAGGAGGGGAGAATTTACTTCTTTTAAAAGGATGAACAATGATACCTGAGATATTGTGGGTTGATGTTCGAATATAGTTTAATACATCTCATTTTTTAGAACATCCAGGTGTTTAAAATATTTATCTGGACCTCTCATGTTTGTTTTCATGGCCAGTGATGAATAAGGGAGTTGCAGATTTTGTCTCTTGATGCCTTACATGTCAGTAAGTGAAGGTTGAGCACCATGTTCCATTTGGTTTTTGATCAACCCCTTGAGGTTCTATAATAGAAGTTGTTTGGGATATCCATGAACTTCATGATGGGCTTACCACTTACGTCCATGGGACATGATTCCATTTGGGTGATCATAAGCTGACTCACCATGTCATTCCACTACTTATATATCTGAGAGTAGAGACCATTAGAGATCTTCAAATGTCTCTACATGTAGGAGACAGTCTGACTCCAAGGAATTCCCTCAACAATCATTTTTTCCCTTGACACTCGCTTCACATCCAATTTGTGGAAGCGATTACAGATGATCTTGAGACTCAATTATACTTGAGAAAAGAGTTCAACCACCAAACTGATGACTAGAGATAGTAGAGAATTTAGGTTCTGGAGGAAATTATTTGATATTACATGTTTAACTTTGAACGTAGTTGGGAGGATCAAATTCCACTGGTGGATTTTGTTTACCATAATAGTTACCTTTCCACCATCAGTATGGTCCCATTTGAGGCTTTTAATAGGAAACCTTGAATGTCACTAAATTACTAGAATCACCCTGATGATTCTATCCTCACAGTCCCAGGGTTGTTGCAAGAAACAACTAAGAAGTTATAGATCATTTAGGGGTTTATTAAGACTACATGGATCCATTATTATTATTATACGAATAGATGACATATTCCTTTGGATTTTGAGGTGGGAGACCATGTATTCTTATGGGTTTCACCTTGATATAGATTATGGTGATTTTTATTGGTGGAAAGCAATATAAAATATTTCTTAGTCATTTCCAGATACTACATAGAGTTGGTGAGTTGGCATTCCACTTCGCTATACCTCTATAGTTATACCGGGTACATGATGTCTTCCATGTGTTATAACTGATGAGGTACATGAAACACCCATTGCATGTTATTGACTAGGGTAAGATGGACATCGAGGCGGAATATACCTTTTCATAGTACCCAAAAATATCGAGGATTGGCAAGAGAGGATCCTTTTAGGGCATGAGATACCTTTATTTCATTTCTGGGGGTAGTAAAGAAATTTTCAAGAGAGCACTTGGGAGAAGGAGGATCTGATTCATGATCAGTGCCAATATATCTTTGTGTATCCCTTGTTAGAAATTTTAGATACATAAAATCCCAAAGTGGGTAGATTTTTATGACTCATATTTTACATTTATTATTTTTGAATAATGAATGGACTATTTTTGAGATGAGGAGTTGAGACAGTTTTCTATTTAGAGACCCACTATGCCTTGAGTTAATGTTTAAAAATTATTTAATATTTTAAATAGAACTTAGATGTAGTTTTCCTAAAATTGGGTAATATAAACTAAATAGGGGAGCGATCATAAATTTGAGGGAACCATTGAGTTTAGAATGTAGGTTTTACCCTAGGAATGAAATAACTTCAGTTGGAATGGGGGAGATTTTGGAAAATATATTGCATGTGTAAAATAAATAAAATAATTAAATACCATTATTTTGTTTAGGTGCTGACAAAATTGCATAATGTTTCTATTAAATAAACATATATAGAAAATTTTTAAGGTTAGATAGATAACCCAACAAATAATTAGGGATTCATTGGAGAGTCTGGAATAATATTTTTTTAATGAATGGTGACCGAATCAAGGAGCATCAACCGAGTAAAAATAGAATCAAAGGATCTTGAAAATGATCATGGAACAACTCCATTATTTATTAGTGATTGATCAAAATTGAAGTAGAACATTTTTTTTGGTTTCATTCCATGTTTTTTATTCCTAAGATGAACGTGTATCAATCAACCAACAAATTGATCTGCAGTTCGGTCATCTTGTAGGGTGGGTTTATTTGTAGGGTTATTATGGGAGAATTTACTTGTAATTATTTATTCTTATCTTATATTTATAATGATGATGGATTTGGGAAAACACAAAAATTGGATGAGGTTTTTTCCTCATGTTTGTGGTTATGCATTTCTCCCGTATTTCTTCAATCATCATGGGAGTTATTTGTTTACAAAGGGGTTTGACATTCACTAGAAAATCGATAGTTGTACACCAACTTCTTAGAATAATGATCCGATATTTTACTTATCGGATCCACATGATGTCTTGGTGGTGAGATAATGGAAATGATAATGGATCAGATATTTTTGGATACATGATTATGTGGTCTTTGGTGTGAAATGAATAATGAAGTAAAAAATCCATTTTCAAAAGGATTTCAAGGGTTTAATCCCAATGTTCAATGATGATAAGTTTCAAATGACAATATATCATGGTTCCAATAAAGGTTGAGCTTAGAATAGTGGCCGAGGGGAGTGGCTAGTGATGTATAGAACAAATATATGATTCTAGTAAATTCCACACTACACAGCATGTAACACGGATCTGCATGTCGTGTGGGTCTCTCTCATAAGAGTCTAGGGGTTTGGGAAGGATATAAATATCACATATTGTGTGACCTTGTAAGATAGTGTGTGGCCCCATTTAGTGATCTCATCATATACCTTTGAGGGTACACGTACATAGGCTAGAGTACATGGGCATGGGCATGTCGTGTAATCAAATACAGACACATCTGTGTTGGGCATACATGGGATATTCCATATACCAGTACATGAGGTAAATTACATGGGCAGTAGCACACTGTGTACTCTCACATGACCATGCACATGAACATGGTCCATTTACATGGGTAGGACCTGGGGTCAAAGGAACAAAGTGTGTAACCCTACTTCATGTCGTCTACTCTCTTAAAGTTGTATTGATGTCCTTTTCCTATATATCTTGGGTAAGTTTCATTAGTATTTGTTCCCCATATCCATTCTCTGAGTGTTACTATTAAATCACCTCCTACTCCTAGGACAATGATCCCTTCAGTATGACTTATTTGATAGATTTTTTAGTATCCTTCCCTGAGGCTCTGAGTGGGATACTCTATTCATCTTAGATACCTGGGTGGAATTATTGGAATCATCATGACCAACAATATGTAGGTGGTGATCCTCTACTCAGCATGTTAATCTGGATTGAGTAATTTGTATACCACATGGCCTTGGGTGTGATCATTATCTATTTATCATATCTCTTTGGACTTTCATCATGTACTTATAATGGTGAAATCCAATGATAATTACCTCTCAGGTGGATGTCATCAATGCTTTCAGACTCAACAGTGTGCTCTCCCATATGAGTGCTTTGTGGAATCTCCATGTTGGAATCCTAGGCTGGAATTACGATTGTGACTTACCTTTGAGATTGTGTGTCTTTTTTGAGTGTATCATGATATTCTTGTTATATGTGATATAGACATATACCTATATAGAGCTAACTATATTCATTTTTTGGATGTTTTGTGGTTTCAGGGTGTCCTTCTAGGTATATTTATACTCACTCATTCATGAGAATTTCCAATATGTGTCATGTCTAGTGAAGATGATTTCCCTTCTAATAATGTCTGTGATGGATCATGACTAAATGGTTACTAGTTAGATTGGATAGACCAAGGATTTTTCTTGCGGTATCTTGAAAGTATTCCCAATTTTAATTTTAATATGGACTTGTTTTCAGACTCATTATTGTGTGATTGTATTTGGCCCTATTACTTTCATTTACTTCGTTTCATCCTCTGGTTATGGTATTTTGATGTGTTCATATATGTTTTTTGGTTGTTTTTACATTTCATCATTTTATAGGCTTAAATATTTGTTTTTTATACATTTCTTTAGGCTAAGACCTCTTATGTTGGTGACATGCCTGCACGCTGCTAGTCATCAGCCCCTAGCCTTTTAGAGGTGGGCTTGGGAAGTTGTGGTACGGGCCCCTTTGGGATGGTTCATGACACTATTGCTGAATTATTTTAATCAAATTTTTATATTATGTATCCAATAATATGTTTCATCATTCTTTTAATGTTTTTATTCTGCATAGGATATGAATAAACCTTGTTTTATGACTAAAAACTATATTTTTTTAAAAATCAGTATTATCATATTTTTCACACTTAGTTTAAAATTATTTTTTTCCAATTTTAGAAAATTTATTTGAAAATTTAAAATTTATTTTTTAAATAAACATGTCAAAATTATCCTGGAGTTAGTTTTTTAGGTTTTCTTGAAAGGATTAATTTTTTGATTATTAGTAAAAAATACAAATTTTTATTGAAAAATGTATTTTTATTTAAAACTTTTATAGAGTCCCATTTTTATTTTAAAATAGTGATAAAAAAGTTAAATTAGTTAAAATATATTTTTAATAATCGAACTTTGGTCGTTAGAATCAATTTTATATTTATTTTTTATAAAAAACTTTTTTGTATTTAAGAAAATGTTTCTTTGGAAAACAACATTTTCATATCATTTAAGGGTATAATTTTAAATTAAAAGTTTCCATGTATTTGAATTGAACTTAGTAAAATAAATATAATATTTTTAATTAGAATATTTAATTTTATTTAATATTTTCAACTTAATTTTTTTACATAATGAATTGTAAAAACAGTAAAAAAAATAGTTATTGTGGTTAAGGCTAAATTGGTTTATATGGGGAGTTAAACAGAAATAAATTGGTAATTTTTTCAATTAAAGTTGTGTAAATCCTATTTTATGGACATATTTTGACCTTATTTTATCCCACCATTGAATATATTTCCATTTTGAATCATTTTTCTTGCAAATGACTTTGTCATTTATTATTGTTTTACGAAATTTCATAGTGGGTCTTCTCCCCCGCGTATAAAAGGACACCCTCCCTCCCCTCATATACACACTTCAAGAGCCTTTTATATGAGAAAATACTTGACCCAATACCTTACATACACCCCTTAATAATAACTAGAGTCCAATTTTTATAATAAAATCATCCTAGGAAGAATTTAGCTATCAACCTAAAGAATTTCTACGAAGAACGAGTTTAGTTCTAAATCATACGTGTTCATGTTATTTCTTTCTCTACCCCATTCAAATATTATCTAAATATGATAAAATAATAACAAAACTAAATTTCATATATTAATATTTCATTATTTTAATTTAATACGATATATACATACCTTCTTCCATCAAATGGGATACAAAACATTCTATTGTGTGTATAGAGGACTACCGCCTTAGAAACCATTGTAATTAATTTTCCGTCACTGCCTTTCCTGAATGGTTATAATAACGTATTTTATGTATACATGTGATATTTATGAAATAATTATACTTATGAAATTATAATATTACATATAACTTCTAGAATCCCAATCCATTGGAAAATGATAGTGTCACCCCAATGTATGTGTGGACTACTGGTTCCATGAAGCGATATGAAACATTTTTCATATAATTTTGATGTGGATGCTAATACAGATATATTTAGAGAATATAAATGATATATATTATATAATAATTATTTTTTTAATGTTGAATCATTACTCACCTTTTTCATTCCACCCATTAAAAATGGAAATAGTGTTCATGCATATATAAAACCTATTGTCTCTATGAACGATGTAGTTTGTCTTCATATCTCTAAATTTCATGGAAGAATATAAATATGTGTATAATAAATATATGTTATATTTAAATAATTATTAATATTAGGGATGTTATTGAAGAATGATCTATTTATAAATACAAAAACTATCAAATGAAAAAATACAAGAAAAATGAAGTTGTTATAACCAATAACAGTGATTTTAACAAAGAATTATTAGTAAACGGGTGATAAAATTTTATAAGTAAATAATAAAAGGTATAATATATATATATATATATGTGTTGGTTCATTAAAATATGTATAATAAATCTATATTTATTATTCAGGGAGTTTAAACACATAAGAAGGGAGTGATACCTATGTTAAGGGATTTTTGACTCACTTTTATTTCTATCGGACACATTCAATATTCACTACATTTTTATATTTGTGGTGTATATACTCTACATTAATTATTATTATTATTATTTTCCTGAAAATTATTCTACATAAATGTACATCTATGTTTCCTTCTTTCATGGGGCTTATGATTCACAATTTACCAAAGTGGTAAGGGTATTATGATAAAATATCTTTATTTATCAGGATTGTTTATTATTAAGCATCTAATGATGAAAAATTATGAAATATATGTCATGAAACGGATGAATTTTATTATACCTTATTTATTTCTCCAAATTTAATTTTATTCCATTTATTTATCTCTATTTATGTTCTCAGTAGTCCAAAATAATATTTTTAAGGAAAAAGAATACCTTAATTATCTCTTCAATTGAAATTATATTCTCTTCCATGCCCATGTTTTCTAAAAATATCAATAATTATTTTAAAATTATTCAAATTCCATTTGATATAATTTTCACCCATGTTTCTCTTTTAAAAAATTGTTTAAAAGGAATCATATTTATCATTTTCTATATGAGATTCTTTTTATCTTTTTTTATGAAAGATTGAAAGTATTGGTTTCATTTAAAATATATGAAATTTCCAAATATCATGAATGCTAAATGCTTTGAAGCCTAATCTATAATTTTACAAGGTTATTTAAAAGTAAAATTGTTTCTTAAATATTTGGGAAAAAATTATATTTTGAATAGGTTTTTTCAAAATGAAAATGGTATTTTCTCCAAGAAATATTGTAGTGATAATTTTAGACAATATTCATATATGTCAACATTATTTGGTATATATTATGATTTATTGGGGATATACTATTTTGATACCATTATCTATATAACTCTACATGGTTTGTGATTATTATTTTTATTTGAGGAAATTATTAACATTTCATATTCTAGTTTTTCAATATTAATGATTACATTGGTTGTGTTTCACCCCTTTCAAATGGAGAATGCATTAGACAAAGTAAGTTGTGGTTGAGGCATTATATATCCCCCCCAATTCATCCTTAGTTATCATGAGACCAACTATATTGGGTATTAGGACTAGGACTTAACCATTTATGTAATATGTCTTGGAATAATTCCTTTATGAATATTATATGATATCTTTCATTATGCATTCCATAATTATGAGATTAGATATTGATGTCCATCATATCTTTTTATTCTTGAATATATCCATGTAAAAGTTTAAATATCATGTGATTATTATTATGGAATTATTTTTCCATTATTTATTCATACCATATTATTCTTCATGATTATGTTGTTGAATAAATAGAAAATTTTCTCATTTATTTACCATTGAATATCGATTATTCCATATGTATATATGATATCTTCCACTATATGAATACTTTTAGTGAGTATATGACCTCACCACTTTCTTGTGTTACCTTCCCATGAAATCTAAAAAGTGTATTATAATTTATATGTAGGGAAATTCTAAAGGGATTAATATGTTTCTAAATTAAAATGCTATGCTATATTTTACATTTTCAAATGTAATTTGTGATTAAAATATGTACCTCATTTTCCAAGGCTACTAAATTATTATATCCATTTGGATGTTATTGCTTGTATCTTATGAAAATATTATAAAGTAACTACATATTCTATTGTGCTAGGGTTAGGTCCTTTATAGTTGGTATTAGAGAATATTTAGTAAAAACCTTGGGAAATTGATTTAATAAAATATATTTGGGGAATATAGACCTATGATTGACTTTTATGATAAGTCTATATACTAGATAATATCATAATTTTTTGGTAAGGTGTATATTAGATTGTTTTTCTATAAATAAATCCATGTCTATATACTTTAAGTAGATGTGATTTTGGAATAGTTATGTATAGGGGTAATAACTTTGAAAATAGTGTATTGGGCTTTGACTTAATCGGCACCTAGTGTATAATAATAAGTCTTACTAAAAACCTAGTTTGACAGTCCCAAGAGATATGTTTGGGATAATTTAAATTTTATTTACAAACTATTATGATAGATTTAAAAATATTTTTATGATTTTAAAACATTCCTAATGTAACAAATTTTATGATTCTATGAATAGATATTCATAAATTTTTCGATTTATGTTATGTGTTTCGCTGGTTTTGGAATTATATATTCAGTTTCATAATTTTATGATCTAATATAGTTTATTTAATTATTTATAAATGGTTTCTATAGTAAGTAATTGAAACCATAATAATAAACTTAATCCATGTGTGGATTTCTCTCATGGGGAATATAATAAAGTTGTAGTTGTGGTTTTTGCTAGAGATTAACAAATTAAAAATTTATTGGGGCATATAACTATGGTTATGACCAATAACCTTTCCTATATAAGGTATTCTACTGGTATAAAATGTTGTGTAACAATTTTAGACCACTTTTTTATCATATCCCTTCATCAGATAATGGGACTACAAATCTATTTATAGATTATAAATGCATAAGTTTCTTAGTGAAGATTTTTCTTGGTCTTAGAAGTAATTAAAGGGAGAAGGTTTTATTTTATTTTATTATCTATCAAGAGAAGTGGATCAAAAGTGGTTATTTATTCCAAACACTAAGGCTATGGAATAAATAGTGAGGATGGAATGGAATGATTTTAAAAAACTATTGGAAAAATATTTTCCTCATAAGTAATAAGTGGATATGGACAGACAGTACCTGAGTCTAAGTCAAATAGATATAAAAATATTACTAAGAATAAATCCAAATTTAAAATATTATAAAGACATTTTTCAGACTATGTACATGATCCAATGAGTAAGATTGATTATTTTTTTGAAGGGTTAAATCCAATCCTTTAAAGGGAACTTGTCTCCCTAATTTTCTCCTTAGGAGAGGACATAAAATAATTTTCTATACAGATAAAGAAATAGTTCTCCCAGACTTATAAATTTGAAGTAAATTAATATAAGAAGATATTGGATGATCATTCGAGAAAATTAAAAATTGAAAACGGAATAAGGGAAGGGTATAATTTATAAATTTTAAAATTTATGGAATGAAAAACTGTGGAATATGCTTACCAAGGATGGGAGTCTTCTATAACTGTAGAGATAAAGTACAAAATTCTCATGATTTCAAGGGAAAGAAAAAAATCTGTAACTTCCTGACCTGGATGCCACTAAATGGCACCCCAATATAATGGGTTACATGGCCTCAAGTGTATCTCCCTAAATACTAGAGGTTGCGGACCAAATTCTTGGGCCTAGGTAGTTTTTGTGGGGAGACTATGATCGCATGTTAGAGTGTAATATAGTGGAATAAAAATTACATTCAATAGTTAAATAATATATAATAATTGATCTTTAGATAAAAGATAAAAAATAAGATCTGAATATAGTAACAATGAAAAAATTAATCTCATATACAATAATGATCATGCCATTTTTCTAAAAATAATCCAAAATAGGTATACAAAAAATAGTATAACACATGTATCAAAATACCAAAAATACCAAAAATAACAATATCCAACTAAAATTACGAGGATAGCTCAATCTCATTCTCCCCTAATCCTTATAATGAAAAAATTCAAACATTATATTGTTGGTGTTTTCCTCGATCCCTACATTCATCGATGATGTTTTTCCGAGTACCCAACAGCGGCCCAAATAGGGTGTGAGATAAGACTTAGTAGGCCACCACCAATAAGGTCTATAATAGGTCCGAGTTTTGAAATAACAGCTAAATTGTTTTGTATTATATAATAGAAATGATAGTATTAAATGTAAATTGATAATTTCAAATGATACTATCTAGCCTATTATGGCTCCCTATAACAAATTTTCAATCTACTATAACATGGTAGATGTAAATATAAATAAAGAAGTCTCCATATATAGTCTAACAATTTTATTCTCATACTCATACCAAGTCTACCTGTAAAACATGCCAAAAGATCCACCATAGCCACATTGTATAACCAAAAAACCATCTACCATGGCCATGCCATAATGTCCAGTATATCATTCACCGCATAATTTATGTACAATCTAGTTGTCCACAATGGCCTCACCATGTAATCTGAAGTGTCAAACCCTGAAGGGTCAGATCGAAGGTATATAAGACCAAGGTATCCTCATTGAGTCCCAATAAAATCTTGATAGAAACACGATAAATACTTGGGGGTTCCAAAGAGTGTGTCTAATATGTGCCCAAGAAAAACATTTCCTAGAGGTATTAATACCCAAGAAATCCTACAGAATTAATACCAAAAGAGAAACCAATTCCAAGTCATCCACTATTGCAATCAATATCAATGGTATAAATTTCCATGTCATTCACTACCATTTCAATTCATCACCTCATTTTATTCAATTAATTATAACATTCCCATTCCATGAGTGTACCCACTCATTTAGACTATTTCTATATAATCCATTTACATAATTATATCAATAAACATCATATTATTACATTGAAAAGGATGAAAACTGTCACATAATCATTTGATTCAACATAATTTAATTTAAAAATGATTCCTCTTACAATGAAAGATAAAATGCACACACGCATACGTGGTCTGAAATTCTGAAAAATACTATGAAACACCCCTTGGGTGGCCTATATTGGGGGGAAAGTCCATAAAATCTCAATGAACTAGTTGGGATCCCTAGTTTGTTGAAATATGTTCAATTTAGTTATTCAAATCTATTTTGGGGTAACATTAGAAAGATTGGCATGCGGCCGAGTGGAAACTAGTGGAATTAAACTCCAAACTAGCAGGAAAATATATAGACCACCTATCGTACCTTTCTTGTAGAATTACTTCCCAATATCAATTTATGATTCCATCCAGATCCTAATAAAGTCAAATAAAGGACAAGAATCGAAAAAATATTGAAAATTTTCTTTCACATAAATAAAATTGTTGATACGAAATCAAATGAATAATGAAAAAAAGATGATTGAATAAATGTTGAGAAAAATATTTCAAGGAATCCTCTCAGTATTTTTGGGTGTAATTGTGTTTGTTGATAAATCCAAATGACCGAAATGAGTATGGCCGTTTTTTTTAGATATAGGTGTTTAAGGTGGTGTAGTTTCCCAGCGTTTTTCAAATATTTGGGCTCAAAATAAATTGTTTTTTTAAATAAGATTTTATTCATGGTAGTAAATATTTCAAGGACCACGAAAGATAGTTTTCAGACCACAAAAGGTTTTATGAGAAATGAATTTGGGAAATTGACAAAGTCAATAATTCTGCATAACCATGCAATGCAGACCGCAAAGCATAGTGTGCAGAATGCATTGACAAAATTGATCACCTGGAGGATCATGGTTCATTGAAGGAATATTCTTTGTGGGAGTTTATTCATTCTAGGATGAGAGCTTGAGTTTTTTTGGAAGTGATCGGCCACCGTAGCGGATTAAAGCACTACACGGGCCACGTAGAAAAAACTGATTCATGAGAGGAGATCACTATTCGGTGAATTCTATACTTCATCGAAGATCTGAGTAAAATAAATTATTGATCTATTTTTCTATATAAGGACCACTAATAAAAAAATTACTATGAGATATTTTTAATAGAAATCAACTTTTCTCCGAGAAAAAATTTGGCTATGTATGAAAAAGCTAATGGGGGAATCACTGAAAGAGAAGATATTTGAAAGGAAGATTCCATGAAAGGAAAATATTTCTATAGATACAGACCTTGGAAGGATGTATTCAAGGTACTATATCTTAAAAAAATAGGAAGGATCCATGGAAAATAGGTGCTTTTTGGGACATCAAACTGTCTGCTGAGGAGAGGCAGTCCACAAACGAAGAACTTGTTTGCGAAGCAGGGTTGGTTTGTGGAAGAAGAGTTTATCAACGGAGGAAGAAGCGGTCCATAAAGAAGATATAGTATATGTAAGCATTGGTAGTCTATAGAGGATAGGTGTTCTGAGATTTATCCATGCTACACAGTGTTGTGTAGTTCATGAAGGAAGAAGGTTGTTCATGAAGGTAATTAAACCATTTGTGAGAGAACTTTTATCAAACTAACAGTATGAAAAAAGTGGATTTAATATATTTGTGAAAATTTACTTTAACAGAGCATCTATTTATAGTTTAGGTTGAATTATTTCATGTAAATTAATGTACCTACAAGTCCATAAACATTGAGTGGATATATTCTATGGGAAGTGAGAAAATGAAGAGGTAGATGTTGCTTCGTTCCACCAGCAGTGTGCTAGAGAAAGAGACATTGGGAGTGGCCATTAAGAATTAAGTGAGAAGATCCTAAATCTTATAAAGGCAGTGATCCTGGGTAAATTAGTGATCTATTCCAATCCTTATAATTTATTATTGAGTCTTTTTGGATTTGGTACATTGACACATCATCATTGTATGCTCCTTGGATGTAGCCCAGTGAGGGTCAACCAAGTAAATCACTATGCCCTATGCATGATTTCATTTTTGTTCATTTATTATTATAAGAGAAAGATAAAAGTGTGTTTGTTTAATTATGAATAAAGATATTATGGGGAAATTGTTTTAATATTTCATACCATGATTCACCCCCCCTCCTCAAGGTATTTAACCTAGTGGTCCTACCAATAACGTAACAGTTTAAATTCAATGATACTAGCAGTATTCAAATCTATGTTTGAATGGAGAATGGGGATCTTAATATATGAAATGTCCTTCAAATAGAGATATAAATTAATATAGTCTTTCCATTGGGGGATAAATGAAATTATATTTAGGTTTGAATAATTTTTAATGTAAATGGTAATTTTTCAAGGATTTTCTGAGCCTCAAGTCTTGGTTACATGGTTGGCCAAACCATGCACTAATCATGATCCTTTTATATCTTAAAGTGACACCTTTCATGGTCATGGTGAGTAGTTTGAAAAATATTGTGTCGATAGGGCATTTGGGCTCTGATATAAATTTTTGGTAACTCATAATAGTGTGTGTATATGTTGCCATGGTTTTCTCAAACGATGAAACCTCCCGCACCCCTCTATCAAGGACTCTCAAGGTTAGAGTAACTGTGTAGACTTCCCCACATAGTTACTTCTAAATGTTTGGCCTTCCTTTTTTCCAAAAAAAAACTGATCTTCGGGCTCTAAACAAGTCCCAAAAAACCCCCAACATAATGATGACCAGAATGGGTACTCACATTAGTCAATATAAAATCATTTATACTAAAAACAGATATTCTTACTACAAGAAAAAATGGGATCTTGTAAACTTCCTCCATAATGAAATTCATCCCAAAATTACCCTTTTAAGGGTCGTCAAGATTATTCTATGAATATCTTCAACCACAGATCATAGAGGTTTACCTCCCACTCTCATGTCTCATTCTCTAAATTTTTGTGCTTCCATAGCACCCATACTAGAGGAACTGACCAGCCTAGGATAACCTTCACGTTCTTATCAATAACACGTAAAAGATGCTCCTCAATGGATGAATTTTTATAAAACTCTACCTCTCTGGGATGAAAATAAAGATATGGGTCTTAATGATAGTGTAACAACAGATATATGTGGAAGAAGTAATATATGTCCCAAACCCACTAAAATAACTGCAACAGATAGGCTACCAGACTAAATTTACCCAGAATCTTGAACGACATGACATATCACAGTGAAATCTTGACCTATCTCTTGATTTGTTTATCTCCCAGCCTTGGTGAGAAACTTAAAAAAACCTAATTGATGTCCTACAAATATAGAGGTTTTTGATGTTGTTTGACATATTCCATTGAGACTATGCAATATCCATCCACTTTATAATCAACTAGACCTGATAAGAAGTCTCTTACATGAGATTCTGACCCAATAAAGCAACCTTTAGAGCCTATAATCATCATGGGGAGATTTTCATGGCCTACCATAAAAATCCACATAAGTTTCCAACTATATAGTCTCTAGATAACTATTATTGTTGGTGAACTCAACCATTGGAATATGTATCCCCCAGGATCCTCCAAAATCTAGGGTGTATTCCTATAACATGTCCTTATAAACCTGAATTCTGTGCTCTAACTAGCCAACAGTCTGAGTGTGCAATGTTTTTTCTCATAAGAACATGTTTACTCAAATACCTCTAGAAAATCCACCATAAATAATGTTTAAACCAAGAACCCCTATCTAATACAATTGTTTAAGTAACCCCTTTAATTTATACTATCTCATGGATATATAAGCTCCCTATACAATCTAATAAGAAGGTCTCTCTGGTCAGAAGGAAATGAGTAACCTTCATGTTCTTATCTAAAAAACAAATATAACACCACTAACTCTAGGAAACATCGGTAAACTCATCATGAAATTCATCTCGAAATCCTCACACTTCCACTCATGAATTGGTTACTACTATAAAATCTCTACTGGTCACTGATATTCTACCTTCAATGGCTGATAGGTGGAACACCTCATAACAAAACCAACTACCTCGTGTTTCATCCCCATCCATCAATATTGCAAACCTAAATCATGATACATCTTCATAATGCATGGATTCATTTCCCAAATAGATGCATGATACTCTCAAATCATCTCCTCGCATATGTCCACTAGAACCCATACACAACTAGTTATACACATAATTTAATCCTTGCCAACAGTCCAACTATGAGGTGTGTCCTCACCTATCATATTATCCAATGTGAATAGTCCTTTATAATCTAATATCTACCTCATCCTTACTCTATCCAATAGGTTATAGGTCACAGCTAAGGATGAAACACAATTCTGGGCACAAATATAATCCAACTCCAACTGTATCTCTGAAAAAAATTTCATAAGCTACCACTCACTAATAACCTTTTGAACTGCATGTATCTGAGTCCCCATACTTAATACATTGGATACAACATTTTTGTATTTAGGCATATATGCAATCTCAAATTCATAATATTGGAGATACTCAACCCACCTCTACTATCTCATATTTACATCATATTGTGTAAATATATACCTGAGGATTTTGTGTCCTCTATGCACCACAAAATTCTCTCCCATTAAGTAATTCCTCTAAAAGAGTAAGTCATATATAACCCAAGCAAACTAAATATCATGCATCTCTTAATTCTTTTTTTTGGATTTAGCTGTCAAGACCCGTATGCTAAGACACTATCCCCTTACATCAGAACTATTCCTAGCCTGATACCTGATGCATCATAATACACAATGTATCTTCTTCTTGGCTCTATAATAATTAGGATCAGTGTTGAATTTAGTCTCCTTTCATCTCCTGAAAGGAATTCTCATTCATATTTAACCATGAAAACATGAAACCCTTATTAATCAATCCCATCAATGACACTTCTAAGCATGATATGTCTTGTACGAGATTCTTGTAGTATCTATCTATCCCCAATAAACTCTGTATTTCAAATAAGTTTTTAGTATTATCCTAGGAAACTACAAAACTTATCTTCTATGGGTCAATTGATACTTCTATTTTTGAGATAATATTACCTAGGAGGTGAATCTTATCCATCCAAAAGTGACACTTTCTAAGATTAGAATATAATTGATGTGCCCTCATGGTATCCAAACTGATATCCAAATGTTTTTCTTGGTTGTTTTTATTGTGATCAGACACCAAGATATCATCAATGAATACCACAACAAAATAATGTAGATAAGGATGGAAGACTAGGTTCATCAATGGAATGAAATCTGTGGGTGCATTTGTTATACTGAATGGAATAATTATATACTCATATAAACCAAACCTTTTATAAAAAAACTATCTGAGATATGTCTATAGTTTGAGCACACACCTGATATTACCCAGATCTAAAATTAATTTTTGAGAACACCTAACCACCTCAGAACTTATCTAAAATGTCACATATCCATGGAAAAGGATATCAGTTATAAACTACCAAATGGTTAAATTTTTAATGATCCACACATGTCCTAAAGGTACCATCTGCATTTTTCACAAAATGGTTCGGCGAACCCCATAGAGGGGTACTGGTTCATATAAATCCCTTTTTCTCTAATCCCTCTAGTTGTCTCTTGAGCTCCTGCAGCTCCATTGTAGATATCCTAAAAGGAGGAATGGATATCGGTGCATCTCATGACACTATATTGATGTATAAATCTGTCTCTACTATTATTAATATTTTCATTACTTATTATATACTCCCTTTAACAATTTTATATTAAATGTGCATAATTTTTTTGAAATACTCCTATTTAAAAATTAAATGTTATTTTTGAGAATTATTTGAATTAATCAAATCAAGTCAATTTACTATCTTACTTATAATTCTCACCCTACATATCCAAATTGCATGATTCTTTTTCTGGGTTCCTTACTCAAATTAAAACACATAATTAGAATTGAACATTGGCCAAATCTTCCATTTGTAGGGTCATATGGACCACACAAGAAGGCCTACCGAATCTGTGAAGAAACTGGACCATCCATGAATATTTAATTACTAGGGTAAATCCATAAGTAGAAAATTATTTATTCTCCTACAACAATTAGATATCAATTACATGAGTTATTTATAAAAATTTCAAGGCCCAAATACAATAAAAAGGAGCCCAAATGAAGCTTCAAAATCTATCCCATAATTCTATCCGAGAATTAAGATCATCGCACAAAATTTGATATTTTTTTTGATAGAGACATCTATTAGATCTGGGAATTTTTAGTGTGAAATAGGAGATATATGTGTCCCAATTTGTAGAAAAACCATTCAGATTTTATGGCATCTTCCTATTAAAAACTTAATTCATATTTTGGCCATCGAAAAAGTATGGATAGAAATGTACAGTTTAACATTGTTTTTGAAAACTACCAAATTTCAGGCTCTATAAATTATAATGCCTCTAAATTTTGAGATCTAACTAAAATATTTTATATATATAACTTTTCGGAATATTATTTCTCCATATTCGGCTTTCTGAAATTTCAAATTGGTGATGAAATTGGAGGGGTAGTTTTGGAATGAAAACAACACATAACATTGGGCAATAAATACATCACCCACCTCTCCTTGGAAGAGGTTGGAATTTCAGAAGAGAGTAGAAAACATTGGAATGGAAAAGTTTTTTCAAAGTCTTGAGAGAACCTTCTATACACAAGATTTCACTTGAGAGACCCTTCTTCCTCTCTTTTTTTCATTTACTTTTGTGTTCTTTTCATTTGTAATTGCGTATGTTTTTTTTAATTTATTATGAATTTTAATGGAAGTTTATTATTCATATTTTGTTTTAATCATCCACCCTCTATTATTAAATATAAATTATCTTTAAATTTTTGAAATAAAGTTGAAATCCATTCCTTTATTTTCCATCCTCATTCAATTGAAAGTATGTTTTTAATTCTCATCCTTATTCTTGTGTGTGGGTGTTCGACACACAGCTCTTTTCAAATCCAGTTCTTTTTATTCTATTTATAATTAATCACCATAAACACATATTACCAGATTAATAATTATCTTAATTGATGAATAAATATACCATTGCAGTAATCCAAAACTTAGGTATGTTAAGTGATTGAGAGTATTTTCTCGATGAATATTCTTCAAATTAACATTGTGTATGTTGGACTTAACATGTCATGGATTAATGACTTGTTTTGTTTAACTTGTGGTTTCTATGGATTACTAGAACTATAAATACAATACCATCAACATGTAATGATTTATATTAGAAGTCTAAATTAATATATGTCTTATATTAAATTATTAACACTTAGGAATTAAAATCAACATCATCTTGTGAAGTGGGTGTTAATTTAATGAAATATAAAAGCAAAACTCAAGGATATCACATGATGAACTCCCTAAAAATAATATCTCAACAATATTTATCACATTATGAAATCAAACACCAACCATTAATAACTTCATTAATTCTCTTCAAACAACCCCCAATCAAAATACAATCAACTAAAGACAATCGATTATTAAAAAGTATCATCACTGAGGATTCGACCCGAGTGCTGCTATACACATTAGCAGAGCATAAGAGCCTTATATAGTAGATAGGTGACAATTGTACATGATTTAAAATGGTTACATTATTGGGGATGGTGAAATTAATTAGTCATTATTTTTTGGTTATTTAAAAAAAACAAAACAAAAAAAAATTTAAAAAAATTGAATTGAAAAAAAAACACAAAGAAAACCCTTCCTTATCATAAAAATAATTAAAGAAAAACACACTATGAAAAACATTCCTTCTCATAAAAATCATAAAATTAAAATACATAGAGAAAAACATGTCATTCCCTTTCATCCAAAATCTCACTGAATGCCTCCTAGCCTCCCAAAAAATTCCTCATATTTGTTTGACCCTAAAATTGAGCAAACTCTTCACTAACATAGGAGACACATTAGAGACAACCTAAGAATTGATGAACTAGTCCATGTCCTACCAATTGAATTAGATATTCCCAATCATATGGAGAAAACACTTAAAGAACTTGTTTCCCCAAATATGAATTACCAACCCCTTGGTATTCAATATCCAAACAAAGATGCTGAATTTGAACTCAAATCGGGTTTGATTCATCTTTATCCACGTTTCCAAGGGCTATCTAGTGAGGATCCACATCTTTGTCTTAAAGAGTTCCAAGTGGTGTGCTTTAACATGATGCCTCAAGGGGTTTCTGAAAAATGGATCAAACATCGAGCATTCCCGTTTTCCCTAGCTGATACTGCAATTTCATGGCTCTACTACCTTCCTCCTGGTTCCATAACCACATGGAATGACATGAAGTGGCTTTTCGTAAAAAAATTATTTCCTGCTTCATGTACTGCTTCCATCCGAAAGGATATAATTGGTATCTGTCAGTTCCCAAATGAATCACTGTATGAGTATTAGGAGCAGTTCAAAAACTTGTGGCAACCATCCCCCACCACCAAATACCTGACCAAATCTTGATCCAATACTTCTCTTAGGGTTTATTGGCTATATAGAGAACTCTTATTGATGTCTCAAGTGGCGGTGCTCCTATTGATAAAACTCTTATAGCTACAAGATATCTCTTAAAAACATGGATGTAAACACACAACAATTCCATACTCGAGCACATGCTCAGGTAAAACAATCCCAAGACAGTGAGTCGATAGAGCCGAACAAGATGACAGAGTGGATTAGTGAACTTACAGGTCTTGTGCGACATCTAGTTGTGGATACCAAAGCCCCAAACTCATCTTCTCCACAACCTATGTTCCCTGGACGTATCCAAAAATGTGGAATCTGTAGCTCCCCATCTCATCCAATTGACACATGTCCAAAACTTCAAGAGGATACATCTAATTCATACGAACCAGTGGAGATAAATGCAACATATTCTCAGAGGAACACCAACCCTCAACAATCAGGTCTGTTCGTTAGAAACATCAACAAACCCCACTCTGATCCCTTATCATCAACCTTCAACCAAGGAATGAGTTATGGTAATCCCATTTCTCATCCCCCTCCATTCCAACATCAAAATCGAAACCAATTACAATATGTTCAAAGTGTTGGTAACTTCCAACAACATTACCATTTTGTTCCTCAACCTCAAAGAATCAATCCTACTTCTGAATTCCACTATCGTAGTGAGCCTTCCCAATTCCCAAATCAATAAAATCACCTTCCAAAGATCCAAAATCAAGGTAATACCAATCTTGTAAAAGCCACTTCTTCCAAGTATCCATGGTAATGTGCATTGTAAGATCTTTCCTCCTTCACCCATTCTAGCCACAAAAACATTGAAACCTAAAATGGACAACCTGCATCCCACATGAGTTGGAAAAAACAATCAAAATCTTCCCAAATCCCAGATTAACCATTACCCAACCTCAAGGGTAATGTAAGTGAAATTTCACTTAGATCAAAAAAAAATTATATGCCTCATGATGAGTCCTCCAACTCCCATTTAAGTGTTGACATTGAAAAGGAAAAGAAAACAGAATCTTGAAAAGGAATCTAAATCCATTCCCTCACGTCCTTCCATTCCACTTAGAAACACAATTCATCTTCCTCGATCGATTTCTAATCTAAGGAAGTATTTTGATCTTGATCTTGAAATTCTTGACATGTTTAGACATGTTGAATTCAACATTCCCCTATTAGATTCCATAAAACAAATCCCTGAGTATGCCAAGTCTCTTAAGGAATTGTGCACCCATAAAATGAAACTTAAGTCCTTTGAAAATGTTTCCACCTAGCAGTCTATTCCCATAAAGTGAAAATATCTAGGGACCTTTATGGGTCCATGCCAAATTAGATGTTCCAACATTGATGAATCACTCATAGACCTAGGAACCTCAATTAATGTCATGCACATATCCATCTTCTATGACCATTTTCTAGGTACCTTACATCCAATGGGTGTTGTCATTCAACTGGCCAATCGAAGCACTGCTAGTCTTGAGGGTATAATCGAGGATTTCCGTGTTCATGTGAATGATCTCATCTTCCCTGCTGATTTCTATGTCCTTGGAATGGAAGGTGAGACGAACTCTTCTCGATCTCCCTTAATTCTAGGAAGACCATTCATAATGACAATGAGAACCAAGATTGTTTTCCACTCAAGCATCAAAACCATGGAATTTGGTAACCAACTGGTCAAGTTCAACATTTTCCAACCCATGCAATACCCATTTGAGGATCACTCTGCTTTCGCAATCCATGCTTCCGAGAACACTTATGAGATTCAATTAAACCCCAATCCATCATGTTCATCGTTTTATAGTGATAATGGATCTTGTAAAATATGCACTATGATTAAAAATGTAATAAGTGTTGAAGTTGATGTGGAACTCTTCTTCCTAGACTATCAATCTAGAGGATCTTGAATACTTTTTTGAATCCCACATCAACTCTAATTTCAACTGCTCTACCTTGGATAGTATTAATGAAAATTAATCTGAAGAAAATGAAAGCCATTACTCTATTCTGGTGTTGTCTATCCCACAAATGAAATATGATACTGATCTAAACCTCTTCCTAAACAACTGAAATATGGATTCATTTTCTAGAATCACTCAAATCCTGTCATTATCTTCACTTCACTTACTAAAACTAAGCAGTGAAAACTCTTTCAGGTGTTAGAGGATAATAAAAAGGCCTTATATTGGACCCTAGATTACATACCAGGAACCAATCCTTCACTTTTCATGCATCGCATCCCTCTTTAGGAATCATTGAAACTAATTATATAACCACAAATAAGAATAAATCCACTAATACTTGAGGTCGTTAGGGAAGAGATCACCAAGCTTCTTCAAGATGGTATTATCTACCCAATTTATGACAGTGAATTCATTAGCCTAATTCAAGGTGTGCCTAAGAAGGGTGGGATAATTGTTGTCACAAATTATCATTGAGAGGTAGTCACAACTCGATTGAAGAACAAATGGCATGTGTGCATTGATTACCAAAAATTGAATTTTGAAACACGAAAAGATCACTACCCTCTTCCATTACTTGATCAAATTATAGAATGATTATCCATAAAGTCATAGTATTACTTTCTTGATGGATACACTAGCTACTTAATAATCCCAATCACACCTCAGGACCAATAAAAGACTACATTCACTTGCCCCTTTAGAAAATATACATATAGAAGAATTCCTTTTGGCCTTTTCAATTCTCATGCAACATTCCAGAGGTGTATGATGAGTAACTTTTCTGAATTTATTGAACATTGCATGCAAGTATTCATGGAAAACATTACCTTTATGGTGAGTCATTTGAATATTTCTTTCATTCACTCTCTCTAGTCCTTAAAAAGTATGTCAAGTGTAAAATTATGTTAAATTTGGAAAAATGTGACATCATGGTTGAATATGGGATAGATCTAGGGAACATAATTTCAAAAGACTGTATTCATGTCGATCATGTCAAAGTTGATGCTATCCATTCACTTTATGAACCCACATCTGTTTGAGAAATATATTCATTCCTCAGTCATGTTGAGTTATATCGGTGATTCATCCATAAATTTATTAGGATTTCCCTCCCACTCACTCAGTTTATCCAACATGATATCACATTCCATTTCAAAGATGTTTGTAAGAGTGCCTTCATTGAACTCAAAAATTTTCTTACATATTCCCTAGTAATCCAACCCCATGATTGGTCCTTACCCTTTGACTTGATGTGTGATTCTTCTAAAAGAGTTGTTGGGGATGTTCTTGGTCAAATAAGAGAAAAAAATTTCATGTCATCTATTATTCCCCAAAAAAATTAGATGAAACTCAATGTCACTATACTATGACTGAAAAGGAACTTTTAGCAGTGGTTTTTTCCTTAGATAAATTATATCTCTATCTCTAAGGTTCAAAAGTCATCATCTTCAAAGACCATTCTTCAATAAAGTTCTTACTCATGAAAAGTTATTCCAGACTGAGTCAAATAAGATGGATCCTAATGATTCAATAGTTTTACATTAAAATCAAAGATAGAACAGGAAAAGATAACCATGTCGTTGATCACCTGAGTAGAATTTCAAATTCTTGTCATTCAGAAATCATTGATCCTGAATTCCCCACTGAACACCTTTCATCTCTCACTCAAAAGTTTCCATGGTATTCCACAATTATAAACTACTTGGTTAATAGTATTGTTTCTGAAATTTTTTCAAAAGAAAAAAAATTAAATTGAAAAGTGATTCAAAATTATATTTTTTGGAAGATAATAAACTTTGGAAAACTAGGGATGACATGGTAATTAGGAGATGTGTTGATGAAGATAAAGATTCATCCATCGTAGAATTATGCCACTCAATTCCTAGTGGTGGACACTTTG
Source organism: Viscum album (assembly GCA_963277665.1). Taxonomy (NCBI): domain Eukaryota; kingdom Viridiplantae; phylum Streptophyta; class Magnoliopsida; order Santalales; family Viscaceae; genus Viscum; species Viscum album. The sequence goes on along the minus strand of OY728137.1, from coordinate 197,969,203 downwards.
GACCACAAAGGACCTGTCGAAAGGTTCTAGACTCTTGATTGTTCTAGCCTCTACTCTTCAAGGACTCAAATGAGTTCTATCAATCATGTACCACATGCCAAACATTTGGCACAATTTCAATGAGAAATAAAATTATCCAAAAGAATTTAATTTTATGTGAGATCTTAGATGTTTACGGTATTCATTTCATGGGACCATTCCCCCTTCCAATGGATTCTCATACATTCTTCTTCTGGTTGATTATGTTTCTAGGTAGGTTGAGGACAAACCCACTAGAAAGGATGATTCACATACTGTTATTGTGTTCCTAAAGACACACATCATCCACCGATTTGGCACACCACATGCCTTGTCAAGTGACATAGGAACCCGTTTTTATAAAAGAACCGTGAAATATATTTTGAAAAAGAATGAGGTTGTATAAAAAATTTCTACTGAATATCACACTCAAATTAATGGAATGGATGAACTTTATAATAGAGAAATGAAATGAATTCTTGAGAGAATTGTAAAATCCACCAGAAACAACTGGCCAGAAAAACTTAGTGAAGCACTTTGGGCTTATCAAAATTCTTATAAAACACCCACTGGGATGTCTCTTTTTATGATAGTTTTTTGTAATTCTTGTAATTTACCAATTAAAATCCAACATAAGCCTTTTTGGGATTTTAAAACCTATAATTTTGATTGTAAAAATGTTGGTGAAGAAAGATTTTTTCAATTTATTCAATTAGAGGAGATTCTACTTGATTCAAATGAGAATTCAAATTTGTACAAAGAAAAAGCTATGTTAGTCCATGACAAACATATCCTAAGAAAGGAATTTTGTGATGGTGAAAAGGTAATGCTCTTCAACACTCGATTTCAGATTCACCCAAGTAAGATTATTTCTCGATGGGAAGGTCCTTTTATTGTTTCTCATGTTTACCCATTTGGTCCATTGCAAGTCCAAGACCCCTCTTCAAAAAAGACATTCATAGTTAATGGGAATCAGTTAAAGCATCACCATGAGAGGATTCAAAATCCTGGAACAACATCTACTTCCACCAGATCCAAAACTTCTATAGTAAACACACCATTGGAAAGAGATGGCGACCCACCAAATCCAAACTAGGGGAACCGCTTTCCCTTTAACTCCCTCTTTCTCTCTTCTTCCTCCTTCTCTATCTCTATGTTTTTCTTCTTCCTGCTCTCTTTTTCATTTTTTTACCACAATTATCATCAATATTTTTTTTCATTCTCTCTTTATCTTTTGGGTGCGTGTGTCTTTATAAAAACAACTATAAACAAAAACCTAAAAAATATAAAAAAAACAATAATAAAAATCACTTAAAAATATGGAAAATTCAGAGTCTTAATTACTCACCTTCAACTTTTGAAATTTTGTCTAACCATTTTAGGGAGTCAAAATATATGTTTTCATCTCCAAATTTTTTATTTTCATTATAATTTTGGTTAAAGAATATTGTTTCAAAACTACTATATTTTTAATGTTCGGTTTTAGATTTATAAAATGATTTTCCCCAACTATGAGGAACAACATTAGCTTTCATTACAAGGCCACTTATGACCATATTTTAAAATTTTGTGTTTTTTCACCCCTGATTATGAGTCATGGGTTTGTAGACCTTTGAATTGAATGTCCTAATTTCATGTTCTTGAATATGATGGACAAATTTTCTAAATATCATTAGAATCACAATATCCAAATAGCCTACAATTAACTTTACATTCATCCTCCATTTGAAACCCCTTCGAGCCTATGAAAAACTTTTATTTTATAGCCACATTAAAAGACCAATACCTTCTACCACCCAATATCTACATGGATTTTCGTTGCATAATTTTTTTAAAGTTTAAGTGTGGGGGAATGGATTTCATTCTGGGAACCCTTTTTTTATCTCACCATGTTATCATATGATTGAGGGTCAACATCCATTTCAGTGTGGGGTAGAGGTTATAATTTAGTGAGGTTTGGGAATGTATATTTTTTTCTTGTTCAAATTCTATTAAAAAGCATTCAAAAAATTGAAAAAATTAAAAAATGAAGAAATAAACAATGGGTTATTTTTTGGGTGGGTCAAAAATCACTCTTATTCAACCTTTGATAATGTTATAACTATTAAAATTAGTGTTTTGAGGATATCAATAATGGGTTGGGATATGAGTGAGATATTTTCTTCATGTTTAACCTTCGAAAAAAATAAAAAAAGAACACTTATGTCATTAGGATAAGTTTTGTGTTTTGTAAATAGTCCATCTTTTCATTCCCTTTAAATATTCTTCCAATTTTTTATCTTGATACACAAAATTATTCCCTTTTAAATATATGTTTCAATTTCAATCCATGTTTCATTTAAAAAAAATTACATTGTTTTACACATGCTGATATTTTACCCCTCTTCTCCTCTCTTTTGGATGTCATTTTTCAACCGTCCAATAGCCATAGAAAATCCCCTAAAAAATACCTCTTGATTATTGTGCACTTTATGAGAGGGAATGGAAGCTGATATCACTTTCAAAATATATGATTTTCTCTTTAGGTTAGTGAAAGAGTGAACCTCCTTAAATTAATTTTATCATCTTGAGAGGTGTGAGTTTTGAGTGCTCACATTTTCTATTTCTAAATTTGAGCATGAAAAATGAATTGTTTTTTGAATATGGTTTTTGTAAAAATGTGATGGGGAACTCAATATGGATGTGTGAAATGGTTTAAACCTCCCTTGAGTGGTGAAAACAAAATTCTAAAATTTTATGGTGAGTAAAAATTATTTTGTTATGTTTTTATATTTATTGTACACGAGGACATGAAAAATAATAAGTGTGGGGGATTTTATGTTATTAATATTTTCATAAATTATTATATACTCCCTTTACTGTTTATATATGAAAGGTGCATAATTTTTGTGAAATAATCTTGTTTTAATATTAAATTTAATTCTTGAGATTTATTTGTATTAATCAAATCTAGTTAGTTTACTATTTTACTTATAACTCTCACCCTACTTATCCAAATGTCATTATTCATACTTTTTAGGTTTTTTAGTCAAATTATAACATTTCATTATAAGGTAACTTTGGTCAAATTGTCTATTTGTAGGGCCATGTGGACAAACCAAGAAGGCCCATAGAATATGTGAAGAAACTGGACCATCCATGAATATTGAATTACTGGGCACAATTTAGAAGTGAAAAATCATTTATTATCCTAAAAAATTTGAATAACAATTCAGATATTAATGTAGGAAAATTTAAAGGCCCAAATCCAAAAAAATTGGTCCCAAATGAAGCTTTGAAGTTCATACCATAATTCTTTCTGGGAATTGAGATCAGCACACAAAATTTGATATTTCTCCTAATGGAGTCGTCTATTTGAGCTAGGATTTTGAATTTTGAAAGAGGATATATAGTAGGATTACTTTTTTTAAGAAATAATTTGTATTTTATGGCATATTAAAATTCAAAAATCCATTCACATTTCAGCCAATGAAAAATTGTTAATAGAAATGGACAGTTTAACATTGTTTATGAAAACTGCCATAATTTTAGCTCTATAAGACCAAATGCATCCAAATATTATGATATGACTGAAAACATTAATATATAACAATTTTAAAAAGATGATTTCTCTATATTCAACTATCTGAAATATAAAATTGGCGATGCAAGAGAAAAGGTATTTTCGGGATGCAAAAAGCCCACAACATTAGGCTATAAATACATCTCCATCTTCTCTTTGCAATAGGTTGGCATTTCCAAAGATAGGAACATAAATTTTAATGAAAAAATAATTTCCAAAGTCTTAGGAGGACCTTCCATACATAATTTTTCACTTGAGAGACCCTTCCACCTCTCTTTGTTTTCATTTACATTTGTTTTCCTTTCATTTGTAATTGCATAAATTGTGTTCAATTTCATTTGAATTTTAATTCATGTTTCTTCATAATATTTTGTTTTAATAATCCATGATCTATTCTTAAATATTAATTCTCTTAAAAATTTTGAAATCAAGTTGAAATACCTTCCCTTATTTAGCTTCCTCATTCAATCGAAAGTCGGTTTTTAATTCTCATCATTGTTCTTTTGTGTGTGTTCAAAACATGACTCTTTTTTTATCATTTTTTTCATTCTATTTATAATTAATGACCATAAACACATATTACTCAATTAATAACTATCTTAATAGCTAAGTAAATCTTCCATTGGGGTGAGTTAAAATTTAGGTGTGTTAAGTGATTGAGAGTATTTTTTCGATGAATATTCTTCAAATTAACAATGTGTATGTTGGACTTAACATGTCATGGATTAATGACTTTTTTGTTTTAACATGTTGTTTCCATGGATTATTCGAACCACAAATAAACTTCCATAAAAATGTACTGATTTATCTGGGAACCCTATGTTAAGTTAATTCTTGAATTAAATCTTTAACACTTAGTAATTCTAATCAACGTCATCTTGTGAAGTGAGTGTTAATTTATTTCAACATAAAGCAAAGCTCAAGGATGTCAAAATATTAACTACATAGTCATGAACTAAACCCCATATTTATAAAAATTTTAAATAAAACTGAAACCATTAATAACTTCATTTAATCTCTACAAATAACCCCCCCCCCCAAATCAAAATACAATTAAATAAAAATAATCAATTATTAAAAAAATATCATCGCCAAGGATTCGACCCGAGTGATACTATACACATTAGTAGATCATCAGAACCTTGAATGTTCAATTTGAGACAATAATTCATACTTTCAACCTCTCCATTAAGATGTAAATAAGAAAATCCATTTAGGAAAAAATCTATAAAATGATCAAACACTGGTGAAATATCATCCAAACAAGATCTCTGATCATCTGGATACAAACTAGAAATATAGTTTGTTATCCCACCCATCCCAAAATGCTCTGGTATGTCTCTGATCACCTTGATATACCATTAAGACTTGTGAAAAAATACACCCTATCGGGATGTGATGGTCACCATCCAACTATAGAAATAAAAAAATGTTTGATATGTAACTAGCCATTCCATCTGAAGTACAACATCAAACCCTGACACATCAAGGTTACAAAGATCCCATGAGAAGTAATACCAACCAATGTCAAGGGGTACTCCATGAAATGGTTTACACTCTCTAATTAGATTCCCAATCCATTATCAAGTGTCATAACTACTTAGAAAACATAATAATAAGCCCAAGTAATTCCACGATTGGAACAAATATAAAACTATGAGATGTGCCTATATCAAAAAAGATAAGATACACGAGTATAGGCTACTAAAATAATACCTCTTACTATAGAAGTCTCAACAATATTCTCATCGGGGGTAGGCTATACAAAATAGATCTCACTTCAACCATGACCCTGTGAAACAACCTCACTACCCAGAGAAAGCCCACTTTGGTATCTTAGTATTGTTGGTTCCTAGATCCCTCGGCCAGGACCACTTCCTCATCCTGAATGATTTGTACTACTCCATTTCAATCCTGATGTGGATCTTTAAAAGTCACTCATGAACCAGTACTTAAAGCGGACCCCCTCCCACTAACTTCTGGAGGGAACTCTTGGTAAAAACATTATATATGGACCATCTTGCAATAATATCTACACTCAAATAGGTATTGATCATACTGATTCCTCATTTTTTCCCATCTACCACATTGATGACATAAAAATGAACTATCATCACTAATAGCCAGGCTGGTACTCAACTCATGAAAATCCTCAAAACATCACTTCCTATAACTTGAAGCATAACTATATTTCAAGAGGCTTAGCTACACTACTATGCATCCCCATCATTCCCCATGTTATTCTCTATAATCATTTCCTAATTCACTATTTCATCAATATTTTTCAACCTGGACATGTTGAACTGATACTGAATATCATGTCTAAGACCATCCTTGAAGCCTCTCGCCCTCGATTATTCAACAATAATATATATCGGCACAAAACATTAGATCTCTATAAATCATGACAAATATTCTTTAACAGTCATCACACCCTGCTCTAGACATATAAACTCACTAGCCCACCCTTCCCTCTAAGTCTTGGAAAAAAATTAATCCTAAAACTTGGTTTTTAAATCACCCCAAACCACATCTCATAGCCCTGAAACCTAGTTCAAAACATCCCACCATAACTTTTATTCCCCCTGAAGTATATAATTCACCAGGTTTACTCTCCTCTAAAGAGAAATCTACGTATTCTCATAGATCAAAAAAGGCATCGCAAGATAGAACTCAACAGCTTATGGAATACCATTTCCCAAAAAAGTTGGAGGATGTTATTGCTGGAACACACACGCTAGCTCTACCATGGATAACTAAAGTTGTGTTTCTCCATGAAAAGTCTTCATATAGCATAAAACCCCTCACAGAACTATGCCTTAGCACATGTGTTCAGAAACATAGTTAGGTCTGTATCTAGAACTATATGTGTTTTAACTGGTATCCCATGGCCCACTACATCCATAACATAGTCTTTACCACACTCCTAGCATATGAATGGAGATCTTCATGGTGGCATGTCACTACAATTCTAAACACACAACTCAAAGAAGATCAATAACCATACTTTAAAATATTAAAATGTAGTACATGTAAAAAACTTCCCAAAAACAGGTCACAACCATCTTCCTACTCCTACAACCAAGACTGGGTAAAAAGGAACATTCATAAACATCACTAGATATACTACTTAATTCCCACTCAAAATTCAGGTCAATGTCATGTTCTCTATTTCAAAATTTCCAATTTCAATTGAATTCATATTCATATAAAATTTATAGTTAAATGGGTGATAAAAATGGTTCACCACTTTTGATCCATATGGTCCCATACACCTCATGAACTGAAATATGGCATCAACTTAATCCACAATATAACATGTTTCAATCCATGCATTGAATGGTTCACGAATCAATGTGCTATAGTTGATTAATTTGGGTTTATACTATAGCCTAATCAAGGAAACATTGAATAGGTTACATAAATCACTCTAATTACCAAATATTTTTCTCAATACCCTGCAAAAATAATTTATTAAATATCATGTATATCACCCATAAAACATATCATAGATTCATGAAGTCAAGCAATGCATCCTATATTTCATGGAGTAATGCATGACATATGAATCTATGAAGGTTAATAATAGGATGTATGATATGTATACCCTCATCTCATCTGGAAATAATAAAATTGATACTCTATCATATCAATTAAAACATCAAAATTCATGTGCATCCCCCAATGGTGGAATCAAATCAACTGTAATAGTCAAATCCACACAGCAGAAATTTTCCATTCATGGAAATTTGGGTTTTTTGTATATGTGAGTTAGCTACTCCCATACATATCTCCTTACCAAATTTTAGTGAATTCTTATACTTTTATATTATCTTAAAATTGTATAGTAGAAAACAAACACTACTCATTCCATATGACATTGTGACGTACTGAACTGGATGCCACTAAATAGTACCCCATGCTGGGGGGTCACATAGCCTCAAGAACATCCCCCCGAATACCAGCGGATACCAAATAGATGTAAGGGCCTAGGTTTTTATTGTTAAGTTTCTATTCCCACATGTTAGGGTGTATCATATTGGAATAATAATAAAACTAAATATTTAAGGCATATACAATCACTGATCAGCAAATAGAAGATAAAAATCCAAGATAGAAATATAGTAAGAATTAAAAAAGTAATCTCATATACAATGATGATCATGTCAGGTTTCTAAAAATCATCCAAAATAGGTATATAGTAAACCGTACAATACATGTATCAAAATACCACAAATACTAAAAAAACTATCTCTGACTAGAATCATGAACCTATATCGGTCACATGCTTCAATTCATCTAAAAATTTGAAAAAACAAGATTGTTATTGTGGGAATTTTGACCAATCCTTAGGTGAACCCATGAAGTGTTTATGGGTACCCAATAGTGGCACGAAAATGGTACGAGATAACACTTATTACGATGCGACTAACAGTGTCTATAAAAAATCCAAGTAGTACGGTAAAATCTAATGTTATGTGTAGTATATAATAGATGTGATAGTATTGAATTTAAAGTGATCATGTCAAGGGGTACTGTTTAGACTACCAAGGTTCTCTATAAACACTAGATAATATCCTATAATAAGGCAACTATAAATAGAAATAAACAAGTCACCATGTCCAGTATAACAATTGTAATCTAATACTCACACTCAGACTTCATTAAAACACGCCGAAGGATCCAACATAGACCCACCGTATAACTAAGAAAACATTTACCATGTCCATGTCATATAATCCAGTATAGAATTCCCCTTTTCCTCCTCACATAATCAAGTCATCCACAATGGCCTTTGTAAGTAATCAGAAGAGTCAGAAAATGAAGGGTTGGATTAAAGTTATAGAAGACCAAGGGATCCTTGTCATGTCACAGTAGAATCTTGATGGAAACATGGAAAAGACTTATGTGGGGTCCAAAGAGTGTTTCCACTATAATCCCAAGAAAGTAAAATCCAAGGGGTACCTGTGCTCATGGAATCCTCTGAAATCACTATCCAAGGAGTAAATAAGTCCAAGAATCCACTACAGTAATTAAGATCCATGATAGAAATTTCCATGGAATCAAATGGAATTAGGATCCAAGGTATACTAATTAAGGAATCCACCTCCATTTAAATTAATCACCTCATTTCATACAACAATTTATAACATTCACCTTCCTTGATTTTACCCATTCATTTCCACAATTTTTTTATAATCCATTTAATAAATTAAATCAATCAACATCATGTAATCACATGTGAAAGGTGTAAAATCATCTCTTAATCATTCAATTCAATTAAATTCAACGTAAAAAAATTTCTTATAACTAGTAAATCTTACCCCTCGAGTGGTTCAAAATTAGGAAAAATACACTATCACACCACACAGTTCAACTTTGTTGGGGAAAAAACCTCCAAAAAATATCAAGGAAGTAGTGGTCATCCCTAACATGTTTCAATAAGTACAATTCAATTGTTCAATTCAGTTTCAGGGAATCCCTATAAATAGGGGAATGTGGAGCAATGGATACTATCTATATAAAACACCAAACTAGTATGAAATGATAAAGACTACCTAACATTGGTATGTATTAGACCACTCATCCAGTATCAGCTTTTGATTCAATCCAGATTAGAAGAAAATAATGAACAGATGAAAAACAATAAAACTGGTCATTTTAGCTTCAACCTAAATAAAATTTTAGATATGAAGTCAAATGGAAAATGGAACAAGATAATTTAAGAACATGCTAATGTAAAACAAAAGAGACCAATGAAATTCAAATATAAGTTTATCAAAGAAGTAAGATAAAAATATATGAAATGGACTTACAAGGGGGGTCTTAATACAAGGGGTATATTCACTGGAGGAGAAATGAAATTATATTTATGATTTTATTATTTTTAGGAAAAATAGTAATTTCCCCAATAGGTTTTAGGCCATAGAGTTTGGATGCATGGTTGGCCAAACCGTGTGTCCACTATGCATCCTTTTCTATCTTAAAGGGGAACATCACACGGTCAGGCACATGGTTTGAAAAACTACCTGCCGACCATGCATTTTGGTTCTATGAAAAAATTCAAGTGCCTTGCAGGAGAATGTGCCTGAGGTTTCCTGGATTCCTTAAACTATGCAACCTCCTTCACCCCTCTATCTTGTCCATTAACAGTTAGAGAAATCATACACCTTGCCCACATGGTTTTTTATAACTGTGCATCCTACCAAGTTTTTTCAAAAACAAAAATGGGACCCGAGCTACAAAATATCCCCAAACACCCCTAATACACCCATGAACTCAATGTGTACTCACATTAATATGTGTACAATCATATAAAGAGAAAAAGAAAAGATATTCATACCTATTTAAATCATAAGATCTTACAAAATATTTCAATGTCAACTTCTTCAACTGTAAGGAGGTGGGACACTATGAAAATGATTTTCTCAAACGTCAAATGATTTTTCCCTAGAAAAAGGTCAAGGGAGAAAGGCTAAGCTTATATGAGATAAATAGATGAGTTTTAAGTTCCTAACAATATTTTTGTAGTTTTTTTAATTATATACTAAAATTTAGATAATTATTTATTTGATTATGGATCATCGCACTCTTTTATATCTTCCATGTTTTCCGTTAAAAATTATATATTTCCCTATCAACTTAATATGGGAGTTATCATTAAATACTCCTAGAAGAAGTGTCACTACAACAAGGATGTTTTAGTCAGTTCCCATTTTAAAAAAATATACATGCTCTATTTTCTAGCCTTATTATTATACCTATCGATGATTTTTAAATAATATTTTTTATAGAATTTATTTCAAAATATGGCAAAAAAATTATTACGAAGAGAAAGAAGTTACAATTCATGATGAATATATGGAATATCTTATATTTTCATAGGAGACTACATCATCTAATTCATGTCTATATCCACCCTAGTAGCTCTCCTAAATTAGATACTTTGGAAATAAGATCAGATAAAATATATATATTTAAAATATAATATTTGAATATAGGATGTACATAATTTAGAGGAATACATTGATGTATTTTTTGAGGAATTACCTAGACATCCACCAGAGTGTAAATTTTATTTTTCCCCTTGATTTAATCCTTAATACAAGACCAATATCAAAGAATCCCTATATAATTTCCATTGATTATTTGGTGAAATTGAATAAAAAAGTAATGGAATTTTGTAATAAGGGATTTATATTCCCTAGTGTTTCACCTTGGGGAGCCCCTATTCCTTTCATTAAGTAAATATATGGATCTATGAGGATATGAACTACTTATAGAGAAATAAATGATACTATGATAAATAAAAAGTATCATATACCTCACATTTATGACTTATTCGATCAACTTCATAGAGTGTGTATTTTTCAAAGACTGACCTTCATTCTATATATCATAACTTGATTGTAATGGAGAAAGATATTCCAAATACCGCATTCTATATAAGGTATGGAAATTATGAGTTATTTGTGATGTCATTTTGATTAACTAATTCACGATCTATTTTTATAGATCTAATGAATATATTATGCATGGATTATCTTCATTATTTTATTATTTTATTGATTAATGATATATTGTTGTGCACTAAGAGCTATGAGGAATATGAGAATCACTTATTAATAATTTATGAGACTCTTAAAATAAGTAGTTATATGGAAAATTATGAAATATTGAATTATGGAATCATGAAGTTTCTTTTCTTGGATATATTTTCTACAAGTATGGTATCTCATTTGATCTTAATAAGAAAAATGTGGTCCATGAATTTCCTACACCAATGTATATAACAAAGGTATGTAGTTTAATTGGCCCGGAAGGTTACTATTATTACTTTTCCTAAATTTTTTATTGGTTGGATAACTTGGAAACCAATATTACATGTAAAGGGTTTAATTTTTCCTGTAAATACGATTGTGAGGATTGTTTTGAAGAAATGAAGAAGATATTGGTGAATGATTTTATTTTTACTCTACTATCAAGAAATGATGGATTTTTTATATATAATAATTCATAATATAAGGTACATGGTTGTTTCCTTGTAGATAATGATAATGTTATTGCCATTGCATCAATGAAGTTTAATATTTATAAACAAAACTATCCAAACCATGACCTTGAGTTATAATTTTTAATCTTTTATTTGAAGATATAAAGACATTGTATCCATGAAGAAATATTTGAGATATACATGGATCATAAGATTAGAAAATAAATATTTTCAAAGAAATATTTCAACATGAGGAAAAGATAATGGCTTGAGATACTCAAGGATTATTATTACTCAATAAACTGCCTCCCAGGGAAGAAAAAAATATAACATATTCATTTAGAAGGAAGAATTAAGAACTTCTTACCAAAATTAGGATCAAAAGTGTTCCTAGGGTCATGGATCCAGTAAATATGGATATGTTAATTATTAAGGAACGAGATACATCAATACTTTTAAAAATAATTTCCAAACCATCTTTATTGGAAAAGACAAAAAGTTCACAACTTGATTATGATGACTTTATTAAAAAAATTAATGTTTTGAATGTTATACAATTTGTCAACTTTTTTTAAGATTAAATTCTGAGATTTATAAAGAGACTATATTTTCCATCTATAGTTGAGTTGAAAATGTAATTTTTTAATAGTTCCCATGGCTATAATTTCTATATACACCCTGGTAGCACTATGATGTATAGATATTTGAAGGAACATTTTTTGTGGAATAATATGAAGTGGGAAATTTATTATTATATGTTAATATATATGGTTTTTTGATAGGTTAAGGCTACAATATATCATCCTAGAGAATTCATGAAGCCTATACATATTTATATGTTGAAATGGGATGACATTATAATGGACATTATCATGAGATTAACAAAGAATCAAAACAAGAATGATGCAATATGAGTTATTCTTGGCCACTTAAAAAAATATACATATTTTCTTTACTATAAAGAAAGATATACCTATTGAGTGACTTAGACAGCTCTATATTGATAAATTAGTAAGAATTCATGGTGAACCTTTTTCAACTGTGTCTAATCATCATCAAACATTTACATCGAAATTATAGGAAATCTTTCAGGAGTTTCTTGATAACAAGATTCATTTGAACACCACTTATCATCCTTGAACCAATGGAAAGTTTGAATGGACTACTAAAACATTAGAATACATTTAGAGGTCATTCTATATTGACATTCAAGGAATGTAGTATTAGAGTTTACCTGTGGTATAGTTCACCTATAATAATATCTTCCATTAAAGTATTAAAATGGAGCCAAATAAAGCATATATAGAAAAATATTTCATTCTAAAACTTGTTGGGACAAAATTGGTGCAAGGAATATTATAGGCCCCAAAAATGTAGAGGATAAAGTGGAAAAGTTTAAAACTATTCAAACCCATATCAAATCATCTTAAAGAATAAAAAATGTCTATGTCAATAACTAGAGGAAACATTTGGAATTTTGGGTGGGAGATCATATCTTCTAGAATGTATCTACATAGAAGGGTATTATAATGTTCGATAAGAAATTGAAATTGATACCAATATAGGTCTAACCTTTTGAAATCCTATAAAGAATTATATTTTTGGCTTGTTTTTTTGATATTCCCCTATTTATCTCAAAAATATATGATGTGTTCTATATATCATTATTATGGAAGTACATGTCTGACCCAATGCATGTGATCACCATTGAAGAAATAGAATAATAAATTTATCTATATTACTGTGAAGTTCCTATCTATATTCTTTATATAAGAGAACAAGTGTTGAGGAAACATATGATATAGGTGGTAATGTTACTTTTGAAAAATCGTAAGATAAAAGAGGCATTGTGGGAACTTAAAGAAATTATGATAAATGACTACCCCGATCAGTTCATGAGGTGACATTATAGAAATTTTGAGGACAATATTTTTGAATGATGGAAGAATCTAACACTCATTGACATTATGATATGTTACTTTTAAAATAAATTTAACCACTTCAACAGCTTGTGATATACACAACCTTAAGTATAAATGAACTGTGATATGTTATATCATTATAAACAAAATTATAAATTGGTGGGAATGATTTGAAATATATAAATTATGAAAATATATGTCATACACATGTATAAAAAAATTTATTATTTATCAATCGATTTAAAATTAAAAATATTAAATTAAAAGTAAAGGAAATATTTTTCAAAAAATATATTTTTATGCATATAGTGTGTTTTTATGTTAATAAATAAAATTAGTAACTATTATTGAAGGATGTTAATTAAATTTTTATATTATTTATTTAATAATTTTTTTATCATTTGAAAAATATTTTTTTATTTATGGGATAAGAATAAATCCATTTTCTTCATAAAAACTATATTTTTCTAAAAAGCGGATTTTTCATATTTACCATACTTATATTAAAACCAAGTTTTAAAAATTTTAGAAAATTTTATTTGAAAAAATTAAATTAATTATGAAAATGAATGCTTTAAAATTATCTGGCAGTTAATTGTTTATAATTTTCTGAAAATATTAATTTTTTGATGAATAGTGAAAAATAATGATTTTTATTAAAAATTTAATTTTCATTTAATGTATTCAAAAACTAATTTGTTTTTAAAAAATGTTTTAAAAGTATAATAAATTCAATTTAATCATTTTTAATCCTATTTATCTCATTGAAAAAAAAATTATGTTGAATTTCAATAAAAAAACATTATGTATTAGAGAAAACATTTCTTTGGAAAACCACATTTTTTCGCACATGCTGGTTTAATATTAAATTAAATTCTACTAATTTTGTGGATTTAATTTTTTAAAATGCATTATATATTTGGAATAATAATAATTAATATTATTTAATTATATGAACATGATTTTTGTCAAAAATGAATAGTGAAAATGATAATAAATTAATAACCATGGTTAAGGTTAAAACAATTTTACAAGGGATAAACCCAAAAGATAATGGTATATATTCCAATTAAAAATTTCTAAATCCTATTTTAGAGAATAATTTAGACTTTTTAATATTCCACTATAAAATATACATCGATTTGGTATCATTTTTCTTGGTAATTACTTTATCATTTGTTAGGTTTTTAGGAAATTTCCTAGTTGGTCCTCTCACCAACTTATTAAAAGAAACTCTATGTCATCTCCTCTCTAAACTTCAAGAGTAATTTAGTTTTGTATATACTCACCCAAATCCAGTAATTAAATCCCTACCCATGAAATATATTCCATTTTTATCATAAAATTGTCATAGGTAGGTTTTAGGTATAAAAAAGGAAGTTCCTTGAAGAAGAGGTACGGTTCTTAACAATGAATCTTTAATTTATTTCATTCTATAACCCCATAAAATATTCTAAAAATATGATAAAATAATAAAACAATTTTATTTAATGTACTTAGATTTTATTATTTTAATTTAATAACTTATATCATTCCCCTATTCCATTAAATGGGAAACAAAACTGTCGATCGTGTGTACAGTGAACTACGGCCTCACGACCTGATGTAATTTGTTTTCTATCACCACCTCTCATGGATGGATACAATGATGTATTTAATATATATATATATATATATCTGTGTGCATGTGTATGTGATATTTTTTAAATAATTATAAATTTTTATTATAATATCACATCAACTTGCTTACCTACCAATCATTTGGAAAATGATAATGTCACTCATGTGTATATGTGGACTATCGCCTCCATGAAGCGATGTGATTTGTTTTAAATTTTATTAAAAAATGGATGGTGATAAGAATATTTGTATTGAATATATATTAAATATGTCATATAATAATTATTATGTAAATTTAAACTATTATTTACCTTTAATTATTATTATTTGTCGAAAAAATAGAAAAAACATTCATAAATATGTACAACCTACCTTCTTTATGAACATTGTTGTTCATTTCTTTATATATAACATTTACAAAATGGCCCAAAATATGTATATAATGAATATATATGATATTTAAATCATTATTAACATTATTTATATTATGGAAACAGTTGCAAATTATAAGGGAAAAAACTATTGAACCCCAAGAAACGTGAAAAATGAAGTAGTTATTACCCGAAACATTTATTTTAAAAAATAATTGTTTATAAATTTATGATAAAAGGATATAATTATATGGTTTAAGGTATAATATATATGAATATGGTTATTTAATATATTTAAAATAAATATATATTTATTATATACTATTTTTTTGGCACATATGAAGGGAGTCGGGCCTGAGGTAAGGGATTGTCATCTCACTTTTATTTTTGTGGGACATATTCCTTATTCACCACTTTTTTCTTTTGTGTGGTGTATATACTTCCCATGGAAATATTTTTTGATTATTACAATGAATATTATGGGATATAAATATACATCTAATGTTATTTCATTCAATGGGCATATGATTTAAAAGTTACTAAATGGTTAAGGGTCTTATGATACAGTCTCATTGTTTATTAATAGTGTTTAGGATTATGCTTATAATAATGAAATATTATAATATAAATATAAATAAACTCATAAATTTTATTCCAATATGACTATTTATAAAAATTTCCTGTTTTCATCTCTTTTTTCCTATTTATGTACCCAATAATCCAAAATAATTATTTTAAGGAAAAATTGTATTTATTTCTCACATAGGTCATAAAACCATTCCCTTCTATGTCCCTGTTTTCTAAAAATGTTTTAAAGAATTTTTTTACAATAGAAAAATATTATTTAAAATCTTTTTTAGCCATGTTTGAATTATTACATACTATTTTAAAAGGACTAATATTTTTTTCCACATGAGGTACTTTTGGAATTTTCTTTACAAAATAGTGGAAGAATGGTTTTCTTTTAAACAATATGTAATATAAAGAATATATTTCCATAATGAATAATCAATGCATTGAAGCTTCATCTAAAATTTTCCAAGCTTATTTCCAAAGTTAAATTTTCATTAATTTTTAGGAAATGTTAGATATTGAAGGTGTTTTTTATATGAAATGTCTATTTTCCTCCAATAAATTTCCAATCATATTTTTTTATTTATATTCATCTATAAAAACATTATTTGGTGCATATTATGATATTCTAGGGATTTAAAATCTTGATAAAATTCTCCATATTAATCTGTGTGGTTTATGATTATGTATTTTTATTTGAGAAATTTTTAAATTTTTATATTCAAAATTTTCAATATAAATTTTAACATGAATTATTTTTCAGCCCTTTTATATGAAGAATGAATTAGACTTATAAGTTATGGTAGGGTCCCTATATATCCATTCAATGATTCAGTTGGTCTTATGAGGGAAACTAGATTCGATATTTTCCTGATTCATTACCTATTTATGTAATATACCTTTCCATGAGGCCATAAATGTAATTTTATGATGTATAAAATTATGTATTCCATTATTATGATATTAGATATTTATTTCCATGTAATTATTTTATTTTCTATGATATCCCTGGATAAATTTCAAGATAATGTGATTATTTATATGGAATTATTTTATCATCATTTATACCTTCTATAATATTATGTATATTTTGTTCATATTAGTGGGATTTAGATAAACATATACCACAAAGGATGGGATGAGGAGATTGATATTTCCCTTTGGAAAGAGAAATTTGTCGAAGAAGGGTACTTACCACTTCAAACATTGTGTCCACCTTCTTCTCAAATTCAGTACTTTCCACCTCATGGACACCTTCAATGTGTACACTAGATCATGAACCGCATTGTTGAGTGTTGGTTCCATGTTCTTGATCAAGGATCTTGTAGAAATTAGGGTCTTATCAACTAGTGAATCACTTGTATCATTGTCAATTATATTTCAATCAATGGGAATTAAACCATCATAAAAATACCAAATTAAAAGTTGATCACTTATTTGGTTGTGTGGACAACATGAAAATAAACTTTTAAATAATTCTCAATATTCATGTAATGTTTCCCCTTGCTATTTTCTTATAACACAAATTTATTTTCTTATAGTTTTACTTCAAGAGGTTGGGAAATATTTTTCAAGAAAAAGACATTTCATGTCCACCCAGTCTTTAATTGGTGAATTAACATAGTAAATGAAATATTTAGTAGTATCTCTTAATGAGAAAGGTAATTCCCTTATCATTACTTATTCTTCATCCATATTTTCAGGTTTTAATGTAGAACACACAATATAAAATTATTTTAAGTGCTTATGTTGATCTTCTCCAGTGATTCCATGAAATCATGACAATAAGTGAATTAGATTGTTTTTTAGTTCAAAATTAGGTGGCACACATTGTATTTGAATATAGGTTTGTTGGATATCAACATAAGGGGAGGTTATTTCTTTTAATTCTAGGTTATTTTCATTCATGTTATACTAATAAAATTTCATGTTCTAATTTGGTTCCAAAAAAGAGGGATTTTGAAAAGTCTCAAGTTGTGGTGTGTCCTCCTTCAAAGGGTTGTCTTGTGCATATTGGGGTCGCTGATGTAATATCCTCTCCAGTTTGGCTTTGAAAGGTGATAAATACCCTATATTAGAATGTTTCATGCACAAAACCTACACAAGAAATAAATCATATCACAAAAATATAGGTAAATATATAAGATGAAACAAATAAATATTCAAAAAATTTACAAAAATATTATCAAAAACACGGACAAAAACCAAAGTGTCTCCCATAAACGATGCCAAAATTTGATCATTTTGTCATGACACACCAATTTTATTGTAATTTAATGGTTTATTTATATTCTATGGAAGATCCTAGGTTCACTCCCAAGGATCATTGTTAGGTTTAGAGTGTGTGTTTTTAAAAAGAAGTACTAAAATAGGGGAGGCATTGAAAATTGTTTTAGGATAAAACGACTTAATTGAAAGATTAAATGTTGAGAAACCAAATGAATTTTGAAAAATATGAGATAAAAGGGTTCATTTCGAGTTCAACACACACTTTCAAGTTCTTCATTCTTGGAGATTAATTTAGGTTTGGAGTAATTATTTGGTTCAAATTAATTAGAATCTCGATTAATTCCTAAGACTTTATTTCATTGCTTAAAGAACAAAACCATGACAAAACAATCATATTGTTAAGGTACGGAACATATAGATGGAATAAGAGCTTCAAAAAAATATTTAAATATTAAGAAATTGGGTATGAAAATTATTATTTTGTTATCCAATGGGAAAAACACAATTCACTCACTCAAAACCTCATGTCGATCAGTTATAAATTAAGATCATCTCATTCACAAGAATCAAAACACGATTTAAAATATGAAAGTATGTAAGATACATGGAATAAAATGTTTTAAATCCCAAATTACTCTAAAAAAGTAGCTAATATATTCATTTTAACTCACTTTACATGTTTGAATCTCCCTCACAATGAATGCCGACAATTTAACTCGTTATCGGGTTAAGGAGGAAGCTCTGGTGGAACTCCTTCTTCATTCCTGATTCCCCTATAAGGATAGGGGATTCCAAAACGTATAGGATTCCAAGTAGAAAAAATTAGGACTCCAAAATGGAAGATAATTTCTTTTTGGCCGAACATGATAATGAGGAACCCAATCAACCATTTTATAGGAAAAGTGAATGGTGGTTTTGGGCACACAGATTGTGTAAAACCACTTTGCCCATGGTTTTTGACCACTAAAAAGTTGAATATCTCTTTTTACAAAACTAGAAACATCATACCCCACATATGGGATGTCTCAACCAAATTTTTTTGACCATTTTGACTACTAGATCCCGAGATATGGATATATCACAACAAATCTTTTTTGACTTGTGCAGATTCAGTGTGTTGGATAGATACGAAATTTTGGGCCACCAGATGGATGAATGTGTCCAGGGTTGTTTCATATAAAATGTATCCCAAATAGTTTTCGACCTGCCCACAAAATTTCACCCCATTTGGATTCATTTATTAGTAGAATTATTCGATTTAGTAAACTGGTGTACATGGATCCTATGCCAATAGGTCCACTTTTCTAGGACTTCATCATGGGCCCTCCATATCACATCCACCTTCAATGACATTATTAAAAAAAGTAACATTTCCCTTCTTAATAGTAATAAACACAGAATAATTTAATCAAACATGAAATGAAATTTATTATTATTTTTATGATTTTCAATACCAAACTAGTTTATCACAGTGGTGTAAAGGTGAAAATGAAATAGTGAATCATGGTATGATCACCCGGCTTGGGTACGATCTGTTGGGCCATGGATCAGGCCCAACGGGGTGGGTCCATCACGTTGGATGGCCCGGTCCTCTAGAGGCGGACCAGTTCTCTTCTTGGCTAGGACACAGCATGTATCCTCGTGTGGCTCCCCTTTCCCTACGGGTCATTTGTGGGGCCGCCTCTCCTCCACGGTCAGTCGACAACTTGCTCCTTCAAACCGTGACCAGCGATTACGGGTATAGCTCTTACACTAGCCGGTAGATCTTCTAATTGTGCTATAGACTGACCCTTCCATGATATCCATCTCTGGAACACAGCCACCTGCCTGTGGCCACTGCTACGGTCCACTGCTAATGGGCTCTTTCACAGACCACTGGGTCCACACCAGTGGTCTACTCATCATACCAACTACACCTCCAACCTGTATGGTTTATCACCTTCCGTTTGAATTCCTTTATTATTCCTTGTCTCCCATTTCAAAATTCTCTGCCAAAAAGATTGAACAAGCAGAGGGTATTGGTCCTTGTTCGTGTCGGCTCGCACCATCTGTGTTAGAGTGTTAAAAAGGGAGAGGTTTTGGGATGATATTCTAGGAACAAAGGCTTGATCCCAAATATAATTCCCAAAAACATCACCCTCCATCAATAATGGAAGATCCATGGATCTACCTATTCATGGGTTGATCTGTGTTTTTCATTTAGAATGAAGAATGTGGAAAACGTAAAAAAATAAAGCCCTACCTCAATTTATGTTCTTCGTTAAAGCTCTCCTCTCTTGAGGATTCGATCTCTATTGGCATTAGTCACTTTTCAATTCTGTTCATTATAAAGAATAGACATTGCTAGGGATCCTACTTGAATTATTCATTAATTATTGGAGGGAAAATTCATCGTAGGTTTTTCAAATAAAATTCTACCAATTGATTCCCTCAACGTGTTATCTTATTAAAATAAAACATTTCCCAACATTTCAATTATGTTGCAGCATCATTTCATTATGTTGTTTCATTTATGAAATAGTGTATCGGTTTATGTTTCAATTAAATGATCCATCAAGGTTCTTTCATTAATGTACATCATCACCACACTACAGTGCTGTCGTCTTCCACTCAATAGTGCGAAAGAAAATAAAATACAATTTTAAGATATTTTATTATTTTCTGAAATTTCTGAAAATTAAATTTTATAGTTAACCCTCACCAATGGAATTTTAGTCCATTCTAAGTGATTCACGGCATTCTGAATTCAATGGTACCCTCAGATTTTTGATCCAAGCACCTTTTAAAATGTGATAAAAAAACCTCTTGCATGTTTACTTAAATAAACAAAAAAATGTTCAAAATTCTATTCCAGGATCAACGGGCCTTGGAATCACTTGCTGTCAAACCACGTGGTCTGAAAATAATTCCATATAATTTTAAAAAAATACATGGAAATTCTGGAACATTAATCTAACACATTTAATATCTACAAGGCCTAAAAAGGATCCATTATGATCATAGACTAGAAACTATAGTTATAAGAAAACTCCACCAATCATAGATGGTCATCCCATCTTCCACCAAAGTTAAGAACGTATGAGTAGAGAATATCCTCAAGAATCTGTATAGCTCTTTCTGTTTGACCATCTAAATGTGGGTAGTATGTCATACTCAAAATTGTCTTCAGATCCCAATTCCTCTTGAAGGCCTCTCCAAAAATGAGAAGTGAATTGAGGATCCCTATCAGTGACTATAGTATATGGAACTCCTGTAAATTGAATGATCTATTTCACATAGATATTTACCAACTCCTAAAATTTGGTTGTATCATGAATGGGTACAACATGAGCTGATTTTTTTCAAATGATAGATCACATCTCATATCACATTATTCTTTCTCTAGATACATCAAAACCTAAACACAATTTCTATAGAGATCTTATCCCACATCCAAGTTGGACCTAAAAGTGACTGAAGAAGTCCTAAAGGTTTATGGTGCTCAACCATAACCAGTTGGAACATATAATAATGCGTGAAAAAATAAGAAATTTCCCATCTCACACCAATCCACAAAAATCGTCACTACATTATATAGAAAATCTTCATGGTTACTGGGTGAAATTTCCACTTGGAGTTATGGAAATCTTCCATCACATATTTCCTTACTTCTAGTGGAACAATAATGTGGTTCAAATAGCATAGAATTCCTTCAGTGAGGATTGAATGATTCTCTAATGTTTTGAAACTCATCATCAAACTATTATTCCTAAAGAATCATCTTCAGAAGAGCGGATGTGAATTGAACACTCAACAAAGAAACCTCATCCCCTTTTTCCTAAACTCCAATATGAAACTATGAAAAAAGATCCATCAAGTTTCACTCTTTTGATGACTATTTCACTACATAGTTTAGATTATTCCTACTCAAACCATCTATAATAAAATTCCCTTTCCTAAGGAATAGCCTATGTAAAAGTAAAAATATTTTGGGTATTCCACCCAAAACATCTGGAGGATATTAAAATATTTTTTAGAGGGATATAACTCAAGATCTGGTTTTCTAAAAACATGGTAAACCTTTATTTGTAAAGGTAATGCTGCCAACTCCAGTGAACATGCCTCACAACTTCAAATTCAAAGTCATGGATTTGGTAATTATTCTCATTTGGCCTAAGATGCCAAGATCCATAAGCAATGACATGATCACCCTTCATAATAACACAACCCAAATCCAAACATGGTACATCACAGAAGACCACATATCCTTGCCTGGTCTCTAGAAGTGCCAACACTAGCATTGTATCCAAAAAATGTATCATATCAATAAAATAATTCTAACATTTTTCTTCCCAAGAAAACCTTAGTCTCTTCTGATTCATAGTATTCATAAAATAATCCAACTTTGATAATTCCTTACTGAACTGAAGATAATACCTAGATAGACACAAGAAGCACTAAATATTGAAATTCACATGTCATAATTGCCTTTACCATTTAAGTAACAACAGAAATACCATGTTAAAACATCAACTATACCAATAAATTCACTTCCTAAATATAGAAATCACATTTCTAAATCTTGGAATAAATATGGTGATTACTCAACAATCCCAAAACTACTCTCAAATGATACACATGATCCTCCTTGGACCTAGAGTAAACAAGGATTCCATTCAAATATACTACCAAAAAACTATCAAGATACTCATGGAAAATAATGATTATTAAACCCATAAAGACTAATAAAGATTTTCTTAGACCCAAAGGTATGAAAAGGTACTCATAATGGTCATACCTGCTCCAAAAGGTGGTTTTATTAATGTCGGATTCTTTAATTCTCAATTGACGGTAACTAGATCGATGATTAATCTTGGATAAACACTTTTAGCCTTTCAATTGATCAAATAGAAAATACAACAATGTAAATGGATACTTGTTCTTTATGGTGACATTATTGATATTTCGGTAATAAAAACATGTGTGATGTGAACCATCAACTTTATTATAAAAGAGTTCTGGTGTCACCCAAGGTGACACATTCAAGTGTATAAAGTCTTTCTCTATAAGTTTATTGAAACAAAATATTCAACTCTCTCTTTTTAGTTTGTCCTATATGGTAAGAATGAATAGACATTGGATGAGTACTATTTACTAAATAGATAAAAAACTCTACCTACCTTACTAATGGTAAACCAAAGTAGTCAGAAAGAAACATGTGAAGAAACTTGATGAAAACTAGAGGGAGATCACCAATCAATGATTCTATCTCTAGATCAAATTCAAATTCATATATCTCTTTCCCCAACTCTAGATAACAAGGTCTAGCTCTAATCGACCTTGGTTCCCATTCTCCTTGAAATATATGACATACTACATAATTTTTAGTAAAGGAGACCCATGGAAGATAGCATTAAATCTATGATTTATTAGAAATAATCCAATCTATACCAAATATTAAATCAAGAGGTTTCATGTCGAGATTGAGAAAACTCCAATAATGATTGAAATAAAAAAATGAGAAATCAAAATAGGGACTAAGGAGTCCCTACTTTTTCTTTATTCCAATGTGAGTAGCAATATCCATCACCTAAGACAAAAGATCTGAAAAAATATTTAGTAGATTAAAAATACAGGTATAAATATGAAAATGAGATAAAATAATATTAAATAAAGCATCCAATAATGATGAAGCTATTGTGATGGTACCTCTCACAATTTCTGGACCCATATCTACTTCCTCTAGAGACTCTTCCACTGTATAAAGAAGCTTTATTCTAGATTCATATGGATACAACCCCTTTACTTCTAAAGCATCTGATTTCGCCACATTTTTAACAGGCTATGTTGAAATTTTTCCACTATTTTGAGTGTAATAAACATGGAACAACTTCTTCAAGTGAACTGAACATCTGTTGGAACCACAGATATTGGGTGCCTTAGTAAAATCCCTCTTCTTTGAATGCCTAGGCTTACCACACTGGTAATAAATAAAAGGGCATCTGATAAGCATTGTAGAATGTTTAGAAAAACCCTACTATCAAGATCCACCATGAGAATCATCATGCTTCCTATTTCCATTAGAATAATTCATACTACCATAAGGATAAAAAGGAACTCTCGACATCCTTGACTTGGTAACTATGTCCATTTAGACCATCAAATCTCTATCCAGCACATCAATGTAGGAAGGTTTCTTTAGCAAGAAAATAAGGGAATTTATATCAGCTCAATGTCCCAAATCAAACCATCGAGTTTTCAACTTCTCATTTTATAGTAACCTAGGTGAAAAATTCACTAGATAAACAAAAAGGTTCGTATATACTTTTGTGGTTTTTTTAGCCTGATCAAGTTTGAAGAACTATAAATCCTTTTCTAATAGCATCCACTCTGGATAGATCTGGTTAGTGAAAAGAACATTCAAGTCATTCCACTCTAATCCCCTATGTTTCTTCATCATCACTATCATTTCCAACCATTTCTATCTTGGTCCCTCCAACACGAAGTTGGTACACTTTACATTAACTCTTCAAATGTCTCCAAGAATTCCAAAAAACTCTCCATCATTATCAACCATTCCTCAACCTTTTGAGGATTATTGGATCCTTTGAATGTATGTTTCTTAGGGTAGAGGAACTCTTGAGAATCATTCTGGATAACATATCTCTGAGGTTCCATAGATATAGCTTAAATGGTAATTGGTGAAGATTCCTATCCTAGAGCTTGGATAGTGAACACAATCACCTCGACCAAATGTGGATCCATGAGAGGATTTTATCAGTGTGGTTCAGTTTTATCTTTCTCCTGTATCTAATTCACATGTCTTCTTAGAGGCATGATGCTACACAACAACTGCAGGCAATATAGAAGACATCAGATTTAACACTC
Organism: Viscum album; assembly: GCA_963277665.1. Classification (NCBI taxonomy): domain Eukaryota; kingdom Viridiplantae; phylum Streptophyta; class Magnoliopsida; order Santalales; family Viscaceae; genus Viscum; species Viscum album. The sequence goes on along the minus strand of OY728137.1, from coordinate 197,944,048 downwards.
AAAAAGAGAAAAAAAAGAATAATTAATCCTAACAAATAAGAATTGAAGATTCAAATTTCAATATATCCAAATCAAAATCAGGTAAAATACGAAAACTAATACTCAAGAAATATTTCCCAAACCCACCTTTGGTTACTCAAGGATCATTGTATTCAAAGGTATAAATACACTCAATTAAAACAACCTCTTAAATATTGAAAATATCACACCACCACATACTTACATCAATGAAAGTTTTAAAACCATGTTTTAATAACACTTTTTCATGAACCTTCTTGAGAACCCTAGTAAAATGATTACCGAGATGATCCTAACATATCCTGAATGGTGTTCTTGATTCCCATGGGTTGGATAATGGTACCTTGTATCATACAAAATGAGAGTGGGACTAATTTTTCCTTAAACATCATGGAAGCAAATTAAAAAGTCAATATGCATACATGAAAACCTCTATAGGGAGTAGTGTAATTGAAATAAAATAGGTAAACAACCACAAAGTACAATAGAAAACTAAAATAAAATAGGATAAAAAACTATGTCCCAATGGACGTAACTCTCAAAGTACAAGGATAAATAGATATCACCACCTACAAGTGGCTCCAAACCCTTTCTCGAACCCAAAATAAGATAATCTACAAACACCCTAAGGAACATTTAGGGTGTTATCTAAAATCCATGCAGGGTATAACTAATTATTCCATAATATATTCCAGCATTTAATTAACCAAATAAAGTTTAAATTTTAATAAAAAAGCATGGTGGTTCATAGAATAATTAGAATTATTCATTGCTATCATTTTAAATGATGGAAATACTTTAAATAAATTGCATAATAATTATTTTTTATAAAACCATTTATATAAATTCATAAGGCCCGTAAATCAATATATGATCATTAGTACACATTTATAACTCAAATATAAACAAGTGAGGAACATGATCATTTTCCATGAGGTACGATAGTTCTAGGATTTGGGATCCTTATACACTCGAATGTGATAATGACAATATGTTTATACACATCTCCCTCTAACACTCGCTAAAGGTGACTCATCACCATCCCATTGGAGATGTGACCTGATGCACTATGATTTGTTTCAGTTGTAAAACATCAAAATAGTGATATCCCAATAACACATTAACTATATAGGATATAATTTTCTCTAATACAGTCAATTATGGGCAATTTATTTTAAAAATTTTCAATATACAATTCATCCCATTCTCCCTTTTCAAAATTGCCACTTTCTTATTGAAAAACCTAAACAGGATGCTAATCAAACCATGCCTTTTTCACGATAAAACCATTGGATTTCAATCAACCCCGTTTTAAGAAATTTTCTCAAATAAAAATTTAAAATAAATTCCAAAAAATAAATTTCTTAATTTAAATTCAATAATTTAAATTCCACAATTTTTCGTTAATTTCACAAACAAACCCTAATTCAATAGAATATGGGGTTTTTCCAAATTTCTTTCCAAATAAAATCCAAGACCCCCAATTCAATAAAATTGGGTTTTTAATTAAACAATTTAATTAGTTTCAAGTAAATTAATTTCAATCAAAAAATTAAATTTAAATAAAGATAATGAAAGTTAATAAAATATAGCAATCATAATGGAACCACCTGTCTTTCTCATGGAAACACAAAGCCAACAACAAAACCTGCTAAGAAGAACGAATATCTATAAGTTCTAGGAACTCAACATAGAAACATGATTAATAAAAATGGGGTTTAAATCTATTAATACCAAGATGATCTATTAAACTCAAAAGAGGAAAATATAAATATATGAAGAGATAGGGATAATGGCTACTCGGAAAGTCACCCCACAATTTGAACCATTATATATAGTTGAAGAAAAAATCCTTGAAGGGTTTGGGGGATCCAAAATCATCTGAGGATGGATCTTGGGTCAAGAGTAAGGAATTTTATAAAGGAATAAATATAATTTTCATCCAGGATACCTATTTAAAAATAAGACTCATGGACATTCCCTAACATGTAGCCCAATTATATGTTGTGTAATTTAAAAATCACAAAATCACTGAAAACCCCATCACATTTCGTTAAAGACTTTTTTATTATTATTTTATAATTTAAACATCATGTAACCTTATTAAATGGAAATTAAATCCACAGTAGGATACATCAACCAGTGGTTTTTATGCTGAAAATCCAACAAATCTCTAACTTCAACATTATAGGTATCCATTTAATTCCTTCTCATCCCTAACCAAAAAACAAAAAAGTAAAACCAATATAATTTTTAAAACAGACCTATTAGAAAGGTGATGGTATGTTACACCTTAGTTTTTAAGGAACTCAACCTCTAATTAGAGGTTTTCTTAAGGGTATCTTCAAAGATATTCAAATGGATTCCAAGATGGAATGTGGTTGTATGAATAATTCCAAGGATGGGTTTATTATTTTTAAATTTATTGTGTTAATTATTTTCCCCATAAGCCTATTTTTACTAAATATGTCATGTCTATTCATACTCACCCATCATGGATCAAAATAAATTTGGAAAGATCTTCTCATGGTGCACCTGGCCTTATAAGATGTGGTTCTATTTTTAGAACAAATAGGGGATTCATCAATAAAAGTTTTCCACAATACCTTGTAACCTTTATTACCTTTGAATTATATCATTGGGTTTTCATCCATTCTATAAAATATGATAAGAATTTTCAAAGGGTAATATTTGGATTTTCATTGATTAATCCTTAGTGTTCAACCTTCTTAAAAATAGATCAACTATGGTTCATTAGTAGAACTTCAATTAATGGTTTTAATGTTTAGAATTCATTAGAACAACTAAATTTAAAGCTAGTCACATTTATTGGGAGACAAACATGGTTGATAATTTCTTTTCCAAGAATGTAATGGATTATGTGAATTCTTTCTAGTATTTTTCACTTGATGATTATTTCTTTAATATTCATCTTTTTATTGATAAGGTTGATGTGTACACTCATCATTTAGCTCAAACTTTACCAAATATTATTCTGATTTATAAATTTTTATAGAAATTTTTAATCGAATGAACTTTTATATAAGAAATTACTTTTTGAAATGGGTAAAATCCTTAATGATAAACGAATTTACAGAAAAATATATTCACTAATTCGGCTATATTGAATAGTTATATAGTCTATCAAATTTAAAGTATTGTTAAGAATAATAAACATTGATAATATAGTATTTGAATAGTGATCATATGACCAGTATATATGAAGGGTTATTATAAAGTCCAATTTACAAAAAAAAAGTGATGGCCTTGACTAATAGGATAGTACCATATGAAGCTCATTTATTTTAGCTTTAGAGAAAGATAGTGTAACTGGGAATTTCCCTAGACTAAACCCAAAATAATATTAAACATAAAAATCATGAATGAAACCATTTATGGGATAATTACAATCTCATCAAGATCATGTCCCAAACCATGTATGTTGAACCACCCTAAAAAAATCTCACCATTTCTCGCCTTACCATTAGGGAATTCACTACTGTAATAAAGGGTTGTGTATTTAGACCCTAATATAATTAATTTTTATGGGTTTATTTTTTCCATTAAAATAATGATTATATTTATCGATTTATAATTAGTATAAAATTATTTAAAATAAGTCTGATAAAATTTTATTTCAATTCGATGAATCAGAAATTGTTTATATGGGAAATATATAGTTTCAATCAAGACACTATTTTTAATAAATAATAAAATTTTTAAAATAATAATTATTTTAATAAAATGTTACTATGAAAAACTATTTACTAAAAATAAATGATAATATAATTTCATGAAGTCAAAAATAATTTTTTAAGGGTCAGAAAAGTTTTATTGTCAAAAAATCATACTTTTCAATAAATGTGTATTTTTATTTAAAAGTTTAAATTCTCATATATAGAGAAATTTTTGGATAAAATAAATATTATTTTTGAAATAATAAGGTTAAAATTATTCAACTGTGAATTTTTTATATTTTTCAGTGATAATCAAATTCTTGGGTCAAAATTAAATATGGTATAAATATAGAGTATATATTATAATATCATAATGACAAAAAAGTGATGTAATATATTCCATAAAAGGTAGAAATGAACAAAGATATATTAAACCTTTAAAATAATGTACATTGTTGTTATTTTATTAATTTTATAAATCCTTAATGAATCCTCCAAAATCTATAAAATATTTTGAGGTTTTAAAATCAATTCTTTATAAACATGACTAGATTCCACACCACCAAGGGTGTTTTTTATGATATATATTCTTAAACATGTAAAATAATTAAAATCAATCCAATTTGGTAGAAAACATGTTAAAAAATGGTAAGATTTGTGTTTGTATTACTTTATCATATAGAGTCTATAACCTATGTGTAGAAATAAATAAATAATTGTCTTCTATTTTCTATATAAACCCACCCAACCTTCAATTTATCTTCACTAAAAACTATTTTATAATATCATTACCCTATACATACCTCTCTAGATCCTTCCCAAGGATCCACTAAACTCTCAATAATCTCCTCCCAATATTTTAGAACCCCGCTCTCAAAGTAAGGGATCATATCCTTCTCCCATTAATTCATGAACCTCATCTTTTCTATACATTTTTTAAATTTGATAATATTGAGATATACTGTAACACATATATCTTAATATAATTATTAATTCAAACTGATTATAGATTCATTTAACTCTCATTAATCCCACTCATGATTCTTAACATGCCTCTCTTATGCTAACAAAATTATCATGTGATTTTCCATTCAAAATATTTGTATAGTGAATACACATACCCATTTCAACTCAAAGGTATTTAACTATATGTAAATATAATTCATTTATTATGGACCTATATTTATATAACCCATTCTCATTAATCATGAGTTTAAATGTGATGAAATATGTATTTATGTTGAATGATCTATGTGGCACATTTGAGCATATACATATTATAATGGATACACCCAGATATTTCTCCAATTAATTGGGTAAGGTTTTATTATCATGATATAACTTGTATGGGATTATTGAGTAAAAATAATACATTATGGGACTATTTAAACAATTTTATATTAAACTGGTATTTATTTTTGACTTATGTTTATGAAATTATATATGTTGTTTCTACAATACCATGTTGCATTTATGTTATTTTGTTATATCTTGATTCATTATCAAATATTGTCATTATCACCCCACTTATGTTACCTTTATATGACTCTTAGTGAAGTTTCCTAGTAAGGATCCAAGTATTACTAAGAGGTAGAGGGTTGAATCAGTGATTTCTGTTTCTTTTATATTTACTTCATTTTGAAACAAACTTCACCTCCTATTAAAGATTTATTTCCCTAATAAACACAATCAAAACACACATCCATAGGAACACAATATTTATAAGGTTCACTACTCAAAAAGTGTATATATGTCTGTGGTATGGTATAGAAATAATCCATTACCACACAATCCACTAGAAAATAATCCTTTGATGTGGAATACAATGAGTATTATATAACCTAACACTCATGTAGCACTTATAAAACAATCCAAAAGTGCTTTTGCACCCTCTTAGAAGAAATAGGAGAAAACAATGTTTCAATTCTTCTTTACTAGCTTTCATAGTTTTGTCTTTCAAAATAGTTATTATATTTCTTACCTAGAAGACAATAAGAACTTCCTTGCACACAACATACTACTTACATGGAACTCAATTATTTCGTGCACCCTTTTATATGTTTTGTGTGAAACTTTTATGCTTCGTGTGCAAGATTTCACTTTTGTCTTGAAACACCTCTTACACGCAACATTAATCATTTTCACAACTCTCTTCATGTTCACAACTTCTCTTTCTAACATAGAACTATATTGCTTTCACACAAATACCTATAAATAAAAAAACTTCATGCTTCAGAGATTGAGATTTCTATTTTATGAGGTACTCAAATGAGAGGGGTTAACCTCTTATTTATAGTCATTGCTTACCCCTACGTGCAAAAACATTGACATGCCATGCAAGATCCTGACGTGTCATGCAAAACCCCATTGGATGTCACATTCGGAACATAATTATATTCCAATTCAACCTTGTATTTCACACCATTCTTGAATCATTCATTCACTCCACTCTGACATTTTTCAATTTTTTGACCATAAATCATTCTTTGCACGTAACATTCAAAACTCCCTTCAATCTTGCATGAAAACCCCAATATTTCAGGCTAGTCTTTCCTTTTAACGATTTTGATTTTTGATTCTTGGAACACCACATTCACACAACATACCATGACATCTTAAAACTTGTGTACAACATCCTATTTCAAAATCAGATTTCTCCATCTCCCTATTTCCATCCCAAAAAAATTGGCAAACACTGGGAAACAGCGCCTCATTAAAATCTACTTCAGTAAGAATACCAATGTTGCTTCACTGTCAGTTGGATTATTCATAAAACATATTCTTTCATCACAGACAATATCGTCAATGATATATAGTCTTTGATAAAACACCTTTATCATCATCATATTTTCAATGGAATGTAATGAAACATCCATGTCTTGTAGCAACATCATTCTTTCCAGTAAAATCTAAATATGATTAGAATCACCTTTTCTCCCCCTTTTATTCAAAAGGATTTCATCACAAGTTCTCCAAAATTATTATATTTGTGAAATTAAAATAAGAAAATAATCTTATGACTTTCAATTCCTTTAAAAATTGAATTGATTTATCTACTTGGACAACATAATACAATACTCTACAAAAAAACTCTTTTAACTTCATTCTCAATCAAACTTGGTCTCAACGCTTAGAACATGGGTACTACACTACATTATGATATTCTTGGTTTATTCCCTTACTTGGAATTATAGCTCACCCCTTTATTATGTTTGTCCCTAGGTTATCCCATGAAAATTTAGAAGAATGATGGATTTTTTAGAGCATGTTATGGAAGTTTTCAATAATATAATTGTATTTCTATTACAAGTTGTTATTCTATGTACATAATTTTATAAAGACATTAAAATCCATGATATTTTGGGATTATTATAAGTGTACCTTTATATAATAATTCATGATTTATGTTGATGTAAAATATGGGATACCATAGTTGGTATCAAAGGAAAATCTAATTTTTTAGGTATTAGGATTAGAATACTCTATTTCAAGCCGTAAGTATAAGAATAAACATAATAAAAAATAACCAATTTTTTAAAAGTATAAAGTAAGTGGTTTTCGAGAAAATACATCCTTGTATAGATACTACAAGTGGATGTGGTTCTATGACAGAGGTTACTAGGGTTAATAACCCCAAAAAAGACACATTAGGATGGACTCAATCATAACCTAGTACATGACAATGGGCCTTAATGCATGCCTATTTTAAAACTCCTAGGGGATATGATTTGGTAAATTAAAAAACTTATTATGAACCATTATTAAGAGAAGAAAAAATTCACAAAATATTTTATATTATAAAATTGATCAGAAATAACTTATATTGAAACCTAGAAATTCATAGGTTAAGGAATATATGTCTTTGATGATTTATACCTTTAGTGATCAGGTTTTCCCATTTATGTGTTTAATAGTTTGAAAATTTGCATCCCTATATTAATTTTGATTTAAGTACATGATTATAACCATAATAAAATAGTATAATTAGAGCTTATAATATATGGTTCTATGAATTATTTCATATCATGATGGTTTAGTGGAAATATTCAAACACTACCATAAATATTGGAAATACAGCTATCGGTGAAAACATAGTTTGGGAAAATTATTTTATCCCTAGTCTATAACTTCTACCATATAAAAATATTATCTAAACTTCCCTACAAAACCTGGGATACTTCCATTATTATAATTCAATTTTATTCTAATTATGGATTAAATTTAATTATATAGAATTGATATAAATTGTTGAGAGAATAGAATCACCCTTTGTAGAATGAATAATTATCTAATTATATACAAGTGAAAGGAGGAGGATGAGTCTCCTTCAGCATAATCATATAGTGAATGGGTATTATTTCTCAATTAGAAATTATATCTAGATCAAATTATTGAGACTAAATAAAAAATAATCCTCGATGACATGCCTTTTGGAAGGGAATTCATGGATGTATTTTTTAAATAATTTTATAGTCTTCCTCTTAGTCTATAGGTTTAATTTTCAATCGAGATTATACCGAGTGCTTTACCAGTATCCAAGACTCAATTGATAATGTTTTTTATTGAACATGATGAGATAAAGAATCAATTACAGCAGAATCTAGGTAAAGTGTTTACATGCCCATGTAATTCACTATATGGTGCACCTGTCCTCTTCATCAAGAAAAATAATGGTTCAATGCACCTATGTATTAATTATCATGAGCTAAACAAGATAATGTTAAAGAAAAGGTATCATTTTCCATGGATTTGTGAATTTTTTGATAATACATGTGGATCTTAATACTACTCCAATATGGATCTTCATTCCAGATATTACCAAGTAAAGGTGAAGAAGGGGGATATTCCCAGGACTTTTTTTCATACATGGTGTGAAAACAACTTGTTTATAGTTATTTCATTTGAACTCACTAATGCTTCATAAATATTAATGGACATAATGAATAGAGTATTTAGGGATTACCTTGACATGTTTTTGGTAGTCTCTATAGATGATATTCTTATTTACTCCAAAGGAAATAATGAACATTAGGATCATTTGAATTCTATACTAAATACTTTTACAAAAGAATATTTATATTCAAAGTAAATGAAATGCGAGTTTTGGATGGAGAAATTAACATTTTGGGAAAATTTATCATCAAAAAGGAATATCCATGGATCCTTCAAAAATAATGTCAATTGAAGGATGTCCTATAACAATATTTATGACATAAATCTGCAGTTTCCTTTGATTAAGTGGGCACTATTATCGATTTTTGAGAAACTTATCTTGATTTTCAAGACCACTAACCAAAATTACTTGAAATGAAGTCATGTTTTTCTAGACTGATGAATGTAAATAAAGCTTTAAATATATTAATAGGAGGCTAATGGATACTCATGTTCTCACATTACCCATTAGTGGGAAAGGATTTTTGATCTAAAGTGATGAATACAAAAAGAGATTGGGTTGTGTACTCATGAAAGATGAAGAAGTGATATATTATAACCTATAAACAATTAAATATAAATGATTATAACTACCTAAATCATGACCTAGAATTGGATATTTTGATCATCACATTAAGGATTTAGCTACATTATTTATATGGGGAGAAATGTCACCAATATATGGATCATAAAAGCCTCAACTATATATTTACAAAATAGATTAATGTGATCCAAAAAAGATGGTTATAGATAATTGACGATTAAGATTGATCAATCTATTACCATATTGGGAAGGTGAAAAATGTTTAATATTCTCTTAGTATAAAAGACCATGAAACTCTATTCATGATGTGTATTATAAGGGATTTAATCTTCTTGGACATGAAAAGGATGGATATGGTAATAATGAAGGAATATTCATCCAACATTTCTCAAATAAATTTTCAACCACCGATTCTTTATGGGATAAATGAGGCATAGAAAAATTATGAGGTGCTCCAAAAAAACATAGTGAATATTTTAGATTTAATCTTTTCTAAAGATGGATTTATAAGGTTTGTAACGTAGGTTTGTGTCCAATAATAACTAGAATTGAATATGGAACTTCTAGATGATGTGAATAGTTTATCCTTCTCTATTCATATTGAAAGCACCAAGATTTGTATAGATTTGAATTAAAATTTCTGGTGGGATAACATAAAGAATGATATTACAGATCATGTGTATTGATTCTTGGTATGACAGAAAGTCAATACTAAAAAATAGATGTCTAAGGGTATGATGAAACCATTTTCCATACTAGCATAGAAATGGGAAAACATAATAATCTATTTCATAGTAGTACTCCCTTGGACATCTAGAGACAATAATTCCATTGGGGAGGTACTTGATCACCTTACATAGTCAGTTCAATTCAAATCTATCAAGGAAGATTTTTATCTAGACCAATACACCAAGATATTTATATAAGGTATGTGGTAAGACTACATAGAGTTCCACTCTCTATTGTATCAAATCATGATATTAGTTTTACCTTGAGGTTTTGGATAATCCTTTAGCAAGTTTTTTATACAAACCTAAACTTCATCACTTATAATCACCCTCAGATGGATGGCTAGTTTGAAAGTATCCTTAAAAATCTATAAGATATGATGAGATCATGTTCAATGGATTTATAATGATATTGGGATCAATAACATTACCCAGTAGAGTACTCATATAACAAAATTTTCTATTATAGAATTAAAATAGAGAATTATGAGGCATAGAATGGGATGAGATGTCAAGCTCTGACATGCTGGGATGAAGATATAGATTTAAAGCTGATGGGACTTGATCCTATCCAAGAAATGATAGATAAGGTTCAAACCATCCATCGTCATATCAAATCTATAAAAAGTTGATAGAAAATATATAAAAATAATCATCAATGAGACCTTGAATTTATGGTTAGAGATAAATATTTTACTTTTTATATTTATATGGAATAAATTCATGATGTTTACAAATAAGGAAAATTGTATTCCAAGATACATCTTCCCCTTTGAGATCCTTGATCACATCGTAGGGGTGGACTATCAACTAGAATTTCCACCTAACTTATCTCAATTACAAGAGGTTTTTTATGTATCCCTATTGAGTATGTATATACCAGACCACTCACATATACTAAATCCATTGGTGGTATTATTCAAAAATGATATTTGATAAGAGAAATAGCCAGTGAAGTTCAAATATCATAGAGACAAGGTTCTAAGAAACAAAACAACCTTCCTAGAAAAACTATTTTAAAGGAACCAAGTGTTTGGAGAAGAAATATGGGAATTTGAACATGTGATAAAACAAAATTACCTAATCTATTTTAGAGTATGAAATGAAAATTTTAATTTCGAAATTTATGAAGTTATAAACAATGCATACACTACTACATCTATTTCGATAAGTTATATGTTGTGTAAAATTTAAAATACCATTAATTGTAATAACAATTAATAATATATCTATTTATTAGTGATCATATTTCTAATATATATAATGGGTAAAGATAAATTCAAATTGATGTGGGTGGAAGAAGCTATGGGCTCGACCAGTAGGATCGTACCCTATGAAGCCCATTTATCTCAGCTTTTAAGAGAGATTGCATCAATGAGATTTAACCTTGACCAATACGAGTCCAAGATTCAATAACTAAATAAATAATTAAATCATTTATTAGAAAATTTGAAGCTCAGTGATATCATGACTCAAACCATGTACGTCGAACCACCCTAGGAAAATTACACCATCAAGCACCTTACCCTGAGGGTGTTTTCATGTGTAATAAAGGGTTATGTATCTTGAAACAAATGGTATTAATTTTTATATGTTTATATTTTTCTAATAAAATAATAAATATATTTATCCTATTATTATTACTTTAAAATTATTAATTAAAAAGTTTGATAAATTTGGATTTCAATATGATGAATCAAAAATTCTTTTTATGGGAAGTATACCGAATCAATAAAGAAAAAAATTAATGAATTAAATAATTTTTCAAATAATTTATATTTTAATAAAATTTTACTATTAAAAAATATTTACAAAAAAATTATTATATAATTTTATTATTACAAAAAACAATTTTTATAAGGGATAGAAAAACTATTATTTTAAAAAACCATAATTTTTCAATGAATGTGTATTTTTTATTTAAAAGTGTAAATTAAAATAATAATTGACTTATTTGGATAAACAATATTATTTATTAAATAAATACATCAAAATTATCAAATGTTAAATGTTCATAATTTTCAAAGAGGGCCAAATTTTTGGGTCAAAATTATATATGGTATAAATATAATGTGTGTATTCTGACATCATAATTACCAAAAAGTGATGTAATATATTCCATAAAAGGTATCCACAACAAAATATATATTTCACCTTTAAAATAATTTTTTTGAGTTTATTTTATTAATATTAGAAATCCTTAATGAATCCTCTAAAATCTATATTATAATTTATGGATTTAAAATCAATTCTTTATTCACATGACCTACTTACAAATCACCAAGAGTATTATTTTAATGAGATCGGTAATTCAACGTGAAAAAAATAACAACCATTCCAATTTGGTAAAAACCATTGGGAAAAACCAAGGTATGGTTTTTGGTTTTTATTACTTTATCATATAGAGTTAAAAATATGATTTAGAAATTAATAAATAATTCTCCATCTTTTTTTATATAAACCCACACAACCTCTTATTTATATTAACTAAAAACTCTTGGAGAATGAAATTACTATAACTTTATATCTATAGAGCACTCAAAAAGTGCCCCAATAGCTAAATAATCACCTTACAAGATTTTATGATCACCCTCTCAAGGTAAAGGATCCTCTCCCTCACCTCTTAATTCAAGAACATCCTTTATGGTATGCCTTTAGTTTTCCATTTTTCATATTATGGTATGTTATCACACATAAATACTAATAACCTTATTATTTAAATGTTATTATAGAACCATTTCACTCTGATTAATCCCTCCTATTAACCTTTATATACCCCCATTATTCCACTAAAATCATCCTACAATTTTCCATGCCAAAAAAATTTGTGTAGTGAATACTTATAACCAAATCCACTAAAGGGAATTCAAAAATATGTAACTATATTTAATTTATTGAGGACTTCTATTTATGTAACCCACAATACTTAATCATGGAATTAAATTTTATAAAATATTCCTTTATGTTGAATGATCTATGTGGCACACCTAAACATGTACAAATTATGATGGGTGCACCCAGATAGTGCTCCAAATCATTGGGAAATATTTTAGTATCATGATATTTCATGTATGTGATTAGGAAGTAAACCAAATAAAGTATGGGACTCTGTATACCATATGATTTTTTCTTATTAGTGAACTATGACTTATGTTAATGACATGATTTATTTTGTTTCCATATTTCCATTTTTCATTTTTTCTATCATGTTATATCATGCTTCATTATTCAATATTATAATTCAAACCCCTATAATGTTACCTTTATACGTATCTAGGAACACATGTATTATTTTAGATTATTCTATTATTTTTCTATTCCCTTATATATATTTATATCACACATTAATAGGTCCTCCACACTTTTTTTATTTTAATATATTTATATATCTTTATCTTCGAAACTAATTCTATATAATAGAACCTAGGTGGGATTTCATGCATGACCCCTAGTCCACCTCCCCTCACTCACATAATTAAAAACCAATGATTGTACATATAAAATTATTATAATTTTTATATATGTAAACAACTTTTTTCTAAATTAAATAAAGGAAATAATTTACCCCATTATTCACACATGAGAGGGAAATGGGTTATGCATTATGTCATGTAGCCTATTTTGAAACTATTTCCACTACCCACTCCCCTAGGAAGAACACTACTGACATGACTGACTCGCAACCATCAAGTTCATGTCTTATAATTTACCAACCATATCTCCACTTTACATGATCAAATCTACATGAACTAGAATTTTTTCATCGATCACATCACACTAGCTACTCACATTAGTAAATCACTCTATACTTCCTCACACCACTATCACTGGTGCTAACTAACCAAATGTTCAGTGACCCATTACATATACAAGAATGAAGTAAGGTGAATAGGGGGAGAGGGAGAGAAAAATGAGAGATAAAATGGAAAATAATGAATGAGATATGGATATAGGGATAGAGCATGAGATTATCTCATTCTCATTATTCTTTTACACAATAATACACCTATTCAAAAAAATTTGTTAGGAATAAATCTTTCTATATAATAATTACCAAAGAGAAGACAAGATTCCTTTAACAATGATATTATAGGGTATTAATTGGTTTTAGAAAATTATCACTATTAACCAATCCAAAATCGATGATGAATATCAAATCAAGATAATTATAAATAGTAGAGTAACAATTTGAAATAGTGATACCTACCTTGATGGAAAATCCTCAGTGCTTCAAATCTATTATAATTATTATATGGTTTATCCTTAAATACTATTTTGGACATATTATTAATCCTCAATTATATAATTTTCACCAGGAACTGGATATTCCAACCTCTCATCTCTCATGATTAATTTAGTGATTAATGTGGATAACCATAGAGGAATTTTATAATCAGTGATTAAATAGAGTAATTTTTTTTTGATAAAAATAATTAAATGACTTGACTAATTATTCAATTTCTTCCTCTAACTCCAACCATGGTTGTAAACTAAAAGGGTTCCTTGTATAAATGAAACTAAAATTTTTTCTAGGTTAAAAACATCATTCAAGACACATCCACAATCTTAGTGTTCACATTAAAAGTCTCATTAAAGAGATATAATCCTTTCATAGAAACACATTCATGAAAACTAAAAAAAATTATAATATTTTTATTAAATTAATATAGTGTCACTACATAGGCCACATTTTTATTCCCAATGCTTGTTTTATACTAGAAGAAAGTTAAAAAATATTATAAAAATTAAAACACTAAAACCATGGTCATTACATCACTATCAAGCTTGTAGTATAATTATTTATTTTTGTATTAAATATAAAATATCCCATAAAACTCAACATTCATGGGATTTTAACAGAAAATACTCAAGGTTAAAGTTTTCTCTTAATGATAAATGGAATCCCCAAAATAATTAGGTTACCCATTGGGGTAAATGTACTTGTTTTCCCTTGGTTAGGTCCCTGGACTCTAAAAACATAAAATTGTGCTCAATCTCATCTGGGAAATTTATGTATCACTATATCTTACACACCATGAACTATTTAATCCTAGAAAGACAAACAAATAATCCCTACAAAAATTATTCTTATAAAACAAACAATTATGTGAAAGAGTCCACCATTACATAATTCTATAACCTCGGAAGGTTTGGGCTCTAAAAGAACATGGTAAGAAACTAACTAGGAAAGAAACACTAAATTTAATTAATGAATATAATTGAATAATCCCATATCTAAGTAAGAAATATGTAATTATATACATCTATCCCATGGGATCATTTCTAAATTAGACCATTCCTTCATCATTTCTAACTTAAAGAATAAGAGATACAAGGGCCACCTTTCAAAATCTGTTCACAAAAATCAATGTAAACAACCTATTTTCATAATTATTTATAATATATATCCAATTTCAATGATTTCTTGGTTGAATAATCATTTCTTGGCCTGTAATTATATCAATGAGCTCCTCTAATTCAGAATGAACCTCATAAAACATGTCAATATTACACCAATTCTCTTCTGATGACTAAATCCACAATAATCCAATGTGGATGGTCCAAAATTTTAGATAACCTTAGTATATATAATATAACCCTCATGAAATAACCTACTTCATATTTATGGATCCATATCATTAAGGGAAAACCCGTCCCTTTCCATAAAATAACAGTATTTTTCAATGATTTGGGTATACCCACTCCACTACCCTGGGCATTCCATATCGAGAAAAATTCTTTACCAATATTGTCTCTATAATGACAAAAACATTTATAAATTAAATTCTATTTTTAATCAATAAATTTATTATATAATATATTTATATAAAACGCATGCACTAATTTGGTTATTTTTTATAGCTATAGACTTTCATATTTAAAATATCATTGAACATCATAGATATTGATATTATAGTTGTTGTATATTGATTGTCAGTATATATTAGGGGTTATGATAAAATACAACTGAAATATATGGAATAAGTGATGTCTTCGACAAGTAGGATCATACCCAATAAAGCATGTTTATTGTATATTACGAGGGAGATCGAATAACTAGTCATTTCCCTAGACCTATCCCATGTTGATATCTAATAACTTAAAAACAAGAAAAAACTTTATTATAGAGTTTTAGTATTATTTATATCATGGCCCAAACCATGTTCACTAAACCACCCCAAGAAAGTATCATCATCGCACACCTTACCCTTAGGGAATATGCTAAAGTAATAAGGGGTTACGTATCTAGACAATAAGAATATGAATTTTTATATATTTTTTTAATAAAATAATTGTTAAATTTATCTTTTTTTATCATTCTTTTATCAACTAGTATATAATGAGTTCGATAAAAATTAGATTTTGAAACGAAGAAATAAATTTTGTATTTTTAGGGAAATATATAATTTTAAATAAGGAACTCTTTTGATAAATTCAAGGATTTATGAAATAAATTAAATTTTAATAAAATATTATTATTGAATAATAATAATTAAACGATAAATATTAAAATAATTTAATGAATTCTAGTGTAATTTATTAAATTTCATAAAATGGTTAATATCATAAAATGTTGTATTTTTCTGTAAATAATGATTTTAATTTAAAACTGAAAATTCACATACTTAGAAAATTATTTTGATAAAATAAATATTTTCTTTGAAATCAGTACAAAAAAAATTTCAATGGTAAATTTTTCATAATTTTCTATGATATTTTAATTTTTGGGTAAAAATTAAATATGGTCTAAATATATGGTCTAAATTATGTCATCATAATGACACAAAAGTTTTTTAAAAATTTCATAAAATGAAAAATAGACCAAATATATTTTTTTACTTTAAAATAATTTGTTTTTTTTAATTTATTTGATTTATTTTATCAAACCTAAATGAATCCTCCAAAACCTAGGTTGTTTTTAAGGTTTTAAAATCAATTCTTTATAAACATGACTAACTTCCAAATCACCAAGGGTATTGTTTTAGTTATTTCATTTATTATACTTATAAAATATTGAAAATAACTCCTATTTTATATAAACCATGATTAAAAACCTTGTTAATGTTTTATTATTATTGTTATTATTATATCATATAGAGTCCAAAACCTATGTTTAAGAATTTAATAAATATTTCCCCTCTATTTTTATATAAAAAACCACCCAACCACCCATTACCCTTTAATAAAAACCCTTTGATCGTGAATTTAATCTTACATTACCTTTATATATTCTTATAAAGGTGTTCTGAATCTCTTAGTATGCTCCTCTCACTGTTTTAGAAGCACCCTCTCGAGGTAAGGGACTATGTCCTCTTCTTTTTATTTCAAGTAAATTCTTTGTACTAATCCATTTTTATTTAAAATTTTCCATATTTTAATATGTTTCTAAACATAATTTTACTATTATTATTTCAATGTGATGAGATACCTCCATTAACTATCATTAAACCCTTTCACGAATCTATATGTACACCTATTATGCCGCCAAAATTATCCTGTAAATTTACATGACAAATATGTATATAGTGTATACACATTACAATTTATACTCAAGGGTATTCACATTAATGTAACTATAATTAATTTATTTTGGTAATCAATTTATGTAAGTCACAGTCCATAGTCATGTGGTTAAAGGTGATAAAATATGTTCTTATGTTGTATAATCTATGTGGGACACAAATGCACATACATAATATGAATGTGATGGGTGATCTCATAAATATATAGACCATTAATGAATTGGGTAATGTTTTTATCTCTTTAAATATATTGTATGGTGAATGGGAGGTTATCCTAATAATGCTATGTTATGATTTATTTGTGTTTCACATTGACTTATTCTTATGGTGTCACATTTTATATTGTATCTACATTACTATGTTCCGTTTATGTTATCAGCCGTGATTTGATGTTCATTTTTATGATTTGCATCCCTATTATGTTACCTTTATGTGCCTATTGAATCACATTTACATATTTATCATATGTTATTTTTTATTATACTGTTACTATTATTTATAGCTCACCCATTTCTTATGTATGCCCCCGGGTTATCCCATGCAGTTTTAGAAAAGCAATGGAATTTTAAGGGCATGTTATGGAGTTTTTAAATAATGTTGTTGTACCCATTTTTTCAAGATATTATTATATATACCTAATTTCCTAAATAAAATAGGCCTCATGATCTTCTAGTATTGTATTATGTGTACCTATATGTAATAAATCCTGAATTAAGGTTTATTAAAATATGGGTGATCGTAGTTGGTATTAGGGAAAGTTAAGTTTTTTATTAAAATTATAAAACCATGTTCAAGGATTCGGGGTAAGACTAAACATAATAATACATCCCTAAATTTTGGTAAAGTATAGAATAATTGGTTTCAAAGAAATTAAATCTCAATCTGTATACTACTAGTGTATGTGGCTCTTTCCAGTTGTAACTAGGAGTAATAACCTCAAAACGGGAGAATTTGGATTTGACTCAATCATCACCTAGTTCATGATAAAAAATTATTTATTTGACAGCAGGTTTGACACTCCTTAGGGATATTATTTGGTAAATTCCTAATCTCCATATGAACTGTTATGAAGGGAACAAAAATTATCATAAGATTTCATCTTCAGAAATTGATCGTGCATAACATAGATTGAAGGCTATAAATATACAGGTTATGTAATATATTTCATTTATGAGTTATCTCTTTAATGTTCATGGTTTATCATTTATTTACTTAATAGTTTAAAATTTCTCATCCCTAAGAATATTTTGGTTGGAATAAATGATTGGAACACGAATAAATTATTGAAATTTAGGCATATCATCACTTCATGAACATAATATATTTTATATGATTATGGCTCAATGAATTATTTTATTTTACATAAGTTTAGTGGAACAATTAAAAAACTACATCAAAACATAGAAGTGGATCTATCTATAAAAATGGGAAATGGGGTAGTTATTGTATCTCAAGTATATAAATTTTCCCATATCCATATTTTTGGGATGAATTTTCTAGTAAACCTTGTGATACTCTATTTATAATAATTATATTCTATTATTTATATGGATTAAAATTTCCTTGTATAGATCTAACATAAATTTTTTAGAGAAAGAAACCACCATGTAATTCTATGCCAATGAAAGGAGGAGGATGAATCTCCTTTCTAATCATCATATAATGTATGGATATTATGTCCTAATGATAAAGCGTATAAACTGAATTGATTTAGACTAGGTATAAGATCATCTTTGATTACACGCCCATTAAGAGGGAATAAACAACTATGTTTTATGAAGAATTTCTTAGTCTTACTCCTAGATAAGAGTTTGAGTTCTTGATTAAACTTATACCAAGAAGTTTTATAATATCCAAGAATCCATATATAATGACGAATGTTGATCTTAAAGAGTTTTAGAAGAAAATAGAGGATAATCTAGATAAAAGATTTATATGCCCAAGTGCTTCCCCAAGGGGTGAACATGTTGTTTTTTTAAGAAGAAGGATGGGTCAATGCAGCTATACATTGATTTATGTGATCTTAATAAGAACACTACAATGAATTATTATCCTCTTACATGTATTTATGACTTGTATGATCTGTTATGTTGATCCCAATACTTCTCTAAGGTGGATCTTCTGCCAGGATATTATTAAGTAAAGGTAAATAAGGGGGATATCCCCAAGAATCCTTTTTGTTGAAGGTACATCCACTAAAAGTTCAAATTGATTCCATTTAGACTCACAAATAATCCATATATATTAATTGACTTGATGAATATAGTATCTAGGGATTACCTCAACAAATTTGTTGTAGTATTCATATATCAAATTTTTATCTACTCTAAATGCAAGGAGGGTCGTGAAGATCATTTTCATACTATACTGAATACCTTATAGAATAAAAATTTATGTGAAAGGTATAGTAAATGAAAATTTTGGAGAGAGAAAGTAACATTCATGGGGCATGTTATCATTAGTAAATGGATATATATGGATTCTTCAAAGATATATGCAATTGAAGGATGGGAAAGACCTATATTTATATTGGAGATCCATAGTTTCCTTGGACTATATTTGTATTATTGTCGTTGTGTGAGAAAATTCTCGTCATTTTAAATCCCATTAAACTAGATAACATGGAAGGTAGTAATATTTTTATAGAATAATGAATGTGATAAGAGCTTTAAAATGTTAAATAAGAGCCTAATTATTACACCTATACTCACATTACCCACTAGAGAGGAAGGTTTTGGGATCTGTAGTGATGAGTGTAAAAAGGGATTGGGTGTTTCACTCATGAAAGATGATAAAATAATATCCTATACCTCCTAACAATTAAATATTCATGAGAATAACTACCCATTTCATAATCTTGAATTGGCTTCAGTGATTTTCAAGTTGAATATTTGGTGACATTATATTTGTGAGTAGAAGTGTGAAATATATATATATATAAATTATAAAACCTCAGGTATATATTCACATAAAATTAGATCAATATGAACCCATGAAGGTGGTTAATGTTGATCAAGGATTATAATTGTTCAATCCAATACCATCCTGGGAAGTTGAATAATGTGAAATATGATTTAAGTAGAAAAGAACTTGTAACCCTGTCCTTGATGAGTATTTAAAGGGATCCAATCTTCATGGACATGAAAAATATGGACATGAGGATAATAAAAGTATATTCATTATACCTTTATCAAATAACTTCTCAACCATCCATTCTTAATTGGATCAATTAATCCCAAAAATATGATGTGGTTCTATAAAAAAAGGTAGAAAATATTTTGGAGTTTAACTTTACCAATTAATTATTTATAAGGTTTGGAACCCATATATTTTTCCCATAAAAACAAATATAATTAAATAAATTATTAATAATGAACATAGATATTTCTTATCTACTCATACAAGAATAACTAAGATGTATAGTAATCTAAAGAAAAACTTCTAGTGGGATAATATGAAGAGTGAGATTTTAGAATTTTTATCTTGATACTTTCAATGCCAAAAAGTCATGGTTGGGTGAGAGAAGTATAATGTTATGAAATAGTCACTTCCCATACCAATATTGAAATTGGAAAAATAACTATGGATTTCGTTATAGGACTCTTAAAAACATATAAAGTAAATAACACCATAAGTGTGGTATTTAATCACCTTATAAAGTCATTGTATTTAATTTATATCAATGAATATTTCAATCTTGACTTACTCACTAGGATATATACGGTAAGTGGTAAGACTTCATGGAGTTGCAATAGTCATTGTTTATAATCGAGATATGAGGTTTATCTTGAGATTCTGGAGAATCCTTAAATTAGCATTGGATATAGAGATGAGTTTTAATACTGTTTATCACCCTTAGATAGATGTTCAGTCTAAAATAACCATTCAAACATTAGAGGGTATGTTGAGATCATGTTCAATAGATTAACATGGATGTTCAGATAAACTCATTCCCTAGTGGAGTTCTTATATAACAATAGTTTCATTATAGCATTCAAATGTAACATTATGAGGCATTGTATGGGAGAATCTAATTGACACAAATGAAAGAAACTGTTTTCTCATCTAGTATGATCATACCATATGAGGTGTCTTTGAACACAACTGAAGATAAAAAACTTCTCATCATCATAATTCAAACATCTCATGATACTATTAGAGTTAAACCATGAAAATACATATACCGTTAATCCCATATTTTGTGGAAAACACATTCTTTAAATGGTATATTTGATAGAAAGTGATATGAACCTATCATTATTTTACTACAGCACCATAGGAAAATAATTATAACTCATAAAACCTATCATGATTACATGAATATAAGGTTTAGTTTCTTTGAGGATAAGATATATACATGTAAATTATTTTTTGATACTTGTGAACAATTATTCAAATTTGATCCACACTATATCAACATTAGGTCATCTCCTAGGTTATACTCATCTTTATAACATAGAGAAAGAAAATGTGTGAAAGGGGTGTTCTCAAACTCCCAATAGGGAAAATATTTTCAAAATTATATAAATTTTTAGATTATAATAATATGTTAAAACATAATCATAGGATAAATATATTATTAAAATAATATAGAACAATAGTATATTTCCAGAATTCATTACAGAAGGGCATGTAATCTCCAAAAGAACAACATATACCACATAAAAATAGTGTGGAAACATGATATTACAATCTGAAGCTATGGATAATATAATATGTATATAATATAGAATTATGGAATAGTTATAATCATAGGTATTCATAACATTGTGAACATAGCTAACCTCATAAATTTTAGGCTCATTCTTGAGAATGTAGCTAATCTACATCGTGTTCATACTCAATATTGTGAACATGTCTAATTTACAGCATTTATACAATAAATCTTGTGAACATAACTAGTTTTAATCATTTTCAATCTAAATTTTTTGAATTTAGATAATATTCCTCATTTTTACACCCAATCTTATCAATAATCACATTTTTTTTATTTTTTTCACATTTAATCATTTCAAAGTATCTTATTCTGCATCTTTTTCACACCCAATCTTGTACACATAGCTACTTTTTATCATTTTCATGATCAATCATGAAAATATATTTAATTTATATTATTCTCACACTAAACATAGTCACCATATGAGTTATAAAACCTTAACCCATGTAGTGGATGGAGATATTGGACCCCACATGTGATCATTCAAAATTATGTATTCCACTAAAAATATTAAATCATAGTTATTTTATAATGAACTCAAGGAAATAAAATAGGTTCCACATCTATTTCAAATGTAATCATGTAAATACAACATTCATAATTACATTAATAATCATAACAAGATATAACCATGTAAAACAGATGGATATCAAGATATATTTAGTAAATTTATAGGAAAATACAATTCAATCAAGATAATTGAGCATTTCATATTTACATTGTATAGATAAAGGGTGTAAATATAAGTCAATAATTCCCCCAATAATACAATGTATGTAATCTAAGTGAATACCCCTTAATAAAAGGAATGGAAAATAAGGTATTCCCATAGATAAGGAGTTAAAATAACAATGTTCAAGATGAATCATTATAAATCAATGAAATGGTATTTGAGCTATCAATATCACTTATAGTTAATAAGATTTTTGATGAAAAAAATATCTTAAAAAGTGTCTTATGTAGTAAATATTTTAACAATGAGATAATAAGACATAATAAAATTAAAGGAAGAAATTCAGCCAAAAATATGAAATAAGTTAAATATAATGATCATAACTCCATGAAGAAAAAATGAGTTACTAATAACTCTTATGATTGACATAACAATTGAGTCAAAATAAATTTGAAGAAAATGAATTTATTTGGATTTAAATATCCTAACATTTATATTAAAATAAATTATATAGCATTCATGGGATAGTAAATCAATATAATACCACATTTGTGAAACCTGGTGCACAATATGTATCATATCTCTATGAATCAAAATTGGGGCCCAAAAAACCCTTATGGATTTAAAAACTTTTAGTTAAAAACCCCTTGAAGGATATAATTAAAAATAAAACTTCAAATACCATGAATAATTAAATAATAATGATATAAAATATTAAATTGGTATTAAATACACTATTATAAATAAAACATGGTGTATAATACGAAATATGTCTCAAGGAATGAAAAATTAAGACAAGAAACCCTTAAATTTATTTTAACTTAGTTGAGCTGTGTTATAACATACTATATAATAAAAATAAATATCATAATAACATATATAATAAAATTAATATAAACTTACAAAACATTTAATAATTATTTTATAAGTATACTATATTAAAATATTGACTATTATTTATTTATTTTCCTTATTGGGTGTTAGAACTTTTGGTAATTTATTTTGTACAGACTTCACAAAGGTGGGATCAAATCTCATTAAGTGGTTTAAAGTTCATTATTCCTGTATAATTCATAATATAATAATAATTTTTTTCAATGATTACTATAGTCTCATTTTCACTATGTAAATGACATGAATACGACTTGTGAAAATGGAAATCGTGATGAACTAGCTTTCAATGTGTTTAACGATCGAAAGGTGATGAATAAACAAATAATTTTACTATTACTATAAAAACATAATAATAATTTAAAACAACATAAATTTATAATTATAAATTTATATTAACATTATATGATATCCCATAATCATTTATTGAATAATCATTATAACCTAATTTACATAGTTGGTTAAATCATCCCAAATGATAACGTATTATAATGATATAACGAGTAAGGGTATGTATTCGAATAATAATATTGTGAAATATAATTAAGTTTAAACAAGTAATAAATATACTATGTCATCATTATATCCATTCTAGGAATTATAAATTATGGGTGGTGATGAAAAATGAAATTCATCCTTCATGGAGGCGGTAGTCTGCACATACACACGATTAATGATCTCATTACTCAATGAATGGACAGACTGATGATATATTAAAAAATATCATTTCAAAATTTGATTTTTGAAATACAAAAAATATTTATTCATTAAATCCATTCTTTATAACATCATTTAGATTCAATGATGAAAAATTAACCACATCACATTGTGGAGGTGTTTGTCCATACATAAAAACAATCGATGTATGGGTTTTCTATTAGTGTATGAAAAGTAATGAATAATTATTTTTAAATTAATATAATAAAATTTATGTATACTAATAAAAATTATATAATTATATTTATAATGATATAGATTATTCATGAATAATTAGATTAAAGGAAAAAAGTTTGTGAGAGTAATACTAACATTGGAAGGTTGAGTTTTGTAATGGAAAACTACATGGAAAGGAAGGCCTTAAGAAATATAAAGATGATAATAAGCTTATGGATGTGGTAGAGGGTTATATTATGAGTAAAGTTTTAAATTTTAAAAAAAAAATTCCAATGATAGGTGAGTTTGGAAGTGGTGGAAGTGTTACCTTTTTATAAGTGATGATAAGGGTAGTTTTTAAGTAATCATTACATTTTCAATAATGTAATCTTAGTATTCAAATTTTAATGAATTAAAAATTGATAAAAGTATAGTATAAGTGTTTTGGGACTAAAATATTCTCATAAAAATTAGGAAATATAAATTTGTTTCCGGATTTTTCTTTTAACTTTTTATCTTTTACCCTAGTTTTGTTTTACCTTGGTAATTAATTTCCAACTTTACTAATTTAAATTAATAAAAATTATTAATATTGGAAATTTAAAATAATTCGAAAATTATTTTTTCGAAACTTTAATCCATTTTAAAATATAAAATATTTAAAGGTTTCAAATGTTGAATTCAAAATAAACATACATAACGGGTAAAAAAGATTTTTTAAAAAAGTGTGTTTTTCAGTTTAATTTTTTTTTAAAGGAAATATTACTATAGATACTGAATTTTATGAAATAAAATATTTTATAATAAATAATAAAATTTAGGAGGCTCTAAAATCAAGACAAAAACTAATTTCACCATCAAAACAATTCATTATAATAAATTACTGAAAACAATTTTGATTAAGTTACATT
This sequence comes from Viscum album, assembly GCA_963277665.1. Lineage (NCBI taxonomy): Eukaryota > Viridiplantae > Streptophyta > Magnoliopsida > Santalales > Viscaceae > Viscum > Viscum album. The sequence continues at coordinate 197,918,561 of OY728137.1, read as the reverse complement.
TTAATTTACTTCTAAAAAGGTTGGAAATTGGATTTATAATTTCAAAGAATATTTTAAAATGTATAATTTTATTCATTAAATACATTTTTTATTAATATAATGTTTTTAAAAATTCTATAACATGTTGAAATGATGATAAAAACATAATAAAAATATTATTTATGCAAAATCATATATTTTTCTATAAATTAACCTTTTCAGAAAAAACATAAAAAAAATCATTCACTACTACAAAAACGGGCATTAACAGTGCTAAAAATGGGCTTTAACATTACTAAAAATCATTTTAAATCTTGGCGCTCATTAAGGGGGTACCCCTTATCAGCTCTAACTGAGCGCTGATAAAGGGGTACTTTATCAGCGCTAAACACGCACTGATAAAGGTAGACAATATCAATGATAAAAGAGAACTAATAAAACAACCCTTTAACTGTGCTAAAAGAGCACTGATAAATGAGGGTTTTATCAGCACTCCTTTAGCGCTGATAAAAGCACTATTTATCAGTGCTAAAAAAGCGCTGATAAATTCCCTCTCTGCTGCTACGAAAAAATCTGCAGCAGCACACCCGAACACTTGCAAAAAAATCAGCATCTCAATAAGCTAATTAAAGCATTCATACACATACAAAATTAACACATAAATCATAAGCTAATTAGGCCAAGTATACTCATAAAACAAGTATACTTGAAGAGACCAGAAGCTAGACGTACATGGACATTACATTACGTTTGCGGAATACTTAGTACATAACAAAAACACACACACAAGGATCGTAATAGTTTAGTGTCTTTGGAAACTCGGAACGTAATCTTCTAATCGTGGTGAAAGATCTTCAATATCTCCCATAAAGATCTTCCCTTTTTTTTACCTAAAACATTTATTTATATCCTGGGGAAAAGAAAACATAAAAGGGTGAGCTCAAATGCTCAGTAAGGGTAAACAAAAGAAAAATCAATCACATCATATTCATAAGAACATAACTTTTGGAAATCTTAACCTGCAAAAGAGAGCATAATTTCATAACATGGGATAAATAATAGTAGTGAATTGAAATCCCAATAAGCATAACTTAAAACATGAAACTTTGTGGCATACACACATAATCATAGAGAATCATAACTTGTTAGTCATGACTCATTGCCAAGACTATCTTAGTGGACAAAGTCCATTTCTGAATCGAGTAACCCTCGTTTCAGTCCTGTTTCACTGAACCGGTATAACCTACCATTTCAGCCATGTCTAACTCATGAGATATAAAATCTTTACCCAATGCATTGGAGGGAGATATAGGTCTCACCCATCTCATAATGATAACATTCTTATGTGTGCCACAAAATCATAAATCATACATCATTTCATAACCCATGTAGTAAAAATGGGATTCGTAAACATCGTGACATCATAAAACAATTCATATAAGATAAAGGAATTCGTAAAAATAATTCCATCTCAACATAACCAAATCAATGTAATAATAGGGATAGAAACAGAACCCTATGTTATCTTAGATGGAAAATAATTTTGATAAAACACTTGAAATGAATTCTTGAGGAAAATATCCTTTCTTCTTCAAAATCAATTTCTTTTCACAAAACGTCATGCAATTTTAAAAGAAAGATATTTTATTGAAAATAGTCATGAAATCTTTTGGAGGAAGCTTCATGAAAATAAGGCTTTATAAAACCGTAAAAATCCGTTCGTGCCGTATAAGTTAAAAAAAACATTCTTCTCGTACTTTTGTCGGAAAAGTCAAAAAGTACCTCGTACGAAAACGACAAAAGATTCATTTCTTATCTTTTACAAAAAAACTCACCGAAGGGTAAAATTGGATATAAACTATTGTAGAAGGATGGAAATAATATTACATATTGAGGGAACATGGATGTGGATGATAAAATACACCCCAGTAATTATCAAAGTAAAAACAATCTCGGATAAAAGTGAGATTGTGATATTTCCCTTACCTTAGGTCCGACTTGCTTTGTAAGTGTCCGAACCTCCTGTATAATGATTTAAATCTTGTTATTGACTTATTCCAGAATCATATTCATTGTTATTATATCATATATGGTCCACTTATGACTTTATATTACCTATTCTTTTGTAAATTCATGTTAAAGTAGCGTTTTGGGTAAAATCGTCTCATTTGTCGTTCGTGTTTTTAACTTGTAATTATTAATATGATTACTTGGATCATGATTACATATATCCAGAATGTAAAACATGATTTATAAATAATATATATTCAGAATATATATATATATATATAATATCGATAAATGGAATGAAATACACCGTTCATGGAGACGGTAGTCCGTACGTACGCATGAATGCTGTTTTCGTTTCCTTATTGAAGTGAATGGAGTTAAGTAGATGACATACATATAAATTTACATAAATCCAGTATCATTATTATTTCATATATTTCATTAGTACTTATTATATAAACTTTATAATCATTCATGAATGGTTAATCATTGAGAATGAATCTCATCGCGTTGTGGAGACGGTAGTCCGTACGTACGCACGAGCGATGATATCGTTCCCATGGAATTGTGATGAAGTGTATGTAAAATATTTCAGTATCAATATCACTTTATAATAATCATATATAGTTACTCATTACACCATTATACCCATCCTTGTAAGGTTATGATGGAAGATAGATCACACCACGGCGTGGAGACGGTATTCTGTACGTACGCACGCGCTGTGATTTCATTTTTCCGTAGGATGGATAGAAGGTGAATTAGGGTTGTTTCATATTTATAATAACATATCAGTATGTAAGTAATACTGATGTTATTACTTTATCATGAAACAACTAAAGAAGAAGAAGTTGAATAAGAAATAAATTGAAAAGATCGGTAATGGATATTACCTCTTCTTTGAAACGCCTCTTTGAATCCTCCACTTAGGGAACTAAGATTGGTCTTTGAAGAAGACCAGGACCTCTAGGATTATTCTAGGGAAGTGGAGAAGGGATTTTTTCATGGTTTGGCCGAGCTTTAGTGCTCAAATTACTGTGAGGAGGAGGGGGAGGAGGTGTCCTTTTATAAGGGAGGAGAGGGGCACCTTCGGAATATCTCAAAATATTATTTTATATTAAAGTCAAAATCGGTTTATAATGGTTCCAAAGGGTCTTATTTCGAAGCTAAAGTGGGGATGGGTCGAAATCCTATCAACCAATAGGATTTAGACAAGTTGAGATTATTATTTTAACCTTATCAATTAGATTTAACTCTAAGTTAAATAATTTAACTTTTACCGTGTCTTTTTGTTTTCTTACACTATATGGTTAATACACTTACTATAACATGCCAAACGAACCCCAAATTGTTTAGTATTAATATATATATCCTTATCTAAGTAATTTGGCCGAACCTTAGAGTTTTAGGAATAAAATAACACTTAATAATATAATATTTGATTTAAAAACTATTTTGTGTCAATTTTGAAACTATTTGATATATGATTTTTGTGAAAGTCATAACAGAATTATATGTTCGAACCAATTTCATTAAATCAACACTAATATATCATAGTAACCTATAAAATTAGTGGAATTCATAAAAAGTCTCAAATTACATTTATTTTGGTGTTTATAACATCAATTATGTCAATATTTCATTAATAAGATAATTACTGCATCATCATTGTGTCATAAATAAATTGAATTATTTAATGTCTAAAAATTACAAATAAAATACCATTATGTAGGAAATCTTTTTATATTTCTAATGAATATTTATAGTCGAATTTATCTTATCTATTACCCCATATTAAAAATGTTTTAGTAAATAAACTTGGATTTTAACTCTTTTAACCCTTCTTTAAATAAATTAATAATAAATGTCCTAATCTTATCCAAGTGGGCCTAAATGGTCATATTTTATTCCTAAGTTTTTTTTTGGTCTAATTAAACTTATCCAATAGAATTATGAAATGTGTTAGTGTAATAATAATATCATCTTTACCCTTAATTACCCTATTTACTTTTAACCGTGGTAAAAAAAGTAAAAAGTTACTATTCACCAAAAAATATTTTCATCTCATTGAACCACATTTTAGTCCTTGATATTAACCGTGTCTCTCGGATTTTCTAAATTCCACTCACAGAAGCGGTAAAATTAAGTTTTATGAACAATACAGTTTTTTAAACTACCACTTAGTGGTTTCACTATTCATCAAAAATTGAAAGTTTTCAGAAAAATGCCAAAAATTAGGCCTAAGCTATATTTGATATTATGAACTCAAAAATGATGTCTATTTTACCAAATTAAAAACATATCAGTTGCATTAACTAATTTAAAAATTAATTCCCGTCGTTAAAACAAATAGCGTGTTTTTAAGAGATAACAAATATCAAAAGATTGAAACTTGTTTATAAGTGGTTTAAATGTGAAATTACATCCAATGACCATTATTGTATTAAATTGTAAAAATATATTCTAAATATACTTTAAAACCACTAAAATTAATAATTTATCACTATTAATTATTTCGATTGAAAAAGTTGTTTTTAATTAAAATTTAGTAATTTCCACTATTCATCAAAATATGAAAGTTATCCGAAAATTACCAAAATTTCACACTAAGCTAATTTCGATATTCTGAATCCAAAAATGAAATCCATTTTGAAAAATAAAATTTAAAAAATTTCAAAAAGTGGTTATTACTATTCATAATGGCTAGTTTTAATAATATTTTCATAGCATATCGTTGTTTAGTGAAACTCGGTATTACGTACTACACACGCTCTCAAGGAAGTTCGCGATTGCGTGTAATGAAAGCAAGTCAAGGATGCATGTTGTGCAAGCTCCTTTTGGTGTAGCGTACAACACAAGACATTAATGAAATTAAAAAGAATATTTTTCATAAAATCTCGGGGTGTTACATTCTACCCCCCTTAAAATGAATTTCGCCCTCGAAATTCGTCGGGGTTATAAATGGTTTACTATTCGAAATTTTCTTTGATAGACACCCACATCGTAAAAAGGAATACCAAAACTTATCTTTAAAAACTAAAGTATAAAACGTAATGGTTACCCAAGTTAACTAATCACTGGGTATCCACATAGGAGAACATAGGTGAAAATATGGACATGGAAGAGAAATCTAACCATCATGTTCTGATGGAGAGTGGTAGAGAACATGGCTATGGATAAGCCAGCAATCACAAATCCATAAATTTGTGACGATCTAAGGTACCATCTGATTAATCAGATATAAGAGCACTAGGACAACATTTTTAGTTTTCAAGATCGTTTCCCTAAAGTTGAAGAATTTGAATTAGAATAAATACTTACTTTATTTTGGTACAATCTCACTGTTGTTCATGCCTTGAACAATTTCCACTTCATCTCTTAAATAAATGAAGTTGAATTTATTATTCGTGAAGTGTTAGCAGATCATGTGATAGAATGACGGGTCATTCCATCTGACTTAAACAAAAGGTTTGCAAAAGTTATTAAATATACATAAGTCATTCTATAGTGAGATTAATCATATATGGTTCCTAAAATGGGCTTATACTTCATATATCATACTGCTTAATATAATAAAACTAGTTTCTACTAAACAGGGACTTCCTATAGGCCAGTGGTAGGCGATAAAGGCCAGTCGCACTTCGGTTGTGGGTTCGATTCCCATAGCCTTGTCCGAAGCAATGGGTTGTCGCCCATCCAGCAGGTTTTCCTTTTTCTAAAACTATATTACTATAAAATCCCATCAATAATATCGAAAAAAATTTATCCTTAAACAATACTAACTTATGTCCAACATAATCCATTCCAATCTTTAGGCTTATCCATAATACTGCAGTCCACTCTCATAACATAGTGAAAACGATTACCAGAGATTTAATACCATCGTTGATCCCCATATATCATAAGATATGTTTTGTTGGTCACATTCCAAACATTCAAAGTCCTTAATCATGTATTCTCTTGAATACCCATTGAGCCTTAGTGAAAACATGAATGTAGTAAAAAGTTAACACTTTCCACATACCAAAATCCTCAAAATTCTATATACTCAAACCATGATATCACTTAGTCCTTATATCAATCATGAGCTCATGAATACAATCAAACATCTCATTATCGTCTTATCCCTTCATTATGTGCATATCATCTACATTCCAAAAATATCTGAATAACCTTTCATGGATACTGGTACCATTAATCATACACTTTCAAAACTTAAGGAAAGACAACAGTGTAACAATCCTTAGATGTCTCTTTATTCCATAGTACCATGAGATTACTTATACAAAATTACACATGATAAACATGTAATCATTCCACTACATTCTTAAACCATTGACCGAGCTTCAACAATTCTTTCATCTCATATATCATTCGTAGTCTCTTCATCATCATCCACATAAATACTACCCATACGACCATACTGATTCACTTCATGAGACTTTCCCTTAGGGAATTTGTTTGCATAATGCCCGTACATTCCACATTTAAAGCATTTAACCATTGTTGATGTCGTAGAAATACCATTATCCTCATCCCTGGTGTTAACTGAACCTTTTCCTTTGCACTTACTGGCTTTGTGTCCTTCTTTTCCACACCCAAAGCATCTTCCAGTTCCATTGAAACATTCTCCTTGATGCCTCTTCCCACATGATTTACATAGGTAAATTGAACTTTCTTTCCTCTATGATCATCATGAAACTCCATCTTTCTCTTATTATCCGAGTCAGGAAACTTACCAAATTTTACATTATTGATCATATTATGAGATTTCTGATTAGGCATAATAATGATTTTTGGACTTCCAAATCCAATTTCATTTGGTTGCTCATGAAAAATATCATTCCACTGTCCATCATATCCTCCACTATCGTGAATCACCTTGTTTCCAGCCATTTTCTAAAACCCAAAAAGAATAGTGTGAGAGGAAAAATCATAATAAAGGGGGAGTATCTTCAATATCTAACATCTTTGGTTTAATCTAATTTTGTTACCATAGTTCTAGGACTATATCCTATATGTATACTTATCCTTAGGGACATCCCTAGACATACCTTAGAAATATCTCTAGGGATCTCACTAACGTTTTTGCATCCTAGTTTCCAAAGGTTGACTAAACCTTTCCTCTGATACCAACTGTAGAGACCCGAAGCTAGACGTACATGGACATTACATTACTTTTGCGGAATACTTATTACATAACAAAAACACACACACAAGGATCGTAATAGTTTAGTGTCTTTGGAAACTCGGAATGTAATCTTCTAATCGTGGTGAAAGATCTTCAATATCTCCCATAAAGATCTTCCCTTTTTTTACCTAAAACCTTTCTTTATATCCTGGGGAAACGAAAACATAAAAGGGTGAGCTCAAATGCTCAGTAAGGGTAAACAAAATAAAAATCAATCACATCATATTCATAAGAACATAACTTTTGGAAATCTTAACCTACAAAAGAGAGCATAATTTCATAACATGGGATAAATAATAGTAGTGAATTGAAATCCCAATAAACATAACTTAAAACATGAAACTTTGTGGCATACACACATAATCATAGAGAATCATTTCTTGTTAGTCAGGACTCATTTCCAAGAATATCTTAGTGGACAAAGTCCATTTCTGAATCGAGTAACCCTCGTTTCAGTCCTGTTTCACTGAACCGGTATAACCTACCATTTCAGCCATGTCTATCTCATGAGATATAAAATATTTACCCAATGCATTGGAGGGAGATATAGGTCCCACCCATCTCATAATGATACCATTCTTATGTGTGCCACAAAATCATAAATCATACATCATTTCATAACCCATGTAGTAAAAATGGGATTCGTAAACATCGTGACATCATAAAACAATTCATATAAGATAAAGGAATTCATAAAAATAATTCCATCACAACATAACCAAATCAATGTAATAATAGGGATATAAACAGAACCCTATGTTATCTTAGATGGAAAATAATTTTGATAAAACACTTGAAATGAATTCTTGAGGAAAATATCCTTTCTTCTTCAAAATCAATTTCTTTTCACAAAACGTCATGCAATTTTAAAAGAAAGTGATTTTATTTAAAATAGTCATGAAATCTTTTGGAGGAAGCTTCATGAAAATAAGGCTTTATAAAACCTTAAAAATCCGTTCGTGCCGTGTAAGTTAAAAAAAACATTCTACTCGTACTTTTGTCGGAAAAGTCAAAAAGTACCTCGTACGAAAACGACAAAAGATTCCTTTCTTATCTTTTACAAAAAACTCACCGAAGGGTAAAATTGGAGATAAACTATTGTAGAAGTATGGAAATAATATTACATATTGAGGGAACATGGATGTGTATGATAAAATACACCCCAGTAATTACCAAAGTAAAAACAATCTCGGATAAAAGTGAGATTGTGATATTTCCCTTACCTTAGGTCCGACTTGCTTTGTAAGTGTCCGAACCTCCTGTATAATGATTTAAATCATGTTATTGAATTATTCCAGAATAATATTCATTGTTATTATATCATATATGGTCCACTTATGACTTTATATTACCTGTTCTTTTGTAAATTCATGTTAAAGTAGCGTTTTGGGTAAAATCGTCTCATTTGTCATTTGTGTTTTTAACTTGTAATTATTAATATGATTACTTGGATCATGATTACTTATATCCAGAATGTAAAACATGATTTATATATAATATATATTCAGAATATATATATATATATATATATATATATATAATATCGATAAATGGAATGAAATACACCGTTCATGGAGACGGTAGTCCGTACGTACGCATGAACGCTGTTTTCGTTTCCTTATTGAAGTGAATGGAGTTAAGTAGATGACATACATATAAATTTACATAAATCCAGTATCATTATTATGTCATATATTTCATTATTACTTATTATATATACTTTATAATCATTCATGAATGGTTAATCACTGAGAATGAATCTCATCGCGTCGTGGAGACGGTAGTCCGTACGTACGCACGAGCGATGATATCGTTCCCATGGAATTGTGTCGAATTGTATGTAAACTATTTCAGTATCAATATCACTTTATAATAATCATATATAGTTACTCATTACACCATTATACCCATCCTTGTAAGGTTATTATGGAAAATAGATTACACCACGGCGTGGAGACTTTATTCCGTACGTACGCACGCGCGGTGATTTCATTTTTCCGTAGGATGGATAGAAGGTGAATTAGGGTTGTTTCATATTTATAATAACATATCAGTATGTAAGTAATACTGATGTTATTACTTTATCATGAAACAACTAAAGAAGAAGAAGTTGAATAAGAAAGAAATTGAAAAGATCGGTAATGGATATTACCTCTTCTTTGAAACGCCTCTTTGAATCCTCCACTTAGGGAACTAAGATTGGTATTTGAAGAAGACCAGGACCTCTAGGATTATTCTAGGGAAGTGGAGAAGAGATTTTGGCAGGGGTTTTCCGAGCTTGAGTGCTCAAATTGGTGTGAGGAGGAGGGGGAGGAGGTGTCCTTTTATAAGGGAGGAGAGGGGCACCTTAGGAATATCTCAAAATATTATTTTATATTAAAGTCAAAATCAGTTTATAATGGTTCCAAAGGGTCTTATTTAGAAGCTAAAGTGGGTATGGGTCGAAATCCTATCAACTAATAGGATTTAGACAAGTTGAGATTATTATTTTAACCTTATCAATTAGATTTAACTCTAAGTTAAATAATTTAACTTTTACCGTGTCTTTTTGTTTTCTTACACTATATGGTTAATACACTTACTATAACATGCCAAACGAACCCCAAATTGTTTATTATTAATATATATATCCTTATCTAAGTCATTTGGCCAAACCTTAGATTTTTAGGAATAAAATAACATTTAATAATATAATATTTGATTTAAAAACTATTTTGTGTCAATTATGAAACTATTTGATATGTGATTTTTTTGAAAGTCATAACAGAATTATATGTTCAAACCAATTTGATTAAATCAACACTAATATATCATAGTAACCTAGAAAATTAGTGTAATTCATAAAAAGTCTCAAATTACATTTATTTTGGTGTTTATAACATCAATTATGTCAATATTTCATTAATAAGATAATTACTGCATCATCATTGTGTCAAAAATAAATTGAATTATTTAATGTCTAAAAATTACAAATAAAATACCATTATGTAGGAAATCTTTTTATATTTCTAATGAAGATTTATAGTCGAATTTATCTTATTTATAACCCCATATTAAAAATGTTTTAGTAAATAAACTTGGATTTTAACTCTTTTAACCCTTCTTTAAATAAATTAATAATAAATGTCCTAATCTAATCCAAGTGGGCCTAAATGGTCATATTTTATTCCTAAGTTTGTTTTTGGTCTAATTAAACTTATCCAATAGAATTATGAAATGTGTTATGGTAATAATAATATCATCTTTACCCTTAATTACCCTATTTACTTTTAACCGTGGTAAAAAAAGTAAAAAGTTACTATTCACCAAAAAATATTTTCATCTCATTGAACCACATTTTAGTCCTTGATATTAACCGTGTCTCTCGGATTTTCTAAATTCCACTCACAGAAGCGGTAAAATTATGTTTTATGAACAATACAGTTTTTTAAACTACCACTTAGTGGTTTCACTATTCATCAAAAATTGAAAGTTTTCAGAAAAATACCAAAAATTAGGCCTAAGCTATATTTGATATTATGAACTCAAAAATGATGTATATTTTACCAAATTCAAAACATATCAGTTGCATTAACTAATTTAAAAATTAATTCCCGTCGTTAAAACAAATAGCATGTTTTTAAGAGATAATAAATATCAAAAGATTGAAACTTGTTTATAAGTGGTTTAAATGTGAAATTACATCCAATGACCATTATTGTATTAAATTGTAAATATATATTCTAAATATACTTTAAAACCACTAAAATTAATAATTTATCACTATTAATTATTTCGATTGAAAAAGTTGTTTTTAATTAAAATTTAGTAATTTCCACTATTCATCAAAATATGAAAGTTATCCGAAAATTACCAAAATTTCACACTAAGCTAATTTCGATATTCCGAATCCAAAAATGAAATCCATTTTGAAAAATAAAATTTACAAAATTTCAAAAAGTGGTTATTACTATTCATAACGGCTAGTTTTAATAATATTTTAATAGCATATCATTGTTTAGTGAAACTCGGTATTGCGTACTACACACGCTATCAAGGAAGTTCGCAATTGCGTGTAATGAAAGGCAAGTCAAGGATGCGTGTTGTGCAATCTCCTTTTGGTGTAGCGTACAACACAAGACATTAATGAAATTAAAAAGAATATTTTTCATAAAATCTCGGGGTGTTACAATACTCGTACACCATTAACACATAATTCATAAGTTTATTAAGTACATAAAAATTCAATTCAGAATTTAGTGGGTGGGGGTTGTTCAAGGATTTGGGGTGGCTGTCCAAGGGAGGGTAGGGGGTGTCCTGGGGGGGATTTCCAGGGGGTGGGCTGGTGTACAAGGTTTCGGGGGCTTTATAGGGGGTGGGGGTGTCCAGATGTGTGGGTGTGTACAGGGGTGGATTGGTGTCTAGGGGGTGGGGGTGGTCCAGGGGTGGATTGGTGTTCGGGGGGCTTTCAAGGGGGTGGGCTGGTGTCTAATGTGTTGGGGAGCCTTTACAAGGGGGTGGGGGTGTCCAGTGGGGTGGGGGTTTCCACGGGTGGATTGGTGTCTAGGGGGTGGGGGTAGTCTAGGGGGTGGATTGGTGTTTGGGGGGGCTTTCTAGGGGGTGGGCTGGTGTCCAAGGTGTCGGGGGGGCTTTACAGGGGGTGGGGGTGTCCAGAGGGGTGGGGGTGTCCAGGGGGTGGATTGGTGTCTAGGGGGAGTGGGGGCGGTCCAGTGGTTAGTGGGTTTGACTCGTACACATCACCAAGGACCCTTGGATCGTTATTATAAATGATCAAGTCAATCTGAATGCGTTTGGTCGGATTTTCATAGGTCAGTTGTTGTTTTCAATTAAAATGGTGTCTATTTTAAACAAAATAGAGACCCTTTGAGTGCTAGTAGCCATAACGTGCCTCAGATTGAGGTTTTGTTGACTCGTACACATCACCAAGGACCCTTGTAACATTCTTATAAAAGATCAAGGTAATTATAATGTGTTTGGTAGGATTTTCATAGCTCAGTTGTTGTTTTCAATTAAAATTGTGTCCATTTTAAACAAAAGAGAGACCCTTTGAGTTCTAGGGGCCACACCATCCCTCTTATTGAGGCTGGGATGACTCTTACATTTCAAAAAGGACCAGTGGATAGTTCTCCTAAGGGATCAACACAATCTGAATGCGTTTGGTCATATTTTCATACATCAGTTGTTGTTTTCACTTAAAATCGTGTTAATTTAAAACAAAAGAGAGACCCTTTGAGTGGTACCGGCCACATCGTGCCTCTGATTGAGGTGGGGATGACTCGTACCCGTCACCAAGGACCCTTTTATTGTTCTCATAATAGAACAAGGAAATCTGAATCCGTTTGGTCAGATTTCCGTAGGTCAGTTGTCGTTTTTACTTAAAATCATGTCCATTTTAAACAAAAGAGATACCCTTTGAGTGTTACCTAGCACACCGTGACTCATATTGAGGTGGGAATGACTCGTACACATCACAAAGGACCCGTGGATCATTCTCCTAAAGGGTCAACATAATCCGAATGCGTTTGGTCAGATTTTTGTAAGTTAGTTGTTGTTTTCACTTACAATCGTGTCCATTTTAAACAAGAGAGACCCTTTGAGTGGTACCGGCCACATCGTGCCTCGTATTGAGGCGGGGATGACTCCTACACATCACCAAGGACCCTTGTACTGTTATCATAAAAGATCAAGGCAATTTGAATGTGTTTGTTCATATTTTCATAGGTCAGTTGTTGTTTTCTATTAAAATTGTGTCCATTTTAAACAAGAGAGACCATTTGGGTTGTACCGGCCACACCGTGACTCGGATTGATGCAGGGATGACTCGTACACGACACCAAGTACCTGTGGATCGTTTTCCTAAAGGATAAACACAATCCTAATGAGTTTGGTCAGATTTCCGTATGTTAGTTGTTGTTTTCACTTAAAATCGTGTCCATTTTAAACAAAATAGTGACCCTTTGAGTGGTTCAACATTCATTCATGTTGCTAGTGCATATCATCTATTAAAATGTGAAAATGAATCATTAGAGAAAGGATGTTTTATTTAATAACAATTAAAACTTTCCTATGAACATTTACATACAACAATGTTTCATCTTTTGATCCACTTAACCCCTCTCAAATATGACCACAATTTGTACATGTCCCCAAGTCAGATCTTCATTGTATTTGTGTATAGTCTACCATCAGGTATGTGGCCCACTTGTTTTTGAACACATCTATATCTTCTTATGAGTATGAGGCTTTTTGGCAGCTAGAATAGTACTGCAAAATATAAAAATAAAAAATTAATAAATAACTTAAACAACGTAGTAGTTGTTTTTTAAAATACCTCTTTAGGGATGCTAGTTTGATGATGAAAATTGATCTCTTTCATAAATTTACAAACATAATAACTGCAATCATTATCATTTTTTTGTTTTGTACACTTCAAAAAAATTGAACATTAGGAGAATAAGTAAGTTGTGTTGAGATGTGTTTGGATAGTTAAATTTTATTATATATACCTTGATATTTGTCTGAACGTAGTACATGCTCGCCTCCTTATGCTTAACCCCTATCCTCATTCCTTTTTTCGATGATAATGAAACACCGCCCTATCATAACCGAATCCTCAGTAAAAGATAATATAAATTATATTAATTGATGTTTAGACCTAAAACGTAAGATGTAGTGTCTTACAGATTCACAAACTCCATCATGTGTGGTCGGTTTGATGGATATCCTTGCATTGAATCCAGAAAATAAATCTTTGGAGTATCCAAGTTCACCGCAATTAGAAACCAATGTTTCCTAAAAACACAAAAAGGAATAAGTAATAAATGAAGTGAAAATATAATTGATATGCTTTAATTGTAGATTATTACCCCTTCATGGTTGGTATTAGGAAAAGTCTGTCATCTGTAATCTTGCTTTCAAATGTTTTCAGCAAGACGTTCACTATTGCATCCCTTTTTTATGGCTCTATTTTTGTTAGGTGTGTTGATATGTTATGAAGACTAACGAGTCCAAATCATCACTCATGGAGAAATTCCTTCTACTGTTTTTCATAAACGCATCTGTCAACAATATTAAATTTATTTAGTCATAATTTTCACATTATATTAGCAATTAGAAAATCAATTCATGGAAACATACCTCATATATACATTTAAAATTGTGACGCCTATCCAACCATTTTCAAGGATCTCATTTACATTTTCCACAGAAACAAAATCATGACTTTCCTCTCCGTATATATTCTCTTTGAAAACCATTATATGACTATTACCATCTTTTATCTTCATATCCACATGAGTCTTCAATGCTAGTAAATGTGGATAGAGAACATGTGGTGTTATTGTGCTTTCAGTAGCTCCTTGGTATCAGTTGGTCGATCCTTTAGATGGTTTTGAGCCGACATCTTTCACCCCATTCCCTTTCTCCATCTATAACAACAATCATTGGTTCAGACCCTTTTTTCATTAATTGTTAATGGTTTATCCTGAAAAAAAAGGAAATAAATACCCCTTTGTCAGTATGTACTCTTACAAGATGTGATGACAATGAAATGAATGTCCCAATAGCTTTTTTGACCGTACTAATATCATTTTTATCATGTGGAATAGGTTGATCTGCATTTGGATCATGAGATACAGTAATCTTCACTTTCAGATGATCTTTCGGAAGTGTTCTATTATGAAATGTGGAATATGGGATATTGAAAACTGTAGCCCTCACTACAAGGTGATAGGTGGGTGTTGAAAGATATAAATCACAATCATTATCACCCTGTAGAATATCAGTACAGAAAAATTATCAGTGTTTGTCTGATTCAAATTGCATGGGAACAATTATTAAAATATTGATTACCAAGGCTAAGACAGTTCATTGAGGCGAATGGCTTACCTCAAAGATGATGGGGGTGGGGCGGGATGTTCACGTGATGGTTATTACTGAGTTGTGTCTTCTTTTTTCTTCCCACCCATGAAACTTGATATCAACTCCCCCTTCCATTGCAATCGTTCTTCAAGGGTTTCTATTTTTTCACTCATTTGTTTCAATTTTTCATATGTATCATCCATTTTTTTCTTCTTATCAAAATATACTCGGGGTGTCACCCCAAAACCTGCACCACTGACATGACCGTATTTTTCTGACTGCTTCGAAGTCGTCGATAATAGTTCTTTATCAACTACAGGAGTTGCTGATTCTTGTGACTGTCGGAAATAGGAAAATAACTAATTATTTTTATGTAATATCACTTTTAAACAAATCTTTTTATAGTCGTGTCATAATTACACATATTGACCACACATTCTGTGTGTTCTCATCTACTAACTTCCCTTATTTGTTCACATGTTCCTCCTTCCATAGAACATGACATGGGATGAAAGTGCATTTGGTTTTAGACTCATCAATCTACATATAAACATAGAAAGATAATTATGATGTTGTTTATTGGCGCCTTACAATATTACTGTAAATTTAAAATACGTACAATTTTATTTTCTGACGAAGCATACCCCATCCTTGATTTACGATAGGGGTATGTTGGCTTTGATGCACATTCCTTATTTTCAGTATAGAGATTCTGTTTCATAAATGAAATATTGACAATCAAAGTGATGAATATAGGTATCCTAAAACAAAATATTATCACCCACAATGTACCTGAAACTTCTCATCCTCACGGAGGCCAATAAATGCATCCCATGTTTCTTGGGATATCAGGTGAGTTTAGACAATGGGTGGGTGAGGGGTTATTTTACCTTTAGAATCTTACAGGTGACATCTTGTTAAAATAGTGCGAAAACCTCGATGAATCTTTCCTACAAGACTTAGTACACAATCCTTGTGTGAATCGTCAACTATAAATGTACTCTAAAAGATATTCAGAAGAGTAATACATTGTTTCATTATTTTATTTTCTAGTAAATTAAAGAAATAAATTCATAATGTTACCATAGTTTCTTCCTAGATCATAGCCTTTAGCCCGGACACAACATGGTGCCATGAATCTATGTCAATCGGCATGCATTTTCGAGTGAAAAAATCTAATGTAGCTACTAAATATAGCCTTGTTGGGATTCACATGTTGGCCTCGTGCATTCCATCCGACATCAAATTTGATTCCTTTGATTTTTGCCTTAAGAATTTCGGCTAACACCGTCAAACTATGATGCATCGGTGTTTTCTGCAATGCTGGTCCTTCATTCCTGACCATTTCATCAGTATCAACATCATATATATGTTCATATGGAATGGTATCAACAGAATGTTCTGATGGTTATTGGACCTCAACACTAGGAGCAGCAGGAGCCAAACCAGCAGGAGAGAAGCAGCCGCAGCAGGAGCAGCAAGAGCAGTAGCAGCCGCAGTAGGAGGAGCACCCGGAGCTCCAGGAGCCGCAACAGGAGCAGAAGGAGCCGCAGTAGGAGGAGCACCCGGAACAACATGAGTTGTAGCAAGAGCAGCAGGAGCAGCAGCAGCAGCATGAGCTGCAGGAGCAGCAGGAGTAGCAGCAGCAGTTTGAGAGACTTGTTCAGCCTCAAGGTTAGGAGCACCAGAATGTGAAGAAGTCATTATCTGCAATAGTGGTTGAACAGTTAATTTAGATTACATAAATTCATTAATGATAAGACAATAACATGAGATAAAAATATCTATATTACAAACAAAATTTAACATGTTTATTGAACTCTATTTCTTTTTTTCAAAGGTTGAAGGGATTTGACACCTTTATCGATTATCCAAATCCCTTCATTGTGGTCTCCTCTAACATAAAATACATCATCTACATTGGGACCGCTCCGAAATGATTGCGACATACCACTAAAAGGATATTCATCAATTGAATTTTAATCAGAACCTTCAACAGTTTTGGACGATTACAGAACAATCGACCACTTTCAGTTTGCGGGATCTGGAACATAAAAAACTTGTACCACTTGTGATGCCATTATGAACAATTCATCTTTGTACCCTTCTTTACTAAAATCAACTTTCACAAATCCCCATTCATCTATTTTAACCCCACTATTGTTATAAATCTATTTGCATTGAAAAATCAGAAATTGGAATGCCTTATAATCCAACACCCATATTAGTTTCATAATGACAATGTATGACATATTTGCATAAATTGGATATATGTCCTTACTACCAGAAACATGCATCGCTTCAACCACTAGTGTAACTCCACTATTTTTCATGGTACTATATTCATCATGTTCATCTGTATATAATTTATAACCATTAATTACATAACCACTATAATATAATACATACACACTTGGTCCAGTGGCTAGCCATCGAAGTTGTTCTGAAATTGAATTCGGATTTTCATCCAACTACTTAAAAATATGGTCCTGAAACCATCCTATAAACTAGTGATTATGTGTATCTGATAACCATTTTTCATACCTTGATGGATTTAACTGCCTAATAATTTCTTTGTGAGTTTCAATATATGGAGAAACCTCCCAACAATTATGCAAAACATAAATATGGGAATACTCTCGATCTATAATAATGATTGTCACAACTATTCTTCCAGAAACTCCCTCACCATCAATGTGTCCAATATGAAGATATTTCAGGAGACCAATGCTTTCCACATCAGATAGATATTCCATATAGAATTCAATGGCTTCCTCAGCAATATATCGCTCCACTATACAACCCTCTGGACGACTTCGATTTTTGACATACCCTTTCAAAATCATCATATACCATTCAACAGGATACATCCATCTATAGTGCACATGACCACAAAGTTGAATCTCTCTCACCATGTGAATCATCAAATGAACCATCATATCAATGAATGTTGGTAGAAAGCACATTTTTAATTCACAAAATATGATGATAATTTCTTTTTCCATAGCTGGCAATTTCCATGGGTCTAAAACATTGCAACATATAGCTTTGAAAAAGAAACAAAGTTTGGTTAACATGTGACGAACATTCTTGTAAAAAATGCAACATAAATCTATAGGAATTATATCTTGCATCAAAACATGGAAATCATGTGATTTCAAACCATTTAACTTCAAATCATTCATTGAAACAATGTTCTTGATATTTGACGAGTACCCCTCTGGAACCTTTATGTCATTGAAGAAGTTTCAAAACTGATATCTCTCCTCCCTAGAAAGAGTATAAGTAGCTGGAGGAAGAAACATTCGATTTCCACCCATCACGAGAGCCAACTCTTCTCGTATTCCCATGTCAACCATGTCTAACCATACCTTAATTCCATCTTTTGTTTTGAGAGGGTCATTTAGAAACATTCCGATAACACTGTCACATACATTTTTTCCACATGTATCACATCAAAAAAATTTCTGACGTATAAACAATTCCAGTATGGTAATTCAAAAAAACATTGATCACTTTTGCCAACCGATTTTCATATTGTTTTTCGAAAATAGTTTACCAAAAATAGTGTTCAGATATTTTACTTTCTCAAACAGTTGATAACTTCTTAGTGGAGATAGTGTTGTGCTTTTTTTTAATATCCATTGAATGATGTCATCCAAGATCGGTACTTATGTCGACGAGGTTGAAATTTATGATGTCTTAGAAACACATATTTCGATGAATCTTTCAACCTAATTGATATTGTATCTTCTTCACACATGAGACACCCTGGAATTCCTTTAATGCTATAGCCTGAAAATTTTCCATAAGTGGGGAAATCATATATTGTCCCATACAACATCGCTCTCAATGTGAAGTATTCACTTTTATAAGCATCATACAACATTACACCTGAATCACACAATAACTTCAAATCCTCAATCAAAGGATCCAGATAAACATCAATATCGTTACCTGGTTGTTTTGGTCCTAATATAAGCATAGATAATGTGATGAATTTTCTCTTCATGCAAAACCTGGGTGGAAAGTTATAATTTACCAACATAACAGGCTATGTACTATGAGTGCTGGTTTGAAAACCAAAAGGATTCACTCCACCTATAGATAACGCAAAATAAAGGTTTCTCGGATCTTTTCAAAATTCAGTATAATCATGATCAATTTTCTTCCATTGAGGAGAGTTAGCCGGATGACGTAATTTCCTATCTTTATTTCTTTTTTCTGCATGCCACAACAATTGTCTTACAGTTTCTTCACTTCCATTTAGATTCTTAAACGTTGGAATGATTGGAAAGTACCATACAACTTTTTTAGGATTGGATTTATCTTTATTATGTCGAGAAGAACCAAACTTTGGGCATTCTGTAAGTGATTTTTTCTCCTTTCCAAACAATATACAGTCTTTTAGGCAGGCATGTATTCTTTCAGAAATCATACCCATCGAGCATAACATTCTTCTAGCTTCATATGAACAGCTTGGGAGCTCATTATCTTCTGAGAGCATGTCATTCCAGAGAGCAATTAGTTCTGTAAAACTTAAATCACTCCATTTTTTTCCTTCTTTCAATTTAAACAACTTCAGTACAACTGAAAATGTTGTATACTTAGTGCAAGCAGCATACAATGGCATACTTTCACAACTCTTTAACTTCTCAAACAATTTTGGGAAATCACGGAGTTCATCTTAAATTTTCTTTGTCATTTCCTCAATAAGATCCTCATCGTCATTGACATCTGTAATCACATCCTCTATATGTTCTTCTTCATTATCCATATTTGTATTAATATCTAATGATCCATAAAAGGCAGTTTTATCCCATCCAGTAGCTACATTCGCTTTTTCTCTGTGTTTATTCCAACATTTATAACTCTGATCTATTCCGTGACATATCAAATGTTCCTCTAACTTTTCTAGATTAAGTAGCCTAGAATAACAACAATGTAAACACGGACAAAGGAAGGTGGCCTGATACTACTACAAGGGTTCATTCCATATTTCACAAACCATGTCCTGGTACCCTAGGATGTTAACCCATTGCCGGTGGAAGTGAAACTATTCCTGATGATCATGTCAAGAAAAAATAGAAACCAAAATGGGGGAGTGAATCAAAATACCTCAAGTAAGATGAAAAAACATGGTATTTGAGAAAAGGTTAGTGGCTTTCATGTTGGCTAGACACCTATCCAATAGACTCCACAAGCGGTGATGGCCCTTGTAGTTGTTTCACTAGGTGAAACTATCACCTAAGAAGCTGAGATCAATGAGGCCCTTCCCAGCCATGAACTGAACAAACTCCATGATGGCCTTCCTCTATAATGGGATTCTACCTTTACTTTCCTTTGGGTTAGAAATGACATTAAAGTCACCCCCAACAAATAATGAATGGTTGCTGGGATCGAAGGTATTTTTTTCAAAATGACAATTAATCCCCCTCAATTTTTTAAAATACAAATACCATAAACCATTTAAAAACAAGACATTTTAATTTAATTTAGAAATCATTCCCAAAAAAAATCAATAAACAAACACATGCCAAACCATTTGTAATTTTATTTTAAGAATCAACTTATCTTTATTTTAAACCATGATTTTCATTTATAATATCAAATACACCAATGGTAGAAGGAACCCTAATTTATTTCAATGAAAAAGGTTAATGAACAACAAGATACCATCCATTCCATATATTATTTTCATTAATAGGGTTATTTTGTCCTTCAAAATGATCAAAACATGTCTAACAAACTTCAAATGGATAAAATATGAATTCATGAAACACATGAATCCCAAAAAGATGATATAGTATAGAAACACCCACTTGGAATATTTGGGATCAAAAAACAGTGAATCTGAATGAGTCTACTCAAATTAAGAACAATGAATCAAATAAAAGGGATCCCAATAAAAGGTAAAAGATATACTATAACCATAATTCCCCATAAAAACTATATGTCTAGTAAATACCAAGGATTCTATAGCCCCCAGGAACAATGAATCAAATGTTGGAGAGAGATTGAAGTTCAAGAAAAGAAATAAATACCAAAATAGGATCACCATTTCAAATGAAAATTCAGTCCACCAAGTGATGTGGATAAAAGAGCCAAACTATCCAAAGGGGCTCCCAAGTCTTGAGTGGGTTGAGTTAAACTTAATAGAGAAGATAAAATAAATAAATGGGGGTATCAGGGTGAAATTACCCTACTATCTCAATGCTTTCTATATACAACGACACCACTGGCTAGATAGTGTCCCTCACCAGCTAGACAGTGGTTATAGTATAAATGTTATAACCATAGGTTATCTCACTGGCTAGTCACTACAGACCCACCAGCTAGCTGATGGCTATAGAATTTTTTTGTATCCGTTGTGAATCCCATTTCCTAGCCAATTACCCTCAGCAGCCATTCTGTAGACCACATGAAGCTTTTCAACCAACATGTTCATGTCCACACCTTTTATGACAGTCTGGGACATTCCATGACCCCTCAAGAAATCCAAAAAAACTCAGAGATCATTTCCTTGATGAAAGAGATACTAAGATGTTACAATTCTCCCCATCTTTCTTCTTTTTATCCGAATAAATATTCTAGTACGAAGGATAGAAAATGAAGAGACAAAAATAAATTCCACATAATAATTTTTGTGTGGACAATTCACAAAATATATGATGATTCACCGAATTGAGGAACACTAAAAAAATTAAAATGAACAGATAACCAATATTCCCAAGAACCCTTAATGTATATCCTCCAAGAACATCATACATCTCTAAATGACATGTCTACAACACTATAAATAGAGAAAATACCAATAATGTCCAAAGACCAAGCATATGTCACCCAACTATTTAAATATTCACTAAAATAGTGGGACATAATAAGGAAATGTACTAATAATACATCTCTTCACCCAAATAAGAGACTACAACCAATAACCATGAAGAACCACTAAGAGAATAATTCGAAACCTAAGGAAAGGTACACCCAAATCATACCAATGAATCCAAATGAAATAACACAATCAATATCCATCATTGATTCAACCAACAACAAGAAAGTAAAACAACTAAAAAGGATTTATACCTCGATCAAGTACTCAATGGAAATCTTGAATTCCCACTATAGAGTGTCACCCATCGACGGTCTCATTGAAGTAGACACCAACACCTCCTAGTTCCTGGTCCATCAAGAGACTTCATAATCCTAGAAATTTGTGTACACACGAAAATCCTATCTATGTCCAACCATAAATAGATCATATAAAATGGTTTTTTCACAAATATGGAAAACTAATCTCTTAAAAGATAGACTATCCAACACATCAAGATTGAGCTCTAACCAAGAAGTTGTGAATCATAGGACAATAAGGAAAAATAATCACCTTAATGGTCTCAAACACCCACCCTAAGAAGACAACCATGGAAGGAAGCATAAGAGATTTTAAATGGAAATAACCTAAAACATTTGTAGGTTTCCAGAAAAGGATGAATCATGTAGCCTACAACCATCACAATCTCAAATATCCATTAAATATATCATGTCAAATAAATATAGGGTTATGTGTGATGGGAGAGGAGAACAATATAAAAAAAAGATTTGGAAAACATGCCTTAAAGGGTGGTCCGGCAAACCGAAGCTCGAGGGCGGCGGAGGTCCGAAAATGCGAACTCAGCATGCGGTAGAGTGGAGTCCCAAGTTTCCAGTACCGTGAGAGCTTTAGGTGGCGATAAAACAAGGGCATTGTGTAGCCGACTTTATAAAAAAATGGACTAAGGTTTTATCATCACTAACAATGTGCTGATAAAGACTACCTTTATCAGAGCTAACATTTTAGCGCTAATAAAGTGTCATTTTATCATCTCTTTTCTAGCACTGATAAAGGTTACCCTGTATCAACGCTAAAATTTTAGTGCTGATATAGGGTAACCTTTATTAGTGGTTTTGTTTAGCATTGATATTAGGGGGTGCTTCCCTTGCCCATTTTTTTGTAGTGACTGATCTGAGGAATTAAAAAAACAAATTTTATTTTATAAAATTTAAATTCTTGACTTTTTATTTTTTTTAAATAAAATACATAATATAATGAAAATGTATTTTATTAAAAATAACCTTTTTCAATATTAAATGAGATTAATTATTTATTGTCCAAAGGTAATATATTTTAATGGTTTACCAAATTATTGATTATTATATATTTATTAATAATTTTATTCAAATGTTTTTTTGTTTGTTTACATTTGGGGTAGCCTATAAAACATGTTATCAAATATAACATATGTTTTACATGGTCTGAAATTTTAGGTCATTACATTCTTCCCCCTTAAGTAAATTGTTCACTTAAAATTTTATTTATAAATTATCAACATAAATAAAAAATGAAGGCCTAAGGTCCATTTAGAAAAAGGTACACATACACTCCAGTACGATGATATATATGTATTTTTAGATTTTGATTATAGGAACTCTAGTATTTTAAATAATTTTTCCCCTTGGTCTCAGATATTGGTGATGATCATTATCTTGGTTAGTCCCTTGATTGGAAAATTGACTTAGATAATGCCCATGTTTCCCACACATAAGTCATTTAATTATTAATGATTCCATATAATAAACTCTATTTATTTAAATCATGTTAACAAAAATATCAGTTTTTCTTTTATATTTGAATTCATGATGATATTATTTAAAAAAAATAAAAAATCCTTAAGTTCCATTGAGACAACTCCCTGGGTGTTTCCTCCCCCAGTCTTCACACATAAGAAATAGAATATTATTTCTTAATTTATCTTTCTTACCTAAAAATCCAAGAGAATACATTTTTCTATTCTTTGGTTTATTTATGATCTCAACTAATTTCACATTATTAACCAAAAATCTTAATAGTTGGTTTGGAATAATCAAAAAATTTATCACACCTTCTATTGTACCATTTGATTCTTTATTTGGAAAATATCTACATAATCCATACAGTATATTTTTAAAATTGTTCCTTTAGGATTGAACCATTAGTAAAACCAAAAGGAATTAATAATGACTATTTAATATTTATATCATAAGGAAATTATGAAAAAATAAACCTCAAAATGTGTTACACTATGAAACTATATCTCTATCTATCATTTTAACCTAAATCACTATTGGATCAATATAGATTTCTTTAGTTTTGGGTTATCTCATATTCCTTAACCAAATTCCTTAACATAATCTATCCTTTATAATTTATTGTAAAGAGAATGTTATGAACCAAGCAATATCACCTGGGATTTTCAAGATAGGTGTGTAATATTAGGCCCACTCATCATGGATCGTAGTGATGATCGATTCAATCTTCAACCAACCATTTTCAATGTGATTAAAACTAGGTGATTTTATTCCAAATCTACATCCACATACTAGTATCTAGATAGAGATTTAATTCTAGTAAAACTATAAAATATCTACGATACCAAAATTTAATAATGGTGTCATATAAATAGGAATATCCCTTTGACTTATCCTTGGGGTTTTCAATAATTTTATCTAATACTAATCCCCAAAAATAACTAAACTAATCCTCATAAATAACTAATCCCTACTCTAATACCAATTGTAAATCCTCTGACCTTCACTCCCAGATCTAGTGCTAAAAACAAAATCTTTTAAAAAAGTGAGAAGAACCTATCTTTATTTTACTACATTACCATAGGATAATAATTACCACTCATAAAACTTATCAAGATCCCAAGAAGAAATTTTTTGTTGTATTTGAGTTTTTGATATATAATAAACATATTTTCTAATACTTGATAACATTAACTCACATTATAACTTCACTATATCCACTTATATACATATACTAGGTTATACTTGTCTTTATAATATAGTGAGAGAAAATATAATAAATTGGTGACCTCAAATTATTAGTAAGGGAAGTATTATAAACATGACATCAATAGTTATATCTTAATAATATGAGAAAATACGATCAAGGTAGAATTATGTTATTAAAAGAACATAGAATAATAAGATTTTTCTATAAGTCAGTATGTAATGGAATGTAATATCAAAAGAATAACATAAACCATGGAAAAATGATATAATAAACATGATCCATTGGGAATATCATAATCATATTACATAGAATAATGGAATAGGAATAATGATTGGTATTCGTAATATTGTGAACATAGATAACTACATCAAGTTTACTCTCCTTCTAGTGAACATATATAATAAACATCATATTAATGATGCACATGACACTCACCCCAGTTAAGTAGGACTGCTTAAGTGCATCCATGAGACCCAAATTTGAAACAAGGCAGTGGAATAATTCCGAAAACATTAGTAGTGTTGTATCAGTCACTTTAGCAGTTACTGTAGCAGGTATTGTTTAGTACTATAGAAGTCAGAACTATTCACCTTGGGACACCAGTTCAATATTGGAGTCCACGAGCCCTTCGTACCACCTAGGAATTTAGGTCAGAATGGCTTTCATCTCACTTTTAAGGCCTTCAGGCCACCTCAAGACCTTAAGGCTACATGATCAGTGCAGTTTCCCCAGACAGACTCTACAAAAAAGGAGCAGCCCTAAAGGAGGATTCCAAGCAACTGCACTCACTAGGGAAGAACCAAATGGACTTGAAATAATGAGAGGGTATGGATATACCATCGGTACCTTCCTGTTCATTCATTAGTAGCCTATCCAGATATCCATGTGAAGGTGAAGAGCTATCATCACGATACAGATACTAGGGAGGGGCAGTTCCTTGTAGTTATAGTCTGGTTGATTTCCCTAAGACCTATGGGTCATGTAATATCTTAAACCTATGGGTCATGTAATATCTAAGACTACAGGCCCAGTAAGGGTTCCACCACTTCCCATGAAATGGGGGTTATCAAAAATCAATAAAAATGAAGTTCGTTGAGCCATTTGGGCACATCATGTTCATGCTTAATCTTGTGAAAGTAGCTAATATGCATCATGTTCATTCTCAATCGTATGAATGTAGATAATTTGAATCATGTTCACACTAAATGTTATGAGTGTTGATAATTTTCATTTTTTTCAAAGTCAATATTGTGAATTTAGCTAATTTCACATCATGTTCATGCTCAATCTTGTCAAAACAGCTAATTTTGTATCATTTTTATTATGAATCTTATGAACGTGTCTAAGTATGAAAAGTGTTTAAATTCAATGTTATGAATTTTTATAATATTTTCCATGTTAACTCTCAACATATTTACCTTATGAGTAATAAAAAATTAACCAAATCATTTAAGGTCTATATAGGTCCCCACCCATCAACATACATTCATATGTGTGCCACAAAAGAAAATAAATCATCATCATATCATAAAGAACCCATGGAATTAAAATGGGTTTTATATCCATTTAAAATGAAATAAAATAAGGAAAATATTCATAATTCCATCAATAATCATAAAATTGTATAACCATGGATAAAAAGGTATCAAATTATATTCAGTAACTTTATAGGTAAATACCAATCGATCATGATAGTAGGGAATATAGTATTTACACCATATAGATAAAGTGTATATGGTTATGTTAATAATTACCCCAATAAATTTATGTATGGAATAAATTTAATACTATTTAATCAAAGGAAATGAAAAAAAAAATTATTCATAAAAAAATCATTAGAATAACAAAGTTCATGATAAAACTTCATAACTCAAACAAAGGAGATTTGAGATATCAATATCCCTTACAAGAAAAATACTCAAAGAATGATGAAATGTTAGAAAATTTGATTGAGTGGTAAACATGTAAAAAAGATAAAATATCACATAATACAATATAAGGTAAAATTTTTCCCAAAATATGTGATATAAGTTCAAGGGAGTGATCATAACTCAATGAAAAAATTTTGAGTTACTAAAAACTCTTACGACCTGTTAAAAATTGAGTTAAAAATGTCTGAAGAATATAACATTATTTGTATTATTATAAAAAAAGAGTTAAAATGAAATATATTATATAAAATCCATGAGATATTAAATCAATATAACATCATATAAAGGAAAAAATGGTGCATAACATGTAATGGGTCTAAAAGAATAATAATTAAGACCATGAATTCTCTAACGACTTTGGTAACATTTGAATCCAAACCCCTTGATATATATAATTTAAAATGGAAAATTATATACCATGAATAATTTGATAATAATTATATAAAATATTAAATTTGATGTAGATACACTATTCCAATGAAAACATTGTGTATAATAAGAAAAAACTCCCAAGGAGTAAAATTTTGATATAAGAAACCCTTACCATTATTTTATCTTAGTCAAAATGTTCTCCAAAATAGTGTATAATAAACATAAATATATTAATAACTTATATAAAAACATTAATATATTCATAATACACTTAATAATTATTTTAAATCCATTATTACTAATAAATTAACCAATTATTTTTTATTTTCATTATCATGTGTTAGAACATTCAATTGTTTATTTCATACAAACATCATGAAGAAGATATTGATTCTCAGTTAGTGGTTTCAAGTTCATAATTATAAGATAATTAAAAATAGAAAAATAATTTTTTCAATGATTACTTGATTTTCATTTTCAATAGGTGAAATAGAAAAATGAATCTTGTCAAATTTGAAATCAGGGTAAACTAGTTTTTTATGTACTTAATGTTTGAAAGGTGATATATTGATAAATATTTTAAATATTAAAAAAATCATAGAATCATTAAAATATCATAATTATGTAATTATTACATGTTATTAACATTATATGACATTTCATAATCGTTTATGATATAATTTTTAAAACATTCATTTACATAGGTGATTAAATCGACCCAAATGATAACTTGTTATAATGATTTAATGAGAAAAGGGTTGTGTTTTGATTGTGATAATGTAACATATTAATAAGATTAAAATTATAATAAACAAAATAAATCCTCATTAAATCCATTCTTGTAATCATCAATGATGGGTGGTGAAGAAAAATGAAATTCATATTTCTTAGAGGAGGTAGTTCACATGCACAAACGATTAACGATCCCATTTCATATTGAATGGATGTATTTATGGTATATGAAAATTGATAATTTAATAAGTTTATTTGTGAAATATAGAACCTATTTATTTATAAAATACATCATTTATACCAGTCTTGAGAAGTAGTTATGAAAAATAAACCACATCGCATCATGGAGGTGGTAGTCTTCATGTACGCACAATCGTTGTTATAATCTCTCTTGGTGGATGGTAATTAATGAATAATTGATGTTAAATTAATATAATAAAATTTAAGTATACTAATTATATTTATATCATTATATTAATAATTTTAGATATGATTTAGTAAGGATTAAATTAAAATAAAAGCTTAACTGAATGTAATACTCATATTAGAAGCTTGATTTTTATATTGGAAAACTCCTTGGAATTAAAGGACTAAAGAAAACTGATGATTACCAAAATAATATGTAATTTTTATATGGTTCTATGAGGATCAATGATTCAAATTTTCAAAAAATATATATTGGTGATTCATGAAGTGGTGTAATTGTTACGTTTTTATAAGTGAGGAGTAGGGTAGTCTTGGAAGTAACCGTAAAATTTTTAATAATGTAATGTTTATATTCAAAGTTAAATGGATACAAAATGGAAAAAATTAAAGGTTAAATGTGCTATTTTTTTATTAATCTCATAAACTCGTTTTTTATACAACCTAGACTATTATTTTGGCTTTAAAACATTTTTACATTTAACATAAGTTACCTTTACCTTGGTAATTAATTTTTTACGATACCAATTAATATTAATGAAAAAAATTAAAATTTGAACTTTTATATAATTTAAAACAACTAGTTTAAAATATTTAATTAATTTTACCTAATATAATTTTTCAGGGTCTAAAGTGTTAATTTTAAAATAAACGTACATAATAGGTAAAAATATTATTTTAGGGAATGTGCATTTTTAAGATTAAAAATTTATATAAAACATAAAATTATTATATATACTGATTTTTATGAAATAAAATGGTTTGTTATAAATAAAATAAATGTTATGTGTATTTAAATAAAATATAAAGATTAATTTCACAATCCAAATACTTAATTATAAGAAAATACTAAAATAGTTTTTTATGAAAATAATAATTTAATTTTGTTCAAAAAATATTGGAAAGAGGATTTATAAATTCAAATAATATTTTAAAATCCATAATTGTATTCCTTAAATGCATATTATATTACATAAAATATTTTT
The DNA here is from genome assembly GCA_963277665.1 of Viscum album. Taxonomy (NCBI): domain Eukaryota; kingdom Viridiplantae; phylum Streptophyta; class Magnoliopsida; order Santalales; family Viscaceae; genus Viscum; species Viscum album. The sequence goes on along the minus strand of OY728137.1, from coordinate 197,889,263 downwards.
TTAATATTCTAGTTTACCTTTAGATAATGATAAAATCATAAAAATAATAATTCTCATAAAAGCTATATTTTTCGACTAAAAATCATCCTTTTTATAAGAAACTCAAAAACTCAAAATAATAACATTTTGATATGTTCAATTAAAAAATATTTTATCAAATTTTAATTATATAATTTTTTTATTTGGTTTTTAAAATAAAATACATAATATGAATAAAATTATTTCTATTGAGAATACCCTTTTCGAATATTAAATAATATTAATTATTTATATTTTAAAGGGAATATAATTTAATGGTTTACCATATTATTGTTTATTACAGATTTTTTAATAATTTTATTCTAATATTTTTTGTTTCATTTACAATATGTATGTTTTTAATTAATGTTATCAAACATAACATGTGTTTTACAAGGACCGAAATTTCAAGTCGTTATTAAAAGTCATACTATGATGGGTACAATCCCAAATATTTTCTTTCATAAGTAATATTTTGAAAATTCTTCTTTCTACAACAATAGAAATATCATTTCACTAGGTAGGGTGAGTGAAATATGGTTACTGTCAGTGGAACTCTCCAAGCTGACTAAAGTCTAGCATGAGATCATATGGTATATGATGAAAGGATCACCCATGCATCGATCGGTATGAGAGACCATGATGAATGGTTATAATTAATACTCAATTGAAAAAAAAATCATATTAATGGGAATCCTCTATAGAAATCTCCATATATCCTTGACATCCAGCATTCCATGCTGAATAGGGATACTCCAAAGGTGGAAAGTCAAGGGAGAGGTTAGATGTGTCATTTTTATCTAATTACACTCACAACACCTAGTCCTTTTCCAATAAATTCATTGTAAAATGGAAAGGATTTCACTAGGGAGGTTCCTGACCATAACAAAAACACTAACGTAGAGTTCCATCCATGGAACTGGTTGGGTTTTATGCTGGTAGAAAGATAACTTACCTTAAAACCCATGGTGCATCTCGTCCAATGCTCGATTGAGTGACTCATGGAACTATTGTAAATGTATGAAATCATAACCATATCTCTAAAACCATTCCTTCATAGTCTTAGAACAATCATATGAGCTAAATAATTACTATCACAAAACATGACAAAAATAAAACCTTGTAAAGCTCATGGGCCTCAACATATATCAAAAAAAACCATGAACCCCAATGGTTAAGCATAGAATATTTGCAAAAAAACTACCTCAAATAAGAGATCAAACTCTAGTAATTGTAATGTATTCCAACCATAAGTTTGAAAATTTAATCTTTAACTCTCATTAATGGCTTCCAGCACTATATAAGAGAAACTAAAAAAGAATCATCATCTGGTTAGTTCATTCCTTAACTATTCTAAATCATTTGAGTCCCAAAATATAATTGATCTTCAATATCCTAAAGATTAGGATCACTATGAAAATTTAATCACACACCATGTCTTTTTAATAATATATCAAATCAAATAGTAAAACTATAGAATCTTGTATTCTAAGCTAGACTAAAATGTGGAAGTTTTTTATCTTCTACGTTTACTAAATCGGTCATTTTCAAAACTGAGCATCAGAACATAATTTCGAGAGTTGGATAACACCTATGTGATTTGTTTTGGGCATGGTAGAAGGCCCGAGAAGTTTCCTGACTGGCTTAAGATGTTTCTGGATTACGTGACCTGAAAAACATCAAATTTGAAATTACAGTCGTGGGTGCACGGTTTGGACATGGTCTGCCAAACCGTGCAGACCTATTTAGAATGGGGCAGTGTATTAGTGCTGGGGTAGCACATGGTTTCCTATACTATGCCCCTATCCCATGCGGAGCATGTCTTGGAGGTTGAAGACTCTACACAGTTTGTGAATGGTTAGGAAAATCATGCAGATTAAACTGTGCACGATGCCCAGTTTTTAAAATTTGTGTTATTTTAATTAAATTAAAAGTTTAATCACTCATCCCTAACCGTCTCTCCCTTGAATAAAAACACACCAAGGGGCTCCCCTTTGATCCATGCAACCAACCCCTCCTCCCTACGGACTCCTCTCAGATCGACTTACGCCCACTATTTCTTCTGATTCTCAGTCTGAATCTCTTAGAAATGAGTCTCATATCTCTACTCCTCTCTTTGCTAGCTTTGCGTCTTCCAAATCAGTGCCTAGTGAGGTGGGTCAAAACACTAAGTTTTTGGGTTAATGTTTTTTTTGCAGTTTTCTTCGGTTCTTATGTTGTGTGGATGGTCTCACGGGGCCTTAGGGTTCGAGTTCCAAAAACCGCTGCTGAAGGCGAGGCGAATAGGGTGGTCTCGGTCAGCCAACAACATCTTAGGGTAAGTTTTATACATTCTCTTTTGTTTTTCACATCTTTAATGAAGATCTTTATGATCCCTTGACTCCTTTTATCAAATTGTTAAGGTGTTGAGTTGTTCCGGGTGGTTTCACTTCATTTTGGTTCATCTCTGAAGTGGATGGATTGGTTCCACCTTAAGGTGTTGAGTTGTTCCGGGTGGTTTCATTTCATGTTAATAATTAATATTACTTGATGTTATGGTGTGATATAACATGCTTATGACATCACCATAAAGATATTAGAGACACTGAGATTCTTTTTTTAAATGATTAAAGGACCAAATCACCATCTAAATGTTTGGTCTAGTTTTATATTGGATTTACCCATGTAGGTAATTTCCATTTTTCATGGATACTTGGAACCTTATAAATGAAATTGACATGTTCTAGTAAATGGAATGAGTTGAGTTAAACACTAGCACAAAATTTGGTTTCTACAGCACCACCCTTTAATAGTGCTAAACAAAAGAGATGATAAAGGGTGTGCCTTTATTAGGGCTAAAAAAAGAACTGATAAAGGGCACTTTTAACAGTGCTAAAAAATGCTATTAAAAGTGACACTTTATGAGTTATTTTTTAGCACTGATAAAGGAACCCCCTTTTTGAGCGCTTTATTTTGTAGCACTGATAAAGGGGGAAAAGCTTTATCAGTGCTTTTTCCAAGTGCTAATAAAGTGTATATTTTGAAAAAAAATATTGGTATCTAAGTATATTTATATTGATATAAATATAATATATATTTTTTGAATATGTTTTAGATAAGGATAAATGTAAATCTAAAATTAATTTACTTGATATTTAGTAAAAGAAGCTTATAAAATATTTTACAGAATATTTTTAATTAATAATTTTCTAATTATCATAGACTAATAATAATTTAATAACATTTTGAAGACAAAATGAATAAAAAAATTAATAAAATACTTAAATTAAGTTGAAAATGTATGTGAAACTTCAAATGACAAGAAATTTTGATCTGGGTGTCCGTTTGAGCTCTACAGTGTATCAAATCGAAGCTTGTGATGATCTCTAGATGGTAATGATTTAATGAAACCTTTTGTCACATTTTAAAAGGGGAAAAGGCCTAGAAGGACTTCAAAACTGAGTTTTTAGTCCGGATATCCAAATATTTTAACATTAAAATAGTACTTCTCGTCTGGATGTCCTCTATGCCTATACCACATATCTTATCCTAGATTCTTTCATTTTATTTGATTTGACTAGCTGTGGAGTTGAAACTGACCTCTGGATTAGATGTTATGGTTGTTTTGACATTCTATGGCTTTTTAGACACAAACAAACAAACACACACATATATATATTTATTTATTTATTCGTATATGTGTGTGTGTGTTTGTGTGTGTGTGTTGTATATATGTATGTATGTATTTATTTATTTATAAACACACATAAGAAAACATACTTTATATATGTATTTAAAACTAATCTTATAAATATATATTAATATAAAAATAAATATACGGATAAAATTTATAACTAAAAATATATATATAAATATCTATAAATATATATTAATACACAGATATATATATATATATTAATATAACTATATATATATGACTATATATATATTAATATGACTATATATATTACTATATATATATAACTATATATATATTAATGTGAATATATATATGTGTGTTAATATATATATATATATATATTACTATACGAATATATATATATATATATTAATATAACTAAATATACATATATTAATATATATATATATAACTAAATATATATATATATATGTATATATATAAATATATATTAATATACAGATATATATATATTAATATAACTATATATATAAATATAACTATATATATATTAATATATGAGTAAATATAACTATATATATATTAATAGATGAAGAGAAAAGAAATATGGTGGAGTGGTAAAGTCTTAGGTGCACATGCAACGGGTCTCAAGTATGAATCTTGGGGGAGGCAGGTCACGCGTGCATGTGGGGGGAATAACCTACCGCTGTTAAAGAGGGGCTATGAGCACTGTTAAAGGGGGCTGAGAGTGCTGTTAAAGTGGGTGGGGCTAGGTGGAGCTGGTCAGGGAATGTGTGGGCTACCATGGGGTGGGTGCTGTTAAAGGGGGGATTCAAGCACTATTGAAGCCCCCTAGAATTGCAAAAATATAATTTTTAAATATTTTTTTACTTTTATAAGTGATTTTTAAAAGCGCTAATAAAGGACATTTTTATCAGTGCTTTTTTTTGCACTGATAAATATGGACTTTATCAGTGCTTTTCGGAATGCTGATAAAAGAGGCCTTTATCAGCGCTTTTCTGAGCATTGATAAAATGGACCCCCTATATTTTCCTCGATTAACAGCACTTTTTTAGGTGTTGTTAATGCCTTTTTCTAGTGTTTCTAAAGGAAATATTTGTATTAGTGAAATGAATGGTTAATGCTTAATTATTGACCCTCAAAACAATTTACCAAATTGTTTTCAAATGTTTTTAATACTAATAAAACCTTGGGTGACATGTGGGTTCCCAGGTGGGAATTCCATGATGGACTCAATGGGTTTTCATGCTCATACCTTGGTAGATACATGGATTACCATGTAGAAATTCCAAGGAAAGACCGGTTTTCATGAGGCAAGGATTTTTTCCATGTTTTTTGAAACCCTTACCATGTTAAGGGACGGTAGTAGTGTGAACCTATCCCTTTGAAAATTCTTTAATGGTTTTTACAAAATGGTTACAATTCTACTTGACCTTTCCAAACTAATGGAAGGTAAGGCTTGAGCTAATAAATGAATGGTTGAAATGGTACTTGGACTATCCACACTAATGGAAGACAATGCTTGGACCAATAAATAAATATTAGCAACTCTACATGACCTATTCAAACTAATGGAAGGCAAGACATGAAACAAATAAATTATTATGATTACAATATCCCATGGGAATGGACTGACTCGATCTCACCTTGGATTCATAGAAGATAATACCTTGGGTATCGGGATCCCCATTCCAATTCAAGGATACTATTTTTTTAGGTCGACACCCACCTAGACTATGGTTCTTGTCTCTTCCTTGGATTCCTGGTATACTACTATTGGGTCACTTATTCTTATAGGATACCTCAGATACACTCCATAGATCCAGCATTGACTAGTATGTGCCATGGTTAAAGCCCATCAGGCCCTATCATTTCATAGCCCCATTTTACCTCGGTCAATCACCATATACTCAGTAAGAAAATTATTGTGGAATTCCTTGGATTACGCTTCATAGATTACACTATTACCCCTTATCTAGACTCAGATATTAATGACTTAGCTTTTTATGAGTTTACATTACCTTTGTCTTTACCTTAGAACTCCCTCATTGGATATCTTTTCCAGCTTTCCTTGTTACGTCTTGGAACCTTCACCACTTATACTATCATAAGATTCCTTGGATACACTCCTTGGGTCCACCGTTTAAAAGTAGGTTCCATGGTTAAAGCCAATCGGGCCCGATCCTTACATAGCCATATTTTACCTTGGAGGAAACCCCTTGGACTCTGTATGCAAATTACTCACATGTGACTTATAAATAAAATGGTAATACTCAATTAATGAACTGGTTACATGTTTAGACACCAACTGAGGGCGGAATTAGGTACATGATTATTTAGTTACATGGTACTGCTTTCTTTATTTATGCATGCTTGCACCCTATTTAATTATATTACACTATCCGGATTGGGTTAGAAATCGGTGGTGTCAGCCTAATGAGATTTATATCTCACATCCTACTTGGTCTGCCAATGCACTGGGGTACCTAAGTAGTCCTTTCTTGTTCATAGGTCCATGGACCTTTCTTGTTGTTGTTTTCTTGTACCCAGGAGTTAGGGTAAAAGGACTAAGTTGGAGCTCAATATGCTCGTGTAGAATTCCTTTGGGATTTTATTTATTTTCATTAATTGTGTCTCACTCGATACTGTATTGAAAAGCATGTATTACTTTTTACAGCTTTCTGTAATGTATCAATGACATGTCATGCATTCATATATTATTTAAATAGGCATTGTCCACTTTATTTTAGTTATATGAAATTTTCTTTTTTGTACTTTATTATATCCATTTACTAATTCCACTATTGATTTTTATTTACTCTATTATACTGCTACTCAAATCTACTAAAATGGTATAGTCTCCCCACTGACTAACCATATACCCTCGTTGCTACTCAGCAGCCTCTGAAATATGGGGAGGCATGCCTGAGGTCATGTGGAAACCTATCTGGCCACCGTCTTAGTGGTGAGACAGGTCAGGATGTTACAAAGTGGTACTAGAGGAAGGTTTTTCTTTTTGTCTTAATATTTTGGGTTTCTAGAAAGGAGACTAGAAATGTGTTGGTTCTTAGTTAATAGTCAGGATTAGGACTAGTCACCCAACATATGAGGAATGACCAAGAGACCAGGTCTGGGATTCTGTTTATGTTGTTCATTGTAATAATTGTTATGATTTCACCTAGACTGACTAGTGTGCATTTAACTACTTATGATTTTTGGAACTTTGGAAACATTCAATGGCCTGATATGGAATGGAAGTTTCATTACATGCATCATATTAGTCACCTAGAAATTCACATGCCATACATATATTCCATGCCATGTAGTTTCATTAGTCGGTTGCCTTCTAAAATGATTAAGTGCCTTGTCAACATTCCATGCTTATATTTATACATGTTTAGGTAATACATTATCATTCCCTCTTTTCTGACTGCTCGTTATAGCATGCCCCTGTGATTAAATTTCCATGCTTTTATGATTTGAGCTTATTTCTCTGTGTTAGCTGGTTATACTGACATACTAGCTTAATTTCATACATGTAAATGGTTTCATGGCCATAGTTTGTTGGTTGTAGTTATCATGGGAGATATTTTTCAGTTGTAAGGTGTATGGGTGCCTTATTGCTAGGAAAAGGTAACCTGTGTAATTAAACCATTGTAAAAGGCTTCTAAATTCAATTGCTAAAGTATGTTGGTTTTCACTGAAGGGATACATATTTCAAACTGAAAAGTGTATGGGTTCTTTTCAGGTTTGTAGGTGGCCACCCAAAAATTTGGACCATTATGTCGATCATGTTAAATTCTTAATTGACATTGGTACCGATTAATGGGAGCCAATTTTCAATCCTTGGAGTGTATGGGTGCTTCAAGAATTGGGAAATGAAAACCCATATTAAATGAAATGGAACAATGCAAAGTAAAATGCATATATATATGAAAGATGTCTATTTTTGATCTGAAATAAAAATGGTTAGATTTGAAATTGCAACTAGAACCAAGTAGGTATGTTGGGGAATGTTTTTATGAGATGACTCGTTTGGGTGTTAAAATTTTAATAATTTGTGTGTTTGTTATTGGGTTGCTTTATAGAGAACCCAGGTTGGTTTAATTGGGACCCTCATAGGTCGACTTATTTGCCTAAAAGGAATTTATTTTTATAAGTTTCAAAAATTATAGGATGTCAACAAAGGTAAAATATTTTAAAAATTGAATTTTATAAAACATACCTATTTTTCTTATGGGGCGTTGGTTAAAATCAAGTACCATTTGATTTGTTTTGAAAATGGTACTTTGATATTTTAATTAAATATTTTGATGATTAATGATTAAATGTGGTTAAATATAAGAGGCTCAGAAATGGAACCTATAATTGTGTCCACTTTTTTAAATACCCTCGTGTAAGGTTAGTTTTTACTTCTCTTGAGTGCCTTGGAATGGAAATGTGAGTACTTTCCCTAGGTGTTATTTTCCATATCAATGGGATTTTGATCGGATTTTGTGCCTAGTGACTTGTTTGATGTGCCCCAGTGTTAGGGTTGAAACATTTTCTTTGTAAGGGGCTAACTTGTGGTAGGTATCTCCCTCTGAACATAAATTTCTTGCTAGTGTTGCGGCTTTCCACACCTCTTGGTGCCACTGGGTTTCATTTTCCCAAGTAGGACTCTCTTTTTTTAAGTGAAACCATTCTTTAGATGAGTGCTAATACCATTCTTGAACTTTTTATGGGCTTGATCATTGATTAATGTTCATTTTCGGCTGATTAGATGTGCCTCGGGAATAGTCGGCTACCTCATAAGTTGTCTAACTCCTCCTTCTTGGTGATGGACGACTTAGTATGGCGTCATCTAGGAAAATGTTCGTATGAGTAAGTATGACCCCAAAATAAATCTTCAGGTACTATTGAGTACGGTCTTAGGTCATCTCCAAGTAGAGTGACTTGAGCCTTAAAGATTCAGTTCATTCCAATACTTGGGATGCTTTTCAAAAAACTTGGGTGTTTTGATGCTCTGATCTCATTGTTATAATCTATCATGCTTCTGAGTGGTTATCTTTTCCCCCTTTGACTATGACACCCTTAAGGTGTGTAGTGTCATGTTTATATGGTTAACATTCCCTTAAAAGTAGAAGGAACAACTAAGTAAACCAATGGGAAATGGTCGTGTTACTTGAATTCCATGAGCCTTGCAATCCTTAAATCGTATCAGTGCTTTCTTGGAAGCACGACATTGATCTATTTTGACTATTTTACCTTTATGTTTCTGGGTTTGTTTAACTGGAAACCCCTTCTTAAATCCTCGTATTTTATGCTTCTTAAGATACGAGCATGTCCCCTATCTTGACATCATCCTTGATGAACTAAGAGAGTGTTGGTCTTATGCTGAATGAAATTTTTAAAAGATATTGAGCTTGGTGTATGATCTTTGTAAGTGTTACAAGGTAAAGCATGGTACTTATCAAGGCATGGTAAGTCCTGAGTGATTCCTGGGTTCCCAAGTAGGAACTCCTTGTTTAGACTCTTAGACTCCAACCTTTTATTTTGAATTTCTCGAGATTCCAAAGCCATACTTATACGAGATACATCGGCCAGATAGATTGACTCATCCTCTTCTTTTCAGTTGATGTTTATAGGTATACGGGGTCATTTTAAATAACTTTGCTTGGTGAAGGTAAGTGTGGTCTCAAGGTCTGCAGTTTCTTATGAGAGATCTTGCTCGACTAGGGTTCTGTTAGGTCAATTGGGATTTGACCATTTCATTTAATGAATAAATTCTAGGAGTGTCGTAAAACACATTGTGTTGTGCCTTGTACAACAATTCAAAATGTGGAGGTACCGTGGCATGGAATGTTTCCCTTATCAAGTTAATACCTATGGTTAGAAGCACCATCATATGAGTGTTACTGAGAATTTGACATGATCTTGTCTCTATCTAAATGGGCTCATGTAAGATCTATTTTTGGGTTTGAGTTGAACATTGAGCAATTTCTCAAGTTGTAAAGGCACATGTTTTGGAATGCTTAAGTTATTCTTAAATGTGAATCAGGCTTTGGAAACGTAATGAAACTGTTGGAATGAAACTTTACAACCCTTGATGGTAGGGGGTTTTTACATTATACCTAAATGCTTCTTGAGGAAGTGAAGTTTTCAAGGTGGGAACATTGTATAATCTCATGTTCTGAACTGGATTGAAATGTGGAAGTTTTTTGTCTTCTTCATTTACTAAACCGAATTTTTTTAAAAATGAGCTTCAGAACTTAATTTTGAGAGTTGGATCACACTTAAGTAATGTTTTTGGGCATGGTTGAAGGCCCAAGAAGTTTCCTGAGTGGGTTGAGAAGTTTCAAGAGTAATGTACTTGAAAAACAAAAAAATTTGAAATGACAATAGAGGGTGCATGGTTTGGGTACGATCTACCAACCCGTGCGGCCCATATCAGTAACTATATGTCCCTATTTAGAATGAGGGAGTGGCTTAGCACACAGGCTGTGAACGGTTTCCTAATCCGTGCACCTAGCCCATGTGTAGAATGTCTTTGAGGTAGAAGACTCTACACGGTTTGGAGAACCATGCTGATTAATCCATTCCTAGTGCTCGGTTTTTAAAATTTGAGTTATTTTAATTTAATTAAATTAAATTAAAACAGCACAAAAATCACTCAACCCTCACCCTCTATACCTCAAATCAAAATACACCAAGGGGCTACCCTTTGGATGCGCGTACAACCCATCCTCCCAAAGGACTCCTCTCAGGTCAACTTCCACCCACTGTTTCTCCAAATTCTCAGTCCAAATCTCATTGGTATGAGTCTCCTATCTTTTCTCCTCTCCTTCCCAGCTTTGGTTCAACCTAATTATTTCCGTGTGATGTTCGGAAAAACCCTAGGTTTTGGGGTTAATGTTTTTCTAGTTTTCCTTGGTTCTTAGGTTGTGCTGATGGTCTCACGAGGCCTTAGGGTTCGAGTTTCAGCAATAACCATTGAAGGAGAGGCAGTTCGGGTGGTCTTGGTCCCCCAACAACGTCACGGTGTATGTTTTATACCTTCTACATTGTTTTTCACCTCTTTAATGAATATCATTATGTGTCTTTGACTCCCTTTTATTAAATTGTTAGGGTGTTGAGTTGTTTCAGGTGGTTTCACTTCGTTTTAGTTCGTCATTGAAGTGGACGGCTTGGTTCCACCTTGACGTAGGGTCCCTTTCCAAGTCCTCAAACTTTATAAATTCTTTAATAAAGTTTCTTAATGTAGTTTTTTATAAACTAATTATTTTAATAAATTATTATGTTTAATGCTTGTTAAATTTCAATTTTGCTTGTTTAATGTTTTAAATGCTTGTATGATAAATGATTTCTTGATAAACAATGTCGTTTTTTTATAATAAAACCCCTCCAACAAAGGTGTGCTACCATCAAGCTAAAAAGTAGTGTTTAGACCTTTCCTACTTGACTTTTAATGTTTATAATTATTATTCTTTTATATTATGTTGAGATACAGTATGCTTAGGACATGGCCCTGTAGAAATTAGATACACTGAGATTTGTTTTTTAAATGATTATAGTACCAAAGCACTGTCTAAGTGTTTGGTCCAGTTTTAGATTGGAATTACCCCTATAGGTAATTTTCCTTTTTTATGGATACTTGGAGCCTTATAAATAAAATTGACTTGTTTTGTTAAATGGAATGAGTTGAGTTAAAGTAGTGGTTAATGCTTAATGATTGAACCTCGAAACAAGTTACCAATTTTTTCAAATGTTTTGAATACTAATAAAACCTTGGGTGACATGTGGGTTTCCAAGTAGGAATTACATGATAAACTCAATTGGTTTTCATGCTCATTCCTTGAAGGATACATGGATTTCCATGTACGAATTTCAAGTAAATGCATGGGTTCATGAGATGAGGATTTGTCCCATATCTATGGAAAACATTACGATGCTAAGGGAAGGTAGAGGTGCCAACCTTGCCCTTTGAAAATGCCTTAATCATTTTTACTAAAAGGTTGAAATGATACTTGAACTTTCAAAACTAATGGAAGGCAAGGCTTGAACCAATAAATGAATTATTTCAATGCTACTTGGACTATCCACACTAATGGATGACAAAGATTGGACCAATAAATAAATGGATGAAAATTTTACTTGACCAATCCAAACTAATGGAAGGGAATAATTGAACCAAATGAATTATTATTATTTCAATATCACCTTGAAATGGACTAACATGAGCTCACCTTGGATTCTGAGAGGAGAATACCTTGCATCTTGGGATCCCCATTCTGATTCAAGAATACGGTTTAATTAGGTTGATACCCACCTAGACTCTAGTTCTTGTCTATTCCTTGGATACCTGGTATACTACCATTGGGTCCCTTCTTCTTACAGGATACCTCAGAGACACTCTTGGGATCCAACATAGACTAGTAAGTGCCATGGTTAAAGCTCATCGGGCCATTTAATTTCTTAGACCCGTTTTACCATGGTCGATCACCTTCGACTTGGTAGGTGACTTATTGTGGAATTCCTTGTATTACACTACTTAGATTACACTCTTACCCCTTATCTAGACTCAGATACTACTGAGTTATATTTTCTTGAGTTTATGTTACCTTGGTATTTACCCTGATACTCCATCACCGGATATCTTTTCCAGATTTCCTTATTGTGCCTTGGAACCTTCACCACTTATACTATCACAGGATTCCATGGATAAACTCTTTGGGTCAATCATTGACAAATAGGTTCCATGGTTAAATCTCATTGGGCCCAGTCATTTATTAGCCCCATTTACCTTGGAGGAATCTCTATGGACTCGATAGGCAACCTACTCGCATGTGAAATATAAATAAAATAGTAATACTCAATTAATGAACTGGTTACATGTTCAAACACCAGTCGAGGGATGAAGTAGTTACTTGGGTTTTTAGTTAAATTGTACTGCTTACTTTATTTACACATGCTTTCACCCAATATATTTATATTACACTGTCAGGATTGGTTTAGACACCAGTGGTGCTGGCCTACTAAGATTTATATCTCACTCCCTACTCGGGCCGTCATTGCACTGGGGTACCCAAGTAGACATTTCTTATTCATAGGGCATTGGACATTGATTTTTGTTTTTTTCTTATACCCAGGAGTCATGGGAAAAGCACTGAGATGGATCTCAGGATACTTTGGTATATTGCCTTTGGAATTTTAGTTCTTTTCATTACTTGTGTCTCACAATTTATTGTATTGAAAAGAATGATGTACTATTTATAACATTTTTTAATGTATCAATTCCATATTATATATTCATATATTGTATAAATTGTCATTGGCCACATTTGTTTAGTTATATGAAATCTACTTTATGCTTCTTTATTATTGTCATTTACTACTTCTGTTGTGGATTGTTATTTACTATGTTATTCCACTATGCAACACTGGTATGTGAGTATAGTCTACCCACTGACTAACCTTACACCCTCACTGGTAGTCGGCAGTCTCTGGCATATGGGGAGGCATACCTGAGGCCATGTGGGGACCAGTCCGGCCACCATTTTAGTGGTGAGTCGGGTGGAGATGTTACAAAAAAACTATATACTCTAATAAAATCATGAATTAATATCAAAGGGGATAAAATCTACCTCATATTTTATGGAAAACTACCCCTCAACAATGTCTTAAAAAACAATTCCACACCACTTATAAAGCCATAGAATAATTACTTAGCTATAGGAATGATCTCATCATGTCCCTACCATAATGGCATAAGCTGGCTATCATAGGACTTATTCCCTCATCAGATAGGATAAACTAAAAAAATTTAATCATATCTGGATGATATGACATGAAAAAATAAATTAAATACCATAAATAATTATTATGTGATGCATGTATCACTCTTAATTGTAACACATAGTAATGTCTTAGATAATTAGGTCAACTAAAAGGTTGTCATATTCCAAGAAAAAGGACATGTTAATCCTCACACAAATTCTCATCTCCCTGGTGTGATAATAAAACTCCAAACCATCTTAATATAATGTCACAATATTACTGAACCAATACTTAAATGAAAACTAACTCCAAAATGAGTCCCTAGGATAACATGGATTTGATATCCCTCATATATGGCCTTACACACTAAGGCCCCGCTCTAGTGGAGATTAAGTTGATATTAAATCCCCAATCCTTCCAATAATAGTCTAGGGGATAGTGAATATAATTGAGTAAGAATATTCCACATTAAGGGGATCTATTTCCTATAAAAATGAAATAAATAACAAATTCTATAATTATGTGTTTGGGTGGTATAAAAAGTGTTTTAAAAATTATCACCGTCAACCCATCCAAAATATATGAAAAATATAAAATCACTAATATCATGAATAATATGGAAACAATTTAAAAAATGATACCTACCACTAAGGTGAATCATTGATAGTTCAAATCTATTACCACTATCATAAGTTCTATCCTTCAATGTCATTGTGGATACATTTTCGATCCTCAACTCTATCATCTTCACTATGATCTGGCATCTACATCCAATCTTCTCTCAATATTTTATCCAATGGAGAAACTAGATAACTGGAGAATAATTGTATAATTGTTTTTAAATTTAGGAATTTCAAGATGAAATAAATAATTAAATCAATTGATTAATTATTCAATTTATTCTACTAATTTTTCCCACAATTTTGAACAATCATAAGATCCAATGAGAAAAAATCCAACATCACCCCTTGGGAAAAAACATTTCTATAGAATCAACCATGTTTTATTTTCTTCAACAATTGAGTAAACTTTTAGAAGATATAATCATTTCATTATAAACATGTTCATGTAGACTAAAAGCTATATAATTGTTTTATTATAAAATAATTAATCCTCTATAGTAGTTCAATTTCTACTCTTGCCTAAAATTTCATATTATAAGGGAACAAAGAAATATTCCAACGGATAAAACATTAAAATCAAGGCCATCTCATCACCTTTGATCTCATAGGGTAATTATTTTGAGTAAAAAATATAAATATACCATAAAATAGAATTGTATTTAAATTTCACTTAAAATTTCCTTGTGGTAAACATTTCTCCTTAAGATCAAAAGAATAATTAGATAATTTTTCCAAGGACATAAACTTGGTTAAATTTATCGTTTCCCCCATGGGTTGTTCCCAAGACTCTAAAAACTCAAAATTTAGCTGAGTTTTGACTAAGAAATTTTTGGATCATAGTGTTTTGTTTCATATATTGCATGTTTTATATGTGATATTTTAGGTAATTGTTCTAGTTAATTCTCTCCATGGAATAAATAGACTTTGGTTGATTCCAAATCATTTATTTTATGTCTATATTTAGTAATTCCAATGTTATTTCTATACTAAAATCTATGTAATTAATCTTGTTGAAAATAATGTTGCATGGATATAAAAACTATCTATTATATCATCTTTTCATGAAAGGATAACTAAATGTCTCAAGGGTTAAATATTGTATATATATAGTGGTCCACCATTACAGAAGACCAGTGATCCATTAATTTTGAATTCATTAAATAGATATACAGGTGGCATTATAACTTTTATGGACAATTCTAAGGGATTAGTAAAAGGTTTTACTAAGGTTGGAATTTCATATTATTCTATAATTATTAATGTATTATATATAAAATTTTTACAACATAACTTGATTATAATTTCACAATAATTGATGAGGGATTTCCTATTAAATTAAAAAAAGATAAGTTTTCTTTTTTAGGAATGAATTACTCTTTAAAACTGCTAACCACAAGGATAATTTTTTCATCACTAACCCTAATGATCAAAGAATGAAACATTTAATGTTTTTTAATTCATATATAATCATATATCATTATATAGAGCTAGTGGATAGTGAAATGAATCATTAATCTGTTACAAAATATTACTGTATAGAAAATAGTCCAATTATTTCTTCAATTCAAGGTGTTTATATGAAACAAATTTTTGATTCATGTTTGAAGAGAATGTTTGGTGATAATCAATAAATCCCAAAAAATTAAGTATGTTTAATAATTTCTCTATATTTTTTATAATTATATTTTATTTTACTGACACAAACCACAAATATTGAAGTATATAAGTATAGAATTTCATATATTGAATTGATATACCTGATTTCCATGGGTATAATTCATAGCTAATAAGAAGAAAACTCTTACCAGGTTCCCATTATACCACAATATAGTTTATGGTGTGAAACATACTATAATTATCTCTAACAAATGAACCTTATAGTTGAGTTTTAGAAATATAAATTTTCAATGACCCGTATGGATAATGGATACTCATAGAATTTCTTTGTACACTAGAATCCATAAACAAATATAGTACTACAGAGATGGTATAGAATAAATAAATAATTATTTTGGATAATATTAAATAAATATATATTACTAAACTATCTATGGATAGAATCTATTTACGTATTCTATTGTGTTTTTAATAGGGTTCTGGAAATGTTAATTATCATGAAATCACTATTTTGGATTTATGATGGAATGAAACTAAAGTTTCCATATTTTAGATTATTTTTCTATAAGTTATTCATTCTCAACATAGTGGAAAATATTTAGAAGCTTTACACACATATATATAAAGTAATTTTTTGGAATATTAATCTCAATTTAAGGCATAGAGTGTGTAAAAAAGAGGTGATGGTAATAGAGGAGTTTGTATATAATATTTTTTATGAGAATGGTTTTTTGGTAAAATATAGTATCATGAATAATAATAATAGAGTATTTATAGATCAAAATCTTGTAGATTCTCAATTTTGAAAAAAATATATTCAATTAATTAAATAATGTTTTGATAGAGATCATAATATTGTTAATCTACAGATATGAAATATGCATAAAAATAAACTAAATGTTAATGGGATTAGAAAGGTTTATTCAAGGATTTGAAAAAAAAATATAGTGGGGGATCATTTTAAAATTCTAAATTAACTATAGAAAGTTTTTCAAATGATGATTTAAAATCTTAAATGGATTGATATTGCAAGTTAGTTAATCCACTATAAGAATACTAATTATTTGAAATGAATTATCTTAATAATAATATTTAAAAGGATTCCATACAAATAATGATGAATAAAGAAAGAGTTATTGGTTAAGGATACAGTAATGATAAAGGGAATAAATTTAGAGTGAAAAAAAATTGAATCCAGAATGGATATTATGAGGAAATATTTTTCATATGTTTCTCATAATGGTTTAATGTTTAATGATATATGTAATGATACCATTTCATAAGGGATTTATTTCAAAAATAACTATTCAATACATCCCCTAGTTTTGAGAATGAACAAAATCAAGAACATTTTTTCAATGAAAAAATGGTATTATATAGGCTAAAATAGGCACCACTATTAAGATATGGTATTATTTCTCAGTTTCTATAGTTGAACTACATTCATAATGAAATATTTGATCCTATACTATTTATTAAATGTTACATAAAGAATATTTTATATGTTTAAATATATATTTATGATATAATTTATGAATTATCATGAAATTACTTTATAAAAAGCTTCATTTTTTAGGGAAAACGATTTTGAAATAATCACCATGGGAGAACCAATATTAATTATGACATTTGAAAAATATCAAAGGGAATAAAAAAATTTCATCATCATGAATAAGTATTCTAAATATTTACTACAGTGGATTGGTTAAGGATTAATCAAATGTATGAGTACACTAATGTAAAATCTAATTATATTGGATAAGGAACTAGGTGTAAAATCATATGATCATATGATATTTTAAGGAATAATTATGTATATATTATGAATAACTATAAGAAAAATCGATCTGATGTATAGTTTGTGCATGTCTGAATTATTTCAAAATGATCCTAATGATTATAACTTGATTTACGCTAGAATTATAATCAAATAATTAAAAGCAACAACAATATTAGGTTAATATCTCCTAGGAATAATTCATATAATTTAACATTTTATTATAATATACAGATTGGTTGTATCAATAATAATAGAAAAAGTATAAGTGACATGTGTCATGTATTCAAAAAAAATCTAGCATTATTGAGCTTAATGGAACAACATTCACAAGAATTAAATGCAGTAGAGGTGGAGTATATGATAGTAGCTATCTGATGTGATAAAATTACACGGTTATGGTATTCACACTTAGATTTTTGAATTCATTATGATGGAATTCCAATAAATTATGATAATTAATTAAGATATAAATTTATTACAATTTCATTTATCATTAAATAACTAATAACATTGATGTGATATATAATTTCATTACATACCATATATATAAATGGGATACTTATTTAAATATTTCTCTAAATGAATATCCTAACTAATATATCTTCTCTAAGAACCTAAATTCATCCATGTTCAAATATATCTAGATTATACATGGAATTATGGAAATATTTTAATATTTTAATTTTGATTAGAAATATTCCATAAATTATATAATATTTTAGTGATTATAGAATTTTATAATTCTTGTGCATATAATAGAAAATTTTTTATGCATTGGAGCCCAAGAAGGTAACAGATGAAGAATATTGTATTTATTTCTATAAAAAAATCTTTATTATAAAACAATGGAATCATTATAATCTTAAAATGGTTAAATATTTAGAATTTTTTGCACCAGGTAATTATATAGTGACAACATATCAAATATATCTGAATTATCTCTTGAGTAAGTATGAGATTTTCTAATATTTCATCAATTAAATACACTACACACATTTTTCCTCTACAGAGTGTCTGCTAAAGAGAGGGATCATATTAATATAGTGGAAACTATTCAGATTAGTTTAAGGTATAAATTAAATATGAATGATATCTTTAATGACATACAAATAAGGGATGGAAAATGAATTATCTAGAATCACTATATAAGGGTAAAATGCATAATAGATAATCCTATAAGTGTTTTCTCAAGATGTGATGTGTAGTACATCAATTATGTTGACTCTATCTTATTAGCCTCCAAAAGATAGGTTACTAATGTACAACTATTTCAATATCAAATTATATCATGATGTGTAAATATCTATTTCCTACTAGTCATTATCGAATTAATAAAAATTTATATTTTAGTTTTATTTTTATAAATTTTCAAAATATTCTATATTTGTTTTGGATATTAGTAGTTATAATTGGAGGGTTATTTAAATGATTATTCTTCTGGATATCAAACGCTAATAAAGTGATTTTATTTTGACTATTTACAATCATAAAAATACCTTTTAAAATTCACCATATTTCATTTTTTTCATTTCAATTTTTTTTATTATTATGAATATTTAAATGGAACTAGTAATATCAGTATTTTTATGAATAATAAAATTACATTTCACCTATAACTCAATATATTAATGGAATGGAAAAAAGTAGATGTTATAACTCATAGTAGAAATTATTTATGAGGAAACACTTATAATCAATTTCCCTTAGAAATAATACATTCATATAAGATGATTTGATTGATACATGTGTATATATGATAATAATATTTTCATGAAATATTGATATTGTATTCTATTATATTTTGAAATTTTTTTATTTGATATTATAAATTTTTTAAAATTTCATGAATTAATTTGAAACATCTATATTGAACTAGTATTTGACAATGAATTTTGAGCATTTTATGATAATTTTTAGTAGACTATTAAGATATTTGAGGATATAATTCAATAAAGTGTGAATGGAGTTAATACTAAGTTAACATTAATAGAGGATGAATAGTGTTTCATATGGTGAATTTTGGAAACATTATAATTAGTATAATAAAATTTTAAATTAATCCATTAAATAGAAATTATTTTCCATGAAATTATCATCATTCATAATTAAGTTTATTGGAGGAGAGGACGAAATATTAAAATATGTGTTTTAATAGAAGGGAAGAACTAAGAATTATATTATCATTGAGTTATTCAATGGATTTAATTTAAAGATAAAAATAGAAATTCACTTTTATCAATTAATTAATGGGGGTTATTTTTTGGCATAAAATTAATTAGAAGTAGTAAGAAAAGAAATATTAAAGAATTAACTATTGATAAAGTAAAAAAATATTCCAATTGGTTAGAGATTTTTAAATTATAGGTTATGATTTATTATAGTGGATATGGGTTTTAATAGAGGATTGATTATAAGAATCCTGGTACGGTAATTAAATGAGCTGATTTTAATTATAGGAAATTACAACTAGATGAAGAGTTGATATGGATTTACCATTTTTTCATTTAATTAAATCCTAGATTATCATTAATAATTTGACATGATTTGATTATTTTTAAGGTATTATAAATTATATATATGTGTTTTGAACTCTTAAAATAATGGGAGTTATATATGTAGAATTTATGATGTGAACTATTAAATTAGGATTGATAAAAGGGAAGGGTGTTCACATGAATTTTTATTTGAAATATTTTACTCTACTACTCCATTAGTAAAGGTGGAATCTTAGTGTGTTGTGATTAGAGTATAACTATTTGAATAGAATAACAATGTACTTTAAAGGAATATTTTTATGTGATTTATAATTGTTAGGACATATTGGAATTATGCTATAACCAAATCTTACAGATTATGACACTCAACATTTAAATTATCTATCTAAATATAAATATGTATGGGTTTACAGCATTTGGAGTATGGTGATTCCATGTATAATCAATGTCATTCCACTCTATATTCTTTATCCTCGGGTATCACTTATGATACCCCAATAAGATAGTGAGTTACATGGAGATTTTTTAAATATTTTTTGTTTAATTATACCATATTGTGGTTACGTTATTTAATCTAAAGACTCACATTGGGGTTTTTCAGTCGAAGTATTTTTCATACCACTTTACTATAGTGTTATTTCAAATATGCACAATCCTTGTTAATTATTTCAAAATTACATGTTTACTTCTTCGAGTTCATAAACTATAGATATTTTAATATCAAGATGATCAATTAAAGTGTATTTCATCATTGTGATCATTGGCTTGAGAACATCCAGGGTATTTTAATGAATGCATCAAAGGTTTATGGAATCTACCTATTCCTTTGTTGATTTTGATTGTGTTTCTTAGGATTAGTGAGGAATTTTAATTCACGATTTAATATAATGTTATTATCAAATATTGTATATAAATTATATTGATAAAACTATGATATATTATGTTTTATGGTAAGTATAAAATGGGTATTATCAATGAAAATCATGATCAATGGGTATTGTATCATAGGGTTTTATTTCTGTAAAAATGACGTCCTAATATTAAAATTGTTTTGAATTTGGGATACATTAAATTTACAATACTTTGAAATGGGAATTAGTTTTGGAATAAAAATTCAACATTTATAATTTATTTTAGGGAAAGGGATTTGTGGGTGGAATGGGAAATAAATATCCATATTTGCAATTAAAAAACAATACATGAACACCTAGGTTGATAAAGATTCATTTCAAGTCCCAATAATCATATTTGGGATACAACGTGATTGTACTCATATTTAAATGCATTTATATTAGTCTAAATTCCATAAATTAATAACTTATGGATTATTTGATTAATAACATAGACTTTGTTTATTTTAAAATATGGTTTCTTTTATGAAAATCCTTAATATTTAATTTAAATTAATTAATGTATTTTTATTAACTATTAAAATGTACATTGTTTTGTATACTTTGAAATAGAATTAGAAACATGGTTTGGATTAAGTCATACATCATAATGTATGGGACTAATTTAAGAAAATATTTTTGAGTAAAATTTTATCTAACCCTACTGTCACATTCTAATGTGCATGTTGATATCATTTTTCATAAAATTATTAATGTAAAGGATAATATTTTTATAGATTATGAAGCCTATGATTTATGTTTTTGGAGGTACATGTCAGGGTTTGGTTGGTAATCATTGAATGGATTTTTAATCCAGTAGGGATAGTTTTCAATCATCTACCTTGGGTGTGTGTCAATGTTGTTGACTTTATTTGTTTTATTTTTTTTTCTTTTAAATAGTGTGGAACTTAAATTTTCATATAGTTACTTATATTCAATGAAATATAATCATTCCTTAATAAGTATGTTGTTTCTATTGGAATAGGTTTCCAAGATCTCACTATAAATAACTATTGGGGGAATGATATCATCCAATTTGGGACCTAATATTTGGATCCATGACCATGTTCATTATAAAGTGGTACCATAGAATGGTTTTAAATTTTATTATTGGTGTTTTTGGTAGGACTAGTGATTATGATGTTGTAACTGATGGGGTACTCAAGAAAAGGGGTATATTACCTCTTTGTGGTGAAATGTGAGTTACTAGGATATTTGGGTATGAAAATTGATCAGAGATTCTAATGTCAAATGGTGTTACCTATAGGTGTATACATCCATACTTGGTTGGGGTTAGAAGAATGTCCTTTCATCATGATTGGTGTGCAAATAGATGATATTCATATGCATTTGTGTTTGAAAAATAATTTTTTTTAGTTTTGTTAATAGTTACTATGTTATAAAAGGTATTCATGGAAATTATTTTCTTTTTCCTTATGTGAAGGTGATAATAAGAAATAATAGAGATATAAATATAGAAATTCATTAATAAATAGAATTGAATCCTTTATAGTTAAAGACATTAAATAAATCAGGGTGATATTTTTTATTATTTTAATGGTAAAGTGAATATCAGATGGAACTATAGTGATTCCTATAGAATGAGAAATACTTCCTAATCAAAAAGTGGGGAATATATTTTCACCCATTCATGGGACGATACTAGGCATATAGAATGTTTTTTGGAATATCTAAATTCATTGGTCCGAATAATTTATCCACATGTTGGTGGAATAAATCAAGACCATCCAAAAGTTGTTTGATAACATTTTTTTAATAAAAACAAAAAACATATTTTCTTTAAAGGTGAGTTTGTGTATAGGGGGATGAGTAATGGATATAAATAATCAAAAATAATAATATATCTCCAATATACTTTTAATAATTCAATGGTGGAATTGACTACTTATTTGTTTAAGGGAGTTGATCTAAAGTATTAGAAGAGGGATTTCAAGACTAGGTTAAATTAGAATTTGATATGTGATATATTCTAGAATATTTTTTTCAAATATATATACATATAATTCTTAATTATGAAAAATAAAAGGGAGTTATCTATATTAAGGTAATGTAACATGGTATTTCCACAGTATTTTTCCTATATTCAATATTTTTTGTTCTTTGAGATAGAGTTGATTATGAATAAAAATCATAAAAATATAAATTTAACATTGTTTCTTTGACATGAGATTAGATAAAATATTATATTTCCAAAACAACCCACTTATAAAGTAGTGATGAATAATGATTCAGTGGACTAAGCAGAAATGATGGACTCTCAGAGTAAATTTAGTTTTATTACTCAGCTAAATGATGGAAAAAAATGTATAATGTATAAAAAATAAATCATATTAACTCCCATTGAAATTTTTTTCAGATGAAGTTATCATGGTTGAATTATTCTCATGTAAAGAGTCATATTTCATGTTATCCACATAGTGGAATGATGAATTGAAAAAGGAATTTCACTTTTTATTTATGAATACATTGGTGTTTTAGATGATTTTTTTTTTCTCTAGATATAGTTATGTGTTGTCTACACTGGTCAACCTGGTTTGATATTGTCTTTTGATGGGAGGGTGGTGATATAGGGTTATAGTGTAGGAGAAAATATGGATAGGATATCCTGGTGGCCATGGATGTTTTAGTTTTATAGATTAGAGATATTCATGTTTGTTTCATCCCATTTTAGTCTACATCAATTCACATTCATGGATAACGATTTGATTCATCTTATTACTATCATCTACTCAAATGTTTTTCCATTGACACGCTTTAAATTTCCATGATATTTGCTCTTCATTATATTAGATGACCTTCTCTAGATCTAGATTTAGACCTATGGCTATTACATTTTGGGGGTGGTGTATATGGGTGATGGTGAATGTATATAGATAAGGATGTGGATGGATATTCATGAAGGCAAAGTCGATGGATGTGCATGGGTGGGATGTCCGTTGGTCGGTTGGCAGATGTTAATGGCTTGTGATGAAATCCATCATTTTGGTTTTTTCCAAGTCTATTATCAGTTTTTTATGGCCTTTGTATCAATGGTATTTTGGGACACTAAAAACATTATTCTTTGTTCCCATGTGACTTTTAGCCAAGTTTTATTTGGGCCTTTAAGATTCATGTGCATTATGGTCATGAATTTTAATGGTTTCCTCCTTAACCGAGTTCAAAACTGATTTTTATTTTTAGTTTTATATTTAATAATGTTGTTTTTCTCAACCAATTTCAATAATTTGGTTTTATTGGAAGCATCATAGTAGATAATTTTTTTTAATAAAATGGTTGATGGTTCCGATCAAGAGACTAAATCCCATTGTATATGGGTAATAGGTGATGATAGGTGGTAATACTCGATAAGGATATATGTAGAAATATTAAGATTAGTTATTCATAAAAGAGGATGTGCTAAAAGGACTAGATGATTGCAGTGTGAAAAAACAAGGTATCATTCTTATTTCTTATAGTGTAATCACTATTATTCTTGATACAGGTGTATATAATCTATTAAAATATTTATGAGTTGTTTAATAATTTAATTTACAAAGGTAAATTATTCTTTACTCTATGAATATTGAGGCACCTCTTTGAGTGAGTATAGAGAAAGGACTAAAATTCCCTTCCAGTTTATTATGAATATTGATGTGGAGGTATCATAAGACTTTTTGGTTCTATTAGGGATGAGACATAGACTTATAACTGAAAATTATTTGGTGATAATTATCAAATCTTATAGTGAATACTATTGTTATAAATTCTCTTTTACATTTTCTAATGGAATTATTCACTATTTTTTAGTAGATTATGATATTCATGAAATATGAGTGGGTTGTTCTTCTAAGAATAAATTTTTATAAGTAACAACTCTTATTTTATTTTCTTTCTGTCACTTATAACCAATGTAGAATAAATAGTTAAATTCCCAATTGGATGACTTGGAATGGAAAATATTTATTTGATTTATTTTTTCACCATTGATTGCACAAGATTATTTTTCTATAAAATCAAATGGAAGATTAAGATTGTGTAGTTATTATAAGAAGTTGAACCAACTAATAATAAATAATAATTTTACTTTACCATGATTTGATTATCTTTTAGGTAAAATGATAAGATAAAGTAGTTTTTGATAATCTCCCTAATTTGAGGATATTTTTTTAAAATTGAATAGTGAGGGCATTCAAAATATATATTTTTGGAGTAGATATAGTCATTATGAATTCCTAATGATGTCAATTATTGTAAAAAAATCTCCACCTATTTTAATTTCACTGATGAACTATTTTTTTCCCAAATATCATGAATCATTAATCGTAGTACTTTCAGATGATAAATTTTTTGTTTAATTCTAGAGGAATAGAATGAGATATATTTCAGGGTTGTGTTAGTTTTATTTTAAAAGAAACAAATATATGTTATTATGCCTATATCTCAACCTGGGATTCAAAAAATAAAGTTTTTTAGAGAAAATAATTTCAAATGAGGAGATTTCATTAATCCAAAGAATGTAAAATTAGTGATTCATTAGGAGTATACCAATATTATAATTTATAAATAAAGGGTTATTAGACTGGTATAGTATTATAGGTACATTATTCAATATTTATTGAAACTGGCCTCACTTATGGTTTTGTTGATATGGACATATGTGATGTTTGAAAAGTGTAAAAACATTTTGAAACATTATAATGAACTATTTATAATATTAACATCCAATTTGGTTTTTATATCACATGAATATGGTAAGGTATATTAATTATGTTATGATTCATCAAGATCTTTATTGGGATGCATGATTTGTCATGGAGAAAATATAGTAGTTTATGGATAAAGAAATTTATGACTATAATGCCTAAAATTAAATATATATTTATTTTACATTAATTCAATAATTCAAACATTAAATCTCATAATATAATCTCATAATCCCAAGAATAAATAGTTTAGTGTCTTTGAGGACTGTCTAATTGAGAAAATTATATTAGAGTAGTTTTGAATGTTTCTCCATAATTGAGAAACACTATACTATTTCTTGAATTCTCAAGATTTATACTCATCTCTATAACCTTTGGAATGTAAATATAAGAAAGGGGTGAGCTCAAACTCTAGGTGAGGAAAATATTTGGGTCATGCATGATGTTGATACAACACATATAATATAGGATTAATAACATGATATATAAAATATAATGGTTATAATAATCGAAATATATCATAAGTTAATGATATCATAAGTTCACAGAATCATAAATTTTAAGAAACCACATAAAACATGACAATATAAGAATAAGTGAAGGTTCTACACTAATACAAAATAACATAGTGTGCATGGGAATGGTATCACATGAGATGAAAACATTACCCAATTCATTGGTACACAATTTTGTTTCACCATTCATATTCAAAAAAGTAATTTCATATGTGTTCCATATGATTAAAATAAATTTTATATATATCATAAGAATGATAATATCTATGAGAGGAAGTGGGTTTTATAATCTTATCTAAAGGAATAATCTAAGGGTCTATCATAAGAATTTCTAAGAGAAATAATTAAACCATTTTGGATATTATTATTTGAATAATGAAGTAAAGGGATTGAAGATGAATTAAAATGTATAAAAATTGATGATATAGAATAGAAAAGTGAGAATAATAATAGACTACATATGTGGTGCATTAAAAAATGTGTAAGGGATATTTTTAAGAGGTAAGGATCTTATAATATCCCATTTATCTAGAAATTAATATAGATGGTTTTCTATATAATAACTAAGATTATTATAAATATTGATATTTAAAGACACTAGATAGGGGTGGTTCTTTACATGAAATAATAAATAGGGAAGTTCTATTAAATTATGATCACATAAATGAAATAATTGTGAAGGGGATATAAAACTTGTATATTCTTCAAAAAATAACTCTTATGTGACTAGGTATATATGTAAGGAACATATATAAATAATATTTATTAAACAAATGAGAATAATTTATAAAAAAATGGAGAAAAATAAAGATAATTCATAAACCATAACTAATAATGGTGGTTCATAATATCCCTTTTTAGGTTTTAAAATACCATTTTTGAAACCCACAATGATAATAATGTTAATAAAACATATTTTTGAAAAGAGAAAAAAAGGGAAATATAAAGGCCACTTGAGATGACACATAATTCTGTTTCCAAATATAATGGGGAAAATTTGTAGAAAATTCAAATATGTACAATAAGGGAACCCATCATTAAAGAGTATTAGAAATATTCCAAAAAATGATATAATTTTTAAAAAATAAATTCATAAATATAAAATCATTGAATTAAAAAAATCAAGAGGGTAATAGAAATTACACTAAAATAAAATATCTTGGTGTATGAAACTTATCATAAAAGTAATAAGTTCAAGATGAAACGTAATAACTCAAAGAAAGGTATTATGAGCTAAAAAACACTTACAGTGTTGTAATGATTCAAATTGAAAATCCATTGAATGTAAAAAAAGATGGATTTATTAAATACCCTGTATTTTATTAAAATTATGGAAAAAAATCATGTCCAATTAATAAAACATAATAAGAAACATGTTTTGAGTACAAATAATATCTCAATGGAATAAAGTTGAGATCCAAAAACCCTTATGGTATTCTTAATGTTAAAATCAAAATTATATTATAGTGATAAAATGAAATAGAAATTAAATCATCATTAAATTAATGATATTAGTTTAAAATTAATTAAAGAGGTAAATTAATATTCTATATAAATGAATTGATGGAGAATAATATCAACCATGTCCCACAGAATTGAAAATAAAGGCATATAACACTTATGTTAGCTCTGATTTTCTTCACATGTGTACAACTTCCAAAAAAATAAAATTATGTTTTTTTATAAAAAATTAATAATATTTTTCAACTATATTTCATATTCTATTTTCTATTTATTATCATGTGATATTAATTTATTATATATTTTTTGACTATGTTATTTATTTTAGGTTGTTCGTCCAATTTCATTGAAACTTATTTAGTATATTGAAAATGGTAAAAAATATTATAAAATAGCCTCATAATATCTATTTTATATATTTATATGTATTTTTTATTCTAATATCATAAAATTTATATAGTTTTTTATTTTTTCCCCTAATGGACTAAAATTAAGCAAGTTGTATTGATATATTCATTTATGTTGGTTAAGTTTACTATAAACACTTATTATTAATGTCACTTATATAATGTAAAATATTATATTTATAGAATAATTTTATTTTCATAAATATAATTTTATTCATTAAATACATTTTAATATGCACCATGTTTCACGGTAAAGGAAAAATAACTATATCATTTTGTGGAGGAAGTGGTTCACACATACACACAGACAATACTCTTACTTTTCATAAAATGGTGAAGAGGTGAAAAATAAAATAAATTATAATTTTATCATGTTTTAAATATTATACTCTTCATTAAATAACTCAATTAGACTGTCCATGTATGGTGGTTGTGAATATTAGAACATGTCATCCATGGAGGTGGTCGTACGTACCTATGCATGACGACGCCTTCATTTCCCGAATGGTTTTGGATTCATGTTGAAAAGTGATATTCTATTAATATAATAAATTTTTTTATATTAATCATATTTATTTTATCACACTTACAGGGATAAAAGATACTTAAGGGGCAGAAAAATAAATGGGTGAAGAGATCCCACTTGAGCAAATAACCTACCCCTTTGGATGTTCTCCCTTTGGTAGCACTTTAAAGATATTATCTTGATCTATTAAAAATAACAAGGCTTTAAGAAAATTTGTTCAGGATATAAAATATTCAATGGTAGAGTTTTGGTAGATTTAAATTTTGTAATGTGTGTACAAATGTGGTGGAATTGATCTCCTTTAATAAGTTAAAAAATGACTATTTGGTCAATACTTGAAACTTTCTCAATGATGAAATGACATTGTTTAAAAGAAAATTGCTCAAACATGAAAAATAATTAATTGGGGGTGATTTAGGATGATAATTTCTCCACCGTTGATTTGGTTCGATGTTTTAAACATGTTTTTAGTCTTCTTATATTAGTTTTCTAACTTTTACTTTTTCAGTTTTTCCTTGGTAACTAGTTTTCACACAAATAATTTTATATTATTAAAAATAAAATGTAAAACCTCTTTAAAACTTTATAAACAAAAAAAATTATGATACATATAATCTTATTAAATTTCCAAATACGAGATAATTAACTTTCAAATTAAATCAATATATATATATATATATAATATTTTTTTGAAATATTTTTTACCATTAAAGGCTCATAATATTATTTACTAATGATTAAAAATTTAATGAGTGTTAGTATATTTATATATAGGATTTAAAATTATATTATATACATTGATGAGAATATATTAATTTAATTGATTATATAGAAACTACACAATATTAATGAAACAACCCGTTGAAAATTAAAGTTCTATCATTATCACAGTAATTAACATTAAGCCTAGAAATCTCATTTTTTTCCAAAAAATGAAATTTAACCTAGTAAATAATTTGAACATGTTTGTTAAAAATATGAAATTCAAATTTTTTTATTTAATTTATATAAGTAATGAATGCAAAGTTTTTAAAAAATCGTTTTTAGTGTAAAATATTACTTCTGTTTCAAAAATGATAAACATCTGTTTAAAAAATTTATCATAGTATTTTTCAAAGAATAATTTTACTCCAAATGATTATTTTTGTTCTAATAAAAAAATCAAAATGTTTTAAAGAAATAATTTCTTTATGTTACATTCACAAACATTCTAATATTAGTAAAAACAGTATTTTTTACAATTACCTAGTAAATCAATTATTTTAGAAAAACCCATAAAATTCATTCTAATATGATATTAACAAGAAAGATAAAAAAGAATTTAATTTTTTAAAATTATAATTTTAGAATTTATAAATTTAGTTTTTAAATGAAAATAAAAATATAAATAAAAATAATTTTTATTAAAAGAGGATGTTCTGTATTTAATATTATTTCATAACAAATTATAATTTCAATATTATTAATTTATTAATTTATTTATAATAAGATTTTAAAAGTTTTAAATTTATTTTATTAGGATTAAATATACAACATTTTTAAACAAAATGGTTCTTTAGAAATATTACCTTTTTATTAAATAATCATTAGAAAATATAATTAAAATTTATAATTTATATTCAAAAATATTTATTTTAATAATAAATTGATATTAATATAATTTTTTGTAGATTATAAATACATCATAACGTACATTAATGATAATTTTTAAAATAATAGGTAACACTGAAATATAAATATTTTAATAATATTTTAATAATATATTTTAATTTCACTGTTTATTATTCATGAATTATATTATTTTATATTTACCATTAAAAATAAAAAACATCAATATACCTACTGGATAAATTTATATACCATGACCATATTTCCAATGACCATATTTCTAATGTCCATATATTCAATGACTATATTTTAGTCCAATATATAGCATTACTAAACTCATTCATTCTGTTTACACTTCTTAAGTCGAACTTCTCATTTATGTAGTTTTCATTTTATATATCACAATATGATTTCTCCATTCCTGATGTTATTATTCATTATAGGTTTTCTTTGTAAATTAGTGATCCTCTTGGATGAAGATGATTGAAGAGATCTCCTAGTGTTAATTATTTTATTCTTTTCCCCTTTTAATTTATCTGATCTTAGTGGATGTAATAATATTTGTTGAGTAATAATCAATAATGTGTGATATATAGTTTCATGTGGTTTTGTTTTAATATATTACTATGAATGAATAATTTTTTGTTAGTTTAATTTTTATATTGTATATTATATTTTTTAATATTTTTAAATTCCTTTGAAAAAAATAGTTTTCAAATATAAACATATAGATTATTGAAGTACTATGCTTTATAAAAAACTGGGGCATTACATTCTCCACCATACCATAAATAAATTATGTCCTCATGGTTATAATTATAACTCACTAATGTAAAATAGTCTCAGTGTCACACCCTAATAATTTATTATATATTTATCTTCAAATAAATCTATGTTATTCGATTATTTCTAGTATACACAAACCTAATTATAAATGAACCAAAATATAGTATATCATTATAACATAACTGTTAAATTAGAAAAGGAATATCAAATTTAAAAAAATATGTATAAATGTTTGAGATAAATAAAATATATTGATAAGTAAGTTCTAAATTTTTAGTAAAGTCTTTACATGCTTCAAAATTTCATTTTCCCTCAAAAAATGTTTTTATTGATTTTGTGAGAAAATAATATAATTAATTTTTTACACTTTTAAAAAATTTATTTGAAATAATGGACTTAATTTTTTAAATCATCATGGTAAAATTATCTTAGATTGAAATTTTGATAATTTTCTGAAAGGATTGATATATAAATGAATAGTGAAAAATACTGATTTTTATTAAATAGAATCTTTTCATTTCAATAATATAAAAAGTATTGTTTTGTTTTAAAATTATTTAAAAGTAAAATTGGTTCATTTTTGTTATCAATAATAAAATTATGTTCATTTGAATTGATTTTATGTTGTATTTTGGCATTAAAAGTTTTTATACTTTGGAAAAAATTAGGGAAGACTACTTTTCATTGCATTTTGTGAGTTCAATTTTAAATTTATTTTTTTCACTTATATAAATATAATTTGATAAAATTGATTCCAAATATGTTATGATCATAATTAATATTATATAATAAGGTCAACTTAATATTTGGTTATCGGGGGTTAAACTAAGAGATAAGGGAAATTTTTTCAATTAAACTTGTATAAATCCTATTGGATGGACCTATTTCAACCTCATATTATTCCACATTTTCATATAAATCCATTTTAATTATTTTTTTAATATGAATTTATTATATTTTAATCTTTTATGAAACTTCATGTTTGTCCTCTCCCCCACTTATAAAAGGACACCACTTCATTACACTAGTTTGAGCCATCTATCTTTACCAATTAATACCCAATTCTATTCTAAAATTTCCAATATAAAATTCTAGTTTATTTTATTCTTAAAATTTCATTAAAAGGGTCCTTAAAAAGGATTTAAAGGAGACCAATTGAAGAAGATGTAATCATCCTACCACCCTTTTCAATTTAGTTCTTCTCATACCAATTATTATTTTATGGAATTCATCATAAACTAATAACTTCAGTATACTAAATATACATAAATGTTATTATAATTATGGTACCACCATTATTTACCCTCTTTTCCATTAAATTGTAAGAAAAAATTTCGCTTGTGTTTTTGTATGGAATACTGCCTCCAAGTAGTTTACTATTCATTATCTGTCACCATCTTCCATGGAAATTTATAATGGTGGGTCTAATTTTTATATATTGTATTTAAGATATAATTATTCTTATTTTATTATAATATCATATCTATATTCTTACATTATAATTCATTAGAAAATGATAACTTTTCTCTTACGTACATGTGGACTACCACCTCCACGATGCGATATTATTCATTTTTCATTTATTCTTTCCATGGATGGTAATAAAGATAAATTTTATAAATATATATGATATATGTGATATGATAATGATTCTATAATTTTGAATTATTATTTACAAATCTTTCATTCCATCCACCTAGAAGTGAAAATAGCATTCCCGCATATGTATGTCCTACCGTCTCTATAAACTGTAAAATAAAATTTTCTATCGCTACATTTTATGGATGAATATAAATATATATATATATACATATAATATGTAAAATCAGGTTACTATTTTTATGTATTACTAATCCCCTCTTTCAATAATTCTTTGGTTGGATTTTGTTCATTGAATTTTTCGGTGAAAATTGGGAAAATTTTAAATGTTCATGTGTTGTGCATAGTTGGCACATAGTTTCCCCAAACTATGTCCCCTTTTAGTTCTAATTGTGTAAACCCAAACATTGGGGGGTTCTTAAAACTACCATATGGTATGAAAAACTATGTTTCCACCTAGTATAAACCATGAAACCCCATTAAAAGGGGTGCACGGTTTGTCTAACCGTGCGACCTAGCCCAACAAACTATGTAGAGATCCATGCTTGACGTACATGGAAATTACATTACTTTTGTGGAATACTTAATACATAACAAAAACCAACACTCAAGGATCGTAATAGTTTAGTGTCTTTGGGAACTCATAACATAATCTTCTAATCATGGTGAAAGATCTTCAACATCTCCCATAAAGATCATCCCCTTTTGTTTTCATACATAAAACATTTCTTTAAATCCTAGGGAAAAGAAAACATATAAAGGGTTAGCTCAAATGCTCAGTAGGGGTGAGCTTGGAGAATATAAAACTTTCCATATACATTTTATCTTAAAAAATGACAATAATGATTTAACATCAAAATCTTGAGCAATGACATAAAACATGGTAGTACATAAAGAATAGATCATAATGGAACATCAATCATGATAAAATAGCATGGGAATAAAAAATTTAGTTGTGTAAAACCATTAATCACATGATATTATTTCCATATTACCCAAGGCATTTCTTCCAAGACCATCTTAGTGGACAAAGTCCCTTTCTGAATTGAGTTCACTCCTTTTTCCAGTCATGTAACACTGAACCAGATTAACTTACTGTTCCAGCCATGTCTATATCATGAGATATAAATCGTAACCCAATGAATTAGAGGGAGATATTGGTCCCACCCATATCATAATGAAATCATTCTTATGTGTTCCACAACATAAACATAAATCATTCAACATAACCCAAAGAATAAAATGTGTTTCATAAACATCATCCCATCATAACATAATCCTTATAAAACAAATGGATATCATTTCATCATAAGAGAAGTGAAACCATGTAAATCATAGAGACATTATACATGAAACATACACATATGAAATAATGTCATCTTAGATGGAAAATGGTTTTGATAAAACACTTGAAAAAATTTCTTGAGGAAAATATCCTTTCTTATTTAAAATCATTTTCTTTGGAAAAAATTCCATGTAATTTTAAAAGAAAAGGATTTTGTTGAAAATATTAATTAAATATTTTATAGTAGGCTTCATTAAAATAAGGTGTTATGAAATCAGAAAATTATGTTCATGCCGTATAAGTTAAAACAATTCTCCTTGTACTTTTTTCAAAAAAGTCAAAAAGTTCCTTGAATGGTAAACAAAAGAAATATTAATTTCATAACATGTGGTAAAAGTCAAAAATGGGTAAAAAGGAAATTAAAAATACAAAAAAAACACTTTTAGAAAACACGTGCATGGATGATAACAATAACCCCATTAAATACTTACGAATAAACAATCTCGGATAAGAACGAGATTAGAATAATTATCCCTTAGCTTATGTCTGATATGCTTCGTATGTATCTGAACCACCTGTATAATGATTTAAATAATTTCATTGACTTATTACATAATCGTATTCATTGTTATGATATCATATATGGTTATCTTATGACTTTATATTACCCGTTATTTTGTAAATTCCATGTTAAAGCAGCATTTTGGTAAAATTGTTTTATTTATCGTACGTGTTTCGACTTGTTATTATTGATATTATTATTAATTATATAATAATTTACTTACTTAAGGAATGTAAATAATGATTTATATATCATATATATTCGGTATATATATATATAATAGATATATAAATGAAATGAAATACACCATTCATGGAGACGGTAGGTCGTACGTACGCATGAACACTGCTTTCCTTTCATTATTAACATGAATGGAAGTAAGTAGATGAAATATATATATATACATAAATATAGTATCTTTATCATTTCATATATTTCATTATTATTCATTATATATACTTTATAATCATTATTTAATGATTAACATGGAGTATGAATCTCATCGCGTCGTGGAGACGGTAATCCGTACGTACACACGAGCCATGATATCGTTCCCATAATTATTGAATTGAATTGGAGTGGATGATATAATATCTCAGAATTAGTATGATGTTATAAAAACTATATATAATTATTATTTAAACCATTATACCCATCCAAGTAAGTTGGCGGTGGAAAAACATATTACACCACGGCATAGAGATGGTATTTTGTACGTACGTGCGCGCGGTGATTTCGTTTTCCATAGGATGGATAGAAGATGAAATGGGGTTATTTCATAATTATATTAACATATCAGTATATGAGTTATACTTATGTTATTACTTCATAATTAAACAACTAAATAAGAGGAAGTAGAAGAAGAAATAAATTTTAAAGGATCGGTAATGGATATTACCTCTTCTTCGACACGCCTCTTTGAAACCTCCCCTTAGGGAACTAAAATTGGTCTTTGAAGAAGACCAGGACCTTTATTATGTTGATATGGAATTTTTTAAGGGAAATGGGTAGGGTTTGGCCGAGCTTGAAGGCTCAAAATTGTGTAAAGAGAAGTGGGAGGAGGTGCCCTTTTATAAGGGAGGAGAGGCGTACCTTAGGAAAAACTTAAAATATTAATTTATAATAAAGTCATATTCGGTTAATAATAGATTAAAATTGATTTATTTCTAAGATAATGTGGGTATGGGTCTAAATCCTTTCAACCAATAGGTTTTAGACAAGTTTAGGTTACCATTTTAACCTTATCATTTAGATTTAACTCTAAGTTAAATAATTTAACCTTTACCGTGTCTTCTTGTTTTCTTACACTATATGGTTAATAAACATACTATAAAAATCCAAACGAACCCCAAGTGGTTCCTTATTAATATATATAACCCTATCTAAGTCATTGGGCCTAAACTTATATTTTTATGAATAGAATAACAATTAATAATATAATATTTTTTTAAAAACTATTTTATGTCAATTTTGACACTATTTGGTAATTGATTTTTGTGAAACTCATAATAGAATTATTAGTTCAAAAAAGTTAATTAAATAAATACAAATATTTCATAATAACCTGAAAAATTATTGTAATTTATAAAAAGTCTCAAATTACATTTATTTGGGTTTTTATAACATCAATTATGTTAATATTTCATTAATAAGGTAATTACTGCATCATCATTGTGTCATAAATAAATTAATTTATTTAATGTCTAAAAAATTAAAATAAAATACCATTATGTAGGAAATCGTTTTATATTTCTAATGAATAATTATAGTCGATTTTTATTATGTGTAACCCTATATTAAAAATGTTTTAGTTATTAATCTTTAATTTTAACTATTTTAACTCTTCTTTAAATAAAATAACAATAAATATCCTAATCTAATCCATGTGGACCTAAATGATAATATTTTATTTCTAAGGTTGTTTTTGGTCGAATTACACTTATACAATAGAATTATGACATGTTTTAGGATAATAATAATATCATTTTTACCCTTAATTACACTATTTACTTTTTAACGTGGTAAATAAAAGTAAAAAGTAACTATTCACAAAAAAAATTATTTTTATATTATTGTACCACATTTTACTCCTTGATATTAATTGTGTCTCTCGGAATATCTAAATTCCACTCACAAAAGCGGTAAAAATAAGGTTTTTGTAAATTTTCAAATTCTCCTAGGACGTGGGTAAAAGACGGTGAAAAGTTCAATACAATTTCTATATATCTAAAATTATTATAAAATGACTCCAATGAATTACATTGAACATATATAGGTATTATGTATCAATTTTGAACTAAATAAATTTAAATAACTAAATAATTATTTAAATGAAAAGTCTGTTTTTAAATAGTAACCCAGTGTTTTCACTATTCCTCAAAAATTGAAAGTTTTCAGAAAAATACCAAAAATTCACCCTAGGCTAATTTCAATATTCCAAATCCAAAAATTAATTCTATTTTTAAAGATTAAATTTATAAAATTTCAAAAATTGGGTATTACTATTCATAACGGCTAGTTCAAAATAATATTATAATACTATCTCATTTAGTGAAACTCGGTATTGCGTACTACACATGCTGTCGAGGAAGGTCTCGATTGCGTGTAATGCAAGACAAGTTCGGGCTGCGTGTAGTGAAAGATCCATTTGGTGTTGCATATAACATAATCAAAACTTATTTTATTTATACATTAAACAAAATCTATACTTAATGTGGCATAGAATAATTTCCACAAAACGATATTGAAATTGTCTGTAACACGAGCCAAGAATAGTGTTGTGTATGCAGAAAGCTAATACGGTGTTGCGTATAGTACAATCTAATCTTGGTGTAGTGTATAATTGAAGACATCAAAGAAATTAAAAATAATATATCTCATAAAATCTCGGGCTGTTGTAAACTATGTATGGAATTTAATTAATCCAAAAATCAATTTTGAAACCCCCAAAACTCTTTTTTTATGTGGATAACAAGACCAACTCAACCTAAAATTATTTCTTCTTCCTTAGAGGATCCAAATATTGGATTTTCTCCCCTCAACAACCCTCTATAAGCGAATTGATGCTAGGTGGATGAAGTT
Organism: Viscum album; assembly: GCA_963277665.1. NCBI lineage: Eukaryota > Viridiplantae > Streptophyta > Magnoliopsida > Santalales > Viscaceae > Viscum > Viscum album. The sequence goes on along the minus strand of OY728137.1, from coordinate 197,851,890 downwards.
TGATCTCTTCCTGGTAAGATTCTTCTTCTCATTCTATTTCTCTCATTCTCTCCTCTTTCCTCTATAGGGTTTTGTAGATATCTATGCGGTCGGAAGATCTAATCCATTCTATTTATTCTCTTGAATATAGGTTTTAATCTCATATCCTCATTGTCATTTTTCTCCATTGGATTTTCCGAATTAGGGATTTGCATATAGATATCCCATGATCCTGAGGTAGGTGGTTCTATTTATGATGGCCAATTTGATTAACCCTAAATGATTGATTTTAAATAAATTGTTTGATTTAAATGTAATTTATTTCAATTAGAATATTAAAATACCTATTCCATTAAATTGGGGGTTTTAAATTTTATTTTGCATGAAATTTGGAAAAAACCCAATTCCATTTAATTGGGGTGTGTTGTGAAATTGGATAAAAATTGTTTAAATTAAATTAGTGGATTTAATCGTGGAATTTTAATTTTAAAATTTATTTTCTGAAATATATTTTAAATTGGTATATTAGAAAAATGGATTAAAATGGTTTTGATATAAACATTGTGTTTTTATCTTGGAAAAAGTTTTTATTTGATTAAAAACATTTGTATTATTTTTAAAGGGAAATTAGCATATTTGAAAGGGAATAATGGGGTGATTTTTGTTTTAAAGAAGTTTTAAAATAAATTTCCAATAATTTATTATTAATAGATCACATGAAATCCTATATATTAATAGAGTTATTTGGGATAATACTCTATCACTTTACAACACTAACAATACATATACAGCAGGTCACATCCCTGATGGGATGGTGATGAGTCCACTTTAACTAGTGTATTAGAGACATGTGTGTATGTATTTCCATGATAACTACATTATTGTGGGGAAGTCCTAATGCCCGGAACAATTACACCATTTGAATTACTACCAAGTGGCTTATTCATTGTATTTTAAATATATATCATGGTTTGTTGTAAACTGTTTTATCCATTACTTGTGAATTTATATAAACTATTTCATATAAAAAATTTATTAATCCATTTTAAATGCATTTCAATAATTTGAAATGAAAATCTTTTTTTTGTTTTAGAATATGATTTTTAAGTTCTATACATGTTTATTTTAATGAAAATATTTATCAATTTAATTAAATGTTGGAATATTATTATAGAATCTTGGGTGAGATATTTCTAGGATTTTATCTCACACCCTTCCTGTACCTTTGAGTGTTTGTAGATTATATTCTTCTAGGTCTGATAAAGGGTAAAGAACTACTTGGAGGTGGTAATAGTTGTTGATCCTTGTTCATGGAGAGTTGTTTCTAGTTTTTGATCCTTGGTCTTGGGGAGTTGTTTCTATTGGGACATGTGTTTTTATCCTATTTTTCCGGTACTTTGATTTGTACTTTTGGTTGTTCATACTTATTTGAATTCTGGTACACTTATCTCTATAGAGTTCCTCTTGTATTCATACTGACTTATTTATCTTGCTTATATTGTTTTTTTTGAAAATCCTTTCCCACTATTATATAGTATGTTTCTAGGTGCTAGTCACCAATTTGTGAGGATTGGGAATTCCCTTTGAGATATGTTAGGATCGGCTCAGTTATCAGGTTACCAGGATATCCAGGATGGTTCAGGAAAAAGATGTATCATTGGTGTAGTTTTTCCATCTTTCCTTGATGTTATCATGCAATTGAGTAATCTTTTTAGGACTTTCAATGTAGTTGTGATTAAGTGCATGTCTAGTTCTCATCGTAATGATCCTCAAGTCACCAAGGTAGTTTGGGAAATACGAATTCTGTAACACCCCAACCCCTCGAGGCTGAATCTAGTGCATTAATTGTGATATTGGAATGGTTATAAGGAATGAAAAATCCCAAAGTAATGATCAGTTTATTAGTCTTTAATATGTTACTCAAATTCCATTGTAAAATTTTACAAAATACAATACATAACGAAAACTAAAAACTGCATCCACAAGAACTCAATAAATGATCTCCTCTTTGTCACATATTGAAAGTAAACAATGAAAGGGGTGAGATCAAATTCTTAGTAAGGGTTACAAATAGCGGAAGCATGAATGCAATAATAAGTGAATCATAGTCAATCTGGAATAATCTATATGTCATGGTGAAAAAATAAAACACTAATTCCATTAATAAACTGAGAATGAAACTACATCCATAGATTTTCTCATAGTGAAAACCTCATAGATAATAATAACAATTGATAATGAATAAAGATAATTATTATTAATTTAACTTCATGTATCTGGCACATGAAACCATAATACCATTAAAACGGTTTAGTTCTGTGGGTAGAAACCCGCATGATTTTTGGAAACAAACTCGAAGGGTTTGTCGTCAATCTGATTTGTCTCCTGAGACCTAACAATGCATCGAGGAGTTGTAGCAGGCCCCACCCTCCACTACATGTCCAAATCATTCTTTATAAATTGATTCAATACAAGAGAAATAAGCCTTTTCAATAACCGTATAGGGTAGAGTATATGGATTCATTAATATTTTCATAATTAAAATAACTCTCCCAATAAAAATTGTATATAAAATGGTATACAGTTTATAAAACGACATATCCATGATATGAGATTATAGATATTTAATATAAATATAATTTCAAATGAAAAGTGATCTCAAATGGGCAGCAGGTACTCCACATAAGGATTATTAGGTGCCCAATACAAGGTCAGTCACAACAAAATTGTAGTTGAGACAAAGTCTCTTACAACAATGTAATCGGTCAAATCATATGACCAGAACCTAATAACCCTAAAAGGAAGCATTGAATAACATGAACATAAAGACAATCATGTTATTATATATCAAATGGAAGTACACATATAACACATAAAAGAAATAAGTGGCGAACAATTAAAATCTATTAGAAATGAAAGTGAGATGAGAAAACCCTTACAAACATTTTGGCATGGTAACAAGTGTTATTGCAAGGGCTTAATGAGAGGTAAAGGGGTATTCCAATATTTAGATGCCACAAGGGTAGTATGGGGGAGGTTATAAAACATACCCCATCATTATGAATTAAAAATATAAGGGCACAACATAAGGGATATTCTTGAAAAAAAGTGAGAGAGAGGATCTCTTACCTCATACTCAAAGGTGTTCTTGATTGTTCTTAACAACCTGAATAATAAAATTAAGCTTCAATAATTAATAAATACAGAACATCATAGACATATAATTGATATTTTATTCCCTTATTAGGTTCATTAATGGTCTTTTTGATTGTTTAAGATATTAAATTTTATTGTTTTGGAAGCATTTTCTTCTTTAGTTTTCATGATCCGTTTACTTGTATTCTTGAATGGATGTTTGTTTGAAATGTGGTTAAACATACAGAATAGTTAATATAAATTATTAGTGATATTAAATAGATATAAATGATCTTATAATGATTCTATTTATATACCATGAGGATGACTCATTTGATGAGTTAAAATAAATGTTTGGATTTGGCTTGGCGGTTTCGGGCACAATAAACTTGTTTTGTACTATTTTTCCATATCATGAATGTTTAAAGATTTCCAAAAATTAATCAAGATAAAATAAATATATTATGAACTTTTTCAACCATTGAAAATGTTTCTTGACTGGTATTGACGATAGTAATGCAAATTGAAAACCCGTCTTCCTTGAGTGTGATAAATTTACACATCTCGGATGGTGTTTGCATTTATTGTATAAAAGGAGGGGTAAAAGAGAGATTATGCTAAAATATTACACTAGCACAATGAAAATCCAGTACATGTAAGGTATTGGAATTATAATGGAATTTGGATGAGAGGAGGTGAGAAGGGAGAACAAAATAATGAAACTTTGTAGAAGAAACTGAAAGAAAAGAGAAGGATGGTTCACCTATTGATTACTCCTCATTGATAATCTCCTCAAGGCCTTTGTTTTTTGCCTTTTGGTGAGAGCAGAAGGTCTTGGACGTGTGGAGAGGCAATGGGAAGATTATTTGTCATAATTTAGGCAAGGAATGAAGCCTAAGGGGTTTGGGAGGAAGAGGGGTGTGGGGTGGTTTATATAGTGGAGGGGAGAGGAGTTTTCTTAATTTTATAATAATTAATTTATTATTTCTTATCAAGACAACCAATAGTGAGTATTCCATGACCAAGAACATTAATATATTCTTGTGACTTCAAACCAATTTGTCTTACATTAGTATATCATCATCAGTGAATCAATAAATTCCTTATTTAGCATTTATCGTAAATTATCGCATTTTACTATTCATCAAAAATTTAAGTATTTCAGAAAAATCCCAAAAATCCACCCTAACCATTTTTCAACGTTTTGAATCCAAAAATGAATTACATTTTTCAAATATAATTTTCTAAATATGATAAATTAAATATTTAATTAAAATATTTTTTTAATCCAAAAATATAAACACTTAAAATATTCATCTTCATTTTTAAGGTGCCTAAATTCATTTATACCATCAAGGGCATGGATACCATTCATAAGTTTCATATTACTATTCATAAGGGTATTTTACTATTCATAAGGGTGGGTTACTATTCATAAGGGTATGTTACAATTCAACGAAAATTAAGTTAATTCTATTAGACCCTAAATATCATCTTGAACGAAAACATGTATGTCACATTTTTAAAATTCTAATCACAAAGTTGTAAAATTTAAGTTTAGTGGCAATGTTATTAAAATATCCTATAAGTAAACATGTTTTGTTCTATACAGGCACAGTGATTCATGAAATATAGGCTATAACTAGAATGTATTTAAGAGAAACATACCATGAAGTTTTTGGGGTTCCACATTATTCCCTCTTTCAGAAATTTCATCCTCAATATTTTATGTATGAAGCTCACCAAAAAGATGTGGGTGATTTTTTTTCATAACATCCTTAGGTTACCATGTCACTTCCTCCATATTCTGGTTTTTCTAAACCACATTTACTAGGCTAGTTGCTCGATTTCTCAATACTTGCTCCCTTGTGTCAAGAATCATGATAGGCTTTTCACAGTATGAAAAATCAGGTTACAGTTCTATTTCATTATGAGTGAGTACATGCATTGGGTATGGCATGTATTTATATAACAATGATATGTGGAACACATCATGAACTCTGGAGAGAATTGGTGGCATCCCTAAATGGTAATCTATAACACTTATTCTTTCTAAAATCTCAAATGGTCTGATGTACCTGGGGCTCAGATTTCCTTTCTTACCGAACCTTACGACACCGTTCTATGGAGATACTTTCAGAAATTCATGATCTCCCACTTGGAATTCCAAGTCCTTCCTCCAATTTTCATCATAACACCTCTGCCTACTTTGGGATGCTTTAATATGGGCTTGTATTTTATTCACCTTTATCATGGTCTCATCAATAAGTTCTGGGCCTATAAGTTTCCTCTCACTAACGTCATCCCAAAAAGTTGGAGTTCGACATCTCTTTCCATATAATTCTTCATATAGAGCCATTTGAATACTAGAATGGAAACTATTGTTTTATGAAAATTCCACCAAAGGCAAGTATTGATCCCACATACCTTGTAATTCAAGAGAACATGACCTCAACATATCTTCTAGAGTTTGAAGAGTCCTTTCATACTGTCTATCGGTTTGGGGGTGATATGCAGTACTCATACGAAGCTCAGTATTCAAAGCCTTCTGGAGACTTTTCCATAATTTTGATGTAAACTGGGGATCTCGATCAGAGACAATTGATAGAGGTGCACCATGATGTCTCACAACTTCATTAATATATAGTATTTATAGGATCTCAATTGGTAAAACCTCTCTTATTAGAAAGAAATGTGCTGATTTTTGAGATGATCAACAATTACCCATATTGCATCATTCCTTCTAGGTGTCCTCAGTAGTTCGGTGACAAAATCCATTGTAATGTTATCCCACTTCCACATATGAATTGGTAGAGGTTTCATTACTCTTTTGGGATGTTGTCTCTCCACATTCTCTTGTTGACAAACAAGACACCTGGACTTGTAGTCAGCAACTTCCCCACTTCATATTATCACACCAAAAATATTCATTTAGATCTCTATACATCTTCGTGCTACTCAGGTATATAGAGAAATTGGAGTTATGATCATCGTTTAGTAGTTCCCTTTTTAGCTTAGGTACTGATGGAACACATAACCTCTTCCCAAACTTCATAACTCCTTCCTCATAAGCAAGGTCTTCTAATTTCCCATCCTTAACAGCAATAATCCTCTTGTGTAGATTTTCATCATCAGATTGAGTGCTTTTTATCTTTTCTATTAAAGATGGTTTACTAATCATTTTAAAGAGAAGTGATTCTTCCCCTTCCTTAACAATTCCCATATCCATATTTAGTAGATACCTGAATATAAGATTTCTTTCAGTCCTCATTTGAGTCATAAGGCCACGATCTTTCCTTTTTAATGCATCTTCCACCTTATTCGCCTTTCCTGGGCGGTAGTGTATTGAACAATTGTAATATTTGTATAACTCGAGCCATCTTCTTTGCCTCATGTTAAGTTATTTTTGTTGAAAATAAATTTCAAACTCTTGTGGTCCATATAAATCTCACATCTTTCTCCATAGAGATAATGCCTTTATATTTTCCGAGCAAAGATTACAGCTGTTAACTCAATATGACGAGTCGAATAATTTTTATCATGATTCTTAAACTGTCTTGATACATAAGCAATAAATTTCCCATTTTTCATAAGGACACAACCCAGTCCATTCATTGATGCATCACTGTATATTTCAAATCTATCACTTCCAGATGGAAGAGTCAATATTGGAGCATTTACCAATATTCTTTTCAATTCTTTGAATCATTCTAGACATTATTTTTCCCACACAAACATAACTACTTTAAATTTTATCTTGGTTAGAGGGTTATCCAATTGTGGAAAATTCTGAACGAAACGTCGATAATAACCTGCTCAGCCAATAAAATTGTATACCTCAGTTATGTTTGTTGGTTTGGAACAATCTTGTATTTCATTTGTCTTCAAAGGATCAACTAGGATTCCATCCTTAGAGAAAATATGGTCTAGAAAAGAAACTGATTGAAGCCAGAATTCGCACTTGCTAAACTTCCCGTATAATTTATTTCTTCTAAGAGTTCTCAGAATAAACTGCAAGTGATTCTCATGGTCTTCATATATTTTGAGTATATGAGGATATCATATATGAATACCACAAAAAAGTTATCAAGATATTCCTTGAAAACTCTATTGATTAAATCCATGAAAATAAGGGGTGCATTTTTCAGTACTAAAGTCATCACTGTAAACTTGTAATGCCCATACCTGGTCCGAAATGCGGTCTTTGGATTATAATCCTTCCTCAAATGCAACTGATGATATCCAGATCGAAGGTCAATCTTAGAAAAGTATTTATCTCTATTAAGTTTGTCAAAATAATCATCAATCTAGTGAAGAGTATACTCATTCTTTATTGTAATATCATTTATTTCCCTATAATCAATGAAAATCCTCTGGATCCATCTTTCTTCTTAACAAAGAGGAAAGGGGATCCCCATAAAGAAACAATAGGTTTAATAAAACCTTTTTCACTCAAATAACCTAGTTGTTTTTTAGCACTACTAATTCCATAGTGGCCATTTTATAGGGAGTCTTTGATATAGGTCTTGCATCAGGAATTAAATCAACAGATAAATCAACTTCCCGCTCTTGTGGATGTCCAATTAAATCCTTTAGAAATACATCAATGTAATCTTGTACTATGTGCACATATTCAATTTGAATATTTGATTCCTCATACATAGATATTTGTTTATCTTCCTCTCCAAGTATTTCATTCAGTAGAGTGACTGGGGGTGGTTTTAGATAAGAATCAGGTGGTGAAGTTTCTGCCCTAAAGACAAGAGATTCTACACCATTTTCAAAAATTGTAACCTCCTTCTTCTGACAATAGATCATTGCATTACAATTTGAAATCCAATCCATACCAATAATTATAACAAATTTAGTCATTGGTATGATGTTAAGGTTAGAAACTAAATCATGTTTTGGTGTCTGGAGGGGGACTAATCGACATGACTTTATTGCAATGATACAACCCCTGGGAGTTTTTCCTGACAATTACTTTATTAAATCAAATTTGAAATATCTAATTTTCATTGAAAAATATGAAGATATAAATGAATGTGATGATTCAGAATCAAATAAAGTGTTGGCTATGTTTGAGGAAATAATTAAAGTACCTACCACCACATCATTAGGAACTTCAACCTCTGTGGTTGTAATCACATAGGCTCTCATGTTCTCTCTTAGCCTTTTCTGATTCAAGTTTCCTTGGTGATTAGGACTCTCATTTGTATAGTTTCCCATATCTCTATAATTTTAGAATTGAATATAATTGAATTGTTTCTTCCCCTTGCATTCATCAGACTGATGACCCTTTTCTCCACAGTTAAAGTAGACTCACATGCATTTCATGAATTTCCTGAGATGATTCTTTCTATAGTTCTCACATAATGGGAATAACATTGTTCCATTTCTCTTCTTTAGTGCTTCTACTTTTCCTTTATTATCAGAGTACCACTTCTTATCTTGGTTACCTTTGAAAATATTTGATCTAGTAAATTCCCTCTCTGTTTTGATGGCACTTGATAAAATTTCATCATATGATGAAAATGACTGGGAATAAAGTTCCCTTCTAATACTTGGCTTAAGAACTTCAAAGAAATGATCAATCTTGCCTTCTGAGTCACGTATGTAATCTACGGCATACCCAGCAATCCATGTGAAAGTAGCTTAATACATGGCAACACTATCTTCTTCCCTTTGTTTTAAGATAAGGAATTTCTTATTCATTTCAGTTCGTTGCTCACGAGGGAAATATTTTTTGGAAGATGTTTTCATAAAAGTCCTCCATTCCATATGATCTATTTATTATTCCTCCATTGTATTCTGAATGAAGGACCACCATTGATTAGCATCACCCTTGAGACAATATACTTCCAGTACTACCTTTTCATTTTCGTTGCATCTTAATGCAACGAATATCTTTTCAAGGGACTTGATCCATTGCTCAGCAACCACTGGGTTAGAATTCTCACTAATATAAGGGGGACTCTACCACATGAAATGATCCAACATAGGTGAGGAATGGTTATTTGTTACAACCTGAGTAAGTTGTACCAATATGGTCATGATCTGATCTGCTCTAACATTGACTGTGTTGACATACTCAGTATGGAGATCCCTACCTTTTCTATGAGTATTGATTTCCCATCTTCTATTAGATTCCATTTCTATATATTTGGATACACTAGATTAGTTTATGAATCTCAAACAGAAAAACACTCAACATAGATTGAAATTCTATGCATAGCTAATATTATAAACATGGTTTCTCTGAGGAAAAATTTACATTAAACTCCTTCATAATGGCTTGTAATGAAAATGTGAATAATCTTAAGCATATCACCCAGGAGTTTCGTAACCAAGAGTGCATTAAGGCTCTTTTTCATGTACCAGGATACCCTGGTTCAAGCCCGAAACTCCTTATCGGAGTTTTCACTCCTAGGTACATATGTTCCAAAGCCCCCTCTACCTTCTTGTATCCATACAAGGATGTATTTTCTAGAAAAATTCACATAATCTATTACTTACCAAAATACCAGGATGTTCTTGTACATTTATCCTCAAATAAAACATTAGGGCTTTTCCCCTAATATATATTTCCTACTCTAGTTCCCATGTTTCCTACTAAACTTCCTTTGATACAAACTGTAACACCCCTCCCCCTCTAGGTTGGAGATGGTGCATTACTTTTGATATTTTCATGGTTATAAGGAATTAGAAATCCCATAGAAATGATCATTTTAGTATTCTTGAAGAAACAAGATAATTATATGTTACTCAAATTACATTGGAAAAGTTTACAAAAATACAATATATAATGAAAACTAAAAACTACATCCACAAGAACTCAATAAATGATCTCCTATTTCTCCCCTATTGAAAATAAACAATGAAAGTGGTGAGCTCAAATGCTTAGTAAGGGTTACAAATAGTGGAACCATGAATTCAATAATAGGAGAATCATAGTCAATCTGACATAATCTATATGGCATGGTGAATAAATGAAACACTAATCCCATAAATAAACTGAGAATGAAACCGCATCCATTGATTTTGTCATAGTTAAAACCTCATGAATAATAATAATAACTAAAAATGAATAAATATAATTCTTATTAATTAGAAGTCATGTTTCTGGGACATGAAACCATAACACCCCTAAAACGGTTTAGTTTTGTGGGTAGAAACCCGTCTAATTTTTGGAAACAAACTCGAAGGGTTTGTCACCAAAGAGATTTGTCTCATGAGACCTACCGATGCATTGAGGGGCAGTAGCAGGCACCACCCGCCACTTCATGTCCAAATCATTCATTATACATTGATTCATTATAAGATAAATATGCCTTTTCAATAACTTTATAGAGTAGATTATACAGATTCATCAATAATTCCATTATTAAAATAACATTCTAAATAAACACAGTATGTAAAATGGTATACAGTTTATACAATGACATATCCCTGATATGAGATTATGAATATTTAACATAAATATATTTTCAAATGAAAAGTGATCTCAAATTGGAGGTAGGTACTCTACATAAGGATTATTAGGTTCCCAATACAAGGTTAGTCACAACAAAATAGTAGTTGAGACAAAGTCTCTTACCACAATGTAATCGGAAAAATAATATGACCAGAACATAATAACCCTCAAATAAATCATTTAATAACATTATTATAAAGATAAACATGTTATTATATATAAAACTTATGTACACATACACCACATACAAGAAATATGTGGCGAACAATGAAAATTTCACAGAAATGAAAGTGAGATGAGAAACCCCTTACAAACATTTTGGCATGGTAACAAGTATTATTGTGAGGGATTAATGAGAGGTAAAGGGGTATTCCATTATTTATATGTCATAAGGGATGTATGGGGGAGGTTCTAAAACATACCCTATCATTAGTAATTAAAAATAAAAGGACACAATATATGGGAGATTCTTGAAAAAAAAGTGAGAGAGAGGATCCCTTACCTTATACTTGAAGGTGTTCTTGATTGTTCTTAACGACCTGTATAGTAAAATTTAGATTCATTAATTAGTAATTACATAACCCCATCAACATATAATTGATATTTTATGACCTATTTAGGTTCATTAATGGCCTTTTTATGGTTTAAGAGATTAAATTTTTTTGTTTTGGAATCATTTTCTTCTTTCGTTTTCATGATCCGTTTACTTGTATTCCGGAATGGATGATTGATTCAAATGTGGTCAAATATCAAGAATTATTAACATAAATTATTATTTATATTAAGGATATATAAATTATCTTTTATTGATTGTGGTTATATACCATGATTATGACACATTCGATGAGTTAAAATAAACGCTTGGATTTGGCTTGGCTGTTTTGTTCACAATAAACATGGTTTGAACTATTATTCCATATCTTGAACGTGTAAAGATTCTAGAACATTAATAAAGATGAAATACATATATTATGACCTGTTTCAACCATTCAAAATTTGTCATGACCAGTATTGAAGTTAGTAATGCAAATTAGAAACTCATCTTCCTTGAGTGTGATAAATTTACACATCTCAAACAGTGTTTGCGTTTATTGTATAAAAGGAGGGGAAAAGAGAGATTATGATAAAATATTCCATTAGAACAACAAAAATCCAGTACATGTAAGGTACTTGAATTACCATGTATTTTTTATGAGGGTAGGTGAGAAGGGAGAACAAAATAATTGAACTTTTTATAAGAAATTGAATGAAAAGAGAAGGAAGGTTCACTTCTTCAGTACACCTCCTTGAGAATCATTTTAAGGCCTTTGTTTTTGACCTTTTAGTGAGACCAATAGGTCTTGGAAATGGGGAGAGGTCTTTTGAAGATTATTTGATAGAATTTATGCAAGTATTGAATCTTAAGTGGTGTGGTAGGAAGAGGGGTGAGGGTGGTTTATATAGTGGTGGGGAGAGGAGTTTTCTAAATTTTATAATCATGAATTTATTATTTCCTCTCTAGATAACCAATATTGAGTATTCCATGACCAAGAACAGTAATCTATGAATGTGACTTAGAGCCAATTTGTCTTACATCAGTATATCATCATCAATGACTCAATAAATTCCCTATTTAGCATTTATCGTAAATTATAGCATTTTACTATTCATCAAAAATTTAAGTAGTTCAGAAAAATCCCAAAAATTCACCCTAACCATTTTTCAACATGTAGAATCCAAAAATGAATTCCAATTTTCAAAAATAATTTTCTAGATGTGATTAATTTAATATTTAATTAAAATAATTATTTCATTAAAAAATATAAACACTTAAAATATTCATCTTCAATTTTAAGGTGCCTAAATTCATTTATACCTTCAAGGGAAAGGATACCATTTATAAGTTTCATATTACTATTCATAAGGGTAGGTTACTATTCATAAGTGTTGGTTACTATTCAATGAAAATTAAGTTAATTCTATCAGACTCTAAATATCATCTTGAACACAACCGTGTATGTTAGATTTTTAAAATTCAAATCACAGAGTTGGAAAATTTATGTTTAGTGGCTAGGTTATGGATATCTCTTATAAGTAACCATGCTTTGTTCCATATAGGCTTAGTGATTCATGAAATATAGGCAATAACTTTAATTTATTTAATATAAACATACCATGAAGTGTTTAGGGTGCCACATCTTGAGTATTAGTTCTTGTATTTTCCCTATTTTTTATTTGGATTGGTTGAAATCTAAATCTTATGTATCTACCTATTGGTATTAATTTTCTTTGTTTCTCTATTTGAGTGTTAATATGATGACGTTGATGTTGTCTATTGTTGTTTCGTAACATCATGCCTCTATAGAGATGTCAGGTTTGGATCCAAGAAGAAGTTGTTGATGAAACACAATAAGAAAATCCTATTATAGAGCCAAGTCTGGTTGGGGTGATTGTGCATACTGTCCAAGCTCTAGGAAAGTTACCACCACCAATTCACACTCAGGATCCAACTGTGGAACCTCATAGGGGTGTTTTCTAGAATCATTCTTAAAATTTCCTTCACTAGAAGCCACCAACATTCAAAGGATCCAATGATCCTTAAGAGGATAAAGAATAGTAGAGTAGGATTGAGAATTTTTTTGAGTTATTCGAGATTTCTAATGAAATAATGGTGAAGTGTGCCTTCTTCATTCTGGGAGGACCTTGCAGGAGATGGTGGGACATAATGGTGATTAAAAATAAGAACAAGGTATTAGAGTTTGAGGACTTAAAATCTCTTTCCACTGACCAATTCTATCCGGTTTTGATGTTGTTGGTTAAGTATATTTTATTTTTTATACTTGAGGAGTCTGACAAGACTGTGACTGAGTATAATAATCGATTTAGTGAGATTATGTAGTTTTTACCACTGATTATATCTAATGAAAGGTTGAATACTCCATGGATCAGGATGGGAATTTAATATAATATTCTCTCATGATTTTTTTACTGAATATCATTTCTTATGTCAAAGTGTTGGATAGAGAATTGATGTTCCAAATGGACCTGGCTAGAAATTTAGAGTTGTTAGGAGTTTCTTTTTCTCTCAATGGTAGTTTGAATTACTCTAAAGGGAAGAGAAATCATGATGATTCTTATGGTGATTCTTGACATTCGGATTTTTCTAAACATACTATAGTTCCTGGAAGGGGTTTTTTTATTTTCTACTAGTGTGGAAATCTAGGTCATTCTAAGAGGTTTTTCACTAAGGCACCAAGGATATGTGGCTCCTATGGATGTTCAGGTAACATATAGAAGTGTGTTCATGTCTATTCAACTCCTTTTAGTGGCACAAGATCATTTATTCCTTCTAAAAATATTTTTTAATCAAAATCTTCAGGAACAAAGGGAATCTAGCCATAGGGATCTTGAATGATGATTCTTTAGTCAATGGAAGATTCTCTAAAAGAAGTGGGTAGGGTTCCAATGACCATGAGAGGTACCATCACTATATCATCATCATTAGTGACTGCTTTATTTGATAATGGTGCATCTCATTCATTTATTTCAACATGTATTATTAATCTATTAAATATTCTTACTGATATTTTTGCTTGTAAGATGGATATTACTACACTCCTTGGTATGAAGAGATAGCATGATCTATGTATCCCCGCATGTGTTTTCTATCAATCAAATGTTGATCTTTCTTGGAGTTTTCTAGTTCTCAACATGAAACCACTTGAAGTTATATTTGGGATGGATTGGATCATTGCCAATAAATCTCAGATTTATTGTTATCTTCAATGTATCTTCTTTTCTGAACAGTATGTGGTTTTCCATGTATTTCAAGGAGAATGGGACTAATGTTTGAGTAGATTTAGAACTTCTTATCTAGGGTTAGGGGAAGTAATATTTGTGTTCTCTTATGATATGGAGTGGAAATCTTTGAGCTGTGATCTCCCTCGAGTAATCATCAAGTTTCCCATTGTTTTTAATTCTAAATTATTTGGTTTGACACTAGTAAGGGTGGTAGAGTTTTTTATTGATTTTTTGTCGAGTACTCAACAAGTGTTTAATACTTCATACCATTTTGAACCAGCTGAAATGAAGCAGTTGAAGACTTAGTTGAATGATCTTTTGGAGAAATTATTTATACACCCAAGTGTGTCACCTTTGGCGGTGTCAGTTCTATTTTATATGAAAGTCGATGGGTAACTTAACCTTTGTGTTGATGAACAAAAACTCAATCAAGTTATGGTAATGAAAAATTAACAATTTCCATGGATTGATGATCTCCATGATCATTTCAATGGGGAAAAGTGGTCCTTAGAGACTGATCTTCAATATGGTTACCATCAGTTGAGAATAAAATAATATGAAAGTTCAAAAAATTGCCTTTTGTTGTAGGTACATCCACTATGAGTACCATGTCTTTCCATTTGGTTTAACCAATGCGCCGATAGTTTCTATGGATTTAATGAATTGGTCTTCCATGAGTATCTTCATGCTTTTTTTGGTGGTATTTGTGGATGAAATCCTTGTTTACTCTAAGCCTGAGGAAGATCATGTGTGTCTTCTGAGATAAGTATTGGAATAATTAATGAATCACCATATTTATACAACGATTTCAAAATGTGATTTCTATATTTAAGAAGTGAAGTTCTAGGGAAACATGGTTTCAAAACATTGTATTTCAGTTGACCCTGAAAAGGTGACGGCTGTTATGACGTGAGAACAACCATGAAATATCTTGGGGATTCAATGATTCTGGGATTTAGCTTGAAATTATCACTGATTCATTGATAAATTCTCAAATTTGGATTCTATGATTACTTTTTTAACACATAATTTAGAACAAAATTTGTGGTGAAAAATGTCACGATTCTTTTGTTGGGATGAAACATCTTTTGACTGTTTTTCTAGTTTTGACTCTTTCAGAGGATGATAGTGCTATGTGGTCTTTTTTAATGAATTTGTTTTGGGTTTGGGTTATTTTATTATGTAGGTTGATCATGTATTTTCTTATGGATCTCATCATCTTAGACCAAATGGGAAGAATTACCTAACCCATGACCTTGAACTTACAACTATGATGCACACACATAAGAGTCGGTAGTATTACATTTTCATAGAATGGATTACCAAGTTTTCCAACCACAAAGTCTTGATTTATATATTCTCTAGAATATATTTGAATGTCTTTAGGAGTTTTTTTAGAATACGTATAATATTTTTAATTTTACATTGCCTATACCTCGAGGAAATAAAAATTCGTTGCAAATTATTTGAGAAAAAAAGGTCTGACCCAAGCCATGAAAGAATCATCAGAAGAGTGGAACTTGATGGATCTTTTTTCACAGTTTCATGTTGCTGTCCAGGAATCAGGGTTTGAGGCTTCCTTTCATAGTGTTTAGTTGAAATCCTCTCTTCTCAAGATAATTATTCATGAACAAGATATTTATTATGAGTTTCTTAGCATTAGAGACTCTATTTATGGTGGATATACTATTATTTATTGGTCATTATCAAAAGAGGGAATTATATGTTATCAGAATAATTTTTTTTGTTTTTGTATCAGTAAGGAAAAATATGATGTGGGATTTTCATTACTCTAAATGGGTAGTGTACCCTAGAACAATGATGATGTTATATGACATGAGGAGACAATTTGGGTGGCCAGGTATGATATAAGGAATTGCTAAATTTATTTTTCATTATTATACATGCCAACATGTCAAGGTAGAGTACCATAATCCTTCAAGTTTTATTAATCCACTTACAATGATGAATTGGAAGTGGGATGATATCTCAATGGGATTTTTGGTTAGGTTTCTATGTACCCAAGGAAAGAATAATGTGATATGGGTTTTGAATGACATGTCGACCAATTCATCTCACTTTTTACCCATTCGTGATACCACCAAAGTAGAAGAGTTAGGAAATATATATGTGAAATAGATTTTTCATTTTCATGGAGTTTAATATGCTATAGTATCTGATAGGGATCCTCATTTCACTTATTGTTTTTGGAGAGGCCTTCAGGAGGCATTGGGATCTTAGTTCCATTTGAGTACAGCATACCATCCACAGTCATATGGCGAAACAGAAAGTGCTATAAAACTTATAGAGGAAATGCTTCATTCCTAAATCCTTGAATTTGGTGGGTTTTGGGATGATCATATCTGGATGATTGATTTTTCTTATAACAATAATTACTAATCCACAATAATAATGGCTCTTTTTGAATCCTTTTATGGACAAGCTTGTAGATCTCTATTGTATTGGTTAGAGATAGGTGAAAGTTCCTTGGTTTAACTTACCATGGTTGAAGAGATGATAGTAAAGATTTAGTTGATTCTTCATAAAATGTTTACATCATATAGATTCTCTAAGTCTCATGCTTATCATCATCATAAAACTTTAGAATTTCCATTTGGTGACCAGGTGTTCTTGAAATTTTCACCATGGTTCGGTCATCGAGAGCTTGGGAGGAAAGGTAAAATTGACCCACATTTTCTGGTACTATATTATGTTTTTGATCCAGTGGGGAATATTTTTTACAATTTATCACTTCCTCCATAGTTGGCATCAATTCATAACACGTTCTATGTATTACAGCTATGAAAGTATCTATCTGATCTGTATCACCTTCTGAGATGGAAAGATCTTGAGGTCTAACCTGATTTATCTATGATAGAACATACAATCAGGATAGTTGATTCTGAAACCAAGGTTCTTTATTGGAGTATTATACCTTTAACTTTAGTCCTATGGTAACACATTTCTATTTATCATGATACATGGGAGAAAGAGGCACTGATGAGAGAGTAGTGGCCTCATCTTTTTGACATGGAAGATTCTTAGAAAGCATTATGGGTATAGAACGTTTCTATTATGGGGAGTTCGTAACATCCTATTACTATTTTCAAGTATTCCTAAAGCACTATTTTAATCTTGATTTCGTTGGGTTTCATTAAGGGATGTTTTAGGTGAAATTTTGGAAAAAATTTAAATTTAATGGGTTATGCATGGTTGGAATATTGTTTTCCCAAATTGTGAATCCTCTCAGTGGAAACTAGGCAAACCCAAATAGTGGGGGTTTTCAAGGATAGTGCATGGTTTGGAAAATTGTTTTTTCAGCTAGGAGAAACTGTGAAAATCCATTAAAAGGTGTGAATGGTTAGGGAACATGGTTTTTCTAACCCTGTAGCCCCTTCCTAAGAATGCATACACAACTTTTGATTAATACAAAAAATATTTTTTTAAACCCTAAAACCCTCATTTTAAGTGAAGGATGGGACTAACTCAACCAATTTTTTTTATTCTTCCTTGTAGGCACCCAATAGGTGATTTTGGACCCTCTGCACACCTCCAAAAGTGAATAGAATATAGGATAAGGATGTTTGATCTCTTCTCGGTATGATTCATTTTCTCATTATCTTTCACATATTCAATCCTTATTCCTTCCTATGGTTTTTTACATATCTATATGGTTAGATAATCTAATCCATTTTTTGGATCTTTAATCTAGTTTTCATTCTCAGATCCTTGTTTTCAGAGTTCTTCATTATATTTTTTTAGTTATGTATTTGCGTATCGAGATCTCGTGATCCTGAGGTATGTGGTTCCATTTATGATGGCCAATTTGATTAAACATAAATTTCTTGATTTTAATTAAATTGTTTGATTTAAATGTATTTATTTCAATTAGTTTATTAAAAAACCCAATTCAATTTAATTGGGTATTTGAAAATGGATTTTTCCTGAAATTAGGAAAAACCCAAATTCCATTGAATTGGGGTGTGTTGTGAAAGTGGATGGAAATTTTTTAAATTAAATTGTGTAATTTGAATTGTGAAATTGATTTGATGAAATTGGATTGAATTTGGTATTTGAGAAAACTTTCTTAAATGGTTTTGAAAGAAACCCAATGGGTTTTCCTTGGAAAAAGGCACTGTATGATTAAAAATGTGTGTATTGGTTTTTAAAGAGAAATTGGAATATTTTAAATGGAAGGATGGTACCAATTTTTTTTAACATTTTTAAAATAAATTTCACATCATTGATTGTTATTAGAGAACATGAAATCCTAGGTAGTTGGTGAGTTATTTAGGATAGGACTCAATTTATTTACATCACTAATAATATAAATACAATAGGTAACATCCCTAATGGGTTGATAATGATTCCTCTTTGACCAGTGTCTGAGGGATGTGTTCACAAATATTCCTCTGATAAGTACTTGAGTGTTAGGGAGTCTCATAGCCTAAGACTATTGTACCTTTTTATAGATGACCATGTTCCTTGTTGTTTGTATTTGAAATATATGTTATTATTTTTGGTAAACTGTTTTACACATGCCTTATGAATTTATATAAATTATTTTATATAAAATGATTATTAATCCATTTTTTTAAATTATTTCAATCATTTAAAATGTAAAGCATGAATTTTTTTAAAATATTCTTTCGAATTTCCATGCTGGTTTATTTAAAATTGAAATATTTATTTGGTTAATTAAATATTAGAAAATTATTACAGAATCCTTGGTGATATCCTATTGGTAGTTTAGATCACACCCTACCTATGTCATTAGGTTTTTATAGATTATGTTCTTCTTGGTTTTAGAAAGGGTAAGTAACCACTTAGAGGTGGTAGTAGCTGTTGATCCTTGGTCTTGGGAAGTTGTTTCTACTGGGACATAGGTTTTTATCCTATTTTTCTAGTACTTTGAGTTTTAATTTGGGTTATTCATACCTTTTTGACATCTGGTGCACTTATATCTATGGATTCATTCTTATATTCATACTTACTTGTATATCTTTCTTTCATTTTCTTTATGGAAAATTTGTTCTTGCTTTAATATAGTATGATGACTGGTGTTAGTCTCTAACCCATGGGGATCGAGAATGCCCTTAGATCTTTGTCATGATTGGGTTAATTATCATCTTACTAGGTTATTCGGGATAGTTTGTAAAGACCTGTAAATTTCAAGGGAAATTATTTCTTAAGTTTCTTTGGTATTTTACGAGTAGGCAGTTTTTGACGGCACCGGATTTCGAGGCCCGGTGTGCATGGAATCAATTTCCGAAGTTTAGCTCGGGTACGTTCAGTGAATGAACGAGCGGGATTTTCTAACTTTTTAACCGGTGGTCGAAATCGAATTCTGAGGGCACCGTTGAAACTGCAACACTGATATTTGCTTAAGAAGACATTTTTCAGAGTTGTCTTTTCTCGGGAAGAGTTGTTTAAATTTTTTGGATTAAGCCTACAGAGAAATAAAATTGTTCTACTAATTTTATTTCTTTTAAGTGGTTAAATCCAAAGGATGGAGGTTGTGTGGAACTAACCACCCAAGTGAGGTTAATAGTGAGGTGGGGCCCACACGATCCCCCGCCTCTTCAAAACCCCTAAACCCCCTCTTTATTGTTAACAACCCCCTTAATGTTTTTGACCTTCTCTCTCTCTTTAATTGAATGCCAACACACCCATTCAATTAATTCAATGTTGTTAATTAATTAAATGAGGTTTTGAATTTTAAAAATGTTTGCAAGTGTGGATAAATTAAGACAAAGTCTTAATTTGTTTTTGGTTGGTTCGTTGTGTGGAGTCTGGGGAGAAAGTAACCGAGGTCTCGAAGAACATCGTCCTCCACATTAAAGAACCCGAAGAATGTCAAGACCTCGACGAAGAACGTTGTCACTGCAAAGGAAGACTGCCATGCCGTCTTCTCTCCTCTCTGCAGCCGGTGAGAGATGCCTTTTCTGAAGGATGACACGCCATCATTCGTTCTTCTTCCCGTGTCAAAGGAAGGTAGACGCCGCTCTTCTTTGGGTGTTCACCGACAACGTGTATGGAGCCACACCCCGCGATGCCGCTTTCCGCGATGCTCATCGATCATCAACTCTTTATCTAGGTAGGGGTTCGAGTTCAAATATTTTGGATTAAATTTGCGCTTTCTTGATGAGGATATTTTTTTTTCTTTTTTTTTTGAGCTGTCTGTTATCGTTATAACGGGAGGAGTTCGGACCGCACAAACATGGCCAACCCTCCTCCCTCTTTGTTGGTGTTCGTGTTGCGGCACGAACAAAGGCAGTGCGGAGCAATGGCACCATGCGGGATCATGGAGAATCACGGCGAAGAAGTGCGGCGCCGTCGCGACGCGCCGTTTAGGCCGAACGAACCCGCGACCGGAGTCGGGCCGCAGCAAAGGGGTGCGGCACCGTCGCACCACGCCGGAGAACCATGAGGAGACCGCGGTCGGAGCGGGGCCGTGGTAGAGGGGCGCGGCATCATCGCACCATGCCGGTCAGACGAAGACCGCGGCCTTCGGCCGCGTCGAAACAAGGGAGGGCGGACGGAGCCACCGGCCGCCGGTGCGCTGGAGGGTGGGACCAACCAGTCCCGTGGGTGAGCTGGTCGGCCTTTACGGCTGGCCAAATTCTGGAAAACCGGGGGTAGAAACCCTCGTTCAACCCCAGCAGGTCAGACCCCCACGGGTCCGCCGTTTCAATCAGGGGGCAGCCCCCCCCCCTCCCTTTCCGCGACAGCTCGGCCGAGCCGAGCTGTCTGGCCATACGGGCCACGCCCGCGCCAGGCCAACCGACCGCCCAGGCCGGGCCAGGTCGCGCATGCCGGGCCGCACCGGCGAGGCCGGGCCATGCCCTAGTGGGCCGGACCCTGGTAGGGTCGACCCGGTTCGGGTCGTCGTAGGGGGTCTTGGGCCGGGTCGGTCCAGGCCCAAAACCCCCTAATACCGGACAGGTTCATTTAAATGCCCATAACTTGGAAAACAAACCTCCGATCGATGCACATTCAGTTGTGATGCAATCCTTGGATTTAGACGGTCGTTTCAGTATAATACACTCAAGGTTTTTCAAAACATGGGGTACGTCCGGGTTGGTTCGAACACGAAACCAACCGGGCCCTCAGAGCGGAAACACTTATAAATTGAGCTCCGGACGTCCGATTGACATGTCGTTGACTTTGTTGGATTCCTCTCAGTGAGACAGACCTTTTGGCTTACTCCACTTGAGGTTTGGATGCAGTTGGAGTACAGTCGGGTTGGTTTGACTTAAAAACCAACCGGACCCCTAGGATGAAAAAGCCGATAACTCTCAGACCGGGCGTCCGATTGACACGCAGTCTATCGTGTTGAGTTCCTATCGACAGGATAGAACTTTGGGATACATAAACTCCATACTACGTGTCAGTTGATGTATCGACCCCTTGGCTCGTGGAGCGGACTCTCCCGGAAATGAGCATGTTGTGTGCAGGAACCCAAGAGCTGCTACGACTGCGACGATGGTGACGATTGCACTGAAATCCTCCGTGGCTTCGGTAGCGATGACGACTGCACTGAAATCCTCTGTGGGTTCGGAAATGACGAAGACCATACTAAAATCCTATGTGGGTTCGACGGCGATAACTATTATTCTTGTATCCTACGTTAGTCTGGCAGTATTATTGTTCATGTATCCTAC
The DNA here is from genome assembly GCA_963277665.1 of Viscum album. NCBI lineage: Eukaryota > Viridiplantae > Streptophyta > Magnoliopsida > Santalales > Viscaceae > Viscum > Viscum album. The sequence continues at coordinate 197,829,858 of OY728137.1, read as the reverse complement.
GTGGGTCTGGTAGTATTTGACCTCTGTTGTAGTATCCTACGTGGGTCCGACAGAGTAGCAGGACTAGTATCCTATGTGGGTCTGACACCATAGCTGGTTTACTATCCTACGTGGGTCCCAGATTAGATGAAGCAGTGGCTACAGCTGATCATCTCTATCACCTGACGAAGAAGTATACCTTTGTTGAGTTGAGTCTTGACTTTCAATCATTATCTTCTATATGTTTGACTTGATTTCCTATGTGGATTGTGTTGTGCTTTCCTGTGTGGATTGGTTGTACTATCATGTGTGGATGTGATCAAACTTGGGCTCGGATGTTGGAGCCGAACTGGAATTGATGACTTAGGTATATGTATGGGCATATACCTAAGTAGTGTTGGATGTTACTTCGTGATTGTATCTTTCCTTTGTGGATTATCCTTTGTGGATTCTGGGAGACCTTCGGGGGTCTCAGGGTCCCTACTGAGTATCGTATACTCACCCCTGCACGGGCTATTCCCGCACTGCGTTGTGTTGGATACAGACGCCGGACAATGCTGATCGTGGTTGAGGCTTGTGGAGCAGGTCGGTACCTGGAGGTGGACCACTGGACGGGAAGTACACGGAGCGGACGGCTGGACCCGAGGAGATGAGGAGGCTATCTGTACCCACCCTTCAGGTGGGACTTCCAGTGGATGGATCGACGTTGCTGCTTTACTTTCAGTTGTTGTACTTTCTTTACAGTTGTACTTTACTGTCAGTTTGGGTTTGTATTCTGGACCATTTTCTTTCCGCACTTACTATTGTACCCAGTTTTACTTAGTTTTTTCTTTTGTTGGCTTACTCTGTTGTGTTTGATTACTTTATAAGGCAATTCCTTCCCCTTTTTCTGGGATTTATGCCTTTAGTACTAGTCGCCAGCCCCTGGCCTATGGGAGGTGGGCTTGGGGTAGTCAGGGCACGGGTCCTGAGGACGAGTCGTGACAAATTGGTATCAGAGGGAGGTTCAGTTATACCACAGAACTCAAGAATCTGATCTTTCTTCTATGTGAAGCAATAGTATTAAGGGTATTGAGTGATGGTGAAAGCTTTTCTCCAAAGTTTAATTTCTAAGGATGGGTACATTTTGTAGCGTTGATCTAATTTATCCTTTTAATGGTTTTTTTGGTTTTAATGATGGATGTTGTGGTTTCTCACTTTCTCCCCAAAAGGGATTTAATAACAAAAAAAAGTTAATTTTCAGTCATTGAGTGTGGTTATCAGTCCAGGGAGTCCAGTGTTGGTGCAGCATCCGACTTATCTGTACACCAGGACCCAGACTTCTGATTTCCGACTCAATGCATGAAAACATTCATTCCATGTGTGTTTCAAAGGTTTTTTTTGTGATTAACTTGTGTCAGCTAACTAGGTATACTATTTTGACCATGGAACACCTGTTTCTTTTTAAGATGGCCCCGCGATGGCAGCCAGCTAGGGTTCCGAGCTTTGTGCAAGGCGACAGCTCACCGAGCGACGAGGCCTCGATGTAGGACCCTTTTATAGCGGGGGCACCGGCGGTACCTCTACCCGCTGAGCCACCAATGCCACCAGCCCCAGCCGCTGAGAGTGCACGTCACCTCAGTGCACTGAACGTGTTTCAGCATCAGAGACCTCCCAGGTTCCGCGGGGAGACGGACCCTCAGGAAGTTATGGATTGGTTGGAGGCGGTTGTTTGAGTTTTCAGGCTAGTGGGGACACCATCTGACCTCATGGTGATCCTTGCAGTGAGCCTCCTGCACGCGGTAGTAGGCCGATAGTGGAGCTTGATGCTCTAGGTGCACGAAGAGGCATCACTCCTCTGGACGGACATTGAGAGCCTCTTCCGCTCAGAGTTCATCCCAACCACCCTTAGTGCGGTGTGCATCCAGGAGCTACTACAGTTGCGGCATGGCAACATGATGGTCGCCCAATACTCGGCGAGATTTACCAATCTCCCACGCAATTCAACAGACTACACAAGGGTCCAAGCGGACCAGAAAATCAGGTGGACGACCTTAGGACACTGGCTCAGAGGTGCGGGGCACCCAGCACAGAGCCAGTCTTCTGAGGAGTAGACAGTGCTACGCATGCGGCGGGCAGGGCCACATGGCTCGTGACTGCCCGACCCACCGTGCAGAGGAGCAGCAGACAGTTGAGGGGCCACCTGGACAGAGGCAGAGGGTCGACTGTGGTGGTCCACAGGGTGTAGGTGGATGAGGCAGAGTAGCTGCACGAGCAGCAGGTGGTGGGCGACGCTTTGAGGCTTTACCACCACCACCACCAGGAGGCCCACCCTGACCACATGAAGCTGGTGGGCAGAGACAGGCTCAACTTCAGGCAGTGGAGGCCTACGACCACAGCATGCCAGAGATGATTCAAGGTACTATTTGTGTCTACTCCACCCCTGCTGTAGTTCTTATAGACACAGGATCGAGTCATTCTTTTATTGTTTCTACCCTTGTTCAGATCTCGTAGATTCAGACGGAGCCGTTGGCTCAATCCTTATGGCTAGAGACACCTACGGGAGCAGACACGACGATTACGCACTGGTGCCGGCAGTGTGAGCTTACTCTGGGAGGCGAGAGATTCGACTAGGATCTTCTTGTAGCGGCTTCGAGGCCTTACGACGTCATCTTGGGCATGGATTGGTTTTCTACAGTCCATGCTCAGATCGACTGTATTAGGCGTAAGGTGCGATGTGTTCGCACCGATGGGAGCAGGTTCACCTTCACCGGCGAGAAGGGAGCCTTAGCAGCGCAGGATGGGCTCACGCAGGGGAGAGGACAGTCGATCACTCATCAGTTGGATATCCTCATCCTAGGAGTAGTTGACATGTGGAGTTCTAGTTTTCCTGTAGTGGTGGATCAGTTTGCGGACGTTTTCCCGGATGATGTTCCAGGACTACCTCCTCACAGAGAGGTAGACTTTTATATTGACCTATACCTTGGGAAAGCTCTGATATCCACTCCAGCATATCGGATGGCTCCCGATGAGCTTCAAGAGTTGTCGGTACAGCTGGAGGACTTGTAGGGAAAGGGATTCATCTGACCCAGTGTTTCACCCTGGGCTTCCCCGATTTTGTTCCCCAAGAAGGAGGACGGGAGCTTGAGACTATGTGTCGACTATATTCGCCTGAACCAGGTGCCCGTGAGGAACAAGTATCTACTACCAAGGATTGAAGATCTCTTCGATCATCACAAGGGAGCATGGTGGTTCTCGAAGACAGACCTCAGGTCAGGTTATCATCAACTCAGAGTTCGGGACGAGGACGTGCAGAAGACGACCTTCAGATGTCGGTATGGCCACTATGAGTTCTTGGTTATTCCCTTCGGTGTAACAAACACTCCAGTAGTGTTCATGGGTCTCATGAATAGTATCTTTCAGCCATACCTCGATCGATTTGTCGTGGTCTTCATCGAAAACATTTTGATAAACTCAACCACTGAGGAGGAGCACACCTACCACTTGCGGGTTGTACAGGACACACTCGGAGAGAACCAGCTTTATGGTAAGCTCTCAAAGTGTCAATTCTGGATACATGAGGTCCAATTCCTGGGACATTTCATCTCTGATGTGGGAGTTGAGGTGGACCCTGCGAAGATCGAGGCAGTGCTAGCTTGGGAACCACCCAGGAGCGTGACGGAGGTGCGGAGTTTCTTGGGTCTAGCTGGGTACTACCGGAGATTTGTGCCAGACTTCTCCAGAGTTGCGACACCACTCTCATCTTTGACAAATAAGGGGAAACCCTTCGTGTGGTCAGACAAATTTCAGTAGAGATTCCAGGAGCTGAGACAGAGGTTGACCAACGCACCTATCTTGAGGCTATTGGAGGAGGGAGTAGGGTACGTAATCTACTACGAGCAGGCGGTGATCGCTTATGGATCACAACAGTTGAGGCAGCATGAGTAGAACTACGCTACCCATGACCTGGAGTTAGTAGCATTGGTCTTCGCTCGGAAGATGTGGTGACACTATCTGATGGGTGAGCACTTTAAAGTCTACTCTGACCACCAGAGTCTCAAGTACATCTTCTCGCAGAAGGACCCGAACCTGAGACAGCGGTGATGGATCGAGTTCCTCCAAGACTATGACTTTTATATAGTCTATACTCTTGGAAAGGGGAACATAGTAGCCGATGCTCTCAGCAGGAGGACGGGCATTCAGCTACTTGGAGAGGAAACCGAGAAGCTAGCCTCTTTTTAGATATCCTTCGTGGATAGAGATGGAGCAGCCTTTCTTTAGTCACTCACAGTCACTCCTCCTCTACTACAGCGGGTCAGAGAGGCACAGTGTGGGGATGTTGACTGTGAGACGCGGTGTGAACAGATATCTTCAGGACAGGCAGCTGATGGATTCTCTATAGGAGGAGAGCACAATGTCCTTTTCAGAGGACGTACCATGGTACTAGCTTCTTTATGGGAGGAGGTGCTGAGGGAGTTTCACACTTCCCCTTTAGCGGTACATCCAGGAGTAGCGGAGATGTACGAGGATCTCAGACGACAGCACTGGTGGCCGGGTATGAAGAAGGCTGTAGTAGAGTTCATTTCTCGATGCCTCACCTTCCAGTAGGTGAAGGTGGAGCACCAAGTACCAGCAGGCTTGGTAGAGCCCTTGGAGGTCCCGGAGTGGAAGTGGGACGAGATATCTATGGATTTTGTGACTGGAATTCCACGTACTTCCAGAGGTCACAACTCCATTTGGGTGATTTTCGACCGACTCACCAAGTCGGCCTACTTCTTACCCATCAAAGAGAAGGGCTCAGTAGAGAGTTTGGGACGTCTCTACGTTCAGGAGATTATATGGCTTCATGGTGTTCCATCATCTATCGTCTCCGATCGAGATGCTCGCTTTACTTCCCGGCTTTGGAAGGGGTTGTAGGAGGCATTCGGGACACAGCTATGTCTGAGCAGCGCCTTTCACCCTCAGACAGATGGTCAGACGGAGAGGACCATTTAGACTCTCGAGAAAATGCTCCGTGCATGTGTCCTCAACATTGGTCGCAGCTGGGAGGACCACCTACCCTTGGTGGAGTTTGTGTAAAACAACAGATACCACTCCACCATCGGGATGGCACCATACGAGGAATTGTATGACCGACCTTTCAGATCACCTCTGCGCTGGACATACCCTGGGGAGTCAGCAATTGTGGGACCATAGATGGTCCAAGCCACGATAGAGAAGGTCCAGGTCATCCAGGACTGGATGAGGACAGCTCAGAGCCGGTAGAAGTCTTATGCTGACAGGAGGTGGAGACCTCTAGAGTTCGAGGATGGCGACCACGTCTTTTTGCGGGTCTCACCTCGACGCGGATTATGAAGATTTGGCCGGGGCAGCAAGTTATCTCCGCACTTTATCGGACCATTCCAGGTCCTTATCAGGATAGGCGAGGTGGCTTATCGCCTAGCTCTACCACCTCAGTTGCACTGGGTGCACGACATCTTCCACGTATCTCAGCTGAGGAGATACGTGCAAGACCCGACGCATATCATCGACCATGGGGAGTTAGACCTTGATGATGGGGCGAATTTTGCGGAGGTCCCAGTGGAGATCGAGGATCGAAATGAGCGGGTCCTACGTGGACGGTTGATTCCTCTAGTGTGCATTAGATGGCTGCACGGGAACCTCTAGGAGACCACTTGGGAGCGGGAGGCTTAGATGCGTGCTCAGTACCCTCATTTGTTCCCCTAGTTTTGTGTTGTATCATTACGGGGATGTAAATCCCTGAGGTGGGAGTAATTTATAGACCCGTAAATTTCAAGGGAAATTTTTTCGTAATTTTCTTTGGGATTTTACGAGTACGCAGTTTCTGAAGGCACCTGATTCTGAGGCCCAGTGTGCCCGGAATCAATTTCCGAAGTTTAGCGTGGGTACGTTCAGTGAACGAACGAGCGGGTTTTTCTAACTTTTTAACTGGTGCTCGAAATCGAAATCTGAGGGCTCCATTGAAACTACAACGCTAATATTTGCTTAAGAAGACCTTTTTCAGAGTTGCGTTTGATCAGGAAGAGTTGTTTAAATTTTGTGGATTAACACTACAGAGAAATAAAATTGTGCTACTAATTTTATTTATTTTAAGTGGTTAAATCCACAGTATGGAGGTTGGGTGGAACTGACCACCCATGTAAGGTTAATAGTGAGGTGGGGACCACACGAGCACCAACCTCTTCGAAACCCCTAAACCCCATCTTTAATGTTATCAACCCCCCTTAAAGTTTTTGACCTTCTCTCTCTCTCTTTAATTGAATTCCAACACACCCATTCAATAATTGAATCTTATTAATTAATTAAATGAGGTTATGAATTTTAAAAATGTTTGAAAGTGTGGATAAATTAAGAAAAAGTCTTAATTTTTTTTGGTTGGTTCGTTGTGTGGAGTCTGGGGAGAAAATAACCGAGGTCTCAAAGAACATCATCCTCTACGTTGAAGAACGCGAAGAACCTCAAGACCTCGATGAAGAACGACGTCACCAAAAAGGAAGACCGCAGTGCCGTCTTCTCTCCTCTCCGCATCCGGTGAGAGACGCCTTTTCCGAAGAACGATGATGTGCAATCCTTCGTTCTTCTTCCCATGTCAATGGAAGGGAGACGTCGCTCTAATTAGGGCGTTCACAGATGACGTGTACGGAGCCACACCCCGCAACGCCGCTTTCCACGACGCTCATCGATCGTCAACTCGTTATCGAGGTAGGGGTTTGAGTTCAAATATTATGGATTAAATTTGTGCTTGCTTGATGAGGATATTTTTTATTCTTTTTTTTGAGTCACCTGTTATCGTTAGAACAGGAGGAGGTCGGACCGCATGAACACAGCCGACCCTCCTCCCGCTTTGTTGTTGTTCTTTTTGTGGCACGAACAAAGGCAGCACGGAGCAACGACACCGCGTGGGAACATGGAGAATCACGGGGAATAAGCACGATGCCGTAGCGCCACGCCATTGAGGCCGAACGAACCCATGGCTGGAGTCGGGCCACAGCGAAGGGGTGTGGCCCCGTCGCGCCGCGCCGGATAACCATGAGGAGACTGCGGGCGGAGCGGGGCCGCGCCGGAGGGGCGCGGCGCCGTCGCGCCATGCCGGTCAGATGAAGACCACGGCCTTTGCCCAAGGAAGAGCAAGGGAGGGTGGCCGGAGCCACTGGCTATCGGTGCGCTAGAGGGCAGGACCAACCGGTCCTGTGCGAGTGAGCTGGCAGACTGTTACGGCTGGCCAAATTCTGGAAAACCAGGGGTTGAAATCCCCGGTCAACCCTAGCAGGGGCGGACCCCCATGGGTCCTCCATTTCAATCAGGGGCAGCCCCCCCCCCCCTTTCCACGACAGCTCAGCCGATCCGAGCTGTCTGGCCACACAGGCCGCGCCCGCGCCAGGCCAACAGGCCGCCCAGGTCGGGTCGGGCCGCGCAGGCCGGGCCGGGCCATGCTGGCCACGCCGAGCCGTCCCGGCTGGGCTGGGCCACACCCACTGGGCCGGACCGCACCCTAATGGATCAGACCCGGACCTAGGTCGGGCCGACCCAGGGGGTCTTGGGCCGGGTCGGCCAGGCCCAAAACCCCCTAATACCAGACAGGTTCATTTAAATGCTCGTAACTAGGGCTACGGACCTCCAATCGATGCACCATCAGTTTCGGTGCGATCCTTGGATTGAGAAGGTAGTTTTGGTATATTACACTCAAGGATTCAGAGAACTTGGGGTATGTCAGGGTTGGTTCGAACACGAAACCAACCGGGCCCTCGGAGCGGAAACACTTATAACTTGATCTCTGGATGTCTGGTTGACGTGACGTCGACTTTGTTGGATTCCTCTCAGTGAGATGGACATTTTGGATTACTCTGCTCGAGGTTTGGACATAGTTGGAGTACGTTCGGGTTGGTTTTGACTTAAAAACCAATCAGACCCCTGGGACGAAAAAGCCGATAACTCTCAGATAGGGCGTCCGATTGATGCGTCGTCTGTCGTGTTGAGTTCCTATCGACGAGTAAGAACATTGGGATACATCAAATCCGGACTACTTGTTAGTTGATGTATCGACACCTTGGCTCATGTAGCAAACCCTCCTAGAAACGGTCATGTTGTGTGCAGGAACCCTAGAGCTGGCTGCGACTGCGACGACGAGGACGACTGCACTGAAATCCTCTGTGGTTTCGGCAGCGATGATGACTGCACTGAAATCCTCTGTGGGTTCGGCAGCGATGAAAACCGTACTGAAATCCTCCATGGGTTCGATAGTGATGACTACTGTTCTTGTATCCCACGTGGGTCTGGAAGTATTACTGTTCTTGTATCCTACGTGAGTCCGGCAGTATTTGACCTCTGTTTTAGTATCCTACGTGGGTCCGACAGAGTAGTAGAACTTGTATCCTATGTGGGTCCGACAGCTTAGCTGGTTTAGTATCCTACGTGGGTCCCAGCTTAGATGAATCAGTGGCTACATCTGATCATCTCTATCACCTTATGATGAAGTATACCTATGTGAGACGAGTCTTGACTTTCAATCATTATATTCGATATGTTTGACTTGCTTTCCTATGTGGATTGTGTTGTGCTTTCCTATGTGGATTGGGTTGTACTATCCTGTGTGGATGTGATCGAACTTGGGCTCGGATGTTGGAGCCGAACTGGAATTGATGACTTAGGTATATGTATGGGAATATACCTAAGTAGTATTGGATGTTACATTGTGATTGTAACACCCCGAGATTTTATGAAAAATATTCTTTTTAATTTCATTAATGTCTTGTGTTATACGCTACACCAAAAGGAGCTTTCAGAACACACATCTCTGACCTGGCTTGAATTACACGCAATCGCGACCTTCCACGATAGCGTGTGTTGTACGCAACACCAAGTTTCGCTAAACAACGATATGCCATTAAGATATTATTAAAACTAGCTGTTATGAATAGTAATAACCACTTTTTGAAATTTTGTAAATTTTATTTTTTAAAATGGACTTCATTTATGGATTCAGAGTATCGAATTTACCCTAAGGTGAAATTTTGGTACTTTTCGGATAACTTTCATATTCTGATGAATAGTGAAAATTACTAAATTTTAATTAAAAACAACTTTTTTAATCGAAATAATTAATAGTGATAAATTATTAATTTGAGTGGTTTTAAAGTATATTTAGAATATATTTTTACAATTTAATACAATGTTGGTCATTGGATATAATTTCACATTTAAACCAGTTATAAACAAGTGTCAATCTTTTGATAGTTATTATCTCTTAAAAACACGCTATTTGTTGTGACAGCAGAAATTAATTATAAAATTAATTAATTTAACTTATATGTTGGGAATTTTGTAAAATAGAAATCATTTTTGAAGTCATAATATCAATTATATATTAGGGTGAAATTTTGGCATTTTTCTGAAAAACGTCAATTTTTGATGAATAGTGAAACCAATAAGTGGTAGGTTAAAAACTGAATTTTGCATAAAACTTAATTTTACCACTTCTATGAATGGAATTTCGAAAATCCGATAGACACGGTTGATATAAGTAAGTAAAATGTGGTTCAATGAGATAAAAATAATTTTTTGGTGAATAGTAACTTTTTTCTTTTTTTTACCGCGATTAATAGTAAATAGGGTAACTAAGGGTAAATATGATATTACTATTACCCTAAAACATGTCCTAATTCTATTGGATAAGTGTAATTCGACGAAAAACAACCTTATGAATATAATATGACCATTTAGGTCCACTTGGATTAGATTATGACATTTAATATTTTTTTATTTAATGAATAGTTAAAATAGTTAAAATCAAAGTTTAATAAGTAAATCATTTTTAATATGGGGTTATACATAAGATAAATTCGACTATAAATATTCATTAGAAAGATAAAAGGATTTCCTATATAATGGTATTTTATTTGTAATTTTAGACATTAAATAATTTAATTTATTTATGACACAATGATGATGCACTAATTATCTTATTAATGAAATATTGACATAATTGATGTTATAAACACCAAAATAAATGTAATTTGAGACTTTTTATGAATTCCACTAATTTTCTCGGTTACTATGATATATTAGTGTTGAGTTAATCAACTTGTTTTGAATATATAATTCTGTTATGACTTTCACAAAAATCATATATCAAATAGTGTCAAAATTGACACAAAATAGTTTTTAAATCAAATATTATATTATTAATTGTTATTTTATTCCTAAAAATCTAAGGTTCGGCCAAATTACTTAGATAAAGATATATATATTAATAATAAACAACTTCTTGTTCGTTTGGCATGTTATAGTAAGTGTATTAACCATATAGTGTAAGAAAACAAAAAGACACGGTAAAAGTTAAATTATTTAACTTAGAGTTAAATCTAATTGATAAGGTTAAAATAATAACCTAAACTTGTCTAAATCCTATTGGTTGATAGGATTTAGACCCATCCCCACTTTAGCTTCGAAATAAGACCCTTTGGAACCATTATAAACCGATTTTGACTTTAATATAAAATAATATTTTGAGATATTCCTAAGGTGCCCCTCTCCTCCCTTATAAAAGGACACCTCCTCCCCCTCCTCCTCACACCTATTTGAGCACTCAAGCTCGGCCAAACCCTGCCAAAATCCCTTCTCCACTTACCTAGAATAATCCTAGAGGTCCTGGTCTTCTTCAAAGACCAATCTTAGTTCCCTAAGTGGAGGATTCAAAGAGGCGTTTCAAAGAAGAGGTAATATCCATTACCGATCTTTTCAATTTCTTTCTTCTTCAACTTCTTCTTCTTTAGTTGTTTCATGACAAAGTAATAACATAAGTATTACTTACATACTGATATGTTATTATAAATATGAAACAAACCTAATTCACCTTCTATCCATCCTACGGAAAAATGAAATCACTGCGCGTGTGTACGTACGGAATACCGTCTCCACGCCGTGGTGTAATCTATTTTCCACCACCACCTTAATAGGATGGGTATAATGGTGTAATGAGTAACTATATATGATTATTATAAAGTGATATTGATACTGAAATAGTCTACATACACTTCAACACAATTCCACGACCATGGGAACGATATCATCGCTCGTGCGTACGTACGGACTACCGTCTCCACGACGCGATGAGATTCATTCTCAATGATTAACCATTCATGAATGATTATAAAGTATATATAATAAGTAATAATGAAATATATGACATAATAATGATACTGAATTTATGTAAATTTATATGTATTTCATCTACTTAATTCCATTCACTTCAATAAGGAAACGAAAACATCCTTCATGCGTACGTACGGACTACCATCTCCATGAACTGTGTATTTCTTTCCATTTATCGATACATTATATATATGTATATTCTGAATATATATATATTATATATAAATCATGTTTTATATTCTATAATTAAGTAATAATGATCTAATTAATCATATGAATAGTTACAAGTTAAAACACGAACGACAAATGAGATGATTTTACCCAAAACGCTAAATTAACATGAATTTACAAAAGATCGGGTAATATAAAGTCATAAGTGGACCATATATGATATAATAACAATGAATATGATTCTGGAATAAGTCAATAACATGATTTAAATCCTTATACAGGAGGTTCGAACACTTACAAAGCAAGTCGGACCTAAGGTAAGGGAAATATCACAATCTCATTTTTATCTGAGATTGTTTATACTTTGGCATTTAATGGGGTGTATTTTATCATCCACATCCATGTTTCCTCAATATGTAATATTATTTCCATCCACCTAAAACTGTTTAAATCCTATTCTACCCTTCGGTGAGTTTTTAGTAAAATATATGAAAGGAATCTTTTTTCATTTTTCGTACGAGGTATTTTTTTGACTTTTCCGACAAAAGTACGAGAAGAATGTTTTTTTAACTTATACGGAAAGAATGGATTTTTAAAACATTATTTCCAAGAATCTTACTTTATAAGTTTTCAAGTTTATTTTTAATCAACTTCTTTTAGTTTATAATTGTATGACATATTAAGAAAAGAAAAGTGTTTTTGAATTAGAAAGGATATTTTCCTCAAGAATGGAGTTCAAATGTTTTATCAAAATTATTTTCCATCTAAGATAATATAGGGTTCTGTTTTTATCCCTATTATTACATTGATTTGATTATGTTGTGAGGGAATTATTTTTATGAAGTCATTTACCTTATATGATTTTTTTTATGATGTCATGATGTTTCAAGAATTCCATTTTTGTTACATGTGTTATGCGATGATGTATGATTTATGATTATGTGGCACACATAAGAAAGGAATCATTATAAGATGGGTGGGACCTATATCTCCCTCCAATGCATTGGGTAAAGATTTTATATCTCATGAGATAGACATGGATGGAATGGTAGGTTATACCGGTTCAGTGAAACAGGACTGAAACGAGGGTTACTCGATTCAGAAAGGGACTTTGTCCACTAAGATAGTCTTGGCAATGAGTCTTGAATAACAAGAAATGATTCTCTATGATTATGTGTGAATTACACAAAGTTTCATGTTTTATGTTATTATTATTGTGATTACATTTCACTGCCATGATTTACCCCATGTTATGAAATTATGATCTCTTTTGCAGGTTAGGATTTCCAAAAAGTTATGTGCTTATGTATATGATGTGATTGATATTTCTTTTGTTTACCCTTACTGAGCATTTGAGCTCACCCTTTTATTTTTTCTTTTCCCCAGGATATAAAGAAAGGTTTTAGGTAAAAAAAAGGAAGATCTTTATGGGAGATGTTGAAGATCTTTCACCAGGATTAGAAGATTATATTCCAAGTTTCCAAAGACACTAAACTATTACGATCCATGCGAGTGTGTTTTTGTTATGTACTAAGTATTCTGCAAAAGTAATGTAATGTCAATGTACGTCAAGCTTCAGGTCTCTACAGTTGGTATCAGAGGAAAGGTTTAGTCAACCTTTGGAAACTAGGATGCGAGAACTTTAGTGAGATCCCTAGAGATATTTCTAAGGTGTGTCTAGGGATGTCTATAAGGTTAAGTATACGTATAGGTTATAATACTAGAATTATGCTAATGATCATAGAATTAAACCTAATATGTTAGATATTGAAGGTACTACCCCTTTATTATGTTGTTTTACCTAGCATTATTTTTGCCTCTCACACTATTCTTTTTGGGTTTTAGACGATGGCTGGAACCCGAAGGAACCGTGTTGATCAATGCAATGGACAATGCAATGATTTTCCTCCTGAACAAACAAATGTTATGGGAGATGGAGTGCAAAATATTATTGCTATACTTACACAAGATATGAATCATTCTGGACTTCCAAATGATCAGAGAAGGGAACAATATTCTATTGAGACCTTCATGAGGCAACGTCCACCTTCTTTTAGTGGGTCTTCTGATCCACTTGTTGCTGAATAATGGATCTGTACCACTAAAAAGATATTTTCAGTTCTTCAATGTTCTGAACATGATATAGTCATCTTAGCAGTATATCGTCTGGAAGGTGAAGCTGATCAATGGTGGAATCTTATCAAGAATACGAGGCCAAGAGATGAAATTGAGTCCATGGAATGGGATGAGTTCAAGAACTTGTTTTTCAGTAAGTACTTCCCTCGTATTCTTCGAACAAAGATGGAAAAGGAGTTTCTTGAGCTGAAGCAGAAGGATGATGAATCTGTTGGTATATACGAAGCGAATTTTACAAGACTTGCAAGGTATGCATCTGGAATTATCATCCAATCTGAAAGTAAAGTTGATCGATTTTTCAGTGGCTTAAAACCAAGTCTTCGAAGGGCATTAGCTATAAGAGACTTCAGTAGCTATGAAGAAATTGTGCGTTGTGCTATCAAGGTAGAAATGGAAGTTGGTGTTACATATCCATCTCATGGTTTTGACAAGAAACGAAAGATGGAGTTCAAGGAGAAATCTCAGAATAATGGTGAAAAGAAGATGAATATTTCCTTATGCACAAAGTGTGGAAAGAAGCATGGTGGAGATTGTCTTAAAGGGACTAGAAAATGTTTTAAGTGTGGAAAATAAGGTCATCGAGTAGCTGAGTGTCGAAGTAATGGGAAAAGGGTTTCTAATTATGTGAATAAAGAAAAGACTGCAGAGAACGCACCACCAACACTTCAATGCATCAAGTGCACGGAGATGGGACATTATGCCAATAAATGCCCTAATCCAAGGGTTAGTGATGATCAACATGAGCAACCACTTAAGGCAAAGGACAAAGGGAAGTCACATGCAATCACTATTGGCGATGTTGAATATGACAACGATGTGGTGGAATGATTAAGTGTTTATGTAATGGGATTCCAAAATAATGTTGTATATAGTATTGTGGAATATTGGAATATTTATGTTTTGGTCTACTATGGTTTTCAATAATTTTATGGTACCGGTAACCATGAAAAGTGATTGAGACATTTTTTGGTAAACAGATGATATGAGCATAATGAAGGGATAAGAAGATAATGAGATGTTTGATTGTATTCATGAGCTCATGGTTGATATAAGGACTAAGTGATATCATGGTTTGAGTATATAGAATTTTGAGGATTTTGGTATGTGGAAGGTGTTAACTTTTAACTGCATTCATGTTTTCACTAAGGTTCAATGGGTATTCAAGAGAATACATGATTAAGGACTTTGAATGTTTGGAATGTGACCAACAGAACATATCTTATGATATATGGGGATCAACGATGGTATTAAATCTCTGGTAATCGTTTTCACTATGTTATGAGAGTGGACTGCAGTAATATGGATAAGCCTAAAGATTGGAATGGATTATGTTGGACAGAAGTTAGTATTGTTTAAGGATAGAAGTTTTTTTTCGATATTATTGATGGGATGATATAGTAATATAGTTTTAGAAAAAGGAAAACCTGCAGGACGGGCGACAGCCCAACGCGTCGGACAAGGCTGTGGGAATCGAACCCACAACTGAAGTGCGGCTGGCCTTTATCGCCTACCACTGGCCTACAGGAAGTCCCTGTTTAGTAGAAACTAGTTTTATTATATTAAGCAGTATGATATATTAAGTATAAGTTCATTTTAGGAACCATATATGATTAATCTCACTATAGAATGACTTATGTATATTTAATAACTTTTTCTAACCTTTTGTTCTATCACATGATCTTCTAACACTTCACGAATAACAAATTCAACTTCATTTATTTAAGAGATGAAGTGGAAATTGTTCAAGGCACGAACAACAGTGATATTGTACCAAAATAAAGTAAGTATTTATTCTAATTCAAATTCTTCAACTTTAGGGAAACGATCTTGAAAACCAAAAATGTTGTCCTAGTGCTCTTATATCTGATTAATCAGATGGTACCTTAGATCGTCACAAATTTATGGATTTGTGATTGTTGGCTTTTCCATAGCCATGTTCTCTACCACTCTCCATCAGAACATGATGGTTAGATTTTTCTTCCATATCCATATTTTCACCTATGTGGAAACCCAGTGAATAGTTTATTTGGGTAATCATTACATTTCATACTTTAGTTTTTAAAGCCATGTTTTGGTATTCCTTTTTAAGATGTGGGTTTATCAAAGAAAATTTTGAATAGTAAACCATTTATAACCCCGACGAATTTCGAGGGCGAAATTCATTTTAAGGGGGGTAGAATGTAACACCCCGAGATTTTATGAAAAATATTCTTTTTAATTTCATTAATGTCTTGTGTTATACGCTACACCAAAAGGAGCTTTCACAACACACATCTCTGACCTGGCTTGAATTACACGCAATCGCGACCTTCCACGATAGCGTGTGTTGTACGCAACACCAAGTTTCGCTAAACAACGATATGCTATTAAGATATTATTAAAACTAGCTGTTATGAATAGTAATAACCACTTTTTGAAATTTTGTAAATTTTATTTTTCAAAATGGACTTCATTTATGGATTCGGAGTATCGAATTTAGCCTAAGGTGAAATTTTGGTACTTTTCGGATAACTTTCATATTCTGATGAATAGTGAAAATTACTAAATTTTAATTAAAAACAACTTTTTTAATAGAAATAATTAATAGTGATAAATTATTAATTTGAGTGGTTTTAAAGTATATTTAGAATATATTTTTACAATTTAATACAATTTTGGTCATTGGATGTAATTTCACATTTAAACCAGTTATAAACAAGTGTCAATCTTTTGATAGTTATTATCTCTTAAAAACATGCTATTTGTTGTGAAAGCGGAAATTAATTATAAAATTAGTTAATTCAACTTATATGTTGGGAATTTTGTAAAATAGAAATAATTTTTGAATTTGGAATATCAATTATAGCTTAGGGTGAAATTTTGGCATTTTTCTGAAAAACTTCAATTTTTGATGAATAGTGAAACCACTAAGTGGTAGGTTAAAAACTGAATTTTGCATAAAACTTAATTTTACCGCTTCTGTGAATGGAATTTCGAAAATCCGACAGACACGGTTGATATCAGTAAGTAAAATGTGGTTCAATGAGATAAAAATAATTTTTTGGTGAATAGTAACTTTTTTCTTTTTTTTACCACGATTAATAGTAAATAGGGTAACTAAGGGTAAATATGATATTACTATTACCCTAACACATGTCCTAATTCTATTGGATAAGTGTAATTCGACCAAAAATAACCTTATGAATATAATATGACCATTTAGGTCCACTTGGATTAGATTATGACATTTAATATTATTTTATTTAATGAATAGTTAAAATAGTTAAAATCAAAGTTTAATAAGTAAATCATTTTTAATATGGGGTTATACATAAGATAAATTCGACTATAAATATTCATTAGAAATCTAAAAAGATTTCCTATATAATGGTATTTTATTTGTAATTTTTAGACATTAAATAATTTAATTTATTTATGACACAATGATTATGCACTAATTATCTTATTAATGAAATATTGACATAATTGATGTTATAAACACCAAAATAAATGTAATTTAAGACTTTTTATGAATTACACTAATTTTATAGGTTACTATGATATATTATTGTTGCTTTAATAAACTTGGTTCGAACATATATTTCTGTTATGACTTTCACAAAAATCATATATCAAATAGTGTCAAAATTGACACAAAATAGTTTTTAAATCAAATATTATATTATTAATTGTTATTTTATTCCTAAAAATCTAAGGTTCGGCCAAATGACTTAGATAAGGATATATATATTAATAATAAACAACTTGGGGTTCGTTTGGAATGTTATAGTAAGTGTATTAACCATATAGTGTAAGAAAACAAAAAGACACGGTAAAAGTTAAATTATTTAACTTAGAGTTAAATCTAATTGATAAGGTTTAAATAATAACCTAAACTTGTCTAAATCCTATTGGTTGATAGGATTTTGACCCATCCCCACTTTATCTTAGAAATAAGACCCTTTGGAACCATTATAAACCGATTTTGACTTTAATATAAAATAATATTTTGAGATATTCCTAAGGTGCCCCTCTCCTCCCTTATAAAAGGACACCTCCTCCCCCTCCTCCTCACACCAATTTGAGCACTCAAGCTCGGCCAAACCCTGCCAAAATCCCTTCTCCACTTCCCTAGAATAATCCTAGAGGTCCTGGTCTTCTTCAAAGACCAATCATAGTTCCCTAAGTGGAGGATTCAAAGAGGCGTTTCAAAGAAGAGGTAATATCCATTACCGATCTTTTCAATTTCTTTCTTCTTCAACTTCTTCTTCTTTAGTTGTTTCATGACAAAGTAATAACATAAGTATTACTTACATACTGATATGTTATTATAAATATGAAACAAACCTAATTCACCTTCTATCCATCCTACGGAAAAATGAAATCACTGCGCGTGCGTACGTACGGAATACCGTCTGCACGCCGTGGTGTAATCTATTTTCCACCACCACCTTAATAGGATGGGTATAATGGTGTAATGAGTAACTATATATGATTATTATAAATTGATATTGATACTGAAATAGTCTACATACACTTCAACACAATTCCACGACCATGGGAACGATATCATCGCTCGTGCGTACGTACGGACTACCGTCTCCACGATGCGATGAGATTCATTCTCAATGATTAACCATTCATGAATGATTATAAAGTATATATAATAAGTACTGATGAAATATTTGACATAATAATGATACTGGATTTATGTAAATTTATATGTATGTTATCTACTTAATTCCATTCACTTCAATAAGGAAACGAAAACAACGTTCATGTGTACGTACGGACTACCGTCTCCATGAACTGTGTATTTCTTTCCATTTATCGATCCATTATATATATGTATATTCTGAATATATATATATTATATATAAATCATGTTTTATATTCTATAATTAAGTAATAATGATCTAAGTAATCATATGAATAGTTACAAGTTAAAACACGAACGACAAATGAGATGATTTTACCCAAAACGCTACATTAACATGAATTTACAAAAGATCGGGTAATATAAAGTCATAAGTGGGCCATATATGATATAATAACAATGAATATGATTCGGGAATAAGTCAATAACATGATTTAAATCATTATACAGGAGGTTCGAACACTTACAAAGCATGTCGGACCTAAGGTAAGGGAAATATCACAATCTCATTTTTATCTGAGATTGTTTATACTTTGGCATTTACTGGGGTGTATGTTATCATCCACATCCTTGTTTCCTCAATATGTAATATTATTTCCATCCACATACAATTGTTTAAATACTATTCTACCCTTCGGTGAGTTTTTAGTAAAATATATGAAAGGAATATTTTTTCGTTTTTCATACGAGGTATTTTTTTGACTTTTCCGACAAAAGTACGAGAAGAATGTTTTTTTTAACTTATACGACAAGAATGGATTTTTAAAACATTATTTCCAAGAATCATCTTTTATAAGTTTTCATGTTTATTTTTAATCAACTTCTTTTAGTTTATAATTGTATGACATATTAAGAAAAGAAAAGTGTTTTTGAAGTAGAAAGGGTATTTTCCTCAAGAATGGAGTTCAAATGTTTTATCAAAATTATTTTCCATCTAAGATAATATAGGGTTCTGTTTTTATCCCTATTATTACATTGATTTGATTATGTTGTGAGGGAATTATTTTTATGAAGTCATTTACCTTATATGATTTGTTTTATGATGTCATGATGTTTCAAGAATCCCATTTTTGTTACATGTGTTATGAGATGATGTATGATTTATGATTATGTGGCACACATAAGAAAGGATTCATTATAAGATGGGTGGGACCTATATCTCCCTCCAATGCATTGGGTAAAGATTTTATATCTCATGAGATAGACATGGCTGGAATGGTAGGTTATACCGGTTCAGTGAAACAGGACTGAAACGAGGGTTACTCGATTTAGAAAGGGACTTTGTCCACTAAAATAGTCTTGGAAATGAGTCTTGACTAACAAGAAATGATTCTCTATGATTATGTGTGAATGCCACAAAGATTCATGTTTTTTGTTATTATTATTGTGATTACATTTCACTTCCATGATTTACCCCATTTTATGAAATTATGATCTCTTTTGCAGGTTAAGATTTCCAAAAGTTATGTGCTTATGTATATGATGTGATTGATATTTCTTTTGTTTACCCTTACTGAGCATTTGAGCTCACCCTTTTATTTTTTCTTTTCCCCAGGATATAAAGAAAGGTTTTAGGTAAAAAAGGAAGATCTTTATGGGAGATGTTGAAGATCTTTCACCAGGATTAGAAGATTATATTCCGAGTTTCCAAAGACACTAAAATATTACGATCCTTGCGAGTGTGTTTTTGTTATGTACTAAGTATTCCGCAAAAGTAATGTAATGTCAATGTACGTCAAGATTCGGGTCTCTACAGTGATTGTATCTTTCCCTTGTGGATTATCCTTTTTGGATTCTGGGAGACCTTCGAGGGTCTTGGGGTCCCTACTGAGTTGCGTATACTCACCCCTGCACGGGCTATGCCCGCACTACATTGTGTTGGATGCAGACGACGGACAGCGATGATCGTGGTTGAGGCTTGTGGAGCATGTCGGTACCTGGAGGCGGACCACTGGGCGGGACATACATAGAGTGGACGGCTGGACCCGAGGAGCTGAGGATGCTATCTGTACCCACCCTTCAGGTGGGACTTCTAGTGGACGGATCGACATTGCTGCTTTACTTTCAGTTTTTGTACTTTCTTTCCAGTTGTACTTAACTTTCAGTTTGGGTTTGTATTCTGGCCCATTTACTTTCTGCACTTACTATTATACCCATTTTTACTTAGTGTTTACATTTGCTGGCTTACTCTATTATGTTTGTTTACTTTATAAGGCAATTCCTTCCCCTTTTTCTGGGATTTACGCCTTTGGTGCTAGTCTCCAGCCTCTGGCCAATGGGAGGCGGGCTTGGGGTAGTCACGGCACAGGTCCCGAGGACAGATCGTGACATAGTTCATGAAAAATGGTATCTAAGGTGCAGTTTTTGCATCTTTCCTTGATGTTAGTATGTGATTGAGAAATATTATGAAGACATAGGTGGTATTTTTTGTTGTGTGTGTGACCAAATCTTGATGTGATGAGCCTTAAGACACCAGGGGTGGTTTGGGAAAGAAGTTTTGAAGAATATTTCTCATATTTTCTATAATTTTGATTTGGATAGGTTGAATTTCAAATATTGTGTCTCTATCTGTTGGGATTATTTTCCCATCTTTTTCTATTTGAGTGTTAATTTGATGTCTCTGATATCATTTTATGGTGTTTTATAGGATCATGCCTCTAAGAAGACATGTGATTCGGATCCTGGGAGAAGATGATGATGATCCAAAAAAAGCAAATACTCTTGTGGATCCAATTAAGGTTGAGGTGATTATGCTTATTGTCCACGCTCCGGGATAGGCACCACCACCAGTTCCCACTCAATCTCTAACTATAGAACCTAGGAAGTATATTTTCTAGAATCATGCTCAATATTTCCTTTGGCATAGCCATAATCATTCAAAGACGATAATGACACTCAAGAGGCTGAAGAATAGTTGAGCGGGATTGAGTGTTTTTTTGAGTTCTTGAAGATTCCTGAGGAAATAAATGTGAATTTTGACATCTTTGTTCTGGAGGGACCTAGAAGGAGATGGTGGTACATGATGGTGATGGAAAATAATCATAAGGGATTGATTAGAATGACATAAATCTCTTTTCACTAACTATTTATATCCATAGTTGATGGTATTTTACAAGTCTATTGAGATTTTCAAATTTGAGAAGGCTGATAAGATGGTGACTGAGTATGAAAATTGTTTTGTTGAGATTGTGTAGTTTTCACCTAATATTATATTAAATGATAGGATAGAGAATCGATGGTTTTATGTGGTACTTTGTTCTAATATTCACTCTTATATTTTCTTACTAAATCATCCTTCCTATGCTGATGTGCTATATAAAGTGATGATGGTCGAAATTGGCTTATCTAGAAAGTTAGGGCTATCAGGAGTTTCTTTTTCTTCCAGTGGAAATGTGAATTCTTATAAAGGGAAGAGGAAGTGTGATTATTCTCATGGTGGTTCTAGATAGAATAGTTTTTCTAAACATCCTATAGTTTTTAGAAGAGGCCCTTTGATCTTCTACCAGTATGGAAATCTAGGTCATTCAAAGAGGTTTTTCACTGAGGTTCCCAAAATATGTGGCTCTTATGGATGTTCAAGTCATTTTTAGAAGTTATTCCATGTCTATTACACTCTGCATAGTGTTACGAGATCATCTTTTCCTTCTAAAACTATGTTCCAATCAGATGCTTCACAAACAAAGGGGTTTTATCCATATGAATCCAGAACAAAGCTTCTTCACACTATGTAAGAGCCTCTAGAGTAAGTGGATATGGTTCCAGTGACTGTGATAGGTGCCATCATGATAGCATCGTCATTAGTGAATGTTTTATTTGATATAGAGGAATATCATTCATTTATTTCAACCCATATTGTTAATTTTATAAATCATCCTACGGATCTTTTATCTTGTGTGATGTATATTACTACACGCCTTGGAGCGTGAGAGAGTAGGGTCTTTGTAGTACCAATTTTATTTTCTCTCAATTAAATGTTGAGCTTTCATTGAGTTTTCTGGTTCTCAACATGAAACAACGTGGCTTTATATTTTGGGTGGATTGGCTCACTTACAATAAATATTAGATTTAATTTTATCTTAGATGGGTCTCCATTATTGTACCTGATAGGAGTTTCCATGTCTTTCAAGGAGAATGGGACTCTAGGTTGAGTAGATTCAGACCTTATTATCCAGAGTCAGGGAAAGTAGTATCTATGTTTGGTTTTGATATGGAGTGGAAATATTTGATTGGTGATATCCCACTAATTTTTGTTGAGTTTCCCAACATCTTTTCTTCTATCATCTCTAGTTTTTGACAAGTGAGGGAGGTAGAATTTATATAGATTTAGTTCCTGGTACTCAACCAATTCTATTCTTCCTTGTCTCATGGCACCAGTTGCAATAAAGGAGTTAAAGACTCAGTTGGATTGTAACAACCTGATATATTATGAGAATTATTCTTTTTAATTTCATTGATGTATTGTGTTGAACGCTACACCAAAATTATCTTGTGCAATAAACAACACTGTTTTAGCTTGCAGTATACGCAACACTATTCTTGGATCATGTTACACACAATTTCAAGTTTTTTTGTAGAAATTATTCTACGCAACATTATGTATAGATTTTGTTTAGTGTATAAATGAAATGAGTTTTGAATTATGTTATATGCAACACTAAAGGGAGCTGGCACTACACGCCTCCCTGACTTGGCTTGCATTACACGCAATCACAACCTTTCTCAATAGCGTGTGTAGTACGCAATACCAGAGTTCAATAAACAACAATATATTGTTATAATATTATTATGGACTAGCCGATATTAATAGTATTAACTACATTTAGAATTTTATAACATTATTATTCATCTTAGACATTTTATATAACATGGAATGAGAATGAAATAAATTTTTAAGGTAAAATAAGTATTTTTAAAAAAATGCAGTTTTGTCGCCTTTTGATGGCGCACCCACATTAAATCATGTTTTTGACATGTTTATAAGTTCAATTTGACAAAATTATATTCTTATATGGAATCATGATATAAAAATCTACTCTGGATAAATTTTTCATATTATTCTGACAACTTTCATATTTTCATGAATAGTAAAAACATGCTATATTTTAATTAAAAACAACTTTTTTCCTCACAATAATTTATATGGTAAATTATAATATTGAATGGTTTTGAGGTATAAATAGAATATAATTTTACCATTAAATATAATTTATTTCATTACCATTAATTTTGCATTGAATTCATAGGTAAAAACAGTTCAATCTTTGGCAATGTTTTAACTTTTAAAACCCATTTTCTTAACAACTGGATTAATTTTAAATTAATTACTACAACATCTGTGTTTTGAATTTTTAAAAATGGATTCAATATTTTAATTTAGTGGGTCTAAATTATTTTAATAGACTACATTTTATTTTTGGGCACTATGAATAGTAACTATGGTAAATTTTATATACCATAGTTAAAGATAAATTAGGTAATTAAGGGTAAAATTAATATTATAAAATTACCCTAACACTTGTCTTAATATAATTGGATGATTATATTTCGTCCTAAGGAATATTTTGGTCGAAATGGAATCCATTGGAACTCACTAGGATGTGATTAAGACCTTTAATTTATTTTATTTTAAAGAAAGTGAAATATGTCTCAGTCAAACTTTAATAATTAGATTATTTTTAATATAACGTTATATAGAATATAATTTTGATTATAAATAATAATTTGAAATATAAAGTGTTTTTATTTATCATGGAAATTTATTGGTAATTTTTAAGAAATACCTAATTACCTTAACAGCTTATACATTAATGATGTAGAAATTATTTATTTAGTGAAAAATCAATAATATAGTTTTTATTAAAATAATAATACCTATCAAAAGGACCATAAACTTTACCAAACCTTATTGGTCGAGTATATATATACCCTAATCATCCAATTGTCTAATTTTGGTCCATTTGGAGCCTTATAAAACATATTCGGACATTTATATTATTTTAATTTAAATGAAGTCAAAGATGTCACCTTCATAATTTAATAAATATAACAATTTAAATGTTGTGATTTTAAGATTATAAATCCTAGTAAAAATATTTATTAGGAATTATATTATATTTATATTCATCATAGTATTTTATTTTTAATTTTTATGTAAATAATAATTATGTTAAATGATTATACAAAAATGTTGTAGTAATTGTTTTATTAAGAGAAATATCAAAGAAATGGTTTTATAAATATTAAAATAAACATTTTATGAACTAATTAATTTTCTCAATAAAATTTCTAGATGACTATGACATTTTAGTAATCTATTAATATTTTTTTTAAATATATCCTCTCTGTGAATTTTATTTAAATTCAAATAAATGACTAGTTTCAAAACTAACACTATTTTTATTTTATAAAAATAACATTTTATTAAATTGTTTAAAAATAACAATGATATTTAAAAAATACAAATTGAAAATTATATGGTCTAAAAGGTTATAAATTATCCAATTTTGGGAAATTGGCATAATTTAAGTATGTATTTGTAACAATTTAAAATATAGAATATTATTACCACAAATAAAATTAAATAGATTAAATAATGATAAATCAAGTTGATAAGGTTTAAAATAAACATAAAACATGTCTAAATTTTATTGGTTGATGATATAACAACCCTTAATCATCTCATATTTGAATTGAGCCATTTTTTGAGTTTTTTATGTGGGGTTTTAATTTTTTATAAATTAATATTTCTTATATTTCCAAAGATACCCCTCTCCTCCCTTATAAAAGGGAACCTCCTCCATCTCCTCTTTACAACACTTTGATCCTTAAATCTTGGCCACCCACTTCCCATTTCTCTTATCCACTTCCCTATAAACATTATGGAGGTTATGGTCTTCTCAAAAGACCAACTCTAGTCCCTTAATAGGAAGCTTAAAAGAGGTGTGTCGAAGAAGAGGTAATATCTTCTACCGATTCATTCAAATTTCTTTCTTCTTCAACTTATTCTTATTTATTTGTTTCAATATAATGTAATAACATAAGTATAAATAATATACTGATATGTTATTATAAATATGAAACAAACCAATTTCACCTTCTATACATCCTACGGAAAATGAAATCACCGCGCGTGAGTACGTACGGAATACCCTCTCCACGCCGTGGTGTAATCTGTTTTTCCACCACCACCATACTTGGATGGGTATAATGGTGAAAAGAATAACTATAAATGGTTATTATAACATAATAATGATTCTTAGGTATTATATCATCCAATCTAATTCCATTCACTAATTATGGGAACGATATCATCACTCGTGCGTACGTACGGATTACTATCTCCACGACGCGATGAGATTTATTCTCCATCTTAACCATTCAAGAATGATTATAAAGTATATATAATGAATAATCATGAAAGATATGACATAATAATGATATTTTATTTATGTACATATATTTTTCATTTACATAATTTCATTCAATTCAATAAGGAAACGAATACAGCGTTCATGCGTACGTACGGCCTATCATCTCCATAAACGGTGTATTTCATTCCATTTATTGATCTACCATATATATTTAAATTCTGAATATATATGTTATATATAAATAATGTTTTACATTCTGGAATTTAGTAAATTAGGATATAAGTAATAATATCAAGAACAACAAATCGAAATACGTACAATAAATGAAACGATTTTACCAAAAACGTTGCATTAACATCGAATTTACAAAAGAACAGGTAATATAAAGTCATAGGTGAACCATATATTATATCATAACAAGGAATATGATTCTGAAATAATTCAATTACATTATTTAAATCATTATATAGGAGGTTCACATACATACAAATCATATCAGACATAAGCTAAGGGTTAACTTTTCCAATCTCGTTTTTATCCGAGATTTTTTATTTGTAAGTATTTACTGGGGTTATATTTATCATCAATGTCCCTATTTTCTAAAAATGGTTTCATGTATGTTTAAATTACCTTTTTACCCAATTTTGACTTTTACTACATGGTATGTATGGAATCATTCTTTTTCTTACCATACGAGGTACTTTTTGACATTTCTAGCAAAATTACAAGAAGAATGTTTTTTTAATTATACAGCATGAACGGATTTTTACAATTTCATAACGCCTTATTTTCATAAAGCTTACTCAACAAGATTTAATGACTATTTTCAACAAAATACTTTTCTTTTAAAATTACATGGCATTTTTTGAAAGGAAAATGATTTTGAAGAAGAAAGGATATTTTCATCAAGAAATCATTTCAAGTGTTTTATTAAACCCATTTTCCATCTAAGATGACATTATTTCATATGTGTATTTTTTAAGTATAATGTCTCTATGATTTAAATGGTTTCACTTTTCTTAGGATGAAATTATATCCATTTTTTATATGGATTATGTTATGATGGAATGATGTTTATGAAACCCATTTTATTCTTTGGGTTATAATGAATGATTTGTGTTTATGTTGTGGCACGCATAAGAATGAATTCATTAGGAGATGGGTGGGACCTATATATCCCTCCAAAGTATTAGGTAAAGATTTATATCTCATGAGATATACATTTCTGGAATGGCAAGTTAATCTGGTTCAGTGTTACCGGACTGGAACGAGGAATGAACTCGATTCAGAAATGGACTTTGTCAACTAAGATGGTCTTGGAAGAAATGTCTTGGCTACTATGGAAATCATATCATGTACTTAATTGTTTACCAGAATTAAATGTTTTATTCCCATGCTATTTTATCATGATTGATGATCCATTATAAACTATGCCTTACGTACTGCCATGTTTTATGTCATTGCTCAATATTTTTATGTTAAAATATTATGTTCACGTTTTGAAGTTCAAATGTATATGGTTTGTTTTATTTTCTCCATGATTACCCTTATTGAGAATTTGATCTCATGCTTTATATGCTTTCTTTTCCCTAGGATATATAGAAAGGTTTTAGGTAAGAAAAAAAATAATATCTTTATTGGAGATGTTGAATATATTTCACCATAATTAGAAGACTATATTCCGAGTTTCCAAAGACACTAAACTATTACAGTCCTTTGGTGTCTGTTTTTTTTATGTATTATATATTCTGAAAAAGTAATGTAATGTCTATGTACATCAAGATTTGGGTCTCTATAGTTGGTATCAGAGGCAAAGGAGGTTGGAATGAATCTGATCCTTGGGAACTCTCACATGTGAGCATTGGACGAAGCATGGCTCTCTGCCCAAGGGCTTCATGAGGAAATGGCTTCCACTTAGGATGGTGGTGTATCCCACTCAGGGGGTGTAGCCACCCATGGAGTGCCCTAATAGGTATCAATTATAGTCCAATGGAAGTAATTCTAGACCGCTACAGTTGGTATTAGAGGAATGGTTTAGTTAAAGTTTAGAAACTAGGATGCGAAAACTTTTGTGATATGTCTAGAAATATTTCTAATGTATGTTTAAGGATATCCCTAAGGTTTAGTATAACTATATGTTACAGTCCTAGAATTATGTTAATGATCATGAATAACCGAGGTTTAACCTATGATATCATAGGTTAAAGAAGGTTTCCTAAGTTATACATCCGATAAGTGACTTTTTATGATTATTCAGTTCTTCATTATTTTAAATTTTTCTTAGACAATCGTTTCTAGTTTTAGTTCATGGAAGGAACGAGAAGGAATTGGGTTAACATTGAATCTGATGAAAAAATTGAATACTATGAGCAGCAAAATTGCATAATGCCTAGAGAGAAAGATATTATGATTATGTCGAACCAGACATCGTGATATATGATTAACAAGGTGAACTTTAGTGCTATTCTGAATTCATCAAATAAGAGGAATATTGACTTTTATGAATGTTTTCATGGTGAGGAGCATAGACAAACGAAGATCGAGATTTCTAAATAAGGGAAGAAGAACCTTGAGGAATACCTCAAATGGAGGGGAAGATGACATCTATTTGGGTAAAGGGTCATAGAGTGAAAAACTGTTATGGAGTTCATTGTCTTATCTGTGGAGAACATAGACATTACCCAACTCAATGCCCTGACCTAAGATGTTACTTCTAAATCAAGGAAGTACTTATTCCATGAAAATAATTAAAGAGGATGGATTGAATTTTTATGTATTGGTATTCAAGAATAATGATGTTGAGGCACTTTTATGGTCTATTGGAATATCAATGAATTGGTCCATTATGGTTTTCCCTAAGAATATTGTACCGATAACCATGAAAAGTGATGGAAATATTTTTTGAAAGAAGATGATATGCACATAATGAAGGGATAAGGATAAAATTAAATGTTTGATAGTATTCCTGAGCTCATGACTGATATAAGGACAAAGTGATATCATGGTTTGAGTATATAGAAATTTTTGGATTTTGGTATGTGGAAAGAGATATATTTAAAAAGCATTCATGTTTTCACTAAGGTTCAATGGGTATTCATTTTTGAAGAATACATGATTAAGGTATTCCCATTTTTGGAATGTGACCAACAATATATATCGTATGATAAATGATGGTATTCACATGCTCGGTAGATAACATTTCCAGTAATCATTTTCTTTATACTATGAGATTGGACAGATGTATTTTGGATAAGTCTAATAATTGGAATGGATTATGTTGGACATCATATAGTATTGTTTAAGGCTAGAATTTTTTTTCGATATTATTTCTGTAATGTTATAATAGTATAGTTCTAGAAAAAGGAAAACCTGCAGGATGAGTGACAACCCATCGCGTCAGACAAGGCTGTGGGAATCGAACCCACAACCAAAGTGTGACATGCCTTTATCTCCTACCACTAGCCAACAGGAAGTCCCTGGTTAGTATAAATTAGTTTTATTTATTATTTGGAATGATATATGAAGTATAACTCCATTTTAATAACCATATACGATTAATCTCACCAGATATGGACTTATGTATATAATGTTTACTAACTTTATGTTTGAGACAGATGGAATGACCTATCATTAAATTGAATGATCTGCTAACACTTCACGGATGAAAAATTCAACTTCATTTCTTTATGATATGAAGTGTAAATTTTTCAAAGCACAAAAAACAGTGATATTGAACCAAAATCAAGTATGTATTTCTTCTAATTCAAAATTTTCAACTTTAGGGAAATGATATTGAAACCCAAAAATGTTATCCTAGTGCTCTTATATCTGATTAATCAGATGGTACCTTAGATCATCACAAATTTATGGCTTTGTGGTTGTTTTCTATTTCATAGCCATGTTCCCTACCACTCTCCATCTGAACAAGATGGTTTGATTTATCTTCCATATCCATATTTTCACATATGTTCTCTTATGTGTAAACTGAGTGATTAGTTAACTTGGGTTACTGTTACATTTTATAATTTAGTTTTTAAAGTTAAGTTTTTGAATTTATTTTTAAGATATGGGTTTCTATTAAAGAAACTTTCAAGTAGTAAACCATTTATAGGCCCGATGAATTTCGAGGGAGAAATTCATTTTAAGGGGGGTAGAATGTAACAACCTGGGATTTTATGAGAATTATTCGTTTTAATTTCGTTGGTGTCTTGTGTTTTATGCTACACCAAAATTATCTTGTCCTCTCACAACACCGTATTACTTGCAGTATACGCAACACTATTCTTGGCTCGTGTTACACACAATTTCAAGTTCATTTTGTAGAAATTATTCTACTCAACATTAAGTATAGATTTTGTTTAATGTATAAATTAATTAAGTTTTGAATTATGTTATATGCAACACCAAAGGGAGCTTTCACTACACGCATCTCTGACATGGCTTGCATTACACCCAATCACAACCTTTCTCGATAGCGTGTGTAGTACGCAATACCAGATTTCACTAAACAACGATATATTGTTATAATTTTATTATGGACTAGCCAATATGAATAGTATTAACTATATTTTTAATTTTTTAACATTATTATTCATCTTAGACATTTTATAGAACATGGTATGAGAACAAAATAAATTTTTAAGGTAAAATAAGTATTTTTTTTTAAAATGCAGTTTTGTCGCCTTTTAATAGCGCACCCACTTTAAATATATTTTTTGACATGTTTATAAGTTAAATTTGACAAAATAAAATTATTATTTGGAATTAGGATATAAAAATTTACTCTGGATAAATTTTTCATATTATTATGACAACTTTCATATTTTCATGAATAGTAAAAGCGCGTTATATTTTAATTAAAAACAATTTTTTTAATCGCAAAAAATTATATGGTTAAATTATAATATTGAATGGTTTTAAATTATAAATATAATATATTTTTACCATTAAATATAATTTATGTAATTACCAATAATTTTACATTGAATTCATAGGTAAAAACATTTTAATCTTTGGCAATGTTTAAACTTTTAAAACTCGTTTTCTTAACAACAAGATTAATTTTAAATTAATTACTGCAACTTCTGTGTTTTGAATTTTTAAAAATGGATTCCATATTTAAATTTAGTGGGTCCAAATTATGTTAATAGGATACTTTTTATTTTGGGGCACTATGAATAGTAACTATGTTAAATTTTATTTACCATAGTTAAAGGTAAATTAGGTAATTGAGTGTAAAAATAATATTATAAAATTATTCTAACACTTGTATTAATATAATTGTATGATTTTAATTCGTCCTATGTCATATTTTGGTCGAAATGGAATCCATTACAACCCACTATGATGTGATCAAGACCTTTAATTTATTTAATTTTAAAGAAAGTGAAATATGTCTCACTCAAACTTTAATAATTAGATTATTTTTAATATAAGGTTATAAATAATATAATTTTGATTAAAAATAATCATTTTAAATAAAAAGTGTTTTTATTTATCATGGTAATTTATTTGTAATTTTTAAAAAATATTTAATTACCTTTATAGCTTATACATTAATGATGTAGAAATTATTTATTTAGTGAATAATCAATAATATAGTTTTTATTAAAATAATAATACTATGAAAAGGACCCAAAACATGACAAAACATTATTTTTCGAGTATATATATAACCTAAGAATCCAATTTACTAATTTTGGACCATTTGGAGCCTTATAAAACAGATTAGGACAATTATATTATTTTAATTTAAATGATGTCAAAGATGTTAGCTTCATAATTTAATAAATATAACAATTTAAATGTTGTGATTTTAAGATTATAAATTCGAGTAAAAATATTATTAGAAATTTTATATTATTTATCTTCATCATAGGATTTTATTTTCAATTTTTATTCAAATAATAAGTATATTAAATGATTATACATAATTGATGTAGTAATTATTTTATTAAGAGAAATATCAAATAAATGGTTTTATAAATATTAAAATAAACATTATATGAACTAATTAATCTTCTCCACAAATTTTCTAGATGAATATGACAAGTTAGTAATCTATTAAACATTTTGGTTCAAATATATCCTCTTTTGGTATTTTAGGTAAATTCAAATAAATGAATAGTTTCAAAATTAACACTATTGTTATTTTATAAAAATAACATATTATTAACTTGTTTAAAAATCACAAAAATATTTAAAATTTACAAATTTAAAATGATATGGTCTAAAAGGTTATAAGTTATCCAATTATAGGAAATTGACAACAATTAAGTATATATTTATAATAATTTAAAATTTAGAATTTTATTACCAAAAATAAAATTAAATAGATTAAATAATGATAAATCAAGTTGATAAGGTTAAAAATAAACTTAAAACATGTCTAAGTTTTATTGGTTTATGATATTAGAACCCTATATCATCTCATCTTCAAATTTTGTAATTTTTGGAGGTTTTTATGTGGGGTTTTAATTTATTATAAATTAATATTTCTTATGTTTCCAAAGGTGCCCCTCTCTTCTCTAATAAAAGGGCACCTCCTCCCTATCCACATCACAACACTTTGAACCTTAAATCTAGGCCAACCACTGCCCATTTATCTTCTCCACTTCCCTAGAAACATTATTGAGGTTCTGGTCTTCTCAAAATACCAACTCTAGTCCCATAAGAGGAAGCTTAAAAGAGGTGCGTCGAAGAAGAGGAAATCTCTTCTACCGATTCTTTCAAGTTTCTTTCTTCTTCAACTTATTCTTATTTATTTGTTTCATTATAAAGTAATAGAATAAGTACCACTAATATACTTATATGTTATTATAAATATTAAACAAACCCATTTCACCTTCTATCCATCATATGGAAAAAGAAATCACTGCGTGTGCATACGTACAGAATACCATCTCCACGCCATGGTGTAATCTGTTTTTCCACCACCACCTTACATGGATGGGTATAATGGTGTAAATATTAACTATATATGGTTATTATAACATCATAATTATTCTTAGTATTATATCTTCCACTCCATTTCCATTCACTAATTATGGGTACGATCTCATCGCTCGTGCGTATACCGTCTCCACGACGCGATGAGATTCATTCTCCATGTTGACCATTGAAGAATGGTTATAAAGTATATATAATAAATAATAATGAAAGATATGAAATAATAATGATACTTTATTTATGTGCATATATTTTTCGTTTACTTAATTCCATTCAATTCAATAAGGAAACGAATATAGCGTTCATGCGTACGTATGACCTATTGTCTCCATGAACGGTGTATTTCATTCCATATATTAATCTACCATATATATTTATATGATGAATATATATGTTATATATAAATCATGTTTTACATTCTAAAATTAAATAAATCAGTATATAATTAATAACATCAAGAACAACAAATCGAAACGCGTACGATAAATGAAACGATTTTACCCAAAACATTGTTTTAACATGGAATTTACAAAAGAACAGGTAATATAATTACATAGGTGAACCATATATGATATCATAACAATGAATATGATTCTATAATAATTCAATGACATTATTTAAATCATTATATAGGAGGTTTAGATACATACGAATCATATTAGCCATAAGGTAAGGGATAACTTTTCCAATCTCGTTTTTATCCGAGATTGTTTATTCGTAAGTATTTACTAGGGTTATATTTATCATCAATGTCCTTGTTTTCTAAAAATAGTTTCATGTATGTTTAAAGTCCCTTTTTACAAATTTTTTACTTTTACTACATGGTTTGTATGGAATCTTTATTTTGTTTACCATACGAGGTACTTTTTGACTTTTCCAGTAAAAGTACGCGAAGAATGTTTTTTTACTTATATGGCATGAATGGATTTTTACGGTTTCATAATGCCTTAATTTAATGAATCTTAATCTACAATAATTAATTACTATTTTCAACAAAATCCTTTTCTTTTAAAATTTCATAGCATTTTGTGAAAAGAAAATGATTTTGAAGAAGAAAGGATATTTTCATCAAGAAATAATTTCAAGTGTTTTATCAAAACCATTTTCCAAATAAGATGACATTATTTCATATGTTTATGTTTCAAATATAATGTCTCTATGATTTAAATGGTTTCACTTTTCTTATGATGAAATGATATCCGTTTGTTTTATATGGATTCTGTTATGATGTAATGATTTTTATAAAACCCATTTTATTCTTTGTGTTATCATGAATGATTTGGGTTTATGTTGTGGCAGACATAAGAATGATTTCATTATGAGATGGGTGGGACCTATATCTCCCTCCAATATATTGGGTAAATATTTATATCTCATGAGATAGAGATGGATGTAATGGAAATGTAATCTGGTTCAGTGTTACAGTACTGGAACAAGGAGTGAACTCGATTTAGAAAAGAACATTGTCCACTAAGATGGTCTTGGTAACAATGCCTTGGCTACTATGGAAATCATATCATGTGATTAATGGTTTTCCATAATTACATGTTTTATTACCATGTTATTTTATCATGATTAAAGATCCATTATGATCTATGCCTTATGTACTTCCATGTTTTACATCATTGCTCAAGATTTTGATGTTTAAATATTATGTTCATGTTTTGAAGTTCAAATGTATATGTTTTGTTTTATTTTCTCCATGCTTACCCTTACTGAACATTTGAGATCACCCTTTATATGTTTTCATTTCCCCAGGATATAAAGAAAGGTTTTAGGTATGAAAAAAGGATGATCGTTATCGGAGATGTTGAGGATCTTTCACCAAGATTAGAAGATTATATTCCGAGTTACCAAAGACACTAAACTATTATGGTTCTTTGGTGCCTGTTTTTGTTATGTATTAGATATTCTGAAAAATTAATGTAATGTCTATGTACGTCAAGCTTTGGTACTCTACATGGATGATCTTTTATAGAAATTATATATACCCATATGTGTTTCACCTTGGGTTGTGTCAATTCTCTTTGATAAGAAAGCTAATGGATCACTTTTCCATCACGTTTATTACTGAAAACTCAATAAATTTATAGTAAATAAAAAGTATCCATTACCACGAATTAATGATTTTTTGATCATTTGAAAAGGGGAAAAGTGGTTCTTAGAGATTGATCTTTGATCTAGTTACCATCAGTTGAGAATAAAATAACCTGACATTCAAAAAAGCACCTTTCAGAGTAGGTACGTAAAGTTTGGGTTCCTTTCCATACCATTTGGTTTAACCAATACTCGTGTTGTTTTTATGGATTTAATTAATATGATATTCCATAATTATCATGATACTTTTTGGGTAGTCTTTGTGGATGAAATCCTTGTTTACTCTATGTATTAGGAGTTTCATGTGTGTCATCTTAGATAATTTCTAGAATTTTTGAGAAATCATCAGTATTGTTCCAATATTTCTAATAGTGATTTCTAGATTCGATAAGTGAAGTTATTGGGACATGGGGTGTCAGAACATGATATTTCTATTATCCTTGAAAAGTTAAAGGCTTTTATGACATGGTAACAACCACAAAATGACTTTGAGATTCAGAGTTTATAAGGTTTTAATGGATATTATTTCCAATTAATTTGGAACTATTCAAATTTGGATTCTCCAATTACTACTCTAACTTAAAAGGGAGTAAAGTTTTATTGGGATGAAAAATTTCAGGAT
This sequence comes from Viscum album, assembly GCA_963277665.1. NCBI lineage: Eukaryota > Viridiplantae > Streptophyta > Magnoliopsida > Santalales > Viscaceae > Viscum > Viscum album. Next base: position 197,794,748 of record OY728137.1, on the reverse strand, counting down.
TATTTTGTTGAGATGAAGTGTCTTTTGACTAATGTGTCCGTGTTTACTCTTCAGTGGTTGGGAAAGGCTATGTGGTCTCTTGTGATGCATCGAGTTCAGGTTTAGGAAATGTTCTTATATAGGGTTATTAAGTTGTTGCTTATGGCTCTCATTAACATAGGTCATAAGGGATAATTATCTGACCCATGACCTCAAACATTCAAATGTGATGCACACACTCAGGAGTTGGTAGCATTGCCTTTTCTGGGATAGTTTTACCATGTGTTTAGAACACAAAAATATTGAGTTATATATTCTCTCCAAAATATTTGAATCTATGCCAAAGGCATTGGGTGTAATTCCATTAATATTTTGACTTCGACTTTTTCTATACCTCGGGGAAAGGGAATGTCATCACAGATTCATTAAGTAGGAAACTTCTAACCTAGTCCATCAAAGAATAATTCAAAGAGTGGAACATGATCGATACTTTTTCACATTTTCATGTTGGGGTCTTGGAATCATGGTTCAATGTTTGATTGTCCAATGTTCAGTTGATATCTTCTCTTCTCGAGTTGATTCTTCAAGAACAATAGATTGATGATGTGTTCCATAGAATTAGAGACTCTATTAATGGTGGGTAGATCATTGTTAATTTTTCGTTATCTATGGAGGGCATTCTATGTTATAAGAATCATTTTTTTACTATTATTGGTAAGGAAATCTATGATGGTGTATATTTATAACTCCCTCTGGTAAGTGCACCAGAGAACCATAAAGATGTTGTATGACATATGGTCCTGATTCTACTGTCCAGGTATGAGTTGGGGAAATGTTGAATTAGTCTCTAATTATTATACATACAGGCAGGTCAAGGATGAGCATCCAAAACCTTCGGGTTTTCTTTAGCCACTTCCAGTACCGACTTGTATGTGGGATGAGATATTAATAGACTTTTTGGTAGTGTTTCCATTTACCCAGACAATGAATAATGTGATATGGGTTTTGACTGATAGGATAACCGATTCATCCCACTTTATACCCATTCATGATACAACCAAATTTGAGGAGATGGGAAATATCTATATAAAAGACACTATTCATTATCATGTATTTATATCAACTATAGTCTTTGATAGGGATCCTCAGTTAACATCACAATTTTAAAGATGCCTTTAGGAGGCATTGGGATCTTAGGTTTGTTTGAGTATGAAATACCATCTACAATCATATGAATAGATAGAATGATATATAATGATTCTTTAGGATATGTTGCATGTCAACATCTTTCACTTTGGTGGTGTCACACCTGGACTTCGCACATCGGTAATTATTTTCATTTTTATTTTTCTATCTTATAATTTTATCTAACTTAGTTGTTTTGTCAAGGTGTGGGCTGAGACCGATGTTTGTTTTTTCATTTTGATTATAAATGAACATTTTTCTTATCAGAATCAAACAAATAATTAGAGCTCGGTCAAACCTGTGTCACTTCATTAAATCATTATGGTCCCCTCCCAGTGCGCGATTAATTTATTAATCAATGCGGTAAACATTAAAGTGATCATAAAATAAAATAACAAATAAATAAAATATAATTATTTAAGGTTATCTTAATATTATTATTATTTGTATTATTATTATTATTATTATTATTATTATTATTATTATTCGTGTTGTTGTTGTTGTTGTTTTTATCTTGTTGATGTTATTTTTTAGTTGGTTTAAGTTTTAAGGTTTATTTTATTTTACTTTATTTTATTTCTTATTTCATTTTATTTTTTTTCTATTTTTTCTATATTTTTTCCTCTATTTTTCCCCACTTCTCTCCCCCCACTCATTATCGTTATGCTACACCCATACCCCCCTTGGTCTGTCGCGTGTAGGAGCTCCCTCTCCCTTACCCTAGGTCACGCTGCCCTCCTCCTCCCTCTTTGGACAGCTGCACCACACTGCCCTCCCTCCTCTTTGGCCAGTCACACCACGCCACCCTATTTTTTCACATCTCACCAGACACGTGCCTCCCTACTTCCCACACCATCATACCCATGCCGCCTCCTTTTTCCGGTCATATTTTCGGTGCGGCGTACCTCCAGCACCTCTCTGTTGTGCTCGGCCAGCTTCATTCTCCCCCATTGTAGGTGTGTTTCACCTCATTTGATTGTTTTTGTCCATTCAGTAGATTTGTGGTTATGGTTCCTTGTTTTTTATGGTCAAATAGTAATATATTTGGTTTAATTCTTGTATTTAGATATATTTGAGTTTCTTTGTAGTGCGATTGAAGTGCGGTGGACATTGCGCACCAATTTTGCGGTGTTGGTCTACACTAAGGTAGGTATTTACACTTATAACCATTATATGATGAATTAATTTTCCTATTTAATTAATTTATCATGTTTATTACTTATTTTTTGTTTTAATTTGATTTTACTTAAGATTTAATATTTTTTATGTGATTAGTTGTGTCATTATATGTTATGAGTTTAATTATTTTTGTGAAATACCCATTTTGAGCAGTTTAGCTCTATTTTATAATTTGTGTAATTAGTTTATTAAATTATTTAAGGGCTGAAAATTCTGTTTTGACATGTAAGTGGTGTGTGTTTGGCCTTAGAAGACGTTTTTGGGTGGGATTTTGTGTTCATAGACTTCTGATACTATTTGGAGTCATTTAAAAATATTTTTAAGTGCTTTACTAAATCTTATACAGTGTGTGAAACATGGTTGGATATTGTTTTGGTTTGTTTATGTTTTATAAAGTGGGATTGAGTTATGTAAATGAGGTTTTCAAAGGTTTTTAGTGTGCGTCATTATTTTCATAATGGAGTTTGTTTTTGTGTGCCTGGTTGTGCATTTCTCAATATTTATTGTAAATTCTTTTAAAATATGGAAAGTATGGTTAAATGTATCTTTGTTTTAAGTATGGTTTTAAAGTGGCTTTCCTACTTTATGTTGGGTGTGTCATTGGTGGAAACCCTTAATGTGTTATTTTAAAATGTTTTATAGATTGTTTAAGCGTTTAATTGTTTTATTAAATTATATGTGTAGTATGTTAGTCCTCACTGTAGTGGTTTTGGGATGTGGGTGTGGATGATTATTACATATACATGCATAGGGTAAGGCATATATATATTCCCTCTTCTTGCATATTCAATCATGGAATGGGGACTATGTGCAATGCAGCTAGGGGTGTATATAAATTTAAATATGATGAAATGCTTGTGCACGTATACTCCAACAGTTGGATCGAGTGGTCATTGACAAATAGTATCATGTTTGAGCTAAGTTCCCTATTCATAATTCATTTACTTTACATCCATGATTTCCTAATTGTTTTTAAAATGTTTTTTTGTTTCCTTTTTTTATGAAATTTATATGTTATATGCATATATATAATCAATCATTGTCTTTAAAAAAAAATTACACTCAGTTATTAGATTTTATTTTAAACCTTTAAAAGTGAATTGTTTGAATTATGCATGGTATAAAGATTTCTTTTAAATGTGTGATTATATGGTTATTCATTTAGGCCTTTAAAAAGATTTTTAAAATTATTGTTTTAACTATTTAAGGTCTCATAACGTATATGTATGGAGAAAAATGTGTTTTTGAATGTTTTTAGGATGCATATGGTTTGAAATTGGATTTTGTGTGCGTGTAAATATGGAAAAGATCATTCTTATGAGAAATGGTGGTTTTTAATTGTGTTTTCACATAGAAAGTGTGTTCAAGTTAAAATGGTGATACATATGTGATGGGAGAAGTGGAAATATTGTACATGGGAAACACATGGTATCTAGGTGGGTGGACTAGTTCTAGTGTGCTAGTGATTCTGAGTAGTTCTTCCTTGCTTCACTTAGAAATATTATTCTTACAAAAAAAACTAAATATTTATGATGATGTTGTATTCCACTAGGTTATGTGTGTGTTTCCCTACTAGTGGATCATGCATGAGAACGAATATTTTTTATGTTTACTTTTAAACCAAGACATGAGGTTCTAGAGACCCAAACGAGCAAGATAAACATTATAGGATTTGACCATGGTGATTAATTATGACTTGGTTCTTGTCGGGTGATTTTTTTTACATTTGTTTCATGTGTGTTCCCTCTTTGGTGAAAAATATTCTTGAATTTAAATTGCCTTGTTTCATTTTTGAAACGTTAATGGAAGCTTAGATTCTACTTGGAAAATATTGGAAGTGAATTTTTTTCCTTAAATGTGAAACTTGTTACTTGAATTTTAAAATAATAGAAAGAATTATTTTAATAGGTCATATATTAGAACTAGAATTATTGGGTTTCTTTTTAAATACATGTTCATATGGAGTTGTTTATTCTTTGCATTATTACTTAGTATCGCGGTTCTCATGCCTACTATACCTTTCAATATCAGGTTCTGGTCATGGATCGCTCTTGGATAGTATGGTTCTATGATTGGTGGTGACCCATGGGGTCACATGGAGGTATGTCTAGTTTTGTTTTTGTTTTGTTCAGTCTATATTCAACTACCTGTCTTTCTTTTAAGAGCCAAAACATTCCCAAATCTCTCATCTTGATGCCCAATACTAGTTCTTGGCCCATGGGGATCGGGAATGCCCTTCAGGCCATATCATGGACTGGCTCAGGTGGCTGGTTAAGGGTCATCCCCGGCTAGATCATGACAAAATGGTATCAAAGGAGGTTTTTTTCTTGTTATTTTGGGTGTTAGATAGATCAAGGATAGGATTTTCCATACTCGAGTGGTAGGTGTGGGAAGAGAGTTGTGAACTCATGCTCATTCTGATCCTCAAGTAACCAAGGGTGGTTTGGGATTTAAGTTTTTGGATTTGATCTGTGTGGATGGGGGATGACAGTAGGAGTAAACTAGTATTTCCTGTGGTCCCACATAAAGTAGCGACCCATGCGATTCCCAAGAGTACAGTTCGACACTCCTAGTGGCCGGCGCCATCCTATGGAATAGTCTCCTAAACTATGTAGCCGGGTTAGGCATGACCACTATTTCTCTGTTTCGGGTGATTTAGTGTTACTGATGTCTTGGTTCAGTTTTTGGTTTGTTTGAAGGGGTTTTTAAAAGGAAAATGGACTTTGGGGTTGATCTTATTTTATCTTGGTGTGAGTTTGGCATAATTTTTGGGGTGCGTTTCTCTTGGGCCTTGTTTTAGGAAATTGGAATTTGATTTTTTGAAATTGAATTTCTACAAGAATTTATTTGATTATTTAAAATTTAAGTGATTTATTTTGGAAATGGGAATCAATTTAAAATTTTGACTTGAATTTTTGAAACGCTTCTAGAAAAAGGTATTTTTGGAATATTTGGAATGTTTTGTTTTGAAAGAGGAAGAGCCTTGTTTTTTCTAGTGGTATTCATATGGGTGCTCTCATGTGCATGTATACATGATTAATGGACAGTTGGTGGATCATGTGGATGGGTGCATGAGTGGCACAAAAATGCATATTTTCAAAGAATTATGGAAAATCAATTGTGAGTGATTGATTTCTAAGGTTACATCTTATTTCCTGAAAGTGGGTTTTTCTCTAAAATTGGTTATTTGTGCTTAAATAGTTTTGGAAATTGGAAAATTGTTTTGAGTATAGAGTGAAAGCAATGGGTTTAAAAGAGTTGTTGGGATTTTTTGGATTGTGGTTGGTTTTTCAAGAGGGTGTTTCTTTGAAAAAGAATGTATGTTTTAAACTGTAATTATTGGATTTTTGTTTGGTATGTGGATGTTCTTTGGTGAGATTATTAGTTTTTTGGAAGGCTAGTTTTGTGTTTCTTGTTCATGATATTCCCCCTAGAAAGGTCCCACGAGTTTTTAGTAGGTCTCTTAGTTCTTGGATTAGCCCAGACTCCTAGTGGAGTGGTGGTGTTGGGTTCTACTCGGTTGTGTTGAATGTTTTTAGAAGTCGAGGTCAGTTGAATATTTTTGAGTACTTTGGCAAAGGTGGAAGTGTCTCTAGTTTTGGTGGAACTCTAAAAGTTGTGGGGGTGTAAGTTTTCTCAAGTACTTCTGGTGGAGTTGGACTAGATTGGTAAATGGGGAGTATTCTATTTTCATTGTAAATGGAGATGTCTTGAGAAATCCTCATCACTAGCCTCATTCTGTGGTTGTACATAAGGAATTAAAGGGAATGGAAAGTGGTGGATCTCATAAGTTATCGACCAATCAACATGAGGAGAATGAAGTGTATTTCCCTTTCTGATGAGCTAGTTTCATGTTCCCAGAGGTTGTGTGGAACAATCAGTTTAAATATCTTAATAGTTATTGGTCTTGTTCATATTGTGGAAAGTGCAGGTTCCTCTTCTGGTGAGAAGTGTGAACTATAGAGACCTATTCATGGAGTGCTCATTCCATCAGTTTGTGTCGCACATTTGATAGAACACTCAATATCTAATCGCTAGTGTGGTCAGTCGAGCACTCTAAGTCATTCACTTCAATTCTCAGTGGGTATTTTGACGGTGTGAATGCATAGGACAGGAGGAGAAGTATGAATGTTTCTTTTATAGTGGATGAAGTTCTAGTCAGAGGTAGTCAGGTTATGATTGCGAGGTGGTATATGATTTAGACATCAGGGCCACAACCATAAGTCTTAGTGTGAAGCTTGGTTGCAGTTAAAACTCGTCGAGCATGGGATGGGTTTGGCTTGACATAAGCTACCGGTTTCAAGATAAGGACAAATTAAATTTCTCTATTCTTGTACTGTCTATAAAGGCTTCATTTAATAGTGAGGTACATTAAGCCCTTGTCTCCTTGATGTGGTATGAAATTTTGTGAGTTATTCTTGGGATTTAAAGAGGTTCCGAGAATTTTTGTTCATGTAAAGCTAGTGTGTGTGATCTGTGAACCTTATTGTGGTCACTTATGGATCGAAATTGTAATAGTTTTGTAGATGCTCATTTCTTGTGTAATTGACGCCACACCTATCTAGTTTGCCTCCTGGTTAGGGGTTTCTACTGTCAAAAACCTCCCATGTGGTGGAGTATTCGCCAGTGTAGAAATATTCTGTGTATATCGGAATGTTTTGGTGGGTTTGGGATGAAGATTTTAGTTCATATCACATAAGGTAATCTGGGAATGCCCACGTGGGTGTCGTGGTACAAGGAAAATTATAAAATTGTGTGTAGACCCACTACAGATCTTTTCGGTATATCCTCTTGTGTAGGTTTGGTTTAACTTAGGGAGCTTGGAGGGTCAATCTAGTGATAGTGTTTTTTCAAGATTTTTGAGTCATTTTGGTTTGGAGAACCAATGTTTTACAAGATTCTTATTATGGTGGGGAGACCACCAAAGGAAGAACTTGTAGAAAACTCTATCTTCAAAGTGTGCTTGGTGGGAAAATACCTTGCTTCTACTCTACCCAACCCTGACCATGGTAATTGGTTAGCTCAATTAATGGATTTCTTTACGAGTGTTTTTGGAGGTCTCAAGAGATCCATGATGTTACCTAAGTTTTTTGTTATAGTGTCCCATGTTTTAGTTGTGTTGAAGTTGAGTTCCTTGTCATTGGTTATTTTTCTCGGTGATTCTAGTTTTGAGGTATTTGGAGTTTTAGGTTATGGGTGTTTTGAATGGTCGATCATCAGGTGATTGTGGTTTTGTTTTAAGTGTCTTCATGGTCTCTCTTGGAACCCTTGGTTTACCTATTCTTTTGGGACTTTCTAGAGGTATAAATTGTTGTGGTTGGGAGAATTGTCACACCCAGACTTCGCTCATTGGTATTGATTTTCATTTTTATTTTTTTATCATAGAATTTTATCTGACTTGGTTGTTCTGTTGAGGTGTGGGATTATCCCAATGTGGATTTTTTTTTAATGATAAATGAATGTTTGGCTTAGCAGCATCCAACACATGGGAAGAGCTCAATCGAAGCCGTTTCACTTCGCTAAATCTAAATGTACCTCACCCGATGTGTGGTTAATTAATTAATCAATGGGGTAAACATTAAAGTGATAAAAAAATAAAATAACAAATAAATGAAATAGGATTATTTAAGAGTTGTCTTAATAATAATAGTATTATTTTTATTATAGGGATTAAAATTATTATTATTGTTATTATTATTATAAATATTATTAATATTTAGTTTGATTAATTTTTAAGGTTTATTTTATTTTATTTCCTTTTTAATTTTATTTTTTTAATTTTCTATTTATTTTATTTTTTTTCTTCTATTTTTGCCCCATTTCTCTCCTCATCCTCCCTCATTCCTGTTGCTCTACACCCCTACCCCCCTTGGTTCATCATACGTAGGAACTCCATGTCCCTTACCCTAGGCCCCGCCGCCCTCCTCCCCCATCTCTAGACAGTTTCTCCACCTTCCCTCCTCTCAAGAAAGCCGCACCATGCCTCTCTATTTTTCTGCATCGCAACAGACCTCCGCCGCCCTACTGCCCGCACAACCAGACCCGTGCCACATGCTTTTTCAGGTCGGTTTTCTGGTGTGGCATACCTTTGGAACCACTCTATTGTGCTTGGCCAGCTTCGTGCCCCCCCTTTGTAGGTTTGTTTCACCTTATTTTATTGCTTCATCCATTCAGTAGATTTTTTTAGGGTTTTATGTTTTTTATGGTCTAATTGTAATATATTTGATTCAATTGTTGAATTAAGATATATCTGAGTTTCGTTGTAGTGATATTGAATTTTGGTGTACTTTGTGATCCAATTTTGCAGTTTTGGTCTACATTTAGTTAAGTGTTTCCATGTATAACCATTACTCAATGAATTAATTTTCTTATTTAATTAATTTAACATGTTTATTACCTAGTTTGTTTAGTGGTAATATGATTTTACTTGATATTTAATATTTTTTGATGTGTTTAGTAGTGTGTTTATATGTTATGAGTTTGATTATTTTTGTGAAAACCCCATATCGAGTAGTTCATCATTATTTTATAATTTTCTCAATTAGTTTATTAAATTATTTAAGGGATACAAATTATGTTTTGACATGTAAGTGGTGTGCGTTCAGACTTAAAAGAATATTTGGGGTGGGATTTTGTGTACAATGTCCTTTGATACTACTTATAGTTGTTTCAAAATATCATTAAGTGGTTTATTAAATATTATAAAGTGTGTGAAACATCGTTGGATATTGTTTTTGTGTGCGTATGTTTTCAAAAGTTTGTGTGTGTGATTTAGATGAGGTTTTTATGTTTTTTAGTGTGCATCATTTTTTTTTCAAAATGGAGTTTTTTGTGTGTGTGTGTTCCTAGTTGTGCATTTCTCAATATGTATTGCAAATTCTTTTAAAAGATGGAAAGTGTGTTTTAATGTATCTTTCTTTTATGTTTGGTTTTAAAGTTTCTTTTTCTAGTTGATGTTGAGTGTGTTATTTTTGGAAACCTTTGATGTGTTATTTTGAAATGTTTTATAGATTATTTCAGTGTTTAATTGTTTTATTCAATTATATGTGTAGTGTGTTGGACCTCACTTTGATGGTTTTGGGCTGTGGGTGTCGAGGATTCCTACATGTACATGTATAGGGTAAGGCATATTTATATATCCTCTCTTTGTGCATATTCCCTCATGGTGTGGGGTGTATGTGCAATGCATATAGGGTGTGTGTGTGTGTGTGTGTGTGTGTATGTATTAATGTTTGTATAAATTTATGTGCATGTATATGCCAAGGGTTGGTTCCAGTGGTTGTCGACAAATAGTGTCTTGTTTGTTGTAGGTTCCCTGTACCTATGTGTTTAACTTGAATTTGATGTTTTCATGATTGTTTTTAAAAAAAATCATTTTTAAATTAAATTCATACGTTATATACATATATATAATTGGTCATGGTCTTTAAAAAATGGCTTCACATTTGGTTATTAGATTTTCTTTTAAACCATTAAATGTGAATATTTTTAATTATGCCTGGTATAAAGCTTTCTTTTAAATGTGTGATTATATGGTTGTTCATTTAGACCATTAAAATGATTTTGAAAATGTTTTTTTGGGCTTCTGAAGGTCTCCTGACTTATGTGTATGGTGAAAAAGGTGTTTTTGAAAGTTTGTAAGATTCATATGGTTTGAAAGTGAATTTGGTGTGCGATACAATATGGAAAAGGTTTTTCTTATTTAAAATGGTTGTTTTTAATTGTGTATTCAAATTTCTAGTGTGTGAAAGTTAAATTGGTGATGCATATGTGATGGGAGAATTGGAGATAGAGCATATGAGAAACCCAGGGTATATAGGTGGGCGGACTAGTTCTAGTGTGCTAGTGATTCTGAGTGGTTCTTCCCTGCTTCACTTAGCAAGTCTAACACTTACAACACTATCTAAATATTTATAATGATGTTGGAGACCACAAGGATATGGTTGTGTTTCCCTAATAGTGGCTCATGCATGAGAACAAGTATTTGTTATGGTTAATCTTTCTCCAAGACATGAGGTTATAGGGACCCACACAAGCTAGATGAACCATAGGGGATTTGACCATGGTGCTCTCTTATTACATGGTGCTTGTGGAATGATTTTCATTATAGTTGTTTAATGCATGTTCCGTATTTCATGAAAACAATACTTGAATTTAAATTGTATTCCTTCATTTTTGGAATGTTAATAGAGCTTGAATTCTACATTGAAAATATTGGAAGTGAAATGTTTTCATTAAAATTGAAACTTGTTGCTTGGATTTTAATAGAATGGAAAGCATTATTTTAATAGGTCTTATTTTAAAACATGCATGATTGGGTTTCTTTTTAATGAAAAGGGAATAAGGAATTTTTTATTCTTAGAATTCCTTCTAATAATCGCGTTTCTAATTCCTAATTTACTTTTTTGGTTCAGGTTCTAGTCTTGGATCGCTCTTAGAGAGAATGGTTCTATGATTAGTGGTGATCCGTGGGGTCACTTGGAGGTATGTATAGCTTGTTATATTTATTTTATCTTCAATTTCTTGTTTTTTCAGTTTATATTCAACTATATTTCTTTTGTCTACACACCAAACTATTCCCAACTCTCTCACCTTGATTTCTGGCAGTAGTTGCCAACTAGTTGGGGTCGGGAATGCCTCCCGGCCTTTCCGCAGACCAGCTTGTGTTACCGGTTGAGCGTCAGTTTGGGCTGGTTCATGACATGTGGGGATTGGAATAATCATTTAGGGATGTTTGAGTTTTCTTATAACAAAAGTTAACAATCCAAAATCATAATGGATCCTTTGGAGGCCTTCTATGGTTGGACTTATAGATCTCTATTGTTTTGGTCGGAGATTGGTGAAAGTTCCTTTGTTGGAGAAAGATTGGTTCAAGAGATGATAGAAAAGATTCAGTTTATTTGTCAGATAATTTTGAGGTCAAAAAGATAGTATAATTCTTATGTTGATCCTCATCGCAGGCCATTGGAATTTTCATTTTGTGACCTATTCTTGAAATTGTCACAATGGTTGGGTAATCGAAGGCTTGGGAGGCAAGGGAAACTTGCTACTCATTTTGTGGGACTATTCGAGGTTGTTGATAAGGTAAGAAAAGTTTCTTACCATTTATTACATCCTCCATGTTTGATGTCGATACATAATATGTTCCATGTATCGCAAATGTAAAAGTATCTAACTAATCCATATCATGTTTTGAGATGGAATAAACATAATATCGAACCAGATTTATACATAATTGAGCATTCATTCTGGATAGATAATTCTGAAACCAAGGATCTTTATGGGAGGCTGATACATTTGGTTCGAGTACTATGGCTTCATGGTTCTGATTCTTATGTGACATGGGAGAGGGGGCACTAATGAGAGAGCAGTGGCCCCATCTTTTTGACATGGGATCTTCATGGTAGTATTTTAGGGGATAAAAATTTTATATGTTGGGGAGTTGGTAACATCCTATTACTATTTTTTGGTATTCCTAAACCCATATTTTAATCATTCTTTGGTTTGGTTTTTTTAGTGAAGTTTTAGGTGAAAATTTGGAAAAAAAATTAAAAAAAAAATTGGGTTGTGCATGGTTAGCGAAAGGTTTTCCCAAACCATGCACCCTCTCAATAGAAACCATGAAAATCCAAATATTAAGGGTTTTCATATCTAGAAAACAATTTATAAATCTTTTCAACCAAATAGTATAAAATGTGCAACGCCATTAAAAGTGGTGTATGGTTAGGGCACACAGTTTGTCAAACTGTGCAGCCTTACCTAGAAAACCATGAACTACTTTTAGACAGTCTAAAAATAAATTTTTAAACCCCCAAAACCCTTGTTTTAAGTGCCTGGTAGGTCAAACTCAACCTATTGTGTTTTATTCTTCACTAAGATGTGGTTTTATCCCCTATACACCCCTACTAAAATTAATTGAAGATAGGTGAAGGATGTATGATCTCTTCCTATTAGGATTCCTCTCCCTGTTCTGTTTCTCTGGTTCTCTCCACATTACACCTTAGGGTTTTTTAGGTCTTTTTTTTGGTTTGAGGATCTAATCAACATTGTTTCGAATCTTGAATATAGGTTTTATTCTTTGATCCTCATTGATGATGTTCTTCAATGGAGTTTTCCTATTAGAGATTTACAATTAGAGATCACATGATCTCAAAGTAGATGGTTCCATTTATGATGGAAAATTTGATTAACAATAAGTTTCTTGATTTAAATTAAAATTTTTAATTTAAATTTAATTTCATTTAATTAGTTTATTAAAACCCAATTCCATTGAATTAGGGATTTGAAATTGTATTTGGAATGAAATTCGAAAAAAACCCAATTCCATTCAATTGGGGTGTGTTGTGAATTTATATATAAATTGTTTAAATTTAATTGTGGAATTTAAATTGTGAAATTTATTTGATGAAATTGATTTCAAATTTTTGTTTGATAAAAATGTATATAAAATGGTTTTAATACAAAACTGGTTGTTTTATCTTGGAAAAATGAATTATTTCATTAAAAACCCAGGTATTGTTTTTTAAATGGAAATTGGCATATTCTAAATGGAAGAATGGGATGAATTTTATTTTAAACAGTTTTAAAATAAATTTTCCATCATTGATTTTAATGAGAGAATATGAAATCCAAGGTAATTATGATTATTTGGGACACCACTCTATTTATTTACAATACTAACAATATATATGTAGAAGGTCTCGTCCCTAATGGGATGGTGATGAGTCCTCTTTGGACAGTGTTTAAGTGGAATGTATAGACATATTTCTGTGATAAATAATTGAGTGTGTGGGATTCCCATAGCCTCGAACTGTCATACCTTTTGTAATATGACAATGTTGGTCATTATTTGTATTTAATTTATATTTCATTATTTTTTGTAAACTGTTTTACACATGCATTTTGAATTTATATAAACTGTTTTATATAAAAATTATTATTAAGCCATTTTTTTTAAAGTATTTCTATAATTTTAAATGTAAATCATGATTATTTTTAAAATATTATTTTGAACTTTTATTATTATTTAGTTAAAATTGAAAGCTTTATTTGGTTACTTAATTGTTGGCATCTTATTGTGGAATCCTTTGTGATATCCTAATGGGATTTTATCTTACACCATATCTGTGTCTTTGGGGTTTTTTAGATTATATTCCTCTCAGTTTGGGAAATGGTAAGGCACCAATTGTAAGTGGTAGTAGCTGCTGATCCTTGCAATTGGATAGTTGTCTTTTGGGACTTGGGTTTTTATCATTCTTTTTTGGTACATTGAGTTCTCCTATAGGTTGTTTATACATATTTGACATCTAGAACACTTCTCCTTGTGGAATTATTCTTTTACACATTCTAACTTTTTTTCATTCTTTAATAGTGTTTGTGGATAATTCATTCCCACTTTCATAAAGTATGTTGTCAGGTGCTAGTCATCAACCCATGGGGATTGGGAATGCCCTTTGGGCTGTGTCAGAATCGGCTCAGTTACCTAGTTACTAGGGTATCTGGGATGGTTAGTGACATAATGAATATTTATAATATTTAAAGTATTATATAAATTCTATAGATGATGGAAGTAGTATCAAAGTACAAGGAATGGAACTGTCGAACTGAAATTCCCCTGAAAAACTGAACATTTAGCAGGTAGAAATGAAAATTTTAATAAGGAATTACTAATGAATGGGGGTTGAAATGTTATAAGTTGATTATATATGATATTATAAGTATATACATGGATATTTTATAGATTTATAATAAATTTAAATTTATTATACAAAATTTTAAAGAACTTTCAAAGTAATTTGAACTTAAGGTAAGTGATTTATAATATAATCTCACTGTTTTTTGCGATTTTTTATGATTAAGTTTTAGATTATGAAATTTTATGACCTATCTCTCAAGAATCCCATGAATTTACTTCTCCTATGTTTATTTATAAATATTACATTTATTCATTTAGTTTTCCTCTCATTAAGAACTCAAGAGACCAAAAGAATATTTTTTAAGGAAATATGACTTTATTTTTATGTTTGCATGAAAATTATTTCTCTTCCAAATCCATATTTTATAAAAAACTTTTCAATAATTGTTTTATATTAATATATTATATTTAAAATTCATATTTACCTATGAATGAATTTTTACAAAATGGTTTAAAATTAATCTTCTTTTCATTTTCTAAATGAGGTTCTTTTGTCTTTTTACCAAAAATGTAAGAGTATTTGTTTTAACATATACAAATTAAATGAAATTTCCCACCATCATGACCACTAAAATATTTGAATCTTCCTTTAAAAGTTTCCATGTTTATTTTCAAATGAAAATGTTTTCTTTAATATTTGGGAAATTTCTAGATTGTAAGTTTGTAATTTCAAAATGAAAAGGGTATTTTCCCTAAGAAATATATCATAGATCATTTAACTAATTTTTTCATTTATAATAACATCATTTTTTATTAATTGTGATTTAATAGTGATATTATATAAGGATATTATACTTAATATTTATTTGGATGTTTTATGGTTTTGATGATGAGATTTTTATGAATCCTTTTTACTTTCCAAGGGTTCTGCTATAATGAATTTTTGAAATGTTTACGAAACAATTTTATTTTATATGGGTTATGATATATGATTAATTTTTTATGATATTGTGGTACACATATTAATAGATTGTGGTTATTTTATAGATGCACCCAAAATTATCTATCCCTAAAATACATTGGGTAAATATAGATTTCTCATTAGATAATAAGTACTATAATAGAAAGTGAAACCAGTTCAGTAATGGATTTTTTCCACTACGATAGTCTTGGGAGTGAGACATGACTAAAGATATGATGGAATGGGGAGAGAAACCAGTCCACTATGATAGTCTTGGTAGTGATCCTTGACTAACAAATTTATTTTTTATTCTTGTTTGTATGATATCAACTTATGTATTATGGCAAATTTATTCTCCCACGGATCATGTTCTTTTATTTCTTTATGGTTCATATCTTATAAACTATGAAGATTTATTCCATGTATAGATATTATGATATATGATAAGTTGGGTATGGTTTTAAAATTTTAATCTCCTGTTATTATACCATTATGATCATGTAATGATTAATTGATCATTGATACCTCCCTTATTTACCCTTACTAAGAATTTAATCTTAATCTTTCTTAAGTTTCCTTTTCCTGGGTTATGAGGAAGGGTTTTATGTATTATATGTCTCATAAAGGTGCTAATTATTAGTAAATTAGTGGGATATAATGTAGATCACTTATGAAAAAGATGTTAATGTATCCAATTTTCCAAATACACTAAACCTATACAATTTTGGCATGGATTGTAATGTTATTTATTAAATATTCATTAAATAAGAAGTAATATATTTTTCTTAAAAGTATCGGTCACTACACTCGGGAATCTAAAAGATTGTAAAGAATTAGGATATAAATCCTTGAGATATATCAACCTTACAAACTTAGGAAAAATTTATTTTTTCCTTCAATTTTTTCTCAATTCCCTACATTACCACAAATAAAACATCTTCCAGTTCTATTGAAACATTCCCCTAGGTGCCTCTTCCCACATTTTTCACAGTAAAGAAATTTAATCTTCTTTCCTTTATTTTCTTCACCACATAAAATTACATGAGACTCTTTAATTATATTACTTTTTTATTTGGAAACTCAAATAAGTTAAGATTCTTAATATTAATTATTGATAGATAGATTAAAATAATCATAATATTTCTCATTCTAACTCTTATCCTATTTTATTTCTATTAGGGAAATATATATATTGTCCAATGCATCCTATATTAAATTGGTTTGTTCCAGATTCATCCATTACAAAAACTAAAAAGGCATAACATGAGTGATGAATAATTAACCTCTTAAGAGAATTTTTATAGATGGTCCTTTGAGAAAAACAACCTCAAAACGTATTTCTATTTAATTGCATCACATTAGAATTTAGTTTAACCTAAATCACACTCAGTTAAATATAGTTTTCCTTAGGATTGGTTATCTCATACTTCATAACCAAAATCCATAACATAATAAATACTTCATAGTGTCTCTTAATGAAAATGTGATTTACCAAATCATATCCCTATGATTGTATATCCTGTTGTGTAGAATTTTGCTCGTTAATCATGTACCAAGAAAAGTTCAAGTTAATATCCAACTAGCCATTTTTAGGATGATTAAACCAAGGTGAATTTGTGTCACAATCATGTTGAAACATCCCGACCCTCACCATTAGCTTGGATAGTTTCAAGGTTCCATTAACCTTTAGTGACATCCCTTGAACACCAATGGGTGGTAACAAATTATAAGGGCCTACTAAAACTTTGGGGGTAATTTTACCATTTAAAAATAAAAATATCAAAATAATTATAAAAACAACCAAAAAAACTATATAATGGATGAAATATAAATAATAAAACTCAATATGAATAAAAATAACCAACAGTGTCAGAGTAGCAAAATAAATTGAAACATGACACCCAACCAAAAAAAATTGTCCTAATATAGAAACATTGATATGGAATCACTCCCACCACTCTACTTAAATATCATCATGATCTAACCACCATCCTAAGAAGTTATCATGATGATCCTCCCTTTATAAATAAGAAACATCTTCTTTAACTGTTTAATGAAAAATAGCCCCGGAATATGCACCAATGTTTATATCTAGGGAGTGATGACAATGTATATTAATCTAGGGTAAAAATAGATTGAATATAAAATTTAATAACCCCATAATCTCTTATATGATCTCCCTTCAAATCCTATAACTCACTCCCCTAATAATGATTCTTGAATCATGAATTTAAAAAAAATAGTGTGACCATCCGAGTGGTAATGTTTATCAAAGGGGGAATTTTCATCTTACAATACCTTAAAGAATCCATAAATTGATATATATGATGGGGATGATGATAATGTATGTTAATATAGAGTAAAAATATATTTAATATTGAATTTAATAAACCCATACTATCACAAGTGATATCCCTTAAAATATCATAAATTCCTCCCATAATAACGGTGCTCAAATTATAGGTGTTGTAATAAAAACTATTTTGACCTCACCATAATCTGTATGTGTCCATAATGGAAATTTTTTTCTAATTAAAACTAATTATAGAAACCCACCACTGTGATCCGCTATAGCATGTTACAAAAACCCATACCATTTTGGACCCACCATGCCTAAGACAATAGTGTGGTGAGGTCTCCTCTGGTCATGTTTCATATAATGGCCCTGATGAACCACACCTTAGGCCACTGAGTGACCATGGTCTCCCTTGGGAATTTTTATATGATTGTTTTTCATAGTA
The DNA here is from genome assembly GCA_963277665.1 of Viscum album. NCBI lineage: Eukaryota > Viridiplantae > Streptophyta > Magnoliopsida > Santalales > Viscaceae > Viscum > Viscum album. The sequence continues at coordinate 197,777,068 of OY728137.1, read as the reverse complement.
TCATTGTCAAGACACCACACGCTCCACCATGGAATATTACTACCTTCTTTGCACCAACAAAATCTTAAACACATAAAAAGTCTCCAAGAAACATACTAAATATCCAAGAACAAAAAACATAAAACAGTTTTAGAAAGCTTATGATAACACAAAAGGTTTTATATTTTGTGTCCTGGAACCAAATATTTGTACTTTGATTGCATGAATATTTGATATATTAAATATTAAATTGAACATTTTATTGCATATTGTTCATTGTTCTATAAGGGCATAATGTAATAATGTCATAGAGTATTTGTTGTATTGATAAGGTCATAGTAGTTTCTTTCTATGATGAGAAGATTGATGTGATATGACGATATTATTAATATTTTCATGTGGTTGGATAATATACTATGATGGGACACATGGTATATTGACCATCAGGTGTGGGTACTCATAAGAAGATGACACTTCTTCTCATGAAGATCACACTTGGTAATTTTTAAGAATGGAGATTATGATAACAGACCTCCCAATAGAAATTCCACATGTTTTTGTGTCATCAGATATTCATATCTGTGAGTGTGTGTAAGGATCCTTAGACTTTAAGATTACCATTAATACATGTCACGAATTGTGCACTTATATTTGCTGATGAAAACTGTAACGCCATATGTTAGTGGGATGTAGGGTATGTTGGGTGTGTCATGAATGACATGTTATTAATTGATAAACCAAGAAAGGATTTGTCCCTACATATTTTTGGATGTTGATATCTCGACCCATTGATTTAAATAGAACTTTTACCCTAAATACCATGGTCATGGTGTAACTATGAGTTTATTTTATATATTCAAAGAATTATGTATCAAGAATATAGATTGATGAAACTGTTATACAACCTCATTAATGAGATTATGTGACATGGAAGTTCATTTTCTATTTGATTTTGAACCCGCTTTAAGGATGAGAGGTAACCCAACTGATTCAATTATGTTTAAATGGATTATATTACATAATGAGTGTTCGTATCTGGTTTTCGTTGTTGTGAATTTTTGTTATTTCTCTTAGGTGCCTTGACTCATTTCTAGATAGTAATATTGGTCTTTAGGAAAGCCTTCCTAATACCAATGAGAGAGAATCTTAGAGTGTCACACACTATGTTTTTTTGGTGATCTCGATTAAATTATATTTAAATTTAATTAATGGAATAAATATTATTCTAAAGACTGATGAATGATTTTATTTAAGTTATATTTATCACATAAATTAAATAAATATTTATCCACCAGATTGTGAATAAAATATATTTATTTATTTTATTGAATATTTAGTATTTATTTATTTACTATTTTGTGAATAAAATATTTATTTAATAGAATAAAATATTTATTCGGGTGTTCAATAAATACAAGAAGAGTTCGAATGTACCAAGACTATGTCCAGTGATAAAAAAATTATGTATGAGTTAGTAAATATTTTTTAACCATTTTACTCCAGTTGGCACACCAAAAAATAATAATATTGTTATTATTATTATGTGGCATGGGATTTCAATATTTGTTATAATTATATTTAATGGTTGCTGAGCAATTAAATTTTTTAACCCAAATCCCATTTCTATAATTATACAACTACATCTATTCTGTTATTCATTCAAACCCAATTCTAAGTTTGTGAATAGAGAATTTTTTAGCACGATGAATTATCTCTTGAATCCTCCACCTCTCTCCCAATAAATAAAGAGATGCCCAAGAGATAATTTCTTCAAGACCGAAGAATGAGCAATCAAGAACGAACAACACAAGATATAAAATTCGTTGCGCTAGCACCTGTAGAATGAGTGGCATTGATCAGAGACCATTTAAGCACATGTGGATCACCTCTAAAGTGATTATACCCTTGGATCCTCACAAGCACAATGAAGGAAATTCGGAAGGGTCTTTTTGAATATTCAGCAATCATAAATGAAGAAATTTCCCTAAGAACATGTATTTATTTCTTCAGATATTAAATAAATTAATTATAAATTTCATATGCAGGATCCCCACTCTTGGTTTTAGGCAATGATTATTAAAATAAATATTAATATATCACACACAAACTCACACATCTGCTACACCCTGAACCAACAAGTGGTATCAGAGGGTTCACTTTTAAATTTATAATTATTTATTTGATTGTTGATCTATGTGCAATTATGGTTATATTTTATTTAATGTTATTAGTTATTAAATCTAATTTATTTTACCATCTTATGGATAAATTAATCATGTTCATTCAGTATTTAATTTTCTAAATGTTTTAAGAAAAAATAAAGAACGATCGGAGATTCCATTAGTAAGTGACAAATCATTGGAAAATAAAACCAGGGTACATGACGTTCACCTAGAACACAAATTGTACATCCATGTGAAATATATCTAGATGTGTCGAGTAATCAATTAAATGCAGTTATTTTATTACACAACACCTATTGACCAAGACAACCTGGCATATAGCTATCTGATATAGGGGTGTGTAATTAGTATGTACACACCATGTGGTTTAGCCGAGTCAACACACCAAAGCCCCAGGCATGTGATTTGGATATATAACTGCTGAGGTACCAGGCATGTAGTTGTATGTACATGACATGTAGTCTCCAATTAATGGAAAAAATTAAAATTACATTAAATTTGAAATTGCAACATTAAAACCTTATTTTATTGATTAGCAAACCATTGTGGGTTTGAAAAATTAATAATGGTTTTAAATAAATTAAAATTCTAAATTAATTTATTGTAATTAATATGTCATTGTTGGTTCTACCATTTATTTTCCATGAATTCCATTAATCATGGGAACCTCTAAATAATATTGAATTATCATTAAGATTAATGGGAATAAACAAATATGTTAATTAATTAATTAATCCAATCATGTTTATCATAAAAAATAAAATAATAAATAAATTAATGTTATCCGTTTAATTTTACATATTTGTTGTTTGTGTGCCCATTCATGAGCTTTAGAAAGACCCATGATTGTGTTGGAAGTTATTTAATTATATTTATTGCATGGTTTTGCAATTATTTAATATTAAATTAAAATATGCCATGCAATTCATCCCTCCCTCCCTTATTATATAGGACCTTCATGTCCCAAGAAATTTATGTAATTCTCTTTAACCAATCCTTTGGTTCCCCTAAATTGTATGTGAGTAAAAAATATTTGTAATTAATGGAGCATCCCAAGGCACATGGAGACAGTTCAAGAAGGAACCATAATTACACAAACTTAGTCATACCTAGGTGGACACATGGAATGTTTTAGCTCATGCCATGTTTGGAATAAGGAGTTATTTCCCATATGTCATAGGATGATTTAATTTCCTCCCATTAAATCAACCATTACATATGATCATGATCATGTCATTTATTTATTCATTTATTTTCTATCTAATACATTAAAATTATATTTATTGATGCAAGATCACGATCACATAAATGAATGAATTAATATAAAATTATAAAATTTAAATAAATTTTATTATGTTTAAATGTTTTATCCAAAAATATGGTTAATTAATTAAGTAAGCATCCACTTAAATATTAACAAGACATGTAAAAGATAAAAAAGATAAAAATTTATGCATAATAAAATAAAATCCCTCAACATAATATTAAGTCAGACTAATCCTTCCGTTACTTGATGAGGAACAAAACTCAATATATTTATGTGTATGGCCAACCCTTTTTGGGACACATACGTTTATATGGGGTTATTATGAATGTTTCTGGTTGACTTAACCATTTTACATCAAGGAAAGTCTCCCTTTCTATACATGGTGTAATTTGGAGGCATGTGTTGAGAAAATCCAGGTCAATATTTCTTGATTTGGGATTCCACTCAATAGATCAAGGTGTTGTAATCTCACAGTTGGAAAAGACTTACCTACCTAAATACCTTCAAAATAGATCGATCAACACTTTTGGGGTTATTAAAAGGGTAATATGTATTCTTTCCACTAGAATGTCTTAGCAACTATACATTATAAGTTCAATGGTGTGGACTATTGGGACTTGATAAAATAGTGGGATATTTAATAAAATCATATAATTATATCTCATTAAATCTGTAATCAAGAAAAGTAAAAATAATCATCTATTTTAATTGTAGAATAAAATGAAAATCTCACTATCCCTATGATCAATATTGGAAAAAGATAATCTCCTCACATGCAGTAACTTCTATGAGTGGTTTAGACGCCTTCAGGCTGTTCTACACCATGAATGGAAATCATACGTGCCAAAATCCTCAATGTTTGATCCGCCTACTCAAGATGTGAGTGATGAAAATTTCCTAGTCTACGAGAAATTTATGAATGATGAGGTTGAGGTTCAATGTTTGATTATGTAATCTATGTATAGTGAACTCATGAAGTCTCATGAAAACATGGATGCATATATAATTCTTTATCACTTATGTGGTCTTTACTAGGAGAGAGCTAGATAGAAACGGTTTGAGATATCCAAAGTGCTCTTTCAGAGTAATCTTGGAGATTATTCCCTAGCTAGGCCTCATGTAGTCAGGATCATTCGCTACATTGAATGCCAAGATGGTCTAGGTTCTAATGTCCCTGAAGAACCAAGCATCGATCTCATTATGGAATCACTCCCTCATAGCTTCTCTAGATTTTTTTAGAATTTTAATATGTACTACATTGAGAAGTCTCTTCCAGATATTCTTATCCTCCTTCGCCAAGTATATAAAGATATGTAGTGTGAAAGGACTTCTGTCATTATAGTGAAAAAATGGAAAGGGAAACCAAAAATCTTTAAGCCCAAATATTCTACATGCAATTCCAAGAAGAAGAACATCAAAGGTAGGAAAGAGAACATGATGTTGTCAATTTCGCATGTGGCAAGAAGGGCAACTAGAAGAAAAATTGCACCCTACTAAATAAGGAAGGGGAAGCTTCATGTTCATTTTTTTCGAGTCCAATTTATCTATTTCTAAAAATTGGGTATTATATAAAGATTGTGGTGTATATATATGTATTAAAATACAAAAACCAATTATATTTATAAAAATTGATCGGGGGGTAGATATACGAGCATCCAGTGGAGAAAAAATTTCTATTATAGCTATCAGAGATTACTGCCTCACATTGCTAACCAAAATGATCTTGGTTTTAATGGGTTGTTATCATGTTCCTTTAGTTACCAAAAACAATATTTCTATATCTAGAATAGATATATATGGATTTATTTTCAAATTTGGAAATGAATTTTTCACCTTCTATAAATATATCATTTTTAATGGTAAGGCACATTTACATAACATTCTTTATGTGTTGGATTATATAAACCAAGTAATGACAATAAATAAAAATGTTACTGCACATGAATCATACCACACCCAACATTGGCATCACTAGTTAAGTTATTTAAATGAAAAATGATTAAAAAAATTACATCAAGATGTATATTTATATTCTTTCGAACTAAAACCACTTGGTGTATGTCATGCATGTTTACAAAGAAAAATGACCAAATCCATATTTTGTGGGAACGATGAAAGGGATAAAGATCCTATTGAATTACTTCATACTAATGTGTGTGGAACATTTCCCGTTGAATAAAGGGGTGGGTAATTTTACTGCATAACTTTTATTCATGATTTTAGAAGATAAGGATATATTTACTTAATGAGGTATTAGTCAGATTATTTTGATAAATTCAAGGAAAATTATAATGAATTTTAAAACCATCAGAGAAAAAATATTCAGAAACTCCACTCAGACCGAGGTGGAGAGTATCTTATTCAAGACTTCGTTGATTACTTATGGTTATTTGGGATCATATCCCAACTCACCCCCCTTTCACGCTATAGTGGAATGGTGTAAGCAAAAGGAGGAACCACGCCTTGTTGGGCATGGTGAGATCAATGATGAGTCATATAAGTCTTCCACTACCCTTTCTGGGATATTCATTACAAATAGTGAAATACATACTAAACCAAGTACCAATAAAATCGATAAATATTATTCCATATGAATTTTGGAGTGGAAGAAAAACCAAGTTATCGTATTTAAATTTTTGGGGAAGAAAAACATTTATTATGGCCTATTTAGCTAATAAACTTTCACCCTGAGGCCCAACGTGTACCATTATAGGTTCCCCTAAGGAAACAAGGGGGTATTGCATATACGAACCCTCGAAAAAAAGTGTTATAGTGGCAAGAAATTCTATATTCATTGATAGGTATCACATCTCCAATATAAATATTGGGAGGCATATAAAAGATGGTATATGATGAGATTCCAAAAAGCCCCGTGTAAGAAGAAAATATTCCAGAGACACAAGAACAATGTATAAGTAAAATAGAGGTTAGATAAATAGAATGTTATGGTTTTTTAGTTACCAAGGATCTTGACACATTATTAATTTATAATAATTATCTTATAACCAATAAAGAAGAAGTAAGTGGCAGAGATGTTTCCAAGTGGAAAGAATCCATGAATTCTGAAATGGATTCCATGTACCAAAACCAGGTTTGGATTTTGTTAGATCCACCAGTGTATGTAAATACTTTTGGTTGAAAATGGGTATTCAATAATAATTACATTTCACTATTCAAGAATTATCAGACCTCACATTATGAATGGGAGTCGGCAGACACCGATGCAGCTTCTAACTATGATTATGGTAGAGAGGTTGATCCTTTAGACATGTAACACTAATCAAGTGTGGGATTTTTTAACCTTGATCCTACCTTTTCTACTTTTATCTTATGTTTTATAATAAATTTTGGGGGACCTGGAATGGAGTAGTTATGTGCCTTCTTTTCAAAAAAAGAAGAAACTCGAAATGGAAGGAAAAGTTAGTACCTGTAAGGTACGACTGGTTGAAAAATATTTCAAAAAAAATTAAGGTATTGACTATGATAAAACATTTTCACTAGTTTCAATGTTGAAATCCATTAGAATACTACTTTCCATTATGGACTACCATGGCTATGATATTTGGAAAATGAATGTCAAAACCGCCTTCCTTAATAGGAACCTTAAGGAAGATGTCTATATGACTTAACCAGGAGGATTTGTGACTCAAAAGGATGTCAATAAGATATTAAAGTTTGAAAAAATATATTTATAGATTAAAGAAATAATACATGTCAAGGAACATTAATTTTTAGGAATCCATAATGTAATTTGGTTTTATAAAGAATGAATGTGAGTGTTCTATATGCAAACAGTTTAGTGGGAGTGCTATTGTTTTCTTAATTGTATATGTTGATGACATGTTACTTATTGAAAATGATATACCAGTCTTAAATCCTATTAAGGAATGGTTGAATAAATGATTTTACATAAAATAATTGGGTGAGGTAGCATATATTCTTGGGATCAAGATCCATCATGATAGATCTAATAGGTTGCTCGGCCTAAGCCAAAGTACATACATTGAGAAGATACTAAAGAGATTTAGTATAGAACAATCCAAAAAGGGATTATTAACAGCATTACATGGAATACATATTTCCAAAAAAATATGTCCTCAGTACCATGTGAAAATAAATAGAATGGCAAGGATTCTATATGGATTAGTGATTGGGTCAGTCATGTATGTTATTCTATGTACTTTCCTAAATATAACTTATGCATTTAGTGTGGTAGGCATATATCAAGATGATCCAGGTAACCACTATTGGATGGCAGTCAAGACTATCCTTAAGTATCTGAGGCATACTAAGGATATGTTCTTGGTTTATGTAGAAGATGAGGAAATATTCATAAGAGGATATATAGATGCTAGTTTACAGACTGATCAAGATGACATGAAGTCACAAACGAGATACATCTTCACTTTGAATAGAGGTGTTGTGAGCTGGAAGAGATCAAAGTAGGATATGGTCATAGATTCTATAGCGTAGTTCAAGTATATTGCAGCTTGTGAGGCATAAAAATAAGCAGTTTGGATGTGCAATTACATCTAAGATATTGATGTGGTACTTTGAAGTAAAGATCCCATCACACTCTATTATGATAATATTACGGTGGTGGCTCTCCCAAAAGAGCCGAGGTCACATTATCGGATGGAGAACATGCTTTAGAAGTATCATCTATTGAGTGATTTTTCTTATAGAGGTGAAGTTGTAGTGAGAAGTATTTCCAAGGAAGACAAATTGGTGGACCCCTTGACTAAATCCTTAACTCATCAGAAACATGATTATCATGTGTGGTCTAGTGGACTGAATGTCATTGGCAGTTGGTTGTAGTCCATGTTGGAGTTTTTTAAAGTTGGAATCCTAGAACCAAATATTTTTAATTTAATTACATGAATATTTGATGTATTAATTATTAAATTAAAATTCTTATTACATATTTTTCATTATTATGCATGACCATAATGTAATAATGTCCTAGAATATTTGTTTCATTAATAAGGTCAAAGTAGTTCCATGATATGATGAGAACCTCAAAGTTCCATGATAATACTCTTAATCTAGTACTACAATGGGATAACATAGTATGATGGGAAACATAGTATATATACCATCAAGTGTGAGTACTCATAAGAAAATGATACTTCTTCTCATGAAGTTTGTACTTAGTCGTCTTCAAGATGGGATATTATGAGAATAGACCCCCGGTAGGAATTCTACATATTTTAGTGTAATCAGATATTTTTATCTATGAGTGAGTGTAATGATCCTTATATTTTAAGATTATCATTAATACATGTCACGACTCGCACACATAGATTTTATGAAAAAAACTATCATTCCATATGTTGGAAGGACGTAGGGTAAATTAGGTGTGTCATGAATGACAAGTTATTAATGGATAAGTCAAGAAAAATATTTATCCCTTCAATATTTATGGAAGTTGATATATTTTCCCTTTGATTGAATTAGAAATATCACCCTAAATTCCATTTACATGGTGTAATGATGAATTTATTTTAGATATTCAAACAATGATGTATTAATCATGTAGGTTGATGACACCGTAATGCAACCTGCTTGATGAGATTATGTGATAAAGGGATTACATTACACAATGAGCATTCATTTGTGGTTGTCCTTATTGTGACTTTAAGTTCTTTCTCTTGGGTACCATGACCCATTGCATAGTAATCTTGGACTTTAGGAAAGCCCACCTAATTCCAATGACAAAGAATCTTAGAGCGTCACACACTAAGTGTTTCTAGTGGTCTCAATTAAATTATATTTGAATTTAATTAAGGGAATAAATATTATTCTCAAGACTGAGGAATAATTTTATTTAAGTAATATTTATCGTATAAATTAAATTAATATTTAATTTTCATATTGTGAATAAAATTTATTTATTTATTTTATTGGATATTTAATAAATATTTATTTACTAGTTTTTTAATTAAATATATATTAAAGAGAATAAAATATTTATTCTGGTGTTCAATAATTACAAGTGGAGTTCAAATGGACCAAGACCATGTCTGGTGAAAAAATAATTATTTACGAGTCGATAAATATTATTAATCCATTTTGTGAAAGTTGGAAAACCAAAAAATAATAATATTGTTATTATTATTTTTTGGAATGGGATTTCATTAATGGTTATAATTATATTTAATGGCTATTATGAAATTAAATTTTGTAATCAAAGTCCCTTCTCTATAAATAGATGGCTACGTCTATTTTGTAATTCATTAGAAACAATTTATACATTTTTTAATAGAGAATTGTTGCACATAATGAATTCTCTATCAAATCCTCCTCCTCTCTCCCTATTAAGATTGAGAAACCCAAGAGATAATTTCTTCAAGTCCGAAGAACAAGTGATCCAGAACAACCAATGCAAGACATTTGATTTGTCATGCTAGCACCTATAGAATGAGTGGTGCTTCCTGGAGACCATTAAAGAATGTGTGGATCACCTCTAGAGGTATTCTACCATTGGATCTACACAAGAAAAATGAAGGCAATCCAGAAGGGCCTTTATGAATGATCAAAAAACATCAATGAAGATATTTCCTAAGCCCTGGAATTTATTTCTTCATATGGTAAATAAATTAATTATAAATTTGATATGAAATATCCTCACTCTTGGTTTCGGGAAAAATTTATTGAAAAAGAAATTAATATATCACCCACCAACGCATGTTACCACTGCACCCGAAACTAATAGAAAGTATCTCGAACTGGGGGTGTTACTTTCCCCACACCATTTGGTTATTCTTCATTATAAACCTGGAGGTTGATAATGGCTTTGAATTGTTTGGGACATTGATTCGTCGTCTCTTTGTCATGTTACCATGTATCTTCATGAATGTCACCATGTTTCCATAATATCTGATCCTTTATAATACACTTTCTAGTATTAATTTATGTTTATTTTTTATAATATAAATTGGTTCATGGAAAGAAATTGTATCATGTTAAATAGTAACATGCTATAAACTAATGAATTGACTGGGATCTAGATGGACCATATTCAATTGAGAGATATTGAAAACATTATGGACTACACCAAATCTCAATGGTAAAGCAAATAGATATAGAACATTACTGATACATTCTAGAACCAAAAATACTCCCACATATCAAGGATCTTGTTTACCTTGCTTTTCCAAAAGATAATTAACTAATCATGGTGACACATTCAAAAAACCATAGTCACTTACATTAAAAGATATTGGGTTAAAACGATGATATGTGTATGATTTTTTATGGATTTAAGATAAAGCAATCTACTTCTTAGTCATATAAATATTTTATGTAGTCTTGAGGACAAGACTGGCTCCAATTATTGATGTTTCCCACATTCACACCCAACAAAGTAGATAATGACAAGGATAACCATTCAATGCCCCAAACAAATCCATATGTATCATGTCCTGATAACATTTATTATATTAGAACTCCAATAAAGGTATATAATATTCTCGTGAGCCACCAAATTCCATGAAAAATAATCTAAACAAGTCTTCTAACATCTGTATCTATCTGAGGATAATATTCGATGCTCGTGTTCAACTAGGTACCAAGATACTATTATAAAGAATTCCAAAACTAGTATTTAAATCTCATAACTCTGTATAAGACAATATATGTTGGTACTTAATTGAAAATTTAAAACCTCTCAAATATACATCTTTTCAAGATCCTCTACTATATTAGAATCTTAAATCCGGATAAAATGTATAGTATTTGTAATTCAATCCAAAATTACCCAAATAACATCATCTTTTTGAATTTTACATGGTATACCTATGATAAAGTCCATGGAAATATACTCCCATTTCGTAATAGGTGTACGTGTAAATTACATCATCCTTGTAAGGATTTTATGTTCATCCTTTACCTATTTTCAAGTGAAACATTTCATCACATATGTTGAAATATTTATTTTAATACCTGACCAACATAAATGATCTTTCATTTCCTTTTACATTTTCTATGTTCTTAAGTAAATGTCATATTTCAAATGGTGGTATGCCAAAAAAATATCTTCTTGGAAATAATGGTGTACAATTATTCTATTATGAAAATAAAAATTCATGATTACATCCTCTCTCTAAGCATCTATGGTCTCCCATATTTTTTTTGACCTAATGGTGATGTATTCTATATCAGATCATTGAGCCTATTTTGATAAATCTGTCAAATAATGAACAAGAGTTACCAAGAATAAACCAACTTTTTCGTTATGTTTCGAATAACCTGAATGAATTTTAGAAATAATTCTCATCAATTGATAATGATCACAAGCTTCTCTATCTAGTTAGTTATACAATATTTTTCTTAAAGCATCATCTATAGAATTTACATTCCTAATAAAGAACTAGTGTCAAATTAAAACATACTGATATATTTCATCAATCATATTTTTCTCAGGTTCAAATATTATTTTAAAGAAGATGTCTTTCAATCTATAATATTCTTTCAACATAAAGAACTTATCACCTAAGAGATAGTAAAGCCATGTTTTAAAATAATGAACCATTATATCCAATTAAAATTCATGGTTTGGGTAATTTATTTCATGAATTCATTATTTTCAGGATCCATAATCTATGACATGGTTTCATTACATGAGAACACAACTAAGTAGAGAACTAGATAAATCTTAGGAGACTGAATAAACATTCCTAGGATATGTAAATATAATAATTTATGTCAAACTAAGCCTGAACTTAATCTTCATATAGGACATCTAATAATCATCACTTTAGTGGAATGGATTTCCCTTTTATGTTAGATTTTTTATAAGAGATACAAGAGGTGATAATTCATGAATGAAGTAGAGATTATAACATGATATGCATAAAAATCTACATATCTCAAAGACTTTCTTCATTGGTTTCCAAGAGAAGACAAATTATATCTTCTCATTGTCTACTAATATTCCTTTCTTAGAAATTAAATGTCAATGAAAACTAATATATTTTATCCTAAAATAAAATTTATATAATTTTGAATTCAATTTGTTCTCTCGCATGGTTCTCTAAAGAATCTCTTAATGTTCTTCATGTTCTTTTCTAGTTTGGAAATATATCAAAAGTTTACACAAAAATATCACAATAAAAGAGTCTAGGTACTTTTGAAATACACAATTCTTCAATTCAATGAAAAATATGTATAAGGACCCATCCATATAACATACATAATCATGAATTTTGTCAACAAAACAATTACATTGAAATTTAGGATCTTTTCAAGTTTATATCTTTAGAGAATTGGGACATAATACATTCATATCATTACACATTGTTACAGATTGGATACTATAAAAACAGTTTCCATTTTTTTTAAATTAAAAACATTAAAACTCAAAACATGATTCCTTAACAATTTTCCAACATTTAACATGGATTACTTATTTTTATTACACATCCAATAACCTGTGAAAAATCATTTTACACTTGGGATGAGCACAAAAACTTATTTAGGGATATAAAAATATGGAAAGAACATATTAGTCCATGAATACTTGTAACGTGTGAAATGATTTTTATAAGACATACTTACCACCTATGTATATATAAATACTTGGTTAAAAATGAGATTAAAAAATACATAAGAACATAAGTAGAACCATAAAGATATCTTGGGGCATTAATTACATAATCTTGTAACCCCCTCAGCTGCCTTATAATTTGTAATTCTCATGGCTACCTTACAATTTGTGTAACCATCACTGTTACACTTGAAGTAAACATTCGGCCTACCTCCAAATTACACATAAAAAATTAATTGGAGGGAGATATAGGTACCAGCCTTCATCATCAAAAAATACCAATAACCAAAAAATAATCATACAATATGAACAATTTCATAAAAACATTTCTTTTGAATTTTTTAAAATAGATTTGTAAAAGAATATTTTAAAAGGAAATCCCCTTATAAATATCATACAACTGAAGAGAGACTTAATAAAGTGGATTAAATATGTATATAAACTATAAAAAAATAATTAAACATAATATAATAAAACCCATCACACAATAAATTTTAATACCACACAAATAACGAAGTAGAAGGTTTACCAAAAGAATGGAAATCGGGTTAAGAATTCCCTTACCTTAGGTTTGTCTTACATCAAACATGTTTAAACTTCTTGTATAATAGATATAAGTGTTATTATTATTTTAAATAAAAAATTTCATGTTTATAACATATTATTTGATCATTTCATAACATCATTTTACCCTTTAATTGTTAGAATTTTGATCCTAGCACTGTTTTTGGGTGAGTTCTTTACATGATTTCCAAGATTGGTTCATAATGGATGTTCTTTTTGATTGGAAGTGAAACTATAGAATTGGAAATGAGTAGTATTTACATATATACAGTACCGTAAATTATACCATTTATCATTTTGAATTCTTACATTAGGATGATTCAAATTATAAAACATTAAGGATGTTCGTTTAGATCATTTTAGTGGTTCTTTGATAATAACGACCTCATTTTGTTTTATAAATTAACACCATGTATACCAAATTATTCCATAACAAATGATGATAAATAATACATATATTATAACATTTTTATACCATAAAATGGTTTCATGGTCAGACTTAAAGGACTTAATTAAAAATGAAATCACATCGTGCGTGATATTGGTAATTCGACACATCATAGACAATGTTTTTAATTCCTTGGATAAGTGGGAGAGGAGTAGAAGAATGATGATGAATTTTCCATGAACATGTGACCATCCAAAATATACAACATTTTGGAGCTTTCATGCCTCTTGGTTATGAGGAGGTGAGGAAAGAAGAAGAAAATACAGGAATCTTGAAATAAAATAAAACATGAGAAATTTATCACAAAAATTCGGCAGCCTAACGATGTCTCTTAAAATTTCATAAAAATATTTTGATGATAGAAAGGGGATATATCATCAATATTACATAATATTAATATTAAGGGTTGATATTGAATGAAATATACCAACATAATAAAAAGGGAAAGGAAGAGAATAACATAAAATGAAACAAAATATAGAAATAAAAAGTGGATGTTTACCTCTTGATCTCTTCTCCTTGAGATCCTTCTTAATGGATTTCGTTTTGGTCTTTTCGTAAGATCAGTAGCTCTAGGACGTGGGTAAGAGACTTGGGAGGAGTATTGGGAAGAACATTGGAATGGATAATTTCTTGAGAGGTGTGGGAAGAATAGGGGATTGAGGGTGGTATTTATAGTGGAGGAGAAGGGGTATTTTTCATTATTTTAATCATTATTATAATATGTTTTCCCAAGATTATGAATAGTCTTAGTTAATGTGACCTCAAATAGTAATAATGGAATGTGAGTTCGTAACAAGTGGCCTTAAATCACTAATGATTTCATAAATAGTGTATTTTACTAATAATTTGATTATACCGTATTTTATCGTATTCCACTATTCATCTAAAATTCAAGAATTTCAGAAAAAACCCAAAGATATACCCTGACAATTTTTTGATGTATAGCATTCAAAAATGAAGTCCATTTTCTAAAAATAAATATCTAAATATTATTAATTTAATTTTTAAATAAAATCATACTTAATTCAAAAATTAACAATTCTAATTCTATAACTACTTCTATATCACGATGAAAAATTAACCAAGATCTTATTATCTTAATTCATTAAGAAAATAAAATAATAATAAAATTTACTATTTATTAGGGTCATATTACTATTCATATTACTATACATAAGGGTATGTTACTATTCACAAAAAAATAAGTTGGTTGCATCAGACTCCAAATAACATAATGAACACAATTGTAGATGACAGTTTCTTAAAATTCAAAACATAGAAATGGAAAGATTATGTTTAAAGGCTAGTTATAAATATCCACATTAAAAAAAGTTCCATGCATTTCTATTTATTTTTCGAAAAAGTTGGGGTGTTACATTATCCCCACCTTTTGGAAAATGCGTCCTTGTAATTTTATTTACTTATTAAACAACTGATGGTATTTTTCCCTCATAGCATTTGCAGACTCCCATGTTTCTTCTTCAACCATGTGGTTTCTCCAAAAAACCTTTACCTAGTGGATTACCTTATTCCTCATTACATGTTCCCTTCAATCATGAATCCAAACTAGTTTCTCTTCATAAGAAAGTTTCTCTTCCATCTGAACTACTTCTAGGCTCAAGACATGTGATTAATCTGGAACCTACTTTCTCAACATCGAAATATGAAAAACATTTTGTACCTGAGACAAACTCAGAGGAAAAGCTATGTTGTATACCATTTTTCCAACTTTCTCCAAGACTTCAAAAGGACCGATGAACCATGGAATTATCTTTTCTTTCTTACCGAAACATATCACACTTTTCCAAGGAGATATTTGAAGAAAAACATGGTCACCTACCTCGAAAGATAAGTCCTTCCTTCGGTTATCATCATAACTTTTCTTCCTTATCTGAGCTATCCTCATATGTTGCTGGATCATCCTCGCTTTCTCAGACACTTCTTCTCATCATTCTGTCCCCATAAACTTTCTTTCACTAACATCATCCCAAAACGTTGGATTCCGACACCACTTCCCACACAAAGCCTCAAAAAGTTCCATCTAAATATAGGTATGAAAACTTTTATTATAAGAAAACTCAACAAAAGAAATATGTTTATCCCAACTTCCCTGATAGCCCATTGAACAAGTTAGAAGCATATCCTCCAACATTTGAATCATTCGTTCTGACTGCACATTTGATTAGGGATGAAAAGTTGTACTGAAATTTAATTATGTGCCCAATAACTTCTGAAATCTCTTTAAAAAGTTAGAATTGAACCTAGGATCCCAATCAGATATTATAGAAAGAGGAACTCCATGTAACCTGACAATATCCTTGAGGTACAGTCAATAAAGTTGATCCAAAGACATTGTATCTCGAATAGAAAAAAATGTCCATATTTTTTCATCTAATCAACAATAGCCCAAATCGCATTGTTCCCTCAAGTAGTCTTTGGTAGTCCCACCACAAAGTTCATGGATACATTCTCCCATTTCCACTCTGGCACTGAAAAGGTTGAAGCATCCCCTTTGGTAACTACTACTCTTCTTTAACATGTTGACATTTCAAACATTTCATGGTAAAATCAGCAATATCTCTTTTCATTTCATCCCACCAATAATACTCCTGAAGGTCTCTATACATCTTAGTACTTCCAGGATGAACTGAAAATGGAGAACTATGAGAGTCACACAACAAATCATTCTTCAACTAAGAATTTCTAGGTACGAACAACCTTTTTAAAAATCTTAAAACACAATCTTTATCAAGGTAAAATTCTAGAAACTTGCCCATTTTAATCAATTCTACCTTTTTCTATAGCTCACGGTCTTCCTTCTGTGCTCACTTAATTCTATCTGACAACGACGTTTGCACTAAAAAATGAAAGAAAATAGAGTTATTTCTTGCACCAAAAACTTCTAAACCAAAATTCATCAAATCATTAATCAAGGGATCATGTTCTAAACGTAGCATGGTTAATGATGCCTGATGTTTCTGACTCAAGTCATCCACCACTTTGTTTTCTTTTCCAGGATGGTAATTGGTCGTGCAATAATAATCCCTTATTAGTTTATGTTATCTTCTCTACCACATGTTTAATTCCTTCTGAGTGAATATATACTTCATACTTTTATGGTCAGTATATATTTGACATTTGGATCCATAAAAATGATGCCTCCAAATTTTCAAATCAAAAACCACAGCTGCCAATTCCAAATCATGTGTTGGATAATTTAGCTCAAGAGGTTTAATTTGTCTCAAAGCATAGGAAATTACCTGATCATTCTGCATCAAAACACAACCAATTCCCTTCAAAGAAGCATCATTTTAGATGAAAAACTCACCATTCTGGGAAGGTAAGGCCAAAACTACAGAATTCACCAATCTCTTCATCTGTTCTTCAAAACAAACATCAAATTCTTCTGTCCAAACAAATTTTACCCCTTCTATGTTAACTTAGTTATCGGGCTAGATAACCGCAAAAAGTTATTAGCAAACCATCGGTAATAACATGTTGACTTAAGAAAACTACGAGTATTTCTAACATTTGTGGGTCTTGTCCATTCATCAACTACTTTTGTTTTGGTAGGATAAACTATTATTCCATACTTATTTACAATGTTCCCAAGAAAAGAAATCTATTGCAACCAAAAATCATACTTTCTGAATTTTCCATATTGTTTCCTTTATTTTAAGGTTTTTAAAACAACAATTAGATGTTTCTCATTCTCATATTTATTTTTAGAAAATAACATATTGTCATCAATAAATACAACCACAAACTTATCCAAGAACTCTTGAAATACTCTATTCAAAAGATTCATGAATATATTATGTGCATTAGTTCACCCAAAGGTCATAACAACAAATTCATAATGCCCATATTGAGTACGAAAGGTTGTTTTTGGGACGTCATCCTCCTTAACCTTCAGCAGATGGTATCTGTATCTCAATTCAATCTTAAAAAAGTACTGAGCTCCCTCGAGCTGATCAAACAAGTCATCAATATGAGGAAAAAGATACTTGTTTTTAACAGTGATGTTCTTCAAAGATCAATAATCAACGAAAAGTCTCAAGGAATCATCTTTCTTTTTAACAAAAAAAATAGGGGCTCTCCCTGGTGAAGTGCTAAGACGAATGAAGCCTTTATCAAGAAAATCTTGCAACTGATTTTTCAATTCTAGAAGTTCTATTTGAGTCATACGATATGGGGGTTTTGAAATTGTCTTAGCATCAGGAACTATGTTAATTTTGAATTCGACTTCCTGATCAGGTATCACACCGGGTAACTCATTAGGAAAAAACATCATGGTATTCATTTACCACTTACACATCATTAATAAAAATAGTTCCCTTGTTTTTAACAATATGAGCAAGATAACTTTCATTTCCATCATTCAATAGTTTCTCAAATTCCTGATATGTTATCAATTGTACGGGTTCGTTCTTGTATACAAATAGAAAATATTTCTAAAAAACAACTTCTTTAGCTCTACAGTTAATGTTTTCATGATAAATATAAAGCCAACCCATTACTAGAATAACAAAAAACACAACTAAGTATAAAACAATAAGGTTTGAAGGTATATACTTTCCACATACCATAATATAAAGATTCTTATAATTCCTCTTTTCTATAATATTTCCCTTCTAGAGTTTTAACATGAAGTTCGGGTCTCATTTGTTGAGGTGATATATCCAATTTACCATAAAATTTCTCAGAGATGAAGGAATGTGTAGACCCTCTATCAAAAAAACTTTAGAAAAATCTGAGTGAATAAACAAAGTACCTGATACAACTTCATTGGATGGCCCGAAATTTGCTGATGTTGTCCCAAAGGATCTCACTACACCTTTCTGTAGGTAGTCTGGATCCTTTGCATCATTTAGATCTCTCTTTGGGAAAGCATTTGCATAATGACCCATCTCACCATATTTAAAACACTTTATAGTTTTCTTATCAAGATTAGTCTTTTGATCATTTTCATTATAATCTCACCCCATACATCAAAACTTACACAAATTTGAAAGACTTCCTAGTTTTTCTAAGACATTCCCCAGGGTGTTTCTTGCTATACATTTCACAAACTAAAAATTTGATTTTCTTACCATAATATTTCTTTGGTTTATTCTTACCCATCGCATACCATCTATACCTCTTATTCTTATTATTTCCAAAATGCACATGATAATAAGAAAACTCCATCTCTACCCTCTCATCACATTGAATAAGGTTCTCATAACTTTTGAATTCATAGGAGGCTAACACCCTTCGATGCCTTGGCTTCAGTCCGTAACAAAAGCAGTTGATTTTTATATCAAGATCCAGAATAATATTTCAAGCATACCTCGCTAGTCAGGTGATGTTTT
Organism: Viscum album; assembly: GCA_963277665.1. Classification (NCBI taxonomy): domain Eukaryota; kingdom Viridiplantae; phylum Streptophyta; class Magnoliopsida; order Santalales; family Viscaceae; genus Viscum; species Viscum album. The sequence goes on along the minus strand of OY728137.1, from coordinate 197,757,723 downwards.
CTTCATACAAATCCACTTAATCCTCCTCCTTTTGATTCAATTCAATGAATTTATTCACCATCCTAATTCACACCCCCATAAAAAAAAATTCATGGAAAAAACTTTTAAATTAATTCGACTCTAAGGCATAAAAATCATCTCTACCCATGATATTCCTTACCATTGACCACCACTGATCAACTTCACCTTCAAAATGATAATTGGAAAGACTTACCTTTTGATTTTCTAAACATCCCATAACATCAAATATCTTTTCAAGGGCTTTGATTCATCCTTCAGTTGCTACTAGGTTAAAAGATCCATTAAATGTAGGAGGGTGTTGTCTCATAAAATGTTCCACTACTATCATGTTTCATTGTGGTTACTCTATTTTTTCTCATTCATGGATGCCACCACCATTTATTTCCTGCTTTAGCTGAGCCATTATTGTCACAAACTGCTCGGTTCCAATCCCTACCATTCCGGGCTATAGATCCAGAAGGATGTCATTCTGTCGGTCGCTCCCCTCTTCAGCATCCCTACTCCTTCTGTGGAAAACCTTTCTGAACAAACATATCTTAGATAAAAAAACATGGTAATCATTATATGAAAAAAAAATCAAATAAATTATAGATTAAAAATCATTTACTGTATTCTTTTTACATCATCCTAACCCCTAAAGTTATCTAAACCATCTTTTGATACCAACTATAAGGACCAATCCTTTTTACATACATAATCTAGAATTTAGTAAAGAAAACACATCCTTTTAAATTTAGGATATTTTCAAGTTTAGATCTTTAGAGAATTGGGACATAATACATTCATATCATTACACATTGTTACAAAGAGGATACCATAAAAACAGTTTCCATTTTTTAAAAAGTAAAAACATTAAAACATAAAACATAATTCCTTGAAAATTATTAAACATTTAACATGGATTCCTTCTTTGTCTTACACATCCAATAACCTGTGAAAAATTATTTTAATCTTGGGATGGTCACAAAATTTCAGTAAGGGATAAAAAAAGAAGGAAAGAACACATTAGTCCATGAATACATGTAATGTATGAAATCATTTTTATAAGACATACATATCACCTGTATATATATACATACTTTGTGAAACATGAGATTAAACAATACATAAGAACATAAGTATAACCATAAAGTTATCCTGGGGCATTACTTACATAATCTTGTAACCCTCTCAGCTACCTTATAATTTTTAACCCTCATAGCTACCTTACAATTTGTGTAACCATCGAAGTTACACTTGGAGTGACCATACAACCGACCTCCAACTTACACATACCCAATACATTTGAGGGAGATATAATTCACACACTTAATCATAAAAAATTCCAATAACCAGAACATAATCATACAACATGAATAATTTCATAAAAACATTACTTTTGAATTTTGTGAAATAGATTTGTAAATGAGGATTTTAAAAGGAAATCCCCATATAAATATCATAAAACTGAATAGAGACTTAATAGAGTGGATGTAATATGTATATAAACTTTAAATATACCTAATTAAACGTAATATTTGAAAAACCCATCACACAATTAATTTTAATACCACATAAATAACAAATTAGAAGGTTAACCCAAAGAATGGAAATCGGTTTAAGAATTCCCTTACCACATGATTTTCTTACTTAAAACATATTTAAATATTATTTATAATGGTTAAAATAGTGTTATTAGTATTTTAAAGAAACATGTTCATGTTTATAACATCTTATATGATCATTTCATAACATCATTTCACCCTTTAATTGTTAGTATTTTGCTCCTTGCACTATTTTTGGGTGAGTTCTTTACATGATTTCCATGATTAGTTCATGATGGATGATCTTGTTGATTGGAAGTGAAACTCCAGAATTGGAATGGAGTAGTATTTAAATATTTATAGTACCATAAATTATAAAATTTATCATTTTTATTCCTTACATGAGGATTATTCATAAGTTAAAACATTAATGATGTTCCTTTAGATCAGTTTAGTGGTTCATTGATAATAACAACCTCATTTTGTTTTATAAATTAAAACCATGTGTAAAAAATAATTCCAGAACCATGTATGAGACAAAATAAACATATGTTAACCTGGTTATACTATAAAATTGGTTTCATGATCATACTTACAGGATTTAATGAAAAATGAAATCACATCATTCGCGATGTTGGTAATTCGACACCTCATGGACAATGTTTTTAATTCCTTGAATAAGTGGGAAAGGAGTAGAAAAATGATGATGAATTTTCCATGAACATGAGAAAATTCAGAATATAAAAGATTCTGGAGCTTTCATGCCTCTTGGTTAAGAAAATTTGAGGTAAGAAGAAGACAAAAAGTAATCTTGAAATAAAATAAAACATGAGAAATTTCTCACGAAAATTCAGCAGCCTAACGACATCTCTTAAAATTTCATAAAAATAGTTTGATGAGAGAAAGGGGATATCTAATTACTCTAAAATAATATGGAAAGTAAGGGGGGATATGGAATGAAATATCCAAAAAAATACAAATGGAAATGAATAGAATAACATAAAATTAAAGAAAACAAATAAATTAAAAGAGGATGTTTACCTCTTGATCTCTTCTCCTTGAGATCCTTCTTAAGGGCATTGGTTTTGGTCTTTTGGTGAGGCCAGTAGATCTAGGACGTAGGTAGGATCCTTGGGAGGAGTATTGATCAGAACATAGGCATGGATCAAGTCTTGAGAGGTGTGGGAAGAAGAGGGGAGTGAGGGAGTATTTATAGTGGAGGAGAGGGGGTATTTTTCATTATTTTAATCATTATTATAATATTTTTTCCTAAGATTATGAATAGACATAGTTCATGTGACCTAATATATTAATAATGGAATTTTATTTCGAACCAAGTGGCATTACATCACTTATGATTTCATAAATATTGTATTTTACTAATAATTTTATTATACGGTATTTTATCGTATTTCACTATTCATAAAAAATTCATGAATTTCAGAAAAATCCCTAATATTTACCAAAACCATTTTTTGATGTGTAGAATTAAAAAATGAAGTCCATTTTTTGAAAGTAAATTTATAGATATTATTAATTATTTTTTAAAATTAAATCATGCTTAATTCAAAAATTAACAATTCTAATTCTATAACTACTTCTATATCACGATGAAAAATTAACCAAGATGTTATTATCTTAAAGCCTTAAGAAAATAAAATAATAATAAAAATTCTATTCATTAGGGTCATATTACTATTTATATTACTATTCAAAAGGGTATGTTACTATTAACAAAAAAAAACAAGTTGGTTTCATCAGACTCCAAATAACATACTGAACTCAACTGTAGATGACAATTTCTAGAAATTAAAAACATAATAGTGGAAAATTTATGTTTAAAGGCTAGTTGTAAATATCAACTTTAAACAAAGTTCCATGTATTTATATTTATTTTTACAAAAACTTGGGGTGTTACACTATGGGTGTATTTTTAAGACCAAAGGGCATGACCTACTATTCCTAATTTCAATAGAAAATCTTAAAATTTTACTCTCATATATTCTCCTTCCTAACCCAGAGTTGATGATACTCAGACTATAGATCAGTCTCGGAGAACCATTATGATCCTTTCAATCAAAAAAATAAATCATTAATTTATGGAAGAGGATAGTTAATCATTATTTTTAACTAATTCAGTTTAAGATAATCAATACAGAGCCATAATGACCATCATTCCAAGATAACTAGAGTATCTCAAGGTGAAGTACTCGGTCCTGCGAAACCTTTACATTATGATTCTTCTAAAAGGAAAATTAATTCCCTCAATTATATTAGTTTCATTCTATATGATGGAATAGATATATGATTTATCACTAAAATGATGTCAATCAAAATTTTACTTCCCTTTAATTTGTAAAACCATAGAAATTTTTAAAAAATACGTTAGGATAAAAATCTACAATGCTAGGAAATTTTATATTTTCATTTATGTCATTAGTCCCCAAAGACACTATTACTAATTAATAATAAATTATTAAAACCATCAGTACTAAATTTCCTACACTTCTAGAATTCACATCTTAGATTCCTTTAAGGAGATGCATTTTCCCATCACGAGATGTAAAATAAAATCATCGAGCATAGATTTTGATATGATCCTTGAATGCTATTAAGAAATCCATTACAGGGATTAATTCAATGATATCAATATCTAGAATAAAAAAGTACCAAACAAACTAGAATCCATTGATGGTTATTGAACTGGATTCACACCTAAATATTTTATACTCTTGTTACCTGAGAGGTGTCTAGATACTCATCACAAACATAATCATATAGACATGAAACCCTATTTGATTAATGATGCAAGAAGAAATAAAAGTGTGGGATATATCAGTATTAAACAAGATTTACATAATATATTAGTTAGGTAGAATAGTTCCTCAAACAATTTAAGGAGCTTATTTATCCTATTTCGTCATAAATTTTTCACCATACAACTACTTACTCATTCCTTCTTGTTCCTTCCTTCCCAAGTGTGGTTGAATTGTTTGAGGGTTCGGGGTTTTTTTGGAATCATCCTAGATCTCTTGATTCTTAGGATTACAACTATTCTAACATTATCACTCACTTAAAAAATAATACGTTTCACACACCTGTGAGGAATTCCTAGTTACTGAATTTGTAACATTATAGATATAATGTCAAATATAACCCATCAGATTTTTATTGTGGTTTGATTTTCATGGTCTCATACACCCCCACTTGTAGTGCCCTAACAAACCACATTGGATATTATGAAGCTATTTTAAAACACTTTTAACCATGATCAACATAACAATGATGTTTTACATAAATTGACCAAACCACCTCAAGTAACCAACATAAGAGAAAACTGTTTAATAATTAAACACCATATTATAATAAATAGACCATATAAAAATAAATAAATATTAAAAATATTATTAATTTTTTTTAATAAAAATAATATGATTTTTCATGAATTTAGGCACATGCGTAAAGTGAATTAGTACTTAATGTAGTGGTTGTCTGCCTCCATTTTTAATTCCCTGAGACCCTGTTGGTATTTTGAACCATTTTTTCTTTTATAGTGGGTATTCACTACCCTATTTTCTTAAAGTAAAATGAATTAATTTATTTTCATGATATATCAATTTCTATTTCATGGTATTCCTTTTATATACTTTTGATTTATATTCCACCCTTACGGTAAGGGGGTTTTGGTATCATTTTTTACTTTATTGAGATATAATTCTTATTCACTGTTTGTTTCTTCTTGTGGTGTATGGATTAACCATTTATTTATTTTTAATAAATTTAATTAAATCTATGGTATTTAAAAAATCCATCTCATTTTTTACCTTATGTTAATTTTCAATCTGAAAGATTACAACATTGTAAGGATTTTTTTAATAAAATCCCCTTTTTTGAGTTATACTATTTAATCATGAAAATATTACATTATGAGTTTTTTATTCCTAAAAATGATTTTATTTCCTGAATCTTTATTTTCAAATCTAGGGAATAATTATTTTTTAAAATTTAATGATTTACCTTGATGAATTTATGTCTTAAAAATTATATAATGGTTTAGATTATTTCTCATCCTCTTTAATAATGATTTCCTCTATTTGTCCATATTTTACTTTCCCAAAAATATTCTACTTTATATATTGAAAAATAATTCTATATTATCTCATGTGACTTTCACATTTCCCTCTTAATATTTTTAAAAGAAAGTTTTTTTTAAATATTAAATGGTGTGGGTTTCAAATAAGGAATTTTAGAACCTAGAAATGGTTCTATGGAACTACCCTCATTACTTTTGGGATAAAATTTCTCTTTTCCCTCTATAATTTAATTTAAATTATTCTCATGTGTCTCATACATATTTTGTATATACGTTCCTCACATATATACCTAGTAGAACTAACATTTTTTTGGGAATAATACATGTTTTATGCCCCATTTAAAATTCTATTTTTTAATTAAACCCAATTTAGATGAACGTTTATATTTATTATTTTATGTCAAGTAAAATCCCTATAAAATGTTTTAAACTATGAATAGTTTCAAAAAATAATTTTTATTTTATGGATAATCCTCCATGTTTAATTCTATTTTAAAGGGAAATTATAATCTCTATACTAATTTAAATAAACCTTTACCCATTTCATAAAGTACCACCTAAGTGATTCATTTTTATAATTTTGTTTCCAAATTTTCTCATAATTCTTTATATATTGAAAATCTGTGTTCAATAAATTTTCAAATTTATCCATATATGAACATATATAATTATTTAATTCCTTCATAAATTGGGAATTTTTATGACACAACCTTTGGTTTTCTTTGAGACACGACTATGAAACACACTTCATAACATGGGTTTTATATGTCTTATGATTTATGTATAGTTTATTTTTATCTTATAGAAAAAATATGCATGTATATGTTAAGAATATGATGTTTTAAAATAATAGTGATTCAATAAATTGAGTAATATTTTCTTCTCATGAGATACCATGTATAGTTCCAGAGCATTGATCTTAAACACACTATTATGTTTTCTTAGTGGCGGGACTTAACTTATTATTATAATGTCATGCTTTATATTATTTCCACCAATTAATGATTCGATGATCTTATTATATCATTCCATTATTCCATATTTTGTGCTTATTATCACTCTATTTTTGATGCAAAGTTATGCCACCTAATTTATTTGTGTTGTCTCATAGTCATGCTTTAATTTGATATTTCCCTTACCGAGGCTTTGAGCTCACACTATTCATAGGGTTCCATTACCTAGGATATGAAAATGATTATAACTTATGAGATGAATAGAAGGATTATACTATAACCCAATTGTAAATAAATGGTCACAAGTGTTTTAATATGATTTGTTAATACAACTAGTTTTCAAAAATTCTAAACCTTATGTTCTCTAGATTGTGAGACTATTTTTTTAGATTTAATATTTTCATTATTAAAATAATGTGATATATATATATGGTCAATTTTGTTAGTATCAAAGTATGGTTTTATTATTTTATAATATTTCTTTAGTTTATTTAATATAATAGGATTAGAAAACATTTCTGAAACCCTAAGGATGATTTAATGTTTTTGTAAAGTAAGGATTGTGTTATTTTCTAGAATTTACATCTCTTTATAAATAATAGTAACTGGATGGATGTATTATCTATGGTATGAGGTACTTTACATATTATATTATGTTTTAAAATAATATTTATGGTTTTTGTGTTTGGGGAGATTTAGTAGGTTTCTCATAGGGATTTTAGTGTTTGGGATTTTCGGGGTGCCCCATAGGAAGAAACATGCCATTTTGGAGGGAATGGTGTCTTGGGAATTCATAAATGAAAAATGATCTCTCCAAAATTCCAAAGGGAGGACATGGTCACTTTAGAGTGGTGCGATGGGAACTTTCTATGAAACATGGAAGAATGATTCCTCACCATGATGTGGTCTCACGCATGGTTGGTCCAAAAAAGAATGGGTTTCTGCAACATTCTATAATGGATCTCCATGGAGGATTCCAAAAATTATTGCGATCAAAGGAACCATGACCATATAATACACCACCATACCATAGATATGGTCAAAAAAATTATTATTGAAATGATTTATTCGAGCACTGTTCTTGGGGAAGGAGTTTTGGTCATTGAAGTTATATCACATTTGAGATTTTTGTGGTATTAAATTCAATTTTAAATCTATTTTTACAATATTTTAACATATATTAACATCATCCCCAACTTGGATCTATATTTAGGGATTCTTACATTCATTTTAGAATGTACTTTCTACCACTGACAGAGCTTCATCATTCCAACTTCATTCTGTGATAGGTTCTATAGATGAACCTTTCTTTTTGGTTGTTATTGACAATCACAAGTGGTCGGTGGATTCTCTAATTTTCTCTACTCATTCTAGAACTTTAAGGGTTATATTATAGAATAGTTTCTTGTTCTTTTCAGAGAAAACCTATTATGTTTTATTTATAGAGAAACCACCTTGTTCTATGATCTTGTGAACCTTGTTGGAAAAACCCCTTTCATTTTATGAATTAGAATAGTTAAATTTAGAAATTTTTTTCTAAAACCATTATTATTACATGGTTTTAATTTTTTTTACACATTAATTATTTTTATTAGATATGTTATAATATTAATTGATTTGAATAAATGAATAGGTGTGAGACCATGGTTTTCATATGGAATTGTTTGAGTTTATATTATATTGAGAGATTCCTTATTAGGTTTAGATAAGGGGTTGGTGCCTTTAGGGTACACTATATTCCCAACCAAGTGAAGACTTTGTTGGTAGGACCAGATTCGTCTTGAAAGTTATGACTGCTCCTAGTTGGATTCATGCATGTGTGTGCATGTGTGTGGTCTGTAATGGATATGAAAAGTGGTATAAATAATTAATTTTATTCCCCTACTTAATTTTAGTTGAATTAAATTGGTAAAATGTTTTGGATTTCCCCTCATTTGTTTTATATTTTTTTAATTATGAGCTAACTTGATCTTTTTATAGTATAATGCGTTGGGAGGTCACTTGGGGATTGATTACTAGGTTAATTACTCACCCCCAACATATAAACCATGGGGTGTATGCTGACTTTGTGTTTCATGAAGCTGGTAAATAGAAAGTAACTTATTCCATTAATAAATAATCATGATTCTATATTCTTATAATAGTGGTTGGAGCTTGGAAATGTTTAGGTGGAGTGGTTGAGTGAATCTCCATTAGTGTTTGCATGTCAAGATATATTTTGGTTTTATTTGGGTGTATTGCATAAATTTATACTTCTACTTTGATAATGTCTATTTTTGGTATTATTTTTAAGTTGTATTATTTATATTTCATTCAGGAAATAGTTTTGGTTTGTTTGTATTTATTATTTTATTAATAATTGTATTGGTTAAATGGGTAAATCACCCCCAACATTTTAATAGTCCCTTGTAATTTATTTATATCCTTTGGTTTTTAGGGGATGATAGCTAAGTTTAGTAGCACCTCATCTCTTTCCAATACAATGATTAGGGTTAAGATGTTATAAATGGTATCAGTTTTATTAGTGTGTTAGTTGGTAATGGTATAAATGTGATATGACATGACAAAATTTAAAATGTATATAAAAAAAGAACATAGATTACCTCTTTATGTTTAACATAAAGTTACTAGGGTGGTTTAGGTATAAAAATAAAAATTTAGACAACTATAAGAGGATTATAAACTCATCTTTGCAAGTTTGCATGACAAGCATAGTGTATCATTCATTAAAAAATTGAGATATCCCATGAGGATTTTATTTCCCATATTATATTTGATGGTTCATGGAATATGGTTATAATGATTATTGTTTTTTATTTTTTGAAATATCTCAAGCCTTCAATTTATTAGTTATGTTGTAATTAAAGAGTTATTTTATTTTGAAAATAGTGAAATGGAACTGGTTTTATGACCTCAAAAACCGCAAGAAGAGGCTATAGAAAATATGGTTTCAAATAAACCCTAGTTGAATTAGCAGGTTGTTCAAATAATTTTCCTTGAATTTAAAGACTTTGATAAAATAAAAATAAAAAACTAACCATAATATACATATCATAATGTGTAGTTTAAGAAATAGAAACCACTAATCTTTGAGGGAGATTTAGATCCTAAAAAGGAAGATGTATGGATTTGTATAATAAACAAGATATTATTTCATTGGAACCCTAAATAATATAAATGCGATTATTTTACTTTACACATTGGAGGATATTTCATGCTAGTGGTGGGATTTATTTGTCTAAGCTAATGTCAAATATGGCCTTACTTGGGTGGGATTCAAAGAATTATTCAATAAAAAAATTCTACATCACACCATAAAGATATATGGAAGGATGGATTTATTTAGCCTTAAGAAAGAAAATCTATCAGTGATAAAATATGCAGCTAGGTTGATGAGTTTAGTTCATTTATATCTAGAAGTGACTATTATTGAGTATTTAATGGAATTTAAATTCAAGTCTGGACTACGGCCATAAATTTTTTCTAAGATAGAAGATCTTTTTATTCCTGATTATATGGACATGGTTAATATAGAAAAAGTAGTGGAAAGGAATATTACTGGGAATACTACTAGAGGAATAACATTTATCTAAAAGGGTATTGGTGGGAACTCTAATGTTAGAAACAAGAGGGTACAATATTATATTTCTAGAATATTATTAGTTTCATTAATAAAATTTTTACCCTTGAACACATTTTTATTTTAATAGATGTTATTTTTTAATGTAAAACAATATACATTATTCTGTGGAGGTGGTAATTTTCACATATAGGCAGACGATGCTCTTACTTTTCATAGAACAGGATGGGAGATGAAAATAAAATAATTTATCATTTAAGAATATTAACCATGTTATAAATATTATATTTTTTTATTAAAATATTACTTTTTAGTGGCCATGTGTAACACCCCAGGATACCACAGTATGCTTCTCTTTGAATAATACAATAGTTTTCAATGTATATAGCCCCGAGTTCTAGCACACCATGACCAATCAGACTAGCTATTCAAAAAAGATGTTATGAATTGTAATACCCACTTTTTAAAATTTTATAAATTTTGATTTCTCAAAATGGACTTCATTTTTTGGATTCAAAATATCAAAATTAGATTACAGTGATTTTTTTTTGTTTTTTTCTAGAAACTTTCAATTTTTGATGAATAATTAAAAACACTCTATTATTGTTTAAAACTGAATTTTTATTTAAATAATTATTATTTTTATTTAAATTTATTTTAAAAGAAAAATAGATACATAATACTTATATTATCCCAATTTAATTCATTTGAGTCATTTTATAATAAGATTAGATACATAAAATTTTATTGAACTTTTTAACATCTTTTACCCACCTTCTAGGCACATTTGCAAATTTGCATAAAATGTAATTTTATAGCTTTTCTGAATTAAATTTCAGAAATCCAATAGACACAGTTGTCATCATTTAGTAAAATGTGGTTCAATAGGATGAAAATAATTTTTGGTGAATGGTAACTTTTCAATTTTATTTACCATAGTTAAAATTAAATGGGGTAATTAAAAGTAAAATTTATATTATAATTACCCAAACACATGTCCTAATTCTGTTGGATAATTTTATTTAGACCAAAATCAATCTTCGGAACAAAATATGATCCTTTTTTATTCACTTGGATTAGATTAGGAAATTTATTATATTTTATTTAAAGAAATGTTAAAAGTGTTGGATTCAAATTTTAATTGAAAAACCATTTTTAATACAGGGTTATACATAAGATATATTTGACTATAAATATTCTTTATAAATATAAAAATATTTTCTAAATCATGGTATTTTATTTAAAATTTTTAGACATTCAATAATTAAATTTATTTATGACACAATGATGACGCGGTAATTACCTTATTAATGAAAGATTAAAATAATTGATATTGTAAATTTTAAAATAAATGTAAATTAAAACATTTAATGCCATCCACAGAATTTATAGGTTAATAAGACATGTTATGGTTGATTCAATGTATTTTTTTCTATGTAATAATGTTTTTATGACTTTAACAAAAAACAAATACTAAATACTGTCAAAATTGAGATAAATTGGTTTTTAAAACATATACTGTATTAAAAAATTATATAGTAGTTCTAGAAATCTTTGGATCGTCCAAATGACTTATATAATGATATATATGTCATTAATGGACCAATTTATGTTCTCTTGGTATTTTATAGTAACTATGTTAATCATTTAGTATAAAAATACAAGAAGACATGGTAAAAGTTAAATTATTTAACTAAGAGTTAAATATAAAAGATACGTCTAATATAGTGACCTAAACTTGTCTAAAACCAATTTTTTGATATAATTTAGACCCATAAACACATTATCCTCTAAATGAATCTATTATGATCTATTAGAAACCGAAAATTATTTTATAATAAATTAATATTTCAAACTCTTCCTAACGTTCCCATCACCTCTCTTATAAAAGGGTACTTCTCCTTCTCTTAAATTCACACTTCCAAACCATTTGTCTCGGCCAAAACTTGCTCAAATATCCTCCCAACGACCATAAATTAAAACTACAGTCCTTTCTTTGATCATAGATCCAACCTAATAATCCCTTTTGTTCAAATCAAATGGAAGGACCCAAAGAAGAGATAATTATTTCATCACCTATTTCAATGTTCTTTTCTTCTTCCACTTCTTATTTAATTGTTGTTCCTATACTAAAATTATAACTCAAGTACCTTCTACACACTGAGATTTAATTATAAATATGGTACAACCATATTTTTTATTCTATCCTTCCTATGAATTACAAAGTCTCCATAAGTGTGCACGTATAGCTTACCGTCTCTACGTCATGGTGTAGATTGTTCTTCAACACTTCATTATTTGGATGGGTATAATAATTAGTATAATTGTCATAAATAACAAATATAACATGTAAATTATTCTGAAAATATAATATATCATCCAATTACATATGATTACACCATCAATATAATGATATTGTCGCTCGTGCATACGTACGGCTTACCGTCTCCACGACGTGATAAGATTTCATTCCCCATCGTAACCATCCAAGAATAATTTTTCATTTGATGATTAAAAATTAGGTTCAAGAACTCAATATAATGTTTTATATGAATCAAATACATCATATCCATAACAATCATGACTTATGTAACAAAATAAATAAAGTAAAATGAATCAGTTAACACCTGAGACAATGATAATATTTTAATATTATAAACAAAGCAATATTAGAGGATCATATGTGATATCATATTTATGTATGTAGTTATTGTATATTTTAATAACAATAATCTATCCATTATATAGGAGGTTAACATACCCTAAACTAATGATAATTACAAGTTAAGGGTTTATTTTACAATCTCTTCATTATCTGAGGTTGTTTATACGTAAGTATCTACTAGGACTTATTTATCATCCACATCCTTCTTTCTTAAAAATGTATTTAAATACATTTTTACTATTTCATAGACTATGGTTTAATGTCATTTATACCCTTGTTGACTTTTTATAAAAAAAATTAAATGAATCTTTCCTTCATTTTCAAATAAGGTATTTTATTGCATTTTAAAAAAATTAAGGAAAGAATGTTTTTTAACTTATACAGCAGGTGAGGATATTTTACAATGTGATAACAAATTTGAAGCTTCACTTAAAATATTAGATGAATATTTTTAAAATAAATGTTTTCTTTTATAGTTAAGTAACTTTTAAATGATTTAAATGTACAAAGAGATATTTCTCTCCAATAGTTTATGGATTGATTTCATCTATGTCAACATCTATTGTTATATTTTTGTGTTTAATTGAAGTTGATTTATTATGATAAAATATTCCATATTGAATTGATAGTTTTATGATATGTTTGACTTTGGATGTGTTTTTTTAATGTCATTCATGGTTTATGGTAAAATTATTAATATTTTTTATGTTAGTTTAATATGAATGATTTTTTTTGTTTCACCCTTTTCATATGAGGAATGCATTGGACATAGTAAGTGATGGGAGGGGCCCGCTATAACCCCTCTATGAATCGGTATGTCTCATGAGAAAAACTAGTGTCTTGGCACAAGGTCTTAACAATATTATTATTTATAGTTCTTCCACAAGGCCTTGACTCTGTTGTTATGATGTATTTCATTATGCATTCCATCATTACGTGATTAGCTATTGATATTACATGTGATTATTCGTCTAGTAGAATATCCATGTGAATAAGTAAATGGAATTATTTGATTTATCTTTTCCATATTATGCTAATGTTTATTTTCAAAAGGATGTTTTTTAGTCTTATACATTGGCTTAAATGTTTATGCTTATGTATGATAGTATTCGCTAAATTTTTATCCTTATTCAGCATCTGAGCTCACCTCTTTCTTATGTCTTATTTTTTCCAGAATGCAAAGAAGTATATGATAACTGACATATGTAAATAGGATAAGGGATATGACTGTGTTCAAAGGAAACACAATGTTACTTTTTTATTTCATAATGTAGTGTAAAACTTATGTATTTATCTAGTACTTCTAAGGCTACTAAATTGGTTGATCTTTCGAGAATTGATCTCTTGTGATCATTCCAATGTTATGTAATAATGAACCAAATCTAGGTAACTAGGGCTGGGGAATTACAGTTTGTGTCAAAGAAAGTTTAGTACAATCCTTGGAAACTAGATTTAAAAAAACTCTCATTAGATAATATTACCCTTAGATATACATTGGGGATTAGTATAGAAGAACATCCAAAAAAATTGGTAGTGTAGATATTATGTGGGTTTTACAAAAAAATACATTCATGTCTGGATACCACAAGTAGAAGTGGTTCTGGAATAGATGTAACTAGTATTGAAAACTCCAACAAGGAGTTTCAGGCTTGACTCAGGGTATCCCAGTACACGACAACAAGCCTTACTGCGCACCTATTTTGACACTCCTAGGGCATATTATTAGGATAATTAACATTTTATTTACCAACCATTATGAAGGATTTATGATTAAATACTTTCCCAAATAAAACATTTTTATAATTATGGATTATATGCATAAAATTTTGATTTCAAGTTAAGTATTTTATAATTTTTGAATTATGCATTGTGATTCAAAAACTAATCTATCATATGACATTATTTAAAAATAAAGCCTAGTGGAAGGAATGAAAACCATATCAACATAGGTAATCCCTGTAGGTATTTCCCTCCTATTAAATATAATAATAGTGGATATGGTGATGCAACTGGTTCTGAACAACTTATAACCATACTAGGACAACTCACTCAGGTTATGCATAATAACCTTACCCATATGGAGCGCCCTAATACACAACGCGGAGGATCAATGTTAGACCACTTAATAAGGAAGAATCCACCAACATTCAATGGGACTACAAATCCATTTGTAGCTGAGCAATGGATAAGTTCCTTAGAGAAAATATTTCATGCTTTGGGAAGTAGCAAAAGGGAAAAGTTGGTCATGGTAGTTTATCACCAATTAGGAGATATAGATCAATTTTTGGTCATTAATTAAAAACACAAAGGAGGATGAAGAAGTATCAAATATTGAATGTAGGGAGTTTAAATATCTTTTCATAGAAAATTAATTTCCTCATGAACATCATGGGGATATATAAAGGCAATTTCTGAGACTAGGGAAAAAAGAGGATGAGAATGTCGCAAAGTATGAGGCAAACATTACAAGGTTTGAAAGGAATGTTGTAGATTATATACATAACCCAAAAACTAAGATTATTAAATTTTTTGATGGGTTAAAACCCTTTTTCCATCAATCATTAGTCTCAAAATCCTTCTCGTCGAATGAAGATATATTCTCATGTTCTATCAAGATAGAAAAAAAATATCTAAGTATTATGACTTCAAAGCGAAGTAAGAGAAGAAGAGATATTCTGAATACATTGGAAAATTAAATATTAGGAAGAAGGGAAAAGTTGAATTTCCATACTTTATAAATTGTGGGAAGAAATACCCTAGTACATGCTTAAAGGGGGTGGGAGTTTGTCATAAGTGTAGAGATAAAGGCCACCAATCTCGTGATTTCAACGGTAAGAAAGAGGTTTTCAATGTTCAATTATACAATTGTTAATAAATGGGGGATTATGAAAATTAATGTACTAAGATTCAAGGAAACATATCATAGAAAATGCCAAGGGAGCAAGGCCAATCTTATGCAATCACAACTGCTATAGTTGAAGCTCCGAATGAAGTGGTGGAAGGTACTTTAATCACTTCCTCAAAATTATCCAATGATTTATTTGATTATGGATCATCACATTATTTCATATCTTCTTAGTTTTCCAAGAAAATTATGTGTTTCCAATTTGACTTCATAAGGGATTTGTCAGTTAAAACTCCTAAGGGAAGTATCATAGCAACAAAGTTCAGTCAATCAGTTACCATTATAACATTTAAACATGCTTTATCTGATTATCTAATTGTCATACCCATAATTGAATTTTACATAATCCACGGTATGGATTAGAATACATACCATGATTAGAAAATTTATTATAACAAGAAATAGGATAGAATTTTTTATGATGATAAGGAAACCCTTATCTTTAGAGCATACACATCATCATCTGATTCTCATCTAGATCCACCCCGAGTAGCTTTACTAAATTCAATTATTGGTGAGGAAGGGAGTGCAATAACTGTTGGAGAGGAAATGAATGTTAAAATAGAGTAATTTCTTATTGTGTAAGAATATGTTCAGGTGTTTCTATAGTATTTACCTGGACATCCTCCAAAATGGGAAATTGAGTTTTCTATTGACTTAATTTTTGGTTGAAGTCCCATATCGAAGACCCCTTATAGAATGGCCACTATGGAATTAGTGGAACTAAAGAAACAACTAGGGAAATTGAGTAATAGAGGATTCATTTAACCTAGTTCTTCTATATGGGTAGCCCATTTTCTTTTTGTTAAGAAGAAAGATAGATCTATGAGGTTGTGCATTGACTAAATGGAGATCAATGCTATAAAAATAAATAACAAGGTTCCCCTACCTCACATTGATGAATTTTTTCATCAACTTCATAAAGCTCAATATTTTTCATAGATTGACCTTCGATCTGGATACCATGAGTTATGAATGAAGAAGGAATACATTCCAAATACAGCATTTCAAAACAGGTATGTACATTATGAGGTTACAGTAAATCCTTTTGGACTGACTAATACACCCTTTGTTTTTATGTATCTAATGAATAGAGTCATCAGGGAATATCATTATGACTTTTTAGTGGTATTTATTGATGATATCTTGGTATACTCAAAAAGCTACAAAGATCATGAAAATAACATGTGCACTATTCTAAAGACTCTTAGAAGAAATGAAATATATCGGATGTTCAGAAAGTGTGAATTCTGGCTTCAAGATATTTCTTTTCATGTTCATATTTTCTCTAAGGATGGAATATTTATTAATCCTTTAAAGAAAAGGGAAATCCAAGAATGGCTAGCATAGATGAGTATAACTGAGGTACGTAGTTTTATTGGTTTAGTAGGTTACTATCGGCATTTCGTTCATAATTTTGCTCGATTGGCTAACCCATTAACCAGGCTCACACGTAAAGGGGTTAAATTTTTTTGGACAAAATAGTGCGATGAATGTTTTGAAGAATTGAAGAAAATATTATTCAATGATCCTATCTTGACTATACCATCGGGGAATGATGGATTTGTTATTTATAGTGATTCTTCAAGGAAATCACATGGTTGTGTCCTTATATATAATGATAGAGTTATTTCTTATACATCACAGCAACTACAAATTCATGAACAGAACCATCCAACTCATGATATTGAGTTAGAAGCTATAATCTTTCCTCTGGAGATATGGAGACACTATCTCTATAGTGAAAATGTGAGATATATACTGATCATAAGAGTTTGAAGTATATTTTTTCACTGAAATAACTCATCATGAGGTAAAGTTGATGGCTCAAACTACTCAAGAATTATGATTGCACAATACACTATCAACCGAGTAAGGAAAATAAGGTGGCAGATGCTTTGAGTAGAAAGGATCATAGTGTTCTGAACAAGATGAGAGTAGAAAAGGATCCTATGTTCATGGATATAGTGAACATGGATATGGGAATATTCATTGAAAGTGAAACATCAATAATTTTTGAAATTATTTACAAACAATATTTACTAAAAATGATAAAAAGTTAACAGACTCATGATGAGGAGATTCAAAAGAAAATTAAAGATGTGAATGATGGGAGATTGGTTAACTTCGTGTATGAAGATATAATTATGAAATTTGAAAAGAGGCTTTTTGTTCCCAACATACCTGATCTAAAAAGGTAATTGTTGGATGATTCTCATAGCTCCAATTTCTATATACACCCTCATATCACTAAGATTTATAGAGATTTGAGGGAACATTTTTTGTGGGACAACATGAAGAGGGAGATTGCTGATTATGTGTCAAGATGAATGGTTTGTCAATAGGTGAGGGCTGGAAGAAAAATCCTTGAGGATTAATGCAACCTCTTCTTATACCTAAGTGGAAATGGGATGATATTATGATGGACTTTGTCAAGGGGCTACCAAATACTCTTATAGGAATGATTCAATATGGGTCATTGTTGATCGTCTTACAAATTCAGCAAATTTTCTTGCTATAATGGAATATTTACCACTTGAACATTTAGAATGAATATATATTAATTAATTTTTCAGACATCATGGTGTACCCCTATCTATTGTTTCTGATCGTGATCCCCATTTTACATCATGATTCTAGAAAAATCTTTAGAAAACCCTAGATATTGATCTTTGGTTGAGCGCTGCCTACCACCATCAAACTGATGGACAATCATAACAAACTATTCAAACCTTAGAAGACACGTTGAGATCTTTCTCACTTGACTTTCAAGGTATGTGGGATCATCATTTACCTTAGGAAGAATTTTCCTATAACAATATCTTCCATAAAAGTATTTAGACGGAACTATATGAAGTATTATATGGAAAGATATTTCGCACACCAACGTGTTGGGATGATGTTGGTGAAAGAAAACTCGTAGGCCTAGAACTTGTTGAGGAAACAATGGAAAAGTGAACATTACCCAAACCAACATTAAAACAGGTTAAAGTAGGAAAAATATCTATGTAGATAACTAAAATATGGATTTGGAATTTCAAGAAGGTGATCATGTTTTATTGAAAGTATATCCATGGAAGGGTGTTACACGATTCGGTAAGAAGGTTAAATTATGTCCCAAGTACATCGGACCTTTCTAAATTATAGAATGAATTGGAGTTGTAGCTTACCATTTTGCAATGCTGCCAAGTCTCTCTATTGTTCATGATATGTTCCATGTATCACTATTGAGAAAATATATGTCTAGCCCAACACATGTACTCACCTATGAACAAATAGAACCAGAACCCGATCTATCTTATTGTGAAGAGCCTATTATAATTCTTGATACCAGAGAACAAGTTTTGAGAAACCGGACGACCTGTTAGGAAAAAGTTCTTTAAAGAAACCATAAAATGGAAGAGGTAATGTGGGAACCTAAGGAACTTATGATGAACAACAGCCCAAATCTTTTTATATAGTAATATTCTATAAATTTTGATGAAAAAATTATTTGAAGGAGGGAAGAATGTAACACCCCAAGCTTCCACGGTACTCTTATCTTTGAATAATAAAATATCTTGCATTTTACGCAGCCCCGAGTTCTAACACCCCATGATCAATCAAACTAGCCGTTTAAAAAAGCAATTATGAATAGTAATACCCACTTTTTGAAATTTTATAAATTTTATTTTTTAAAATAGACTTTATTTTTGGATTTGGAATATCAAAATTATCTTATGGTGAATTTTTGGTATTTTTTTGAACACTTTTAAATTTTGATGAATAGTGAAAAACCCTTCATTATTGTTTAAAACCGACTTTTTATTAATAATTATTCTTTTTATTTAAATTTATTTTTAAGTAAAAATATATACATAATACCTATATTAGTTCAATGTAATTTATTAGAGTCATTTAATAATAAGATTTGATATATAAAATTTTATTAAACTTTTTAACGTCTTTTACCCACCTTCTAGGCACATTTGCAAATTTGCATAAAACATAATTTAACCACTTTTATACTTTTAATTTAAAAAATATAATAGACATAGTTGTTATCAATAAGTAAAATTTGGTTCAATAGAATGAAAATAATTTTTGGTAAATAGTAACTTTTGAATTTTATTTACCATAGTTAAAAATAAATAAGGTAATTAAAGATAAACATAATACTATAATTACCCAACACATGTCCTATTTCTATTGGATTATTTTATTTCGACCAAAATCAACCTTAGGACAAAAATATTATCCCTTTTGATCCACTTGGATTATATTAGGACATTTATCATATTTTATTTAAAGAAGAGTTAAAAGTGTTAAATTCAAATTTTAGTAACTAAACCATTTTTATTATAGGGTTATACAGAAGATAAATTAGACAATAAATATTCATTATAAAGACAAAAGGATTTCCTATATCATGGTACTTTATTTATAAATTTTAAACATTAAATAATTCAATTTATTTATGATACAATAATGACACAGTAATTACCTTAATAATGAAAGATTAAAATAATTGATATTATTAATTAAAAATAAATGTAAATTAAAACTTTTGATGTCATAAAAGAATTTTATAAGTTAATATGACATTTTAGGGTTTATTATATGTTTTTTTTTCAAATTTATCAACTTTTTATGGCTTTAAGAAAACAAATACTAAATAGTATCTAAATTGACATAAATGGGTTTTAAAAACAAATATTATTTTATTAAATTATATAATAGTCCTAAAAATATAAATTTCAGAGAAAGGAATTAGATAATGTTATATATGTCATTAATCAACCACTTTGGGTTCTCTTGAAATTTTATAGAAACTGTATTAACCATGTAGTATAAAAATATATGAATACATGGTATAAGTTAAACTATTTAACTAAGAGTTAAATCTAAAAGATAAGGTTAATATGATGATCTAAACATGTATAAAACCTATTGGTTGAGAGGATTTCGAACCATCCCCACCTTATCCTCTAAATAAATCCATTTTTACATATTATAAAGAGAAAATTATTTTATAATAAATTAATATTTCAAGCTCTTTCTAAAGTTCCCCTCACCTCTCTTATAAAAGGGTACTTCACCTTCTCTTAATTTAACAGCTCAAAATTCATTTGGCCCCGACAAACCCCTCTCTAATATACTACCAACTACCCTAAACTCAAACTAGATTTCTTAATTTAATCATAAATCCAACCTATAGAGACCTTTTATTAAATCAAGTGGAAGCACCCGAAGAAGAGGGACTTATTTGGTCACCTCTTTCAGAGATCTTTTCTTCTTCCACTACCTCTTTATTTGTTGTTTCCATAATAAAATAATAACTCGTATACCTTATATATACTTATATTTTATTATAAATATGTTAAAACTATAATCATTATTATATCCATCCTATTAATGAAAAATTCACCATACGTGCGTACGTATGGCTTATAGTCTCCACATCATGGAGTAGTTTGTTCTTCAACACTTCATTATTTGGATGGGTATAATAATTAGTATAATTGATGTAAATAAAAAATATAACATTTTAATTATTCTGTAAATATAATATACCATCCAATTACATATTATTTCCCCATCAATATAATGATATTTTCGCTCGGGCATATATACAGCTTACCGTCTCCATGACGCGATGAGATTTCATTCCCCATGATAAATATTAAAGAATAATTATTATTTGAGGACTAAAAAATAATTTTTATGAACTTAATATAATTCAGGATATGATTCAAATCCATCATATCCATAACAAACATGACTTAGGTAACAAAACATATAAATTAAAATGAATCAGTTAACACCTAAAACAAATGGTTCATGGTTAATGGATCCACACTCTTATGACCCATGTGAGAGACTACCTCTGAGAGACAGCACCCATTCTCTCCCATAGGACAGGTTTTCTTCCATCGACCTTATCCCATGCCCTCCTCTGGCTTCTTATTTGGCTCAGCATCAGCTCCCCCGTCTTCAGTGGTTCTTGTTCGTCTCAGAGGTCATCACAATCACGGATTGGAGTGTCATGAGTACGGATCTAGGATAGTGGAGATGACTTGAAGGGGGATCTTGGATTGGCGGCTAGGGGTGACAGCTCTAGTCTAGAGTGGTTCAATGTCAGCCCCAGAGTGGCGTGGAGGGGGTAGGGATTTGATGTTTTCAGGTTTGCTGGAGATTTTGATTGGGGTTTATTCTTTGATGTTTTAGCGTCTTCTCTGTTTTTCCATTTCTACCTTTTTGTTTCCTCATGTTCTCTACAGTTCACCCGATCCGGAATCTAGTGAGGGTTCTTCCATGATTTCAGTCAGTTTGTCTGCTGACCAGAGTAGAGTTACTGGCTCATTCTCCTTGGATCCCCTCATTGGAGGATCTCCCTCAAGGTTCTACTGGATTGTACAGTCATGGGTGACGAAGTATGTGTTTCACATTCTATGGATCATCTTCCTTATCAGGTTGTTGTGGAGGTGGTTAGGGTTGCCTATGGTTGCGGTGGGGAGTTTCTGGCTCTGGCTCTGGCACCAGGCCTATGTGCTACTTCTTCTTTATTCTTCTTCCACAATTTTGTGTTTGGTTCTTTGGTTTTTTTTTAAATTTGTGCTGATTTTGGATGGCAAGGTGGTCAATGCTGGTTTTCACTACTTTGGAAATTATGGAAAGGGGTTTACAGAGTGTTAATTGGTTCAAGGTTGTGTTGCGGTTGTCTGCAGGGTAGGGTGCGGCTTCCGGATGGCCTGGTCTTCCTCCTACTATTTCTTCATCTTCCTTTGTGAATGTGCTTCTTTTTTGGGTCAATATCATGTCGATGGAAGGTTTGGGAAAACACTAACTGGATTCTTCCGGTAGGTTTGTGGTTTTGGGATGGTGTCGATAGTCACACCTATGGGTGTTCGAGGAGATTGATTCTGAGGTTTGTGCAGATTTTCTAAGGATTGGTTTCCCTGGTTCGTGGAACCTCAACCTTCTCTTGGTGATTTTGGTTCTAGTTGTGATGGTTTGTCTGTATGAATTCTTGAATCGATTGTTCATCCATTATGCTTGAATATTTTAAGTGGTGAACCCTAATATGGTTTGAATGGGTGAAGTGGTGAAGTGGTTAAGTGGTGAAGTGGTGAAGTGGTTAAGTGGTTAAGTGGTGAAGTGGGGAAGTGGTGAAGTTACCATGAGGTGAAGTCATGTATGGTTTCTCACTTTTTCCTCAAAAGTGTTAGCAAAAAAATAAAAAACCACTTTCAGTCAACACTTGAAACAATGATGATATTATAATATTATTAACAAAGCAATATTAGAGGATAATATATCATATCATATTTATGTATGTGGTTCTTTTATATTTTAATAACAATAATTTAACCATTTTACAGGAGGTTAACATACCCTCAACTAAAGAAAAGTACAAGGTAAGGGTTAATTTTACAATCTCTTCATTATCTAATGTTGTTTAAATGTAAGTATCTATAGGGGATACTTTATCATCCACATCTGTATTTCATAAAAATGTATTTCAAAGCATTTTTACTATTTCCTTGACTATGGTTTAATTTCATTTATTCCCTTGTGACTTTTTATAAAAAAAATTAAAGTAATCTTTATTTCTTTTTCAAACAAGGTATTTTATGACATTTTCGACAAATTAAGGAAAAAATGTTTTTTTTAACTTTTACAAAAGGTGTGGATATTTTTCTCCATTATAACACATTCAAAGCTTCCCTTACAAGATTATATGAATATTTTCAAAAAAATACTTTTATAATTATGTAACTTTTATATGATTTCAAAGTATAAAGAGATATTTCTCTCAAATAGTTTTTGGATTTATTTCATCTATGTCAACATCTATTGTTGGATTTTATGTTTAATTGAATTTGATTTATTATGATAAAATATTCCATATTTTATTGATATTTATATGATATTCTAGATAGTGGATGTGATTTTTTTTTTCATTCGTGATTTTTGGTTAAATTATTAACATTTTATATGTTAGTTTAATACAAATGGTTATGTTATGTTTCACCCTTTTCATGTGAGGAATGCATTGGACATAGTATGTGACGGGCGGGGCCTGATATAGCCCCTTGATGCATCAGTAGGTCACATGAGACAATCTAGTATCTTGGAACAAGGAATTTATAATATTTATATTTGTTTTCTTGGCACAAGGCCTTGACTATGGGGTTAAGATTTTTGGAATTATGCATTCCATTATTATGATATTAACCATTGATATTACATTAGATTATTTTTCACGTAGAATATCCATGTGAATAAGTAAATGGAATTATTTGATTTATCTTTTCCATATTATGCTGAAGTTAATGTTTAAAAGTCTTGTGTTTTATTCTTATACATTGGCTTAAATGTTTATGCTTATTTATGATAGTTTCCTCTATATTGTTATCCTTATTGAGCATCTGAGCCCACCCATTTCTTATATATTATTTTTTCAAGGATAAGAAGAAGTATATTATAACAGAACTATAGAAATAGGCTAAGTGATATGAGTGTGTTCAAAGGAGAAACAATGTTACTTTTTCATTTCATAATGTAATGTAAAACTTATGTATGTATCTAGTAATTCCAAGGCTACTAAACTAATCGTTCCATCAGGACTTGATCTCTTGTGATCATGCAAAATTTATGTAATAATGAACCAAATATAGGTAACTGGGGTTGGGGAATTATAGTTGATATTAGAGAAAGTTTAGTACAAACCCTGGAAACCAGATTTAGAACAAAAAAACTCTTATTAGAGAACATTACCCTAAGATAGACTTTGAGGATTAGTATAGAAGAACATCCAAAAAATTGTAATATATATATTATGTGGTTTTTCCAATAAATACATCCTTGTCTAGATACTACTAGTGTATGTTGTTCTGGAACAGATGTACCTAGGAGTGAAAACTCTAATAGGGAGTTTTGGGCTTGACCCCGGGTATCATGGTACACAAAAACTGGCCTTACTGTAAACCTGGTTTGACACTCCTGAGTGATATGCTTAGGATAACTCACATTTTATTTAAAAACCATTATGAAGGATTTATGAGTAAATACTTCACCAAAGAAAACATATTTATTATTATAGATTATATGCATAAACTGTTCAATTTATGTTAAGTATTTTATAAGTTTAGAATTTTGCATTTCATTTTATAAACTAATATAGTGTATGAAATTGTTTGGAAATGGATCCTAGTGGAAGGAATGGAAACTATATCAAAACACGTAATCCATGTAGGGATTTATCTCATATTCAAGATAAATATAAAATATTCGGTGATGCAACTAGTACTGAATAGCTTATAAGCATACTGGGAAAACTCACTCAGGTTAGGAATAATAACCATACCTATTAAGAGAACCCTAATCCACAACACAGAGGATCAATGTTAAACCGCTTCATGAGGCAGAAACGAACAACATTCAATGGGACTAAAAAACATTTCGTAGTTGTGAAATGGATAAGTTCCTTAGAGAAAATATTTCAGGCTTTGGGGTGTAGTGAAAGGGAAAAAGTTGTTGTGGGAGTTTATCAACTCTCATGGGATGCAGATCAATAGTGGTCATTAATTCAAAACACAAAAGAGGATAAGGAGGTATCAAATATGGAATGAAGGGTGTTTAAAGATATTTGGTTTGAAAAACAATTTGCTTGTGAACATCAAGTGGATATGGAAAGGTAATTTCTGAGTCTGAGGTATAAGAAGGAAGAGAATGTTGCAAAATACAAGGCTAACTTTACATGGTTATCAAGGCATGTTGTAAATCATATATTTAACCCAAGAAAAAATATTGATTGATTATTTGATGCGTTAAAACCATTTCTCCATTGATAATTAGTCTCGCAATCCTTCTCTTAGTATGAAGATATAGTATCATGTGTTATCAAGATAGAAAAGGAATTATCTAAGACTTATGACTTCAAATTGAAGAAAGAGAAGAAGAGATATGTTGAACACTTTGGAAAAGGACATATGGGGAAGAAGGAAAAAGTTGATTTTCCATCCTATAGTAATTTTGGAAAAAAACGCCCTCGTACATGCCTAAATGGGAAGAGATTTTGTTATAAGTTTGGAGAAAAGGGCCACCAAGATCATGATTGGAAGGGGAAGTAAGAGATTTTTTATGTTTAATGATACATTTATAAATAAATGGGTCATTATGCAAATGAATGTCCTAAGAATCAAAGAAACCTACCATAGAAAAGGCCAAGGGATCAAGTCCAAGCTTATGCGATCACAACTACTATGGTTAAAGCTATAAATGATATGGTGGTAGGTACTTTAATCATTTCCTCAAAATTAGCCAAAGATTTATTTGATTATGGATCATTTCATTCTTTAATATCTTCCTAATTAGCTGTGAAAATTAGATGTTTCCAATTTTACTTTTCAGGGGAGTTGTTAGTCAAAACTCAAAAGGGAAGTATCATAGAAACAAAGTCCTCTAACTCATAATTACCATTATGGAATATAGATGTGATTTATCTATTAATATTATTGTTATACCCATTATTTAATTTGATATAATCCTTGTTATGGATTGGATTTGAGACTGTGATTCGACAATTTATTGTAAGAAGAAGAAAGTTGCACTTTTTAATGATGATAACGAATCCCTTATCTTTAGAGAAGAATCATCACCATCTTATTCTCATCTAGATCCACCCCCAATAGCTCTACTAAATTAAATCATTGGATAATAAGGGAGTAAAATAACTATGGTGAAGAAATAAATTTTTAAATAGTGGATGTACCTATTGTGGACGAATATGTTGATGTATTTCTAGAGGATTTACCTGGACATCCTCTAGAATAGGAAATTGAGTTTTCCATTGACTTAATTACTGGTTCAAGGCCCATATCGAATACCCCTTATAGAATGGACACATTGGAATTAGTGGAACTAAAGAAACAAAAAGATTAATTGAGTAATAAAGGATATATTTGACTAAGTGTTTCACCATGGGGAGCCCCTATTCTTTTTATTAAGAAGAACGATGGATCTATGAGTTTGTGCATTGACTACAGGGAGATTAATGATATAACAATAAAGAAAAAGTATACCCTACCTTTCCTTGATGATTTATTTGATAAAATTTATGGATCTCAATATTTTTCAAAGATTTACCTTGATTTGGATACCATTAGTTGTGCATATAGAAGGAATACATTCCAAAGATATAATTTCGAACCAGGTATGGTCCTTATGAGTTTACAGTAATTCCTTTTGGACTGAAAAATGAACCCTTTGTTTTCATGGATATAATATATAGATTTTTCAAGTAATATCATGATGAATTAATAGGGTGATTTATTAATGACATCTTGGTATACTCCAAAATCTACGAACATCATGAAAATCACTTGCACACTATTCTAAAGACTCATAGAAGAAATGAATTATATGGGAAGTTCATCATGTGTTTATTCTAGCTTCATGAGATTTATTTTCATTGAAAAATTTTCTCTAAGGATAGAATATCTATTCATCCTTCAAAGAAAAGTGAAATCCAATAATATCCAGCACTGACGAGTATAACTAAGGTACATGGTTTTATTGGTTTAGCAGGTTACTATTAGTATTTCGTCAAGATTTTTTCCGGATTGGCTAACTCATTAACCAAGCTCACATGTAAAGCGGATAAATTTGTTTGAAAAAAGGGTGTGAAGAATGTTTTGAATAATTAAAGATAATATTATTCAATGCTCCTATCTTTACTCTACCATCTAGGAATGATGGGTTTTTTTTTATAGTGATGCTTAAAAGAAAGCACATGGTTTTGTCCTTATGCAAGATGATAGATTTTGTTTCCTATGAATCATGTCAGCTAAAAATTCATAAACAAAACTATCCTACTCATGATCTTGAGTTAACAACTTTAATATTTTCTCTGAAGACATGGAGACACTATCTCTATGGTTAAAATGTGAGATATATACTGATCAAAAGAGTTTGATGTATATTTTCTCATAGAAATAACTCAACATGAGGTAAAGGTGATGTCTTGAACTACTCAAGGATTATGATTGAAAAATACACTACCACCCAGGGAAGGAAAATAAGGTGGCATATGCTTTTAGCAGAAAGGTCTTGGGGTTCTGAACAAGATGATAGTTGAAAGGGATAATATTCTCATGGATCAAGGGAAGATGGATATGGGAATAATCATGGAAGGTGAAACATCAATATTTATTCAAATGATTTCCAACACATCTTTACTAGAAAGGATAAAAAGTCCTCAGACTTATGATGAAGAGCTTCAAAAGATAATTAAATATGTGAATGATGGGAGATTGGTTGACTTCATATATGAATATGGAATTTTAAAATTTGGGAAGAGGCTTTGTGTTCCCAACATACATAATCTAAAAATGGAATTGTTGGATGATTCTCATAGCTCCAATTTCTCTATACACCTTGGTAGAACTAAGATGTATAGATATTTGAGGGAACATTTTTTGTGGGACAACATGATGAGGGAGATTTTTGATTATGTGTCATGATATATGGTTTTTCAATAGGTAAAGGTTGGAAAACAACATCTTAGAGGATTCATGCATCCTCTTCCCATACTTGAGTGTAAATGGGATGATATTACAACGAACTTTGTGATGGAGCTACCAAAGACTCCTAGAAGGAATGATTAAATATGGGTCATTTCTGATCATATTACAAAGTCATCACATTTTCTAGATATAATAGAATATTTACTACTTGAAAGTTTAGAAAGACTCTATATTATTGATGTCGTAATAATTCATGGTAAACCCATATTGATTTTTTCTAATCTTGAACCCCATTTTACATCAAGATTCTGAAAAATTCATCATAAATCCCTAGATATTGAACTTCAGTTGAGCATTGTCTACCACCCTCAAACTGAGGGACAATCAAAACGGACTATTAAAACCTTAGAAGACATGTTGAGATCTTTCTCACTTGATTTTCAAGGTATGTGGGATCAGTATTTACCTTTGGTAGAATGTTCCTATAATAATAGATTTCATTCATGTATTCAGATAGCACCGTATGAAGCGTTATATGGAAAGAGATGTCGTAGACCAACTTGTTGGGGTGATGTTGGTGAAAGAAAACTCATTAGCCCAGAACTTGTAGAGGAAACAATGGAAAAGGTGAAGAT
Source organism: Viscum album (assembly GCA_963277665.1). Lineage (NCBI taxonomy): Eukaryota > Viridiplantae > Streptophyta > Magnoliopsida > Santalales > Viscaceae > Viscum > Viscum album. The sequence continues at coordinate 197,728,839 of OY728137.1, read as the reverse complement.
TATCCAAACCAACATCAATGCAGCTAAAAGTAAGCAAAAGATCTATTTCAATAACTGAAGGAAGGTTTTGGAATTTCAAATAGGTGATCATGTTTTCCTGAAGGTATCTCCATAGAAGTTTGTTAAACAATTTAGTAAGAAGATTAAATTAAGTACCATGTATATCATACCTTCCCAAATTCTAGAACGAATTGGATTTTAGCTTACCATTTGGAAATTCCTCCCAGTATCTCCAAAGTACATAATGTGTTCCATATATCACTATTGGGAAAATACATGCCTGACCGAATTCATGTACTCACCTATGAAGAAATATAACTGGAACCCAATCTGTCTTATTTTGAAGCGCCTATTATAATTCTTGATACCAGAGAACAAGTGTTGAGAAATTGGATGACTCTTCTGAAAAAAGTTATTCGGAGAAACAATAAAATGGAATGACATGGGAACCTGAGAAACTTATGATGAAGAACCACCGAAATCATTTTATGAAGTAATATTCTAGAAATTTCGAGGATGTAATTATTTGAAAGACGGAAGAATGTAACACCCCAAGATTCCACGGTACGCTTCTCTTTGAATAATATAATAGCATGCGTTGTACGCAGCCCCGAGTTCTATCACAACATGACTAATCAAACTAACCATTTAAAAAAATAGATATGAATAGTAATACCCACTTTTTTAAATTTTATAAATTTTATTTTTTAAAATTGAATTAATTTTTTGATTTGGAATATCTGAATTAGTATAGGGTGAATTTTTGTATTATTCTAAAAATGTTCAATTTTTTATGAATAGTGAAAAACACAGCTTTATTGTTTAAAATCGAGTTTTTATTTAAATAATAATTATTTATATTTAAATTTATTCTAAATTTAAAATAGATACACAATACCTATATTACTCTTGTGTAGTTCATTAGATTCATTTTATAATAAGATTAGATATATAAAATGTCATTGAACTTTTTAACGTCTTTTACCCACCTTCTAGGTACTTTTAAAAATTTGTATAAAACATAATTTTACATCTTTTGTGATTTGAATTTAAAAAATCCAATAGAAACAGTTGTCATCATTATGTAAAATGTGGTTCAATAGAATGAGAATAATTTTTGGTTAAAGGTATCTTTTTAATTTTATTTACCACGATTAAAAGTAAATAGGGTAATTAAAGGTAAAAATAATATTATAATTACCCCAACACATGTCCTAATTCTATTTTATAAGTGTATTTCGACCCAAATCAATATTAGGAGAAAATATTATCCTTTTTTATCAACTTTTATTAGATTAGAACATTTATTATATTTTATTTAAATAAGATTTAAAAGTGTTAAATTCAAATTGTAATAAATAAACCATTTTTAATATAGGGTTATGAAAAACATAAATTCGACTATAAATATTAATTAGAGATCTAAAAATATTTCCTACAGCATGGTATTTTATTTATAATTTTTATACATTAAATAATTAAATTTATTTATAACGCAATGATGACTTAATAATTACCTTATTAATGAAAGATTAAAATAGTTGATATTATAAATATTACAATAAACGTAAATTAAATATTTTGATGAAATACATGAATTTTATAGGTGAATATGACATTTTAGGGTTGATTAAATGTATTTTATCATAATTAATCAAGTTTTTAAGTCTTTAACAAAAAAATATACTATATAGTTTCAGAATTGACATAAATGTGTTTTTAAAAAAAATTCTATTTTATTAAATTATATAATAGTTCTAAACAACCAAGGCTTGGACAAATGACTTAGATAATGTTATATATGTCATTAATGAACCACTTTATCTTCTCTTGAAATTTTATAGTAACTATATTAATCATGTAGTATAAAAATACACTAATATATGGTAAAAGTTAAACTATTTAACTAAGAGTTAAATCTAAAATATAGGGTTAATATGGTGACCTAAACTTGTCTAAAACCTATTGGTAGAGAGGATTTAGACACATACCCAACATTTCCTTAAAATAAATCCATTTGGAGATATTATAAACTGAAAATGATTTTATAATAAATTAATATTTAAAGCTCTTCCTGAAGTGCCCCTCACCTCTCTTATAAAATGGTTCTTCCCCTTCTCTTAAATTCACACCTCCAAATCCATTTGGATCAGCCAACCCTTGATCAAATATCCTCCCAACTACTTTAAATTAAACCTATAGGCATTAATTTTATCTTAAATCCAACCTAAGGATCCCTTTTGTTCAAATCAAAAGGATTCACCCGAAGAAGAGGTTATTATTCCATCACCTCTTCCAAAGTTCTTTTCTTCTTCCACTTCCTCTTTCTTTGTTTTTTCCATACTAAAATAATAATATCGGTACCTTATACATACTGAGATGTTATTATAAATATGTTACAACCATATTCATTATTCTATCCGCCCTATTAATGAAAAAGTCACCATACGTGTGTATGTATAGCTTACCATCTCCACATCATGGTGTTGTTTGTTCTTCAACACTTCATTATTTGGATGGGTATAAAATTGAGTATAATTGATTTAAATAATAAATATAACATGTTAATTATTCTTTAAATATAACATACCATATAATTACATGTGATTTCACCATCAATAGACTGCTATTGTCACTCATGTGTACGTACGTCTAACCATCTCCATGACGTGATGAGATTTCATTCCCCATCATAACCATTCGAGAATAATTTTCATTTTATTATTAAAAAATATTTTTTAAGAACATAATATGATTTTGGATTTGAATAAAATACATACTATCCCTTACAATCATTACTTACATAAAAAACATATAAAGTAAAATGAATCAGTTAACACCTGAAACAATGATAATATATTAATATTATTAGGAAAGTAATGTTAGAGAATCATATATTATATCATACTTATGTATGTGGTTCTTATATATTTTAAAAATAATAATTTAACCATTATACATGAGGTTAATGTACCCTCAACTATGTAAAGGTACAAGGTAAGGGTTAATTTTATAATCTATTCGTTATCTGAGGTTGTTTATACATAAGTATCTACTTGGACTTATTTATCATTCACATCCTTGTTTCTTACAATTGTATTTCAAAACATTTTTACTATTTCATAGACTATGGGTTAATGTCATTTATACCCTTTCATAATTTTTAAAAAAAAATTGAAAGGAATCTTTCCGTTGTTTTCTAAACAAGGTATTTTATAACATTTTCAAAAAATTAAGGAATGAATTTTTTAAACTTATACGGCGGGTGTTGATACTTTCTACCATTATAACACCTTCAAATATCTCCTTACAATATTATGTGAATATTTTCAAAATAAATTTTTTCTTTTATAATTATATAACTTTCAAATGATTTCAAAGTAGAAAGAGATATTTCTCTCAAAAAAAAATTTCTTTGATTTCATCTATGTCAACATCTATTGTTGGATTTTGTGTTTAAATGAAGTTGATTTATTATGATACAATATTCCATATTTTATTGATAGTTGTATGATATTTTTGACTATGGATGTTCTATTTTTATGGCATTCATTGTTTATAGTTAAAGTATTAACATTTATTATATTAGTTTAATATGAATTTTTATGTTTTGTTTCACCCATTTCATATGAGGAATTCATTGGTCATATTAAGTGATGGGTGAGGCCCGCTATATCCCCTAGATGAATCGGTAGGTCTCATGTGACAAACTAGTGTCTTAGAACAAGGCCTTGAAAATATTTTTATTTATATTCTTAGCATGATGCTTTGATTATGTGGTTATCATGTCTGGAGTTATGCATTCCATCATTATGAGATTAGTTATAGATGTTACATGTGATTATTCATCGATTAGAATATCCATGTGAATAATTAAATGGAATTATTTGATTTATCATTGCCATATTATGATAAAGTTTATGTTTAAAGGCTTTGTTTTTAGTCTTATACACTGGCTTAAATGTTTATTCTTATTTATGATAGTTTCTGTTATATTGTTTTCCTTACTGAGAATTTGAGCTCACCCCTTTCTTATGTCTTCTTTTTTCTAAGATGTGAAGAAGTGTATTATGACTGACCTGTAGAAATAGACTAAGGGATGTGAATGTGTTCAAAGGATACACAATGTTATTTTTTCATTTCATAATGTAATGTAAAACTTAGGTATGTATCTAGTACTTACGAGGATACTAAATTGATCGGTCTTTAGGGACTTGATCTCCTGTTATCATGAAAATGTTATGTAATAATGTACTGACTATAGGTAACTTGTGTTGGGGCATTACACCATGTAATGTTATTGTGAAAAATAGGACACCATGTTCATGGTGGTGGTAGTTCGAACTTATGTAGGATGAAATATTCATTTTTTAAATGTTTTCTAAGGGAGGTAGAAAATTGATATTACATTAGTATAATAAAATTTAAGTATATTTAAAATAATTAAGATATCTTAATTTCCAAGAAATAAAAAACATAATTGGTAGAAGATAAATGAGTTGATAGAGCTCAAAAGAGAACATTATATCTCACATAGGATGTTCTCACATGGTTAACAATTCAAGGATATATAAAATGGTCTTTTGGAAAGGAAAAAGGATTATTGAACATGAGGATAGGGTTAAGGATAAATTATAGAATATTTTATTTAGATATTAAGGATTGTAATTTTTTATAAATGTTGTGAAAGTGTTTTCTTTTTTTATGAATAAAATAACACTTTTGTAAATACCCATCATGTCATAAACCACCCCAGGTACCCATGTAATCTGATTACTGATCCAATATTGAAATAGCTCGAAGGGTGTTCTCTATCCCCATGGGTTTTAAAATTTCACTTCGCATCATACAACATGAACGTGGGAACTAATTCTCCACAAACATTGTATAATCATGATAAAAAAAGTCAGTATCCATACAAAAGAAGCTCTATAAATAAAAGTGTACCATAAGATAAATAGATAAAAAACAAAAAGGCACAATAGAAAAGTACCCGAAAGTATCCTAAAATCCAATGTCCCAATGGATGCAACTCTCTAATCCCAAGGATCAATAGATTTTACCACCTCAAAGTGGTGTTTTACCCTTTCTTGAACCTAGAAGAAGGTAATGTACAAACACCCTAAGGAACAAGTTTTGGGTGAGAGAAATCCCAATTGGGTCTCACTAAGGATTCCATAATAAGATATCAATATTAAATCAACAAATTAATGCCTTATAGATTAAATAAACAGTTATGGAATTTCATATCATAATTAAAACAATTTGAGTTTTACATTTCAAATGATAAAATTCTTTAAAAAATGAATTAAAAACATTTTTATATAAAATATATTAATAAATTTAGAATGAATGTAAAACAGTTTTCAAACATTTGCACACATTTATATCTCAAATATAAACAAGCGAGAAAAATGGTCATTTGCCAAAAGGTACGATAGTTTTAGGATATGGGATCCTCACACACTCGAAGGTGTTCATTGAAATAATTGTATACACACTTCCCTCTGACACTATCCAAAGTTGACTCATAATCATCCCATCAGGGATGTGACCTGCTGCACTAAGCCTTATTTCAGTTTTAAATCATAAAAATAGTGTTATCATAATAACACACTAACTGCCTATTATTTCATATTCCTTAATACAATCAATGATGGTAAATTTATTTTTAAACAATTTGGAATACAATTCATCTCATTCTCCCTTTTCGAAAGTGCTAATTTCCTATTTAAAAACCAAAATAGGTTTTTAATCAAAACATCCGTTCTTCAAAGATAAAATTGTAGGGTTTCTATCAAAACCATTTTAAGAAAATTTTTATCAAATACCAATTTTGAAATCAATTTTAAAAAATAAATTTCATAGTTTAAATACAAAAATTTAAATTCTATAATTTTCCATGAATTTCCCAAACACAACCCAATTCAATAGAATTAGTGGTTTTCCCAATTTCATAAAAATTCAAATCCAAATCCTCCAATTCAATGGAATTGGGTTTTAATAAAACAATTGATAATTGTTTCAAGTAATTTAATGTAAATCAAATAACTGAATTTAAATCAATCAATTTGGGTTTAATCAAATCTGGCCATCATAACAGAACCACCAACCTTTTTCGAAGAAACACAAATCCCTCAATAGAACCTTTGAATAAGAATAAAGGCATATGAGATCTAGGATATCAACCTAGAAACAAGATTGACCAACATGGGGTTTAAATCTATCAAACCCAAGATGTGATATCAAAATATAAGAATGGAAAGAGAAAAAATGGATAGATAAAGAGAACACTTACCTAAAAAGTCATGTCGCAATTGTAACAATGTTAAATTGTTGAATGAAACAACCTGGAAGGGTTTGAGGGATCCAAAATCACTTGGGGAAGGCTCTTGGGTCAAGAGAATAAATTTATGAAGAGTACAAAATAGAATTTTCATACAAGATTCATGTTTAAAAACAACACTTGTGACTTTACATGACGTGTAACCCAATAACACATCAAGTAATTGAAAAATCCAAAAAATTGATAAAAACCCTATATCCTTTTGTTAAAAATTGGTTTATTATTATTATAGAATTTATTCATCATGTATGAATATTACACTGTGTGTAAATTCTCAGAAGACTACATAACCAATAGGTTTTATGCTGAAAATCCAATAAACCTCTGACTTAACCATTATAGGTATCCTCTTAATTCCTTCTCATCCCTACCCAAATAATGAAAAATAAAAATAAAAAAATTGTTTAAAATGTACCTATCATAAAGGTAACATAATTTTACAACCTTTCCACCATGAAAACATTTTACCCTCCAAAATCCTATCAAGAAGCTTCCATATTGAAAAGGTGGGGCCACTTCTCTCTCATTAATTCCTTATTCTCCCATGTCTCATGAGAATATTAATCGTGTTGTCATAGAACTCGAACTAAAGGTATCATCCTACCATGAGGTACCATGGTTTCAAAAACAACTATACGAAATAGACATTTAGTCACGGATAAATTAGGTTCAACCTCAAGATAACTCCAGCTCAAAACATGAGATGGATCAAATAGATACTTTTGTATATGAGTTACATGGAACACATCATGTATCAACTTTAACTGCGATGGAAGTACTAAATGGTAATAAGCCTTTTCCACCTGATCAATAACCTCAAAAGGTCCCACAAAATAAATAGAAATCTTCCCTTTCCTCCCAAGTCATCGATAACCCAACCGAGGGGAATCTTTCAAGAACACGTTGTCATCAACTAAAAATTACAATGGTCTGTGACAACGATCCACCTAAGACTTATATTGGCTCAATTTCATTAACATTATATGATGAATCAACTATATATTTGATTTCGTCTCTTGAACCAAGCTTATTTCAACTAAGGAACTCGCCAATCTATGACCAACACAACAGATATCTGTAAGGATGGCTATAAAAGGCCCCAAAATGATCCATTTTGATCGTAGAATGGTAGCTATTATTGTAATAAAAATACACTAGTCCCATATGGTTATCCTAAGCTCCACAAAATTCAATAACGCAGGCATGGAGAATGTACTATATAATTTTTATATCTCCTTTTTTTTCTTTGTGACTGCGAATGGTACACCATGCTGAAACAGACCGAGATCCCAGTGCCTCCTAAATCCCTCTCAAAAAGAGAGAAGTAAATTAAGGACCCCTATCAGAGACTATAGCATATGGAACTCTATAAAACTGAACAATAATTTTGACATTGATATTTTCCAACTCCTTAAATTTGGTTATATCCTGAATAGGTACAAAGTGAGCTGATTTTGTTAGCCTATTTATCCTGACCCATATTGCATTCTTATTTCTCTTAGTATATGGAAACCTAACCATTAATTCCATATATATCTCATACCACTTCCAAGTTGTCACTATAATTGGTTAAAGTAACCCTGAAGGTTTCTGGTGCTTGGCCTTGACCTGTTGGAACATATAAAAATGAGATACCAATTTAGCAATGCCTCGTCTCATACCAAGAATCCAAAATCATTATAGTGTGTCAGAGGAAATCTTCATGGTTCATAGGATCACTATCCACTAGGAGTTATGGACATACCCCATCACAACTTTCCTTACCATTAATGGAACAACAAAGAAAATTTAGTATCATAGAATGCCCTCACTGGAGAATGACCAGTCAGGAATGGTCTCTTCACCATAAACAATGTATCTAAATAGGTGGAACTCATCATCGAGTTGTTTCCACCAAAGGATAATCACAAGAAGAGTGGATTCCAACTAAAAACTTGACAAGGAAATATCGACCCCTGATTCCTAGACTCCAATATGCCATTATTCAAAAAGATCCATCTAGTTCCACTCTTCTAATGATTCTTTCATATCCTGGGACAAAATATTCCTACTCAAATCATCTGCGATGAAATTACCCCCTCCTTAGGGTATAGGTGATTTAAAATTCAAAATATTTGAAGTATTTGACCCAAAACCTCTAGTGGATATTCAAATATTTTTTAGATAATATATAAATCAAGCTATTATGGTCTAAAAACACGGAAAACCTTTCTCCATAAAGGTAATGCTACAAAATCTTAAGCGTGTGCATCACAACTATAATTTCAATGTCATGGGTTGGGTAATTATTTTCATATGTCCTATGCTACAATCGAGATCCATAAGCAATGACACAATCACTCTTTATAATAATTCAACCCAAACTTGAACCTGATGCATCAAAGAATACCACATAGACCTGCATGGCCTATGGAAGTCAACACCAGCATAGTAGTGAAAATAAATTTCATCTCCAAAAAATATTTCCGACATTTTTCATCCCAAGAAAAATTTAATCCCTTTCGAGTTAGAGTATTCATCATAAAATACATCTTTGAGAAGTCCTTAATGAACTGGAAATAATACCCAAATAGTCCCAATAAGATCTAAATATCAAAAACATCTTGTGGTTGTTCTGATGTCATAATTGTATTTACCTTTTAAAGATCAACTAAAATACCATGTTCTATCACCACGTGTCCCCATAATTTCAGTTCATGAATACAGAAATCATATTTCAAAAGATTTTCATAAATATAGTTATTTCTCAACAATTCAATAACTAATCTCAAATGACACACAAAATCCTCCTCATACATAGAGTAATCAAGGATTCCATCCAAAAAGACAACCTCAAAGGTATCAAGATACTCATGGAAATTCCAATTCATTAAATTCATAAATATTATTGGAGCATTTGTTAGACCAAAAGGCATGACAAGGTACATATAATGGTCATGCATACTCTAGAAGGTGGTTTTTTTAATGTCAGATTCTATTATCCTTAGCTCATGGTAACGAAATTGAAGATCAATATTTTAGAACCAATCATCCCCTTTAAATTGATCAAACAGGTCATTAATACATGGAAATGGAAACCTTTTCTTTACATTGACTCTATTAAGTTTTAGGTAATCAACACAAAGGAGAACTGAACCATCATCTTTCTTATCAAAGAGAATTGGTTCCACCTAAGGTGACATGCTCAGGCATATAAAGACTTTCTATAGAATATCATCCAACTAAATATTAAACTCTCTCATTTTAGCTAGTGACATGTGGTAATAAGGAATAGACACTGATTGAGTTCCAGGTATTAAATCAATAGAAAACTCTAGCTCCCTTACTTGTGGAAGACCAATGAAGTCAGAAGGAAAAATGCCAGGAAACTCTATGACAAATAGAGGGATATCAACACTCAAAGATTCATTCTCCAGATAAAAGGAGAACACTGATATCACATTACCTAACTCATGATAAGAAGTTCTATCTCTACATGACATTGGGTCCCATTCTCCTATAAATATACAACATACATCTTCAAGTGTAGTAAAGGTGACTCGTTGAAGATAGTTATCAATCTGGGATTTATTTGAAATGAGCCAATCCTTCCTAAATATGAAGTCAAGCAGTTTCATGTCAAGAACAAGAAATCTCCAAGAAAAATCAACATCTGATAAGGATAAATCACAAAAGAGGCTATGAAGGCCCTTCTCTCTCTTTGTTCCTAGGGGAGTACCAATATCTATCAAATAAGACAAAATATTTATAGAGAGATTTAGAATATGAACAATACATGTTAAAATACATGAATGAGATGTACTAGTATCAAATAAAGAAGACAATAATGATTAATCTATAGTGATGGTACCTCTGAAAATCATTGGACCCATATATGCTTCCTCTAAAGACCATTCCACTATGTGAAGGAGATTAATTTTGGATGTTTCTGGTTGGAAACCCTTTTCTCATGAAGCATTTGATTTAACCAAATTTTTAATGGGAATTTATGATCATGTACTAATACATGGAGTGGAATAAACATAGTAAAACTTATTCAAGTGACACGGTCATCTATAAGAGCTATATATCTAGGGTGAATCAATGAAAACCCTATTTAAATACCTTGTCTTACCACACTGTTATCAAATCAAAGGGCCTCTTCTAGGCACTACATGAGGTCTAGAAAAAACCCATTTTTGATATACACCATGAGGATCATCAGGATTCCTCTTTCGTTTAAATGAATTCACACTTATTATAAGGATAAAAAGGAACTCCTGAGAACCCTAACTTTCTAAAAATTTCCATTTCAACCATTATTGCTCTATCCAACACTTCATCCTAAGAAGTAAGATTTGGTAATAAAACCTAAGAATGAAAATTATCTTGAATACCAAACTCAAATTGTCGAGTCTTCACCTTCTTATTTGATACTACATTAGGTGAAAACTATACTATTTTAGCAAAATATTTCTCATACTCTATCATGTTTATTTCAGTCCTCTCAACTTTGAAGAACTATAAAGTCTTGGATAATAGAATCAACACTAAATATAAATATTTAGTGAAAAGATCTTTGAATTTTTTCCACTCTAATCCCTTGTATTTATTCACCAGCACCCTCATGCCCCACAATCTCATGCTTAGTCTCTCCAGTTTGAAGGTGTCACACTTCACCTAGATCTCCTAAGGTATCTTAAAGAATTCCAACAAATTATCCATCCTACTCAACCATTCCTCATCCTATTGAGGATAATTGGAGACTTTAAAAACTAGTAAATTATAGTGAAGGAAATACAAATAATGATTTTGGAAAACATCCCCCAGAGGTTCCATAGCTGGATCCTGAATAGGAACTAGTTCAGGTGTCTATCCCATAGCTTAGACAGTACACACAATTACCTCAACTAGATTTGGGTCCACAAGAGGATTCAGTCACTATGGTTCTACAGTAGCTTCCTCCTAGATCCAATATACACATCTTATTATAGGAATGTTACTACACAATAATATCAGATAATTAGGAATAAATCATGTTTAACACTCAAATAGAGAAATAAGGGAGAATCGATCCTAATATATAGGAACACAAGATTTGGATTTCAATATATCAAAGTCAAAAGTTGGAAAAAGACTAGAAATAATCCCCAAGACATATTTCCCAAAACCAACTCTGGTGACATAAAGCTCATTGCAGTGAGAGATTTCCAGGAACTTAATCCCAACTACCTCTTAATTCCCGACATGAACACACAACTGCATACTTATATTAAAGAAGTAATCTCAACCCAGACCTCTGATACCACTTTGTCGCAAACCAGCTCAGGTACCTTTGTAATCTGATAACTGAGCTGATTCGGAAAAGTCCCAAAGATCATTCTTAGTACCCATGGGTTGGTGACTAGAACTTGTCCTCATACAACTTGCAAGTGGGAATAAATTTTCCTCAAAAATTGCAGAATAAATATAAACAAGTTCTTATGCATACAAAAGAAACTCCATAGGGATAACTGTACTAAAATTCAAATAGGAAAACAAACCTAAAGGCACAATATAAAAGTACCAAACAATAGGATAGAATCCAAAGTCCTAATAGATGTAATACTCTAATCTCAAGGATCAACAGCTACTACCACCTTTAAGTGGTTCCTTAACCTTTCTCGAATCTGGAAGAAGGTAATCTAAAAACACTCAAAGGAACACGTTGGGTGTGAGATAAAACACCAATAGGGTCTCACCAAGGACTCCAAAACAATATTGAAACATTTAATTTACTAATTAAATATTTCAATTTTAAATAAATACTTATGGCAGTTCATATCATAATTAAAACAATTCATTATTTACATTTCAAATGATTGAAGTACTTTAAACAAATGGATTAAGAAACATTTTTATATAAATAGTTTATATAAATTCAAAATCCACATAAAATAGTTTAAAAACATTGGTGCACATTTATATATCAAATATAAACAAATGAGAAACATGTTCATGTACCAAAATGTATGATAGTTCTAGGCTACGGGATTCTCACATACTCGAAGGTGATCATAGTAATATGTGTAGACACAAAACCCTATAACACTGTCCAAAGGTGACTCATCACCATCTTATAAAAAAATTATAGAATATTTTATTTATAATAAATTATAAAATTTCCTCACATTGTGGTAAATGTGTTCATTTATAAAATATTTGGGATTATATCATTCATCTACAAATTTGATGAAAATTCCAGTTTTACCCTTTTAAAATTCATTGTAGTATTTCGGACATAAATATTTTTTTTTGGATTATTTGAACTTAAAATTTTGTAAACATGTTCCTATTATAATTGGATAAAAATTTTATTGAGGAAAATGTAGCTAAATCATGCATTTGGTTGGAGTAAATGGGTCATTAATTCAAAGGTGGTCTGGACAAGCCAGATTGGACATCACTTCAGTATTTGGGCCATAACTTCTTCATTTGTGCTTATATTGAACCAAATTTTGGGGAGAATATCTAGGAACCATTTTCTCACAAAGAATCCTTATGTAAGTATAGGTGGTTCACGAGTTTTAGTAGTAGAATAGGTGGTTCGAGTTGTCTTAATTTATTTGGCCGAATTTCCACATTAACACTTGAAACCTCTTAAAACCTCGAATCCCCTCCACTCTATAATTTTTTTTATCATTTGGAGGGGTTGGGACGTTATTTGGGAGATTTAAGGCATATTATAATTTTTTTCACTCCATTTATCCTGGAATTTCAAGAGGGATATATCTTAAATCTAGGATCCCTTCATCGAATCCTTCGTCTTCTTCTTCATTTTGTAATGTTTTTTTCTTGCAATAAACTTCTTTGTTCCTTTTCTATTTCATTTATTTTGTTCTTTTTTCCCCTATTTTATTCTTATTTACTCATCCAATTTTGTATGTAATCAAGAGTAGAAATGATATTGTGTTATACTCATTCTAACCCTTTGCACATGAAAAAAGTTTCTACGATGACTAAACTACCCATGGAAGGGTAGTTCTTTGTAGTAATCGATCTTCCGATTACCTTATTAATTTATTTATTTTGAATAAATGAGATACTTTAATTAACTTAATGTGATATATTAATTGATTTTTAAATTTATATGAAACTAATCAAGTAATTAAACAATTAACACAAAACACGTGAGGTCAAGAATTGTGTGAATTGTGAGAGCGTGAACTTAATCAGTACAATAAGACAACACGGGACCAATTGTAGAGTTCAAATATAATCCCTAAAATATATTATTTTTCATTTATAGAGTAAATATGTGTCCTAATTTACCACTAAACATTATCTTTCCATAGAACATTAATCATAATAAGGTGTTGTGATTTTATGTTCCAAAGATAACCTAGGGTTTAATTAGTTTAATATTAGTGGTTAAGTTAATTCTCATAGGGTTTGGGGGTTAAAAAATTATGGGATCATAATTAAGTGGATATTGATTTAAATTATAGTGAAAAATAAATAATTTAACAGGTATAGTTATATCGGTTACACATTTTGAAAATATTTTCTAAAAAAAGATTCTTCTCATTGCATCTATTTAATCAAATTTCATTTCAAAAACAAAAAAAAAATGAAATCTTATTCCAGCATACTTATTATACTTTTATAAAGTATAATCAACCACTACCCATAATTTTATGTAGTTTGTTTATGTTATTTTATTTTATTCTTAAATTATCATTAATAAGTTTTTAAATTACTGCCTCTTCGAGTGATTACATTGGTCAGCCACTCTACTATACCAAAGTATCCAAAAACCACACATCATTTGAAAGAATCCACAAAATTACCTTTCATATTGGTTCCATTTTTGGGGAGGCAAGTAATTATTTCAACTAATTAGAGTTAATTATATAATTTTCTTATTTTATCATCTTTTTCTGCTCTTTCTTCTTTCTTTACCCAATCAGAATTTTTATTCTTCTTTTTTTGAAAATCAAATCCAAATTATCATTTTAATTTTAGTATTCTTCAGTTTTCATGTTTTAATTTTTATTTTATTTATGACATGAACTAATAATAAGGATATTTTAGATCATGACCTTGATATTGAGTGCAGCCTTAGGGATAAAATCCTATATTCTCTATCTATGGTTACTTTCAACATTCTACCAGTTAGAGAATTACTCTATTCTAGAAACATTGAAATTGGAAGAAACTCTAATTCAAACATAAAACAATAACCAATGGCTTAAAAAATTTACAATTAAATTAATAGAACTATTTAATAATTGGTTATGCCACACATTAATGATCAACCAAATTGTATTGCATACCCAAGTCTCAAATCAGACTTCACACTGAAATATGGGTAAATTCACCATCTTCCAGAAATTCATGGATTATCTGATGAGGATACAAATAAAAATTTAAAAGAATTTAATGTGGTTTTATCAACTATAAAACCAATAAATTTTTCTGAAGTTCAAATCAAACTCAGATAACTCCCATTCTTACTTGAGGGAACTGCAAAAGACTAGATATATTACATACAACCAGAATATGTAACTTATTGGAATGATTTGAAATGTATTTTCTTATAGAGATTGTTTCCATCATCATGGACCACTAACATTTGAAAAGATATCTTATAAATCAAGCAATCCCAAGGGGATTTAAGTAATGAGTACTGGGAGAAATTCAAGAAGTTTTGTGCAAGCTGCCCACATCACCAAATCAGTGAGAAAATACTCATACAATACTTCAATGAAGGAATCACACCTATGGAGAGGAGTATGGTGAATGTCACAGTTGGAGGGAAATTAGTCAATAAAACACCGACATTTGCACGTGTATTGATTGAAAATATGGCACAAAACTCCCAGTAATTTAGCTATCGAGGTACAATGCATGTTAGTGGATTACATCATGTATGTCCTTCTTCTCTTGAAAATCATTTGATTGATACTAAGTTTAAATAATTTACCATTTTGGTGAGACATATTTCCTTGGAACAAAAGACAAGCAAACCCTATCCTATTAGGCCTTGTGGAATTTGGACTGAAATAGACCACCCAACTGATTTTTCCTCTAATTACAAGAGACAGAGGATTTCACGATAGTATTACCTTGGAGACCATATCAGCAGCAAAAACAACCACATCCCCAAAGGAAGTATGATTCATTTTCACCAACATATAACCAAGGGTGGAAGGATCAATCGGATATGTGGTATGGCTCTGGACAATAAAAAGTCCCCCTTTTAAACAAAACTTTCAGCAGCCTCCATCTTACCAATGGGGTTTCCAACAACCCCAAAGAAGATTTGAAGCCCAAGAATCAACATTTCGACAACAAGGGAATTCTCTACCAAAGTAAGATTCTAATACCGAAGATCTTTTGAAAAAAATTGTTCTTAATCAATATAATGAGCTGAAGAGTCAAGGTTCTATGTTGAGGTAATTAAAGACACAAATGAGCCAAATTTCCACCTCTCTCCATGAAATGCTATGTAAGAAATCCATAAATCTTTTGTTTTAACCTACTCCAAATTCTAAGGGAAATGTTAGTGCCATCACATTGAGAAGTGGGAAGCAAAAAACTAATACATATTCACTTATCATTCCACTAGGATTCACCTCAACTCTGGAGTTGTCCCATTTAAGAACCACTGATGAGAAACCCATGGAAAAAGGCAAGGGTAAGAAAAATATTGATGATATTCCTCATAAAACCCTTTCCTTTCCAAATAGAGTTGTACAAACCAAAAATATGGATGAAGAAGAT
The DNA here is from genome assembly GCA_963277665.1 of Viscum album. NCBI lineage: Eukaryota > Viridiplantae > Streptophyta > Magnoliopsida > Santalales > Viscaceae > Viscum > Viscum album. The sequence goes on along the minus strand of OY728137.1, from coordinate 197,712,749 downwards.
ATTCAAAAAGAGGTTTCTGACACATTCAATCATGTGGAGATAAACACCCCCTTATTGAACCCATAGATTTTGATCATCCTGTTCTTTGGAAGATTAAGAGTATTGGTTCATGTTTTATTTCTAAGGGAACTTCCACACATATTTATAATGCACAAAAATATATTATATTTTATTTTTAAGTGGACTCATTTTCTAATTTTTATCATGCCCATTCTGATTATGACATGGATGTTGAGTATGAAGATGGATTTGAATCATTATTCTATGATTTTGATGATGTCTATTCTGGTACTGATGTTCATTGTGCACATATTTTAGATCCATCAATGTCTTAATCCATACATGACCCCCTGCACTGGAAATAAATCCATTTCCACCAAATCTAAAATACTCATACTTGTTGAGTGGTGAGATATTACCTGTTATAATTTCTAAAAATATCCCTTTTGAATGTGAAGAAAAAATTGAATGTTTTTAGGGAGAACATTAGGGTAATCGGGTGGACCTAGTTTGACAAGTCAGGTATTAGACCTTCCATTTTCTTGTATAGAATTATTTGTGATAATGGGGATAAACCAGATAGGCATCCACAAGGAGAATGAATCCAACTCTTCTGGAAATTGTTAAAAAAGAAGTTGAAATTTTGATCGAGGCAGGTATAATTTATCCCATTTCAGATCCCTATTGAGTGAGTCCTATTCATGTTGTGCCTAGGAAAAGTGGATTTATTGTTTTTAGGAATGATATAGTGAATTTATTTTCAATAAGGGTGAAAAATAGTTGGTGTGTGTTGATTATAGGAAAATAAATCAATCCACTTGAAAGGACTATTTTCCCCTCCCATTTATTAATAAAATACTTGAGATACTATCTAGGAAGACACATTATTGTTTCTTGGATGGATTTTATGGATATTTTTAGGTTCCTATCGCCCTATATGATCAGGATAAGACAATATTCACTTATTTATTTGGCATATTTTCTTATCGGAGGATGGCATTTGGACATTGCAATTCCCTAGGTACCTTCTAGAGATTCATGGTGAGTATTTTTTTATTATTTTCTTAAGACCTACATGGAGGTATTTATGGATTATTTTACAGTGTATGGGTATTTCTTTAATGATTGTATCTCTAGTTTGGGAAGGGTGTTGTATCCTTGTGTTGAGAATAACCTGGTCTTGAACTTTGAAAAGTGTCATTTCATGGTAGATCATGGAATTGTCTTATGGAATGTAGTGTCAAAACATGGGATAGAGGATGATAGATATAAGGTATATATTATGTCATCTTTACCCTATCCTTCATATGTGTGTGATGTTATATCTTTCCTATGGCATTTAGGATGTTATCAGTGTTTCATAAAATATTTCATTAAGATTGCACTTCTTGTGTCGCGATTTCTTTAAAAGGATTCTGATTTTCAGTTTGATGATTCTTATCAGACATCCTTTGATTATATAAAGAAGTATATGACCCCTCCACTGATCATACATCCCCCATAGTGTAACATTACATTTGATTATATGCATGATGCTTCAAATTTTTTAGTTAGAGTTGTTTTATCACAGAGGGTGGAGGGACGTTCACATGTGATTGCATATGCATCGAGGACATTGGATTCATCCCAATAAAACTACAAAACCATGGAAAATGAGTTTCTTTCCATCATATTGTATTTAGGTAAATTACATTCATATTTATTGGGCTCTAATGTAGTTGTTTATTCTAACCATGAAGCTCTAAGGTACCACTTTGGGACACTTTTCCTGATGAGCATATTTATGCACTCTTAGGTACACATCCTTGGTATGCTGATTTATTTAACTACATTGTTTCCTCTAAAATTACAACAAATTTAAATAAAAATCAAGTAAAAAAATTAAATAGTGATTCTAGATTTTATGTTTGGGATGATCCCAACCAATGGAGCATTTGTAGTGCCTAAATTATTAGGAGGTGTGTTCTTGATCAGGAGTTTGAGTCTATTTTACATTTTTTGTCATACAATTGCATGTGGTGGTCACCTTGGACCCCAATGAATAGCTAGGAAGGTCTTAGACTCTATATTATCTTGGTCTAGCTTATTCCATGATTCTAATGTGTTTTGTAGGTTGTTATTATGATCCTAACACATAGGATATATTTTGAGGAGACACGAGATTCCCTAAAAACCAATGTTATTATTTGAGATTTTTTATGTTTGGGGAAATGATTTTATATTTCCTTTTCCAATTTAATTTTTTTTTCTTGTACATTTTGGTGTTTTTTTATTATGTGAGAAAATGGGTGGACGCTTAGGCCACCAGGACTAATGATTCTCATGTTGTAGTGGACTTTGTCAGGGCACATATTTTTTGTAGGATTGGAGAACCAAAGGCTATCATTAGTGATCAGGGTACACACATATTATATTGGAATTTTCTTCCCTTCATTAGAAGTATGGTGTGAGACACAAAACATCAACACCATACCACCCCCAAACAATTGGCTAGGCTTAGATTTCAAATCCTGAGTTGAAACAAATTTTGGAGAAAACTATGCAGCTAAAACGTAAAGATTGGATCAAGTTCTTAGATGATGCCCGTTGGTCTTATAGGATAGCATACAAGAACCCCATCAATATTTCCCCATTTAGGATTGGTTTTAGGAAATATTTTCATATCCCTATGGATTTATAGGATCTGGCTTATTGGGATATAATGAAATGAAACATGGATTTGGCCCAAGATGGAATTCAATAGAAGTTGAAAATTCAAGAGCTTTAGGAGATTCGATTGACATAATATGATAACTCATGGATCTATAAGGAAGGATCAAAAGTATCTCATGGAATAATTATCCAAAAAATAGAGTTTCATGTAGGATAGAAAGTTCTAATATACAGTATACTACTAAAGTTGTGGCCTAGTAAGTTGCATTTCATATGGTTAGGTCCTTATGTTGTTTCTAATTTTTTCCCTTGTGTTGTAGTGGAGATCACATAAGAGGACAAAAAATGATCTTTTTCATTCAATACGAAACATTTAATGAAAAAAAATAGGGAATTCCAACCAATGTAGTTTATTTCATCATACTGTATGACCCAATAATCACTTTAGAATATCAGGCTATTCCAGACCCTTTCACTTTTATATTATTTATCATATTTAAAATTCCACATTTCATTTGCACATATCATCTCAAGGGTTCACATTGAAGATAATATAATATTTTAAGTGTAGGGGAGGGAACAACATTTTGGGGTAGATATTTAGGAATTTTATTTCTATGTTTTGTGTGTGTTTTCTTTTAATTTTTTGGTTAAAATTTTCAAGAACGAAACAAACAAAAAAACAAAAAAAAATTGATATTATGTAATGTTCTCATTTACATGTGGAACATGTGTAAAATTCATGTTTTCAAAATTCTTCGGTGGCATGATAAGAATGATAAATATTTCATTTTAAGGGATAGTTTTTATAAAAATGTATGTTGTTGATGATATTATTGGTTGAATCATTATAGAAGATTTTATATTTTGACACCATTCGTTGTGATATTTGTTCATGGTAAATTGTGTCATTGATTCCTTCACACAACTTTTCCCGCAACCATGACTTATGAAATTTTTCCTACTCAATTGAAGTTATATCCAAGTTAGGTAATTAAAATGAATCTTATATAAATGGTTGGTTCATATGTTCATTTCTCTTCAGATCAATTTCATTACTATACCAAATTAACCTATATGTGTGTACTGAATATATAACAATTGTACTTCCTCAAAAAAACATAAACAAAATATAAAAAAAATGAAAATTGTTAATAAATAGAGGAGTGATGAAATATAAAATACATGGGGATATTTAGGCCAGGAGCTTAAGGTTTGAATTTCGGGAATGCTTAAGTGAGTGGGTTCTGAAATTTGATTGCAAAGGAATGCAAAATAGGTTCAACAAATTAAACTGGGTAATAATATTTGTTTTAAATGACTTGAATATACTAAATAAAGGGTGGAGATATGAGCATGAAATATTTCACAAACACACACATGGAGAATTAATGGCTTGGTGGTCTCATAATTTGTTTTACTATGATTAGTTTCATTAACCATACTAGATTTTATTCTAATACAATTTATGAAAATTTACTTTAAAATTTATTGATATTTACTATTTATTGGATTCTTACTTTTCCTATATTCCAATTGTGGATTGGGAAATATAAACATGCATATCATCTCACAATTTTTTGGATTACATGATACAAGGTTTTTCTCAGGAGTGTAAAAGGGTAAGTGTGGGGGAGTTGATAAAATACATTTTTATTGAAGATTTTATTTATAATAAATGATTTAATTTCCACACATTATGGTAAATGTGTTCATTTATAGAATATTTCAGATTCGATCATTCATTTTCAAATTTGATAAAAATTACAGTTTTACCATTCTAAAATTCACTGTAGTATTTTGGACATAAATATCTTAATTTGACTTATTTGAACATAAAATTTTGTAAAAAAATTATCACTTAATTGGATACTTCTTTTATTTGGGATAATGGAGATAAATCATGCATTTTGTTGGAGTAAATGGGAAATTAAGTCAAACGTGGACCAAACACACCATATTGGACATCACTTATGTATTTGGGCCATAAATTATTCTTCCGTTCTTGGATTGGGCCCAAATTTAATGAGAAACTCTAAGAACCATTTTTTCAGAAATCATCCTTCTATAAGGACATCTGGTTAACACGTTTTGGTGGACAAATATGTAGTTTAAGTTGTCTTAATTTATTTGTCTGAATTTCCCCATTCACACTTGAAACCTCTTTAAAACTATCCTCATTTCCACTTTATAAATTGGTGTTTTTATCATTTGGAGGGGTTTGGATGTGCATTTATGGATTTAAGGCAAAGTAGAATTGGTTTCACTCCATTTATCTTGGAATTTTAATAGGGAGATATCTTGAATCTAGGATCTCTTCATCGAAGCCTTCTTTTTCTTCTTCACTTTGTAATGTTTTTGTTCTTGCAAAAAACATCTTTGTTCCTCTTATATTTATTCTATTTTGTTCTATTTTTCTCTGATTTATTCTTCTTTATTCATCCTATTTGGTCTGAAATAAATAGTATAAATTATATTGGGTTATACCCTTTCTAAATCTTTTCACATGCAAAATGTTTCTACGATGACTACACCCCCCATGAAAGAGTAGTTCCTTTTAGTAATTGATTTACCTCCTACATTCTTCATAAATTTATTTAAAATAAATGAGATAATATAATTCACTTAATATGATAAATTAATTTATGTTTAATATAAATAAAACAATGAAATAAATTGAACAATTAACACAAAACGTGTGAGGTCGAGAATTGTGTTAATTTTGAGAGTGAGAACTTAATCTGTAAAACAAAACCACATTGGATAAATTTTTAGAGTTAAATATAATATTTAAACACTGTTAATCATCATTTCCATAGTGGATATATGCCATAATTTACCACTAACCATAATCTATCCTTAGAACATTAATCAAATTAGGGTGTTGCGATTGCATATTCTAAAGCTAGCTTAAGATTTAATTAATTTCTTCTTGGTGGTTAAGTTAATTCTTGTAGGTTTCAGGGGTTAACAAATTAAGGGGTCATAATTAAGAGGATATTGATTCAAATTGTAATGATTAATATGTAATTGAAGCGGTAGAGTTAGATATATTATGCCTTCTAAAAATATTTTCTAAAAAAACATCCTCTCATTGCATTTATTTAACAAAATTTCATTACAAAAAAAATACAATCTTCTACTATCATACTTTAAAATTTTATAAACGATAATCAACCCCCATACTTTTAAGTAGTTTTTTTATATTATTTTATTTTATTCTCAAAATACCTTTAACAATTTGTTTTAATTAATACCTCTTTGAAAGACGACCTTAGTCAGCCACTCTGCTAAACCTATGTATCAAAAAACCACAAATAATTTGAAATCACCCATGATAGCACCTTTCACCATCCCATTGGGGATGTGACCTACATCACTGTGTCTTGTTTCAGTTGTAAAGTATCAAAAGTGTCTTATCCCAATAACACACTAACTACCTAGGCATTTCTTTTCTCTAATATAATCAATGATGGGTAATTTATTTTAAAACTTCTTAAAATACAATTCATCACATTATCCCTTTTCAAAAGTGTCAATTTCCAGTTTAAAAACCAAAACAGGTTATCAATACAAACATGACTTTTTCTAATATAAAACCGAATGGTTTCTATCAAAACCATTTTAATCCATTTTCTCTCAAATACTAATTTTAAAATCAATTTAATAATTTAAATACAACAATTTAAATTCCACAATTTTCTATTAATTTTACAGACACACCCCAATTTAATGGAATTGGGGGTTTTCCCATATTCGTGACAAATAAAATGAAAATCATCCATTTCAATGGAATTGGGTTTTAATAAACTAATTGAGAGTAGTTTCAATAAATTGATTTTAAATCAAAAAAATTGAATTTAAATCAAGAAATTTAGGGTTATTCAAATTTTTCCATCATAATGAAACTACCAACTTTTTTTATAGAAACACAAATCTTGCAATAGATCCCGCCAAGAAGAACAAAGGAATAGGATATTTAGGAACTCAACCTAGAAACAAGATTCAACAATATAGGGTTTAGATCCATCAATCCCAATATGATCTATCAAACTCAAATAAGGGAAGCATAAAGAGATGGAGTGACAGGGAGAACACTTACATAGAATGTCACATCGCAATTTCAATAAAGTTAAATTGTTGAAAAACATGACACAGAAGTGTTTGAGGACTCCAAACTTTCCTAGGGATGGATCTTGGGTCCAGAGAAAGGAATTCTGAAGAAGATGAAATAGGATTTTCAGCCAATATTACTATATAAAAACGACACTCGGGACATTACACAACGTGTAACCCAATTACACGTCATGTAATTGAAAAATCAAAAAATCGCCAAAAAACTGTTGCCTTTTGTTAAAAATGGGTTTCTTATTATTTATAATTTACACAGAATGTAACCAAATTAAATGACATGTAAATTCATATAAGACTATAAGACCAACATGTTTTGTGCTAAAAATCCATAAAATCTCTAACTTCACCACCATTGGTATCCTCCTAATTCCTTCTCATCCCTACCCAAATAATGAAAAAGAAAAACCATGAAAAGGATTAAAACGTATATTTCAGAAAGGTAATAGGATGTTATGTGTAACTTTTTCAATGACGACATGACACTATTCAATGGTCAAAGGCTTAAAAATGTAAAATAATTGAGAAATGTATGAGGTAAGTTTTAGAATACCATTATTAATCATTTGGTTCCATTTTTTAAACATGTTTTTAATCTCTTACAATTAGGTTTTTAATTTTTAAATTTTTTAATTTTTTGGTTTTTACCTTGGTAGCTAGTTTTTACCCTAATAATTTATATTTTATTAAAAAATAAAGCTCAGATCAGTGTGAGATCACTGATAAGGGTAGAAGTTGAATCAGTTATCCCTTTTTTTTAAGAAATTTTTTCTTTTCAGTTAAATCTTTGTGTCCGGTTAAAGCTCTGGTCCAATATTCTTATGTCTCTCAGCCTCACGTAGAATGATTTTGCAAATCAAAGGAACATAACATAAAGATTTACAAGGTTTAGCACAAACACATAATCCTAGTCATGTTGGTTATTCCCCCCAACATGTATTCTCTACTATATCATAATATTTTTATAAAAAGTTAGTGGTTATGCCCCCTAATTAAAAACTGGTTATACCACCCAACTCCAATCCAACTACAGTGGTTGGTTATACACCCTAATTTCACCTTCTTCTCCAGTGATTAGTTAGACCTCCCAACTACTATATTCTAAAAATTGGTTAGAACCCCTAGATGAAACTTTTTTCTTCAATGATGATCTTGAGATAGAAATATCTTCTTATTCAGATGTTCTTCCTCCATACGAAATATTTATACCCTTTACTTTTATACTTCTTCAAGATCTTTAGTAGAAACCAATAAAGATCAGCTCCACTAATCTCGAAACTCACCTTCAAGATCATCAAATACTCTATCATATATCCTTTTTAACATATTTTCCATAGTTGAACCCTACTCTATTTGATAAAAAATGTATTGGGCTTCTCATAATATTCTTCCACAATGGATGAAAGATCATTCAATTATCTATAATATCTTCACCACCTCTATATCATATTTGTACTCACAATAATAATATCAGGAATATGATCTTCATAATTATCATATTAATTATCCATGAATACAAAAATACTACAATAATTGATATTAGGTACTGTCCTAATTTTATTTTAGTAATTAACTATAAATTATATCCTCATTTATTCTAGACATAACTCCATGTTAAATGTATCAAGATAAGTCCTTATAAAGACTATGGGTAATATTTTCCCTGTAATACCCCTTATTAAATGTCTAAAGAATTTGGGTATTCTCTTTTCTTCATTATGCAGTTAATGAATAATATTAATTATCATTATTTCTTCAAATCATGAACTCAATAGATATAAATTAATCATTACATGAATGACTCAAACTTATCGCATGAATTTATCTTAATGAGGCTTATTTATTCATGCATGTATTCTAAATTATATCCATTATCTTCATGGTGTATCCAATAAACACTTACAGTGTTGTACATCTTCCACAATATAGCACTCTCCAAATCTTTAGGAACACCCACTACATATGACGTTGATTATTCTCCATATCATGGACCCTTATCAAGTGGAAATACACTGAAAATAATCCATTATCACCTTTATGGTGTAGTAATAATATCCACAATGCAAGATCTTTTCTCATGCAATGAGGTTGTTTTTTATGGTGCAGTCATCACCATAAATCCATTTCAACTATCCTTGTTGGTGTAATCCTTGACATCATAGAATGTGAAAAACTCTCAACATATCAACATCACATGGCTGCATCGTGGTAAGTTATTTTTTGCAGTAACATTTTCATTCTACCCTTACATTAACTGTGGAAACTCAACTTTACCTTTTTTTTGTCTCCTTGTTAACATTAAGAAATGAAGGTTACCGTTATTTCGATCACTAGATACCCTTATGTAGGTTGGGTTACCCTTATAAAGGTCACCAAATACCCTTACATAGGTTGGGTTACCCTTATGTAGGTCACGAAATACCCTTACCCAACCTAACCCATACACTTACGTGCTCCTAGTTGCCTTTAAACCTTGTGGGTTACCCTTACATAGTCTCTAAGACTCTTCTTGTACCTTTACATGGTTGAATACTACCCTTACACAATATTTATTTCACATTTATACAACCTTAAACTACCCTTAAAAGTGATTGTATGTACCTTTACATAGCCTTCAAATACCTTTCCATATGTAGTGTAAGTTACACATTACACTTATGTAATTCCTAGTTAATTTTATATGGGAGTTTAAATCTCAATGTACCCTTACACAGGTAATGGATACCCTTACATTAACTAACGATAGAACCTTACACAATGGGCATGCTACCTATATGAATGTGATGTAATTCCCAATTTACCTTTACATAGGTATTCAATTTAACTCAAAATCATCTCAGGCCTTTCATAATAAATTTAAATGCCTCCAGTATTCTATAAAATATTCTTCAGAAAAGAACATCAATATGTTTTGATATAATTCTCACCAATGATCAATCTTGAGGCCTTTTATCTTCCATCAAATATTAATTTTTGGCAAGAACATCAATATGTTGTCATATAATTCTCATCATTGATGTCATCATGAAATAATAAAATATTGCATAATAATTTTCTCAATTAATCATCCTGAAAAGTAAATAATATTTTTCATGTAATTAAGTAAATTCCTCATGAAAATAATTTCTTTCATGGTATTCACTAATTGTAATTATTTTTCGGTCTTACAATTCCATTGACGTGTGTATTTAAACTTCAGATCAGTTCAACAATCATCACAAATCCATGTAGAATTTCTCAAGCATGACATCCAATTATTTTAAATAAATCTATAAAAATTCCCCAATCAGCATCACTTCAACTTCACTCACCAACACATATTAACTCATTAAAAACAAATGAAACACTTGGGTACAAAAATCACACCCTTTGTATTTTGTTGTTAATTTATCTTAAAATTTTTAATGACGATATGTGTGATAAAACTTTATCCCCTTATTAAAAATAAAATGTAATGGTTAATTCATGGGTATTATCATATCTTCTTATACCTTCTCTATGGAATTTAGGATTCTCTTCCACCTTTTTTAGAGAAACTAGATACAACATGGTTCCTATAGAAAAGATCATTTTTTTTCTAATTTAATTATACATGGACTAATCCAATATAGAAAAAAATATATATATACAACCAAGGTTGCCTATGTTTTCCATAAATTAACATGCATGTCAGGTCATGCTAAGAAATTCTCAACTATTAAGTAGGGGCTATATAAAAATGGATTATTTTAAAAAGAAACATGTAACTAACACACATATCAAAAAACTGTCAAAATATTTAATGTAAAAATCATGTAACTCCCCCTTTTTATCATGTTTTGATAACAAAAACTCCCCCTTAATAAGTGAATTTAACAAAATCATAAAAAATAGTTTTATGTTTGATTCTTATTCCATAACCATTATGTTTGAAATCTCTCTAGAATTTCTCGATTCACTACAATTTATTAAAATGGTAGATTCTTCTAAAAATTTATCCCCCTTAAGGGATTCACTCCTATAATTCTATTTTCATGGAAGTTAGTAGACACTATGAGGAACAATATATTTATGTTATCCATTAGTGAAAAACTCAAATTTCTCTTTCAATTACTTTCATGTTATCTCAAAAGATATTAAATAATATGGAATAATGAGACACCTCTTGGTTAATAAAAACCAATATTCAAGTTGATGGCTTCCTCTCAACCTGGGACACTCTTTTCTTTCAATATCAATATGAGAAGTTACTTTTTCATAGTTTTCTCATAATTTTTTATTGTTTTTTCCTCACCATTTTACACATATAATATGGATTTCATTTTCTCTTTAGTACAGAAAGCATTTATTTTTCATCTCATGTCTTTTATATACATTCTTCTTAGGTTGGTATATTTTTCATACAATTTTTTGTGCCATGCCAAATTTTTTCATAGATTTCACACTTCTGAAATTTCAATCCATAATTTATAGATAACCTATCAACAACTTTAACTTATTTAGTTTTCACCAATTTCTTTCCTTTTGCCTCATCAATCTTATGATATTTCTATACTTATTTAGCCTTGGATAGTTTGTTAGAATATATAACCAAACATTTAATATTAAAGTTATTATTTTGTTTTGTCTTCTCATATAATTAACTGATGATTTTATATTTCTTTAATATTTGAATTCTCTTCTCTTTTACATTATAAGGAATATCACTCAAAAAATTAACTTTTCATTTGTAAAATTTCTGACCATATTGACAGTATCTTATAAAAATTTCATTCAAGTGCAAATATTAGCTTTATTTTGACATTTTAGATGATTTCTTAGTCATAGGATTCTCTTTCTGAAAATCTTAACTAATTTATTTAGAATATCCCCCCTGATTCATGCTTATTTCCAAGTAGTAGCTTGTAATTCTAGAATAAATAAGCTTTATGAAAAAACACTCCACAACACTAGCAGTATCCTTTGAACTTTGATCTTCCAGAATAATATTAGTTATACTCTAAATTTTTTTTGTTGTATTTTCATATACTTTGTGTGTTTCTGATTGGGAGGCAACCTTCTGTATGTATTAGTATACTCTTCCTTTATGGAAGATTTTTTCTAATTTATTCCATTAGTACTGAATTGTTTATTCTTCCATCTCAAACCTTCACTATTTCATATAGCATAAATGTATTGAGACTAATTAGGATTAGAAATAAATTGCCTTTATAAACCCTTCTTCTCAACCACCAGCGATGGATCACCTTTAAGTTCAATATCTCTAGTGAATTATTCTTTCATATTTTACAACTCATTTTGAGCTAAAAGGAACATTTATTTTTTCTAGGATTATTATTACTCTTTATTTGAAATATTTTCACCAAGATCATTCGCCATCTTCTCAAATTCAGATAACTTCAATCTATTTTGTTTATTTTATTCAAAAAGTTTTGGTTCTTCATTTTCATGCTCCTCCATTATAACTAGTTTTTCGTCAAAAGTTTTTATCTTTCCTTATAACTTAATTATTTTCATCTTATCTATTATAATTTCATTAAGACACATATCCATTTTTTTAACTTGTTCTTTATTTTCAACGGTGATCTTATCAGTTTCTTTCTTTAGCCTTTTCTTTTCATTCATGAGTTTCAAATTATGCCCAAGTGTAGCTTCCAGATTTTATTTCAACATCCATTATAGTTTAGTTATCTCATCACCTTAATCGTCTTCAGATGAGTCTTTATATTTAACGTATTTAACCATAAAATACAATGGTTTCTTAGAATATCTTATATCTTATAACTCACTACTTATCAAGGAAAATTAATCCATTTCACTATTCAACATATTTATCTTCTTTCAAGTAAACCTCTTATTACTCTTATTTCTATTCCGTTTTTGAGACTTCTAGTATTTTTAATCATTGTCTATGTAAAAAATTTTCTTATTTGGATAGTTATCAGAAAAATAACACTACAATGAAATTACATAATTTTAGTAATTATTTTCCTTTTCTTTTACATTTTTTTCTTTTAAACATTCTTGTAAATAAGTTCATCATTTGATTGAAGACATATTCAGCTTACTCATCCTCAGAGTAACTTGATTATAGTTCTTCATCAGTTCTAGATTTACCTTTTATCATTTCAAAAAATTCCATCTCATCTTTTTTATTCTTCATGAATATTGGTTCTATTCTCATTTCATATGGTATGTGAATGTTATAAAGTCCATCCAATGATATATCTTCTTATTCTTCCAATGGAGAAACCTTTGGGTAAAATCTATCTTGAATATTTCTCATTAGATTATTCATAATACTTGAATCATCCAACTTATCACCAAAACATTTGATGCTACTAACAATCTCATTTAGAAAAGTAGTAATAAATACTCTCATTATGACCCATTTTTATATATTAAAAACTATATATACAAACTTTTAGTTTGGATTACTTAACTTTTATATTATCCTAATAACTACTCTTCAGTTTCTCCCAATATCCTTAGTAGTTGTGAGTCTCATGAATTTATTTTATACCTTATTAGAAAGTGACATTTAGATATAATTCTAAGATTTTCCATCCATTTATAGATTCCTATTATCTGAAAAATATCATAGGATAATTCTCATCATGGGGTGTAAATACCATAGTTGTTTCATCACTCACTTCTACCCCAAGTGATATGATAAAGGCTATCATCATATTTCTCTAGAAATGATAGGTGTCACCATTGAAACTGGGAACACCCCTACTATTTAATAAATTTATGTTATTTTTCCTTAGTAGTCTGTTGAATCTTATAGAGGAAACCTTGGATTTTATACCACTTGTATAGCTCGGATCAATGTGAAATTGTTGAGAGGGGAGGGGGTGAATCAAAAATCCATTTTTTATAAATTTTTTCTTTTCAAGTAAACCTATATGATCAGTTAATGCCTCAATCTACTATTCATATGTATGTTAGAATCACCTTAAATGATGCCATAAATAAAAGTCATAGAACACAAGGTTTTACAAGGTTTGATAAAAAGAACCTCTCCTTTCCATGTTGGTTAGTCCATCCAACATAATTTCTCCACTATATTATAAGTTTGTTATAAAGAGTTACTAGTTATACCCCAAAATTAAAAACTTGTTATACCCACCCCCCAACTCCAATCCACCTTCATCAGTTTATTATACCCCCCCCCCCCCAACTGCAACTTCTTCTCTAGTTATTGGCTAGAACCCCTAACCATAATCTTCCAGAAATTGGTTAGAAACTCTAGATAAAAACTTATTATTATATTTTGATCCAAAGATATAAATATCGTCTAATTTAGATGGTCTTCCTCCATAATAAATCTAGATACCCTTTACTTGTGTACTCCATTAATATATTCAGCAATAACTTATAAATATTATCTCCACTAGTCTCAAAACTCACCTATAAAATCTTAAATTACTTGAGCACATGTGATATCTTTATTTACATATTTAACATATTTGAATCCTTCTCTATTTGATATAAAGATATATCAGGAATCTCAAAATACCCATGTGTAATGGATTCAAGATCTATCAATTCTCAATAGTATCTTCAACACATTCATAACTCAATTTTATTCACAATAATGATATAATTAAAATGATAATTATAATTATCATAGTAATTATCCATTACTATAGAAATAATATGATAGTTGACATTAAGAACATTCCTTATTTTATTTTGGTAATAAACACCAATATTATCTCCTCATTTATTATAGACATAATTCCATGTTAAATATCTTAGAATAATATCTCATGATGACCATGGGAATTATTTATCCTTTAATACCCCTTATTAAATGTCTTATGAATTTGGGTATTTGATTTTATTCATTATATAGTTAATTAATAATCTACATTCCTATTGTTTCTTCAAATCATGCCCTCAATGAACATGAATTAACCATTTCATTATTGCCTCAAACCTATAGCATGAATTCACCTTAATGTGTATTTTTTACTCATATATGTATACAGAATAACTATTACCTCTATGATGTATCCAAAAAACACTAATGATATGGAATCCTGCCTTTTTGTTACATAACTTTTAATTAAATGGAATAAAAAAGAGGATCTTCAAAATTTTAGTTTCTTGGAAATTAGATACATAATACATGAAAACATCAAGAATTTTTCTAATTCACATGAAATGATTCATCATGGTCTCATACTAAGTACATTTACTATATCTCATATACTGGGGACATAAATTAATGGAATGGGCTGAGCATGTGGCCTAGTAATGTAATAAGTAAGGGAAACATTTTATATATGATCATGAGGAATATAAATAAGAACGTGAGGAATATCATTATGGAATGAGAAAAATAACATGAGTCATATAATAGTAAAAATAACATGAATTGTAACATGGAAATGGGGATACAACATTTAAATGAGATATTCATAAATATATCACTAAGGAGTCATAATTGAAAATTACCAAGGATATTCACCAAGGTTTCGTAAAACATGTCATCTCTAGAGATTAAATTTTTTACCCAATGAATTAGAGAGTTATAAGGGTAAACCATTCATATGTATTAATTAATGTGATCCACATATATCATAACCAAACATTTCATTAATAACCTGTGTAGAATAAAGAATAGGTTTCTCATTAAAAATCATGGAGTTTTAAAAGTGTTTATTGACATGATCATCACGCCAGTTTTAGCATATGAAAAGGGAATGTGGGTTTCTTATGTGTAAATTACCAAATCAAACCAATAATATTTACATATATATAATTAACCCTAGAAAAGAAAGATTTTTTTTATTCAAATAAAGAAAATAAAAGAGAATTTATTAAGTATAGATAGAAATTTTTAGAAGTAAATTTGAAAGCATGATATGTATAAAATGTGGTTTTAGAAAAAGATAAATGAGGGGGGGGGAAAGTATATAATTGATAAAACACAATTTTTCAGTAAGGGTATGATAAAAAGGGTAATAAAATAGATAAATAATAACATTTATAAGACATAAAAAAAATAGGTTTTGAATTGAAGAGAAAGGAAGGATAATTCTCTTACCTTGAAGAGTTACTCCTAAATATTGTGGAATGGAACCTTGGGAGATTGAGGAAAACTTAGGGGGGGACTCCAGGGGAAGAAAAAATAAAAAAATTCGGAGATGATGTATTGGTAGTGAAATTAAATGGATAAATGGGTGGGTATTTAAAACAAAAGTGGTGGATTTGTTTAATAATTTCCAAATATAAGCTTTCAAAATCTAGGTTGTGGAAAATGAAAAACCATAGGCTTACCAATGGTTTTTTCCCATGGTTTTGGAAATTTGGGATAAATTTTAAGTTATTTTAACCCACAATAATAGAGAATCTTTTTTTATTACTAGTTTTGGCATAGAAAATTAATGTTTCCACAAGGTAATGTTTTTAAAATAAAAGTTTTCATTTTAGTCTTTGGAAAGTCACTTATTGGTTTCGAAATTTATTAAAATACATTAAAATAATTGATATTAATAAAATAATATATTTTAGGTCTTTTATTGTTTTTAATTAATTTTTAAATTATTATTACTTAATTATGAAGTCATTAAACATACCAAAAACCCAAACTGTAATTTTACTATTCATGGAAAAATTAAAGTATTTTAGAAAATTCGCATAAATTCACCATAACCTAATTTCAATGTGATGATTTAAAAATGATTTTTATTTTATCAAAATAATTCTATAAATATGATAATATTAACTTTGAAATATAAAAATCCTTATTTATTAAAAAATAACGGGTTGTAAAGAATGGTCAAATTTCTAACACTTAAAATTTTCCCAAGACATAATAAAATAATTTTATCATTTATATTTAAATAATATTTATTTTAACATAATATTTAATTAAAATAAATATTACTCATAATGAATAATTTATTATTAAAATTTATATCTTTTCAGAAATGTATGATTTGTGTCTAAAAATCAATTTATCAGATTTCATCTCAATTAAACCTAAATTTTATTAAGAAATACTATTCTTGAAATGGAATTGATGGAATAAATATTTTATTTATACATAGTAATTAAACATTAAGTAACTAATTCTTGGACACATAGCCCCGTATAAAACTTGCTTACAACCTAAGGTTAAGGTGTACGATTGTGATAGATTCATGCGGAAGCTCGACTAATATCGACTGAGTGGTAATTTACACTAACTTGAACTTCTCTAATTGGAGATTTTGATCTAACTTCACTTATTGAAGCTCATCTAGAGATTGGTAAAAGTTAAACACCAGTGACACTACCTACCTCCCAAGTTCATACAAATGTGCTATATATGACATGACTCAACTGTTTGAACCCATCGCTTCTCCTTTATGAATTAATTGTCTTTTTCCATTACTAGATGTAAATATTAATTATAACGTTAAAGTTATTACCAAAGGGTATAGTTCCCAATAGCCAAATTTTCCAATGCTTATATTAATCAATTGTCATATTTCATCAATGGTCTTAATGTGGTCAAATCCATATAGTCACATTTCCCTTTAAAAGCACTACTTAATTATTTCATTAAATATTCACTATAATCATTTTCTAATATATTGATTGGTTTAATATAATATTTTTTTATTTCTGTAGTGTTGGGGAAATGATTTTAACAGATTTTAGTGATCTATATTTTTACATTTTAGTTACTAAAGTATTTATCATTATTAAAGATATATGGTTTTGTTGTATATAATATAATATAACATGAATTTTCTTAGGAAAAAATATCATTTCAAAAAACATGAGTCGTTATATTCATCCCCCCTTTAGAAATTTCATCTTGAAATTTCAACTCATATTCTTGGTTTTGAAAATGTGAGGGTACTTTTGCTTCATTTTTTCCTCTAGTTCCCATGTCACCTATTAAAACATATAGTTTCATCATAAAAATTTGATATGCTGGGTAGTCTTATTGCATAGAACCTTGTCTCTATGGTCCACTATCGCCACTGGGTGCTCATCATAAGAGAGATCATGTTCCAGTTGTACCACCTATAGATTCAATACATGTGAGGGGTCAAGTATATACTTAATCAATAGAGATATGTAGAATATATCATGAAATTTTGAAATATTTGGTGTAAGAGCTAGCTGATAGGACACTTCTCCTATGTGATCAAGGATTTTATAAGGGTCAATGTACCTGGGGATAAGCTTCCCTTTCTCCCCAAACCACATGACTATGTTCTATGGTGATATTCAAAGGAAAAAAGATATCACTAACATGAAACTCCAAGTCCATTTGATGGTTGTAATCATAGCTCTCCTGGTGACTTTGAGTATATTTTATGTGTTGTGGGATGGCATGAACCTTTTCTATCATCTCTTGCACAAGACCAGTCCCAAGTAGCTTTCTCTCACTAACTTCTTCCTAACAAGTATGAGTTCTACATCCCTTCTTGTATATAGATTCATATGGTTCCATTTGAATACTTCAATGGAAGTTGTTATTATATTAGAACTCAACTAATGGGAGGTGTTGATCTTATCCACCTTTAAATTCCATTGAGCATGTTCATAGAATTTACTCAAGTGTATGAATAATCCTTTCAGATTGACCATCAGTTTTGGGTTGATGGTCTATACTAAAATTCAATCCAATATTCAGATAATATTGAGTAGTTATCCATGATTTATATTTGAACTTGGGATCATGATCAGAAATGATATAATGTTTCACCCTATTCAGCCTCACCACTTCCTTTATGTATATATTTGCAAGTTTTTCAACAGATAAATATTTCTAAATAGTGATAAAATGGTAAATCTTGGTGAGTCGGTCCACAATAACCCATATCACATTGTTTCCTTTCAATTTTCTTGGAAGACTGGTGACAAATTCCATAGTTATATTGTCCCAATACCATTTTGGTATGGATAGTGGTTACAATACCCCTTTAGGAAGATGTCACTTTACCTTCACTTGCTGATATACCAAACACCTTGAAATGTAGTCAGAGATCTCCATTTTCATATTATCCCACCAATAATGGTAATGAATGGCCCTATACATTTTAGTGATTCCATGATGTATAGAGAATATAGTGTTATAATATTCATTCATTAGTTCGTTATCTCTGTAATAGATAGAACACATAGCCTTGAATGAAATTTCTATACACCTTCTTGATCAATATTTAACTCTAGAATCTTCCCATTCATTACATACTCTATCATATTTTTTAACAAAGTTTATTATCTTTGAGATTTCATGATCTTCTCTAGTAATGATTGGTGGGAAATAATTTGTAATAGGATTGATGATGTCCCTTCCCTCTCGATTACCATGTCCAACCTAACTAGGTCCTTGATCAATGGATCTCCTTTAATTGTCATAATTTACATCACAACAGTTTTTTCATAATTAATTCATCAGTGACTTTGATTTCGCTTCTGGGGTGATAATGAATTGAACATTCATGGTATTTAAGAAGTTCCAACCATCACATTTGTCTCAAGTTAAATTCCTTCTATGTGAATATATACTTCAAAATTTGGTGGTCATTTGATATATCAATTCATAGCCACATTGATCCATCCTTCTTCTTCACAAAGATAATAGGTTCTCTCTAAAGAGACACACTTGGTCGGATAAATCCATTCTCCAAAATATCTTGAAGTTGTTTCTTTAATTCCTCTAGATCTATATTTTCTATTATATATGGTGTCTTTGATATCTTCTTGGATATAGGTATGAGTTCAATGGATAACTCTACCCATCTTTCTAGTGGAGGTCCTGGTAACTCCTCGAGAAATATGTTAATGTATTCCATGTTTATGGGGATATTCTCTATCTTTATAATTTCATTTCCTTCTTCCTCTTCACTGATCATCTCCGTAATGAAAGATACGTGAGGAGATTATAGAAAAATCTCAGGTTGGGATATCTCTCATTTGAAAATAAATATATGTTATCAATTAAAGACTACTGAGATTTCCTTTTTTCTATAGTTTATTATAGTATTATACTTTGAGAGTCATTCCATTAGTAGTATAGTTTCAAATTACACCATGGGAATGACTACAAGATTTTTTATGATATTGTTCTCACCAAAGTTAATATTAGAGTTTATATATACTATTGATTCTTGGATAATTTCTATAGAAGTATTGAGTGATAACTCTACTTATAGAAGTTTGGGGGTTGATTCTATATTCTTGGAAAACATGGATGAAATAATTGAATGCATAGAACCATAATCAAACAACGTACTTTCTAGATTTGAGTGCACAATGAGTGTACCTACCACCACATCATTTGAAGCCTCCACTTTATATGTTGTGATAGAAAAATCATAAACCTTCTCTTTTGGTCTATGCTGAGGTTGATGGTGGTTCCCCTACATTAAATTCTTATTTAGACATTGATTGGAAAAGTTTGCAAGATGTCCACACTTAAAAGCATTGAACTTATGGTTGGGCATGCACCATCTTACCTTTATCGTTAGTGTTGAGAAGTTGAGGCTTCACCTCACCACAATAGTTCCAAGCTATATGGCCATCTCTTCTACACTTGTATCACATTCCACTTCCAAGAAAAGTAGTTACCCAAATGATTCTTCCCACATTTTTTCACATGGGAACACTACTGGAGGATTGGTTTATGCCCATGCACCTGTACCACCAGTTTAAAAAACAATTGGGATAGATGCACTAGGTAATTTTATCCCTATAATTTAAAATAACTAAGGTATACCATCCCTCAACTCTTATTTATATTGGGATCATCCCCACATGCCTCTTCCCTAAAAACTCTCTTCTCCCCTACAAACCCTCATCTGACATGCAAACCTTCTCCCCTGATTATCTATCATGTTCATCCCCGGTGTAAACACTCTCCTCTACCCAGCCAACCCTCTTCACCCCTGATTCCTCTCTTGTCCATCACACTCATCCCACTAAAAGATGAAACCATACCTCAACACTCCACTTCCTTCCTATTATATCATTACAGATTCAGCTTCTATCCTCCCAATTAATGCTCAAATCCTTAGAAATTTATGGTGTGATCTTCATGGATTATGGTTGGATCACCATGGTTTGGTCTCAAATTCCTTTTTCCTTATTTCATTTCGGGTTTCTCATTCCATGTTTTTGTTTCGTTGAACCCTGTTTCAAGGGGTTGAATCGATTTTGTGGTTTCTTTGGTGTCTAGGGATCATGGAGTTTCTTATTGTTTGTTTTTCCATCCACTATCATAGGTCATTCATTCCAAATCATGTGTCGTTAATTCTAGGTAGGTTTTCCTGTGCCCTAACTATGATAACCCTCCTCATCATTTCATACATAAAAATGATTTATTACATAAAACATTCACTTATTACAACATAGAATATCGAGATTTCTAGTGTCTTTGGGGCTTAATATCATTACATAATAACAAAAAACATGAAATACAATATCTTTATTGTAAACTTCCTTTACATGACCACTAAATTCCCTTGTACTTAGAATTGCATGGGATAACCTGAGTGCATGCATAAAAAGGGTGATCTATAAAGCCTAGTAAAGGAATAAATAAAGAATAACATGAGGAATACATTACATGTTATAAAATAGGAATATCAATGGAGAAAAAGAGAAACATTAACATAAAGGCATGATGAATCATGATAATCATAACATGGAAATGTGGCAACAACACTAAACGTGGAAGTTGCATGAGCCAAGGCTCATTTCACATGGAGCATGAGTAAACCCTCGTTGCACATGAATCATGAGTAAAACCTCATTTCACTTGAATTTTCATGTGTGAACCCTCATTTCACATGACGTATCCTAATATATACTTTACACAATGTATTGGAGCGCTATCAAGGCGCACCGTTCTTAAACATTTCATTTCATGCATAAGTGTGCCACATTGATCATACAACATGGAATAAATAATCATCATTTATTCCATGATAAAGGGATTTATAATAAATAAAGGAAGATTTATAATCAATAAGTAAATTTTCATAAAGGTGAATACCCTTGATAGATAAATGGGCATGGTATTCACTACACAATGACTTTGGCTTGGAAAATCACGGTACAATTTCGACAGCATAATGGCATGACATAAGAATTCATAAAGTGGTTGATGAGAGAGTAATGGGTGTCTCATAATATTGACATGAAATTTAAATCAAGGGGTTATATAGATACATGTCCCAACAAATGTAATGGAATTTAGATTCATAATACTAAATAATTGCTTGAATATAAATGAGAAGAGAGAAATTATTTACGGAATTTCGGCATGGTAACGTTTGTACATGAGATGAATTAATGAGAGAGAAAAGTGTATCTCATCATTAAAACATAAATAGGGAAGTATTGGGAGGTGATAAATCATACCCCAACATTTATAATTGAAAATAAAATGTAATAACAATATTATGAAACATGGATAAAAAGAGAAAGGTAGGAATCCCTTACATGGAAGTGTGATCCCAAAGGCTTGGGAGAGGTTTATGAGAGGCTTCTTGGGAGATTGATCCACCTTGGTAGGATTCTAGAGAGAGGAGGGAATAGGTTGGAATAACTCCAAAGGCTTTGAGTTAAGAGTTAGTGGGAGCTTGGGAGGGTTTATATAGGAAAGGAAAGCGAATTCTTTATTATTTAGGTTTGGGTCACCACACATTAAACTAATCAATACCACAAACCAGACCATGGTTTTTCCCAAAGTTTTTTCCAAAGGTGAGTGGAAAACAATATTTTATATGGCCAATGGACGAAAATATTAAAATAATAGGGTTAATTATGTGGAGGTGAGTCACACTCTCAAGGAAATCCATTTAAAAAGTGAAAATGTTTTATAACTCTTGGAGGATCCACTATGGTTTTGTAAAATAAAGATAAAAATCCTTAAATCACATTATTTTAATTTTGAAACATATATTGGTCGACAATAATGTTTATAGTTTTTTATTACATCACTATTGGGTCATTATGTTGTCATAAAACACATTATATATTTAAACGGTATTTAATTTTTACCCAAAAATTCGACTATCTCAGAAAATTATATAAAATTCCCCATTGGATAATTTTGATTTCATGATTCCAAAAATAATATTTATTTTATCTAAATAATTTTCTAAATAAGAGAATTTTTACTTTAAAAATAAAAACCAACATTTATCGAAAATTCATGGGTTTTGAAAAAATCAACTTACAAACCTTAATAAAAATTACAATTTAATATTAACTAAAAATACTATTTGTGACTTAAAAACTATTTAAAAAGTAACTATAATAAAATGAATGCACATTATTTATACAAAAAAATGTACATAGTCATAGTGTTAGGGTCTTGTTACATAACCCCTTGTAACACCCTCATAAGATTGAAGGGTAAGGTTTGCGATGATGACAGACTCTTGGGGTGGCTCAGATAATATCTCTTGGGTGGTAATATCTATTAACTTCAACTTCGCCCATAGTTAGTTATGATCAAGCTTAATTTGTTAAATATCAGCTTGGGATTGGTAAAGAGAAAATCCCATTGACACCACCTCCTTTTTGAGCTATGAAAAATTGGCTTCGTATAGAGAAAGTCTACTTGACGAGGCCATCACTTCCTTTGTCTGAGTAAATTGGATTTGTTAAAGCCCTATATTTATACTAATCATGTGATCTCTATACAATGGCTATATTATAAATGGTAACAATTGTTAACAGTATTTTAAAATCCAAAAACATAAAAACAATAATGTTCACATTTTATATAACTATAATAATACATTTAATTAGATCAAGAGGAATTATCATTAATGAATGTTTGGGTTATTACAATCTTCTCCATTAAGAAATTCCACCCTCGAAATTTCCTTTTCCCACACTAAAACAGATGTGGGTAACTTTGCTTCATAACTTCCTCATATTCCCATGTCGCTTCTTCAAACTTGCGGTTTCTCCACAACACCTTGACGAGGGGCATTGTCTTATTTAATAGAAACTTTTCTCTATGATCTAAGATATCCACTAGTTTCTCCTCGTAAGAAAGATCATATTCTAGTTGTACTACCTCTTAAGAGAGTACATGTGAAGGGTCTGGTATGTACTTCCTTAGGAGGGATACATGAAAGACATCATGTACTATGTCTATGGTAGGTGGAAGTGCTAGTCGATAGGCCACAACCCCAACATGATCAAGAATCTCGAAGGGGCTGATGTACCTAGGACATGACTTCCCATTATTTCCAAACCCCATGACCATATTCCATGGGGATATTCATAGAAATACCATGTCTCCAACTTAAAACTAAAGGTCTCATTTATGGTTATCTACATAACTCTTTTGTCGTCTCTGGGCTTCCTTGATATGATGCTGAATGGTTTTCACCTTCTCCACCATTTATTTGACCATTTATAGTCCTAGAAGCTTACGCTCACTAACTTCATCCCAATAGGCTAGTGTTCTGCACCTCTTCCCATACAGGGCTTCATAAGGTGCCATTCAGATTCTTGAGTGAAAACTATTATTGTAGGAGAATTCAACCAGTGCAATATATTGATCCCATTCCCCTTTAATGTCTATTGAGCAATCTATCAACATATCCTCAAGTGTTTGGATAGTCTGCTCAGATTAGCCATCAGTTTGAGGATGATAAGTTTTACTGAAGTTCAGCTTAGTATCCAGAGAATGTTGAAGACTCTTGAAAAACATAGAGGTGAATCGTGGTTCTCGATCAGATACAATAGGTAGTGGTGCTCCATACAGCCTTACCATTTCCCTGATATATATCCATTCCAATTGATCCAATGATAAATCCTCTTTAATTTCAATAAAGTGTCCAGACATTGTAAGACAATTCACAACAACCCAGATTGCATTGTTGCCTTTGGATGTCTTTGGATGTTTAGTGAGAAAGTCCTTGGTGATGTTCTCCCATTTCCATGTTGGTATGGGTAATGGTTGCATCATCCCCTTAGACTTTTGTCTCTCATCCTTCACTTGCTGACACACCTGGAACTTTGATGTAAATTCATCAATATCCTTCTTCATATTATCCCACCAATAATGATCTCGGAGATCTTGATACATCTTTGTGTTTCCTGGTTGAATAGAGAAATTTGAACTATGTTCATCATCGAAAACTTCCTTTTTCAACTATAAACTTGATGGAACACATATTCTTTTCCCAATTCTCACCATTCCTTATTCATTAACATTTAACTCCTAGGATTTCCATCTTCTAATAGCTTCCACTTTCTTCTGAATTCCCACATCATCCCTTTCTATATCCTTTAACCTTTCCAAAAGATATGGTTGAGTAATTATTTGTGAAAGGATTGATGATGTTCCCTTATTTATGATTCCCATGTCAATCTCTATAAAATTTAATAAAATTAGATCCTTCTCAATTCTCATCAGTGATAGAATCATTGGGTCCATTATACATAGAGCATATGCCACCTTTTTCGCTTTCTAGGGTGGTAATGGATTGATCAGTCATAGTCTTTGATCAGCTCTAACCATCTTCGTTGGAATATGTTCAACTCTTTCTCTATGAATATATAATTGAGTCTTTTGTTGTCCGTATATATTTCACACTTCTTCCCAAACAGATAATGCTGCAAAACTTTTAAAGCGAAGATCACCACAGCCAACTCGAGATCATGTGTTGGATAATTCTTCTCATGAACATTCAATTGCATTGAAGCATGGGCAATGACTTTGTCATTTCCCTTCTTCGAAGCATCACTGAATACCAAAAAAAAGTTCTCCACTTGTGGCTAAAGTGAGCACTAGGATAGTGAGAAGCCTCATTTTTAACTCCTTGAATGTTTCTTCACATTTTTCACTCCAAGAAAACTTTACTCCCTTCTGAGTTATCTTGGTAAGAGGGTTAGAAAATTGTGATAAATTTCTCAAAAATCATTGATAATATCCAACTAACCCCAAGAAGCTATGGATATCCGTTATAGATTTTGGCCTCAGCCACTACTCAATTGCAGCTATCTTGGAGGGATCTATAGATATCCCATTGCTTGTGATGATATGTCCCAATAAAGAGACCTCCTTCAACAAGAACTCACACATTCTATAATTTTCATAGATCTTATCCTTTCTCAAGGTATCTAGTACAGTTCTTAGATGCTCCTCACGATCCTCCTTGGTTTTGGAGTATATCAGAATATCATCTATAAAGACTATGAAAAATTTGTTGAGGTAATCCAAAAATACACTTCATTAAGTTCATGAAGATTACTAGATCATTAGTGAGTCTTAAAGGCATTACTTTGAATTCATAGTGCTCGTATCTTGTACGAAAAGAAATCTTGGGAATATCATCTATCTTCACCTTTACTTGATAGTATTCCAACCGCAAATCCACCTTGGAGAAGTATTGTGCTCCACACAGCTGATCGAACAAGTCATAAATTCGTGGAAGAGGATACATGTTCTTTATTGTGATTTTTTTAAACTCATAATAATCGATGCAAAGGCACATTGACCCATCCTTCTTCTTGATGAAGAGGACTGGTGCTCCCCATGGTGAAGCACTTTGGTGTATAAACCATTTATTGAAATTCTCTTATAGTTGTTTCTTCAGCTCCACAAGCTCCACAATAGACATTCTATAGGGAGTTTTAGATATTGGAAATGCCCTATGTATAAGTTCAATTGAGAATTAAACATCCCTTCTAGGAGGAAGGCCATGAAATTCCTCAGGAAACACTTCAGCGAATTCCCTCACAATAGGCATGTCTTCAAGGATGGTTTCCTCCTTAGACTCAATCATCTGATCCAAATATGTGTTCTCATAGGGTAGTAATATCCACACTTGAGATGATGGAGCTAAATAAGATTCATCTTCCTCCTTTCACTTGTACAGAATTGCAGGACGATTCTCTACATGGAGAGTGATTTCCCTCTCACAACAATTTATGTTGGCTCTATATAGGGAAAGTCAATCCATGTCAATAATTGCTTCAAATTTCACCATATGTAGTATGTTGAGGTTCACTGGGAAGTTTAATCCACTTATTATGACAGGGGAGGAGTTATATTCATGGGATGAAATGATTTCCCCATTTTTCATACTCACTAACATCTTTACATCCATGATTTGTAGTGGTGTTGGGATTGTTCTACTAAACTTTAGGGCTATAAAAGAATGAATAAAACTATAATCAAAAAGTATGTTCACTATTATTGAATGAATAACTAGCATACTTGTCACCACTTCATTGTCGGGGTTCACTTCTGCAATAGTGATGGAAAAAAGATCACCCTAGCTGCCTTGGAGGTTGTTGGTTGCCTCTGAAAACCCTTTTCTTAGGCCACTAA
The DNA here is from genome assembly GCA_963277665.1 of Viscum album. Taxonomy (NCBI): domain Eukaryota; kingdom Viridiplantae; phylum Streptophyta; class Magnoliopsida; order Santalales; family Viscaceae; genus Viscum; species Viscum album. Next base: position 197,685,664 of record OY728137.1, on the reverse strand, counting down.
TTTGCAAGATTCCTGGGTTCTTTGCAGTTGAAGAAATGAACAACACATTGAGAGTCGAATGGAGTGTTCCTATCCTCTATCACAGTCGTGGGTTTTTCTTGTCGGTAGTTAATGGCTAGTTTCCCTTCTCTTCCACACCTAAAGCATTTCCTCATCCCCTTTAGGAAATTTTTGAGGTTCCTCTTTCCACACCATTGACAAGTGGGGTGATGGATCTTCTTAGAACCATTGGATTTATCCATCAGACTGCCAACACTGAATTCTAGCTTACACTTAGTGTACCCATGATACCCCTGAGATTCTCTGAACTCAATTTCGACCTTGACGACAAATCAAAAAAACTTCTCATAGTTTTCAAAGTCACGGATTTTCAGTGCTTTTCATAGGCTAGGTATCATCCGACCAAATTAGCTGTCAACCTTGCATTCAAGGGTAACAACTATGCCAGAGGTGTATCATGAAATTCGTGTGAGTTTTTCCTCATATGCTTCGATAGATTCAGCATCTTTTTGCTTGAGGTCAAGGAAATCCCTTTCCATCTTAAGCCAGAGGGTGCATGGAAAATATTTATCAAAAAACATCTTCCTGAAATCCTTCCCTTACAAATCCTTGATCTCCTCCTTAGGCTTCGTATTTTTTATCAATGTCCACCATTGATCAACTTCACCCTCCATATAATAAGCAGCTAGAAGAACCTTCTCGTGTTCAGAACATTGAAGGATGGAGAAGATCTTTTCAATGGATTAGATCCATTTTTCAGCAATTGAGGGATCAGATGATCCATTAAAGGTAGGAGGCCTTTGTCTCATAAATCTCTCGATAGTGACTTGGTCTTTCTTGGGGGGGGGGGGGGGGTGAACGTTCCTCTTAACCCATGTTTCTATTCAAATCGTGAATTAACTGAGAGAGGAGCATGAAAAAGTTCGTGATTCCCACTCCCATCGGATTGGGCATCTCATTAGCATAGTCATCGCATTGGTCTCACATCAGTTGTTAGACCAATTCTGTAACACCCCGAGATTTTATGAGATATATTATTTTTAATTTTTTTGATGTCTTCTATTATAAACTACACCAAGATTAGCTTGTACTATACGCAACACCGTATTAGCTTGCAGTTTATGAAACACTATTCTTGGCTCGTGTTACACACAATTTCAAGTTCGTTATGTGGAAATTATTCTACGCAACATTAAGTATAGATTTTGTTTAATGTATAAATGAAATAAGTTTTGATTATTTTATACGCAACACCAAAGGGAGATTTCACTACACGCAACCCTAAATTGGCTTGCATTACACGTAATCAAGACCTTCCTCGATAGCGTTTGTTGTACGCAATGCCGAGTTTCACTAAATGAGATATTATTATAATATTATTATGAACCGGCCTTTATGAATAGTAATACCCACTTTTTAAAATTTTATAAATTTTATCTTTAAAAATTAACTTCATTTTTGGATTCGTAATATCAAAATTAGCCTAGGGTGAATTTTTGGTATTTTTCAAAAAACTTTCAATTTTTGATGAATAGTGAAAACACATGGTTACTATTTAAAAACCGACTTTTTATTTAAATAATTATTTATTTTAATTAAATTTATTTTAGGTAAAAATTGATACATAATACCTATATAAGTTCAATGTAATTCATTGGAGTCATTTTATAATAATTTTAGATATAAAAATATTTTATTGAACTTTTCACCATCTTTTACCCACCTCCTAGAAGAATTTGAAAATTTATATAAAACATAATTTTACCGCTTCTATGAGTGGAATTTTGAAAATATGAGAGACATAGTTAATATCAATGAGTAAAATGTGGTTCAATAAGTTAAAAATAATTTTTGGTGAATAGTAACTTTTTACTTTTATTTACCACGGTTAAAAGTAAATAGGGTAATTAAGGGTAAAAATGATATTATTATTAACCTAACACATGTCCTAATTCTATTCGATAAATGTAATTCAACCAAAAACAACCTTAGTAATAAAATATTACCCTTTAGTTTCACTTTGATTAGATTAGGACATTTATTATTATTTTATTTAAAGAATAGTTAAAATAGTTAAAATAAAAGTTTAATAACTAAAACATTTTTAATATAGGGTTATACATAAGATAAATTAGACTATAAATATTCATTAGAAATATAAAAATATTTCCTACCTAATTGTATTTTATTTATAATTTTTATACATTAAATAAACTAATTTATTTTTGACACAATGATAATGCAGTAATTACCTTATTAATGAAATATTAACATAATTGATGTTATAAATACCCAAATAAATTTAATTTGAGACTTTTAATAAATTACACTACTTTTTTAGGTTAATATGACATGTTAGTATTGATTTAATTAACTTTATTCGAACTAATCATGCTTTAATAATGTCAAAAAAATCAATTACCAAATAGTGTCAAAATTGACATAAAATAGTTTTTAAAACAAATATTATATTATTAATTGCTATTTTATTCCTAAAAATGTAAGGTTCTGCCAAATGACTTAGATAAGGTTATATATATTAATAATGAACCACTTGGGGTCCTTTTGTCTTGTTATAGTATGTTTATTAACCATATTGTGTAAGAAAACAAGAAGACACCGTAAAAGTTAAATTATTTAACTTAGAGTTAAATCTAAATGATAAGGTTAAAATAGTACCCTAAACATGTCTAAAACCTATTTGTTGAGAGAATTTCGACCCATACCCACTTTTTTTTATAAATAAATCAGTTTGGAGAAATTATAAACCGAATATGACTTTATTATAAAATAATATTTTAAGTTTTTTCTAAGGTGCCCCCCTCCTCCCTTATAAAAGGGCACCTCTTACCTCTTCTCTTTACACAATTTTGAGCCTTCAAGCACGGCTAACCTAAGACCATTTCCCTTCTCAACTTCCCTATTAACATTATAGAGGTTCTGGTCTCCTCATAAGACCAACTCTAGTTCCTTAAGACGAATCTTAAAAGAGTTGTGTCGAAGAAGAGGTAATCTCTTCTACCGATTCTTTCAAATTTCTTTCTTCTTCAAATTCTTCTTCTTTATTTGTTTCATTATTAAGTAATAACATCAGTATCACTAATATACTGATATGTCATTATAAATATTAAACAACTCCATTTCACCTTATATCCATCATATAGAAAATTAAATCACCGCGCGTACGTATGTACGGAATACCATCTCCACGCCGTGGTGTAATCTGTTTTCCACCACCACCTTACTTGGATGGGTATAATGGTGTAAAGAGTAACTATATATAGTTATTATAACATAATACTGATTCTGAGATTTTATATCATCCACTCTGATTAGCCACTAAATGAGGATAATATTCATTGTTAGTATATATAATATTCATGTTCTTTACTATTAATAAACACCATTTTAGTGCATTTTACACTTTGAACATCATTTCAAATTATGATTGCAATACCTTCTAAAAATGCAATATTGTGTGGTATATTTGTTAACATCATTTAAAGTAACCAATAACTCATATGATTTTAACGAATGTAATTATCCATATTTTAATTATATATTTTTTGGAACTGTAGCTACACTTAAATATGAACATTTTTCATTTAGGTATCAATGAAGGATTCATAAAGGAAGATGGAGATATTTTGTGATGAAAGGAAGCAATTCTAGAGAAGGAAGATTGGACACCAGCCCACTGATGAGAATGTAGGACCCACATTACAAACCCAATGATGCCAAAATTTTGTGGGAGTCTAGAGGAAATATATAGGAACAAATAATTATTTAGAATACAGTGCTAATTCGGCATCCATTGTAGTCATTTAGACGGCCCAAATTAGAGATAAAATTCTGGGCCAGATTCTGCGGCCCAGAAAAACAGTCCAATAATATAATCATAACTCGGAATCCAAAACTTTAAATGGGCCCAAATTTTATAGGAGGTTAGGCGACATCTGGGGATCAATTTTCTTATTCTAGGGACCACTATGATTCGGCCATCTAGAAGTTATTTTAAGCGTGTCTATTTGGTGCATGCCAAAAACTTTCCACCACCCTAGACCTACCATACTCAAGTGAGATGACTTGTATTGTTGGAGGATCGACCCAAGGGCTCAAAAATTCCTATTTAAGTAAGTGGTGTTGGAGTATTTAAGAATCTTTGGTGCTTGGTTTCATTGTAGTGTTATGATGCCACTTTGTGTTTGTAATCACATTTCTTTCTCATGTAAGTTGTTTAATTCACCTTCGTTTCTTAATAAAAGTTCTTCCTTTACTCTTATTCTATTTTTCTACATATCACGTTGATACCGTTGGTTCATGGTGTGAATTTATTCGCACCATACATTGTGATATTTATCACACAACGGAGGAGTGATAAATTTTTTTTGTTGTTTTTACTTCTTCAATTCCACCCTCGTAAGTTTACTTCCTGCTTCCGTTGAAGACACGACATCAATGGAGGGATAACTCTTTTATGGGTTGATCCAAGGGAGTAGAAAGGGTATAGATTTAATGTTATTTATCACTCCATTAATGGATAATCACTTCTTTTAAATGATATTTTTATTTTATGATTTCAAAACCTCTTCATCCTTATTGAATTTAAGGTCACACATTTCAAGTGCTAATACGAACCTCTACCTTGGAGTGCTCAAAACTTTGATCCTTAAAGTGTATAGGTGATTAGTATTAGGGTGTGTAGGCATTAAACTAGTAAGTGATGATTTCGTTTGATCATATTAAATGAATCACTTCGAGAAAACCGCCCTTTAGCGGCGGTTTTTTCTCGGCGGTTTTAAAAACCGCCGCGAAATGCGTTTCGGGCCGGCATTTCGCGGCAGTTTTTAAAACCGTCGCGAAAAAAACGCAGCTAAACGGCAAAAAAAAATTATTTATTTATATTTTTTATATTTTTTTTTAATTTTATTCGATGATTAGCGGCGGTTTTTTAAAAACTGCCGCGAAATGAAATAAAAAAATATGAAAATACAAGAAACCCCGAAATCACTAAGACGACCATAACTTTTGATCCGGGTGTCCGTTGAAGCGCCACGACCAGTCAAATCGAAGCTCATGAAGAGATCTAGAGGCACATATAATCAAAACCGTGAGATTTTCTAAGTTGCGGAGGATATTAGAGTTATAAGAAAGTTGTAAAAAGTTCTCCAACTTCAAACGGCCATAACTTTCGCTCTGGGTGTCCGTTTGGGCTCTACCACATATCAAATCGAAGCCAGCAAAGAGAGCTACACAATAGATGGACAAAACCTAGCTTCTATGCTATTTTTTGACCCCAAAAACCCCTCTGAAGGCCTCCAAAGCCCTATTTCTGTCACTGGTGTCCCGTCAAACTTGTCTTCAAACGGACCTAACTTTCGATCCGCATGTCAGTTCGGCCTCCTCCACCTGCCAGATCATAGGTCGTTCCATGAGATTCAGTTTGATTGGTCACGGCACCCACATGCACTCTTAGATCATATGTTATGGCCTTTTTAGTGGGTATCGGGTTTGTTATGTTTTTCAATGCCTCGTTTCTAGCACCTGTTCCCCGTCAGCTTTTTTTTAAATGGTCGTAACTTCTGATCCGCCTGTCCATTCGGACTCTTTCACCTTTCAGGTTGAAGATCATTTCAGGATCTTTGATTTGACAGGTCGCGGATCTAAAACAGACTCTCGGATCATAAATTATCTCCGTTAATGTGAGTCCAATGTTTTTGTCTCTTTATGACCGTTTTGACGGGTTTTAACGGTAGCTCCATTTATTACTGTTTATTTGGGTTTCCATGACTTGTTATCTTTATAAATGGTTTTTTGTGGGTTATTATGATGATTATGTTGAATTATTAAGGAGTTTTTCAGAGTTGTCACGAGTTTAATGCATTCTCATTCTTTCTAATGTCACATTCTTCATATGCTTCTCCATCCTTTTTCATGCGTTTTCATGATTTTTCATCCCTTATCACGTCTTTTCATACTTTTTCATGTGTTTTCTTTATTATTTATTATTTATTATTTATAACATACTTTAATTTATTTATTATATATTATTTGTAACTGGTTATTTATTATTTATTATTTATTCTTTATTCTTTATATTTATTAATTATTTATGTTTATTAATTATTAATTATTAATTATTTATATTTATTTTTTAGTTATTTTTTATTATTTCTTATTTCTTATTTATTATTTATTATTTATATTTATTTATCATTTATATTTATTTATTATTTATTATTTCATATTTATATTTATTTATTATTTATTATTTATATTTATTTATTATTTGTTATTTGTTATTTATATTTATTTATTATTTATTATTTATTATTTATTATTTATATTTATATTTATTTTATTATTTATTATTTATTATTTATTATTTATTATTTATTATTTATTATTTATTATTTATTATTTATTATTTATTATTTATTATTTATTTATTTAATATTTATTATTTATTATTTATTATTTATTATTTATTATTTATTATTCATTATTGATTATTTCTTATTTCTTATTTCTTATTTCTTATTTCTTATTTCTTATTTATTATTTATTATTTATTATTTATTATTTCTTATTTCTTATTTCTTATTTCTTATTTCTTATTTCTTATTTCTTATTTATTATTTCTTATTTCTTATTTCTTATTTCTTATTTATTATTTATTATTTATATTTATTTATCATTTATATTTATTTCTTATTTCTTATTTCTTATTTATATTTATTTATTATTTATTATTTATATTTATTAATTATTTGTTATTTATATTTATTTATTATTTATTATTTATTATTTATTATTTATTATTTATTTTTTATTTTTTATTTTTTATTTTTTATTATTTATTATTTATTTATTATTTATTTATTATTTATTATTTATTATTTATTATTTATTATTTATTATTCATTATTCATTATTGATTATTGATTATTTATTATTTATTATTTATTATTTATTATTTATTATTTATTATTTATTATTTATTATTTATTATTTATTATTTATTATTTATTATTTATTATTTATTATTTATTATTTATTATTTATTATTTATTATTTATTATTTATCTTTATATATTTTTTTATTTATTATTTATTATTTATTATTTATCTTTATTTATTATTTATTATTTATTATTTATTATTTATTATTTATTACTTATAATTTATTATTTATTATTTATCTTTATTTATTATTTATTATTTATTATTTATTATTTATATTTATTTATTATTTATTATATATTTTTATTTTTATTTTTATTTATTTATTATTTATTATTTATTATTTATTATTTATTATTTATTATTTATTATTTATTATTTATTATTTATTATTTATTATTTATTATTTATTATTTATTATTTATTATTTATTATTTATTATTTATTATTTATTTATTTATTATTTATTATTTATTATTTATTATTTATTATTTATTATTCATTATTGATTATTGATTATTTATTATTTATTATTTATTATTTATTATTTATTATTTATTATTTATTATTTATTATTTATTATTTATTAGTTATTATTTATCTTTATTTATTATTTATTATTTATTATTTATTATTTATTATTTATTATTTATTATTTATTATTTATTATTTATTATTTATTATTTATTATTTATTATTTATTATTTATTTATTTATTATTTATTATTTATTATTTATTATTTATTATTTATTATTTATTTATTATTTATTATTTATTATTTATTATTTATTATTCATTATTGATTATTTATTATTTATTATTTATTATTTATTATTTATCTTTATTTATTATTGATTATTTATTATTTATTATTTATTATTTATATTTATATTTATATTTATTTATTATTTATATTTATTTATTATTTATTATTTATTATTTATTATTTATATTTATTTATTATTTATTATTTATATTTATTTATATTTATTATTTATTATTTATTATTTATTATTTATTATTTATTATTTATTATTTATTATTTATTTATTATTTATTATTTATTATTTATTATTTATTATTTATTATTTATTATTTATTATTTATTATTTATTATTTATCTTTAGTTATTATTTATTATTTATTATTTATTATTTATATTTATTTATTATTTATATTTATTTATTATTTATTATTTATTATTTATTTATTATTTATTATTTGTATTTATTTATTATTTATTATTTATATTTATTTATTATTTATTATTTATTATTTATTATTTATTATTTATTATTTATATTTATTTATTATTTATTATTTATTATTTGTTATTTATTATTTATTATTTATTATTTATTATTTATTATTTATTATTGATTATTCCTTATTCCTTATTTATTATTTATTATTTATTATTTATTATTTATTATTTATTATTTATTATTTATTATTATCGAGTTTATATCTATTATTTATGTATTATTTGTTTTTTTAATTAATATATATAAGTATATTAATTTCTGTTTATTAACCACATGGCGAGCTTGCTGGAGTGGTAAAGTCTTTGGAAAATATGCAAGAGGTTAGGGGTTCAAATCTCACCAAACGCAGAATTTCTTTATATTGCATTGGCATGCATGGGCATTCATGTGCATGTGCATGGGATGTGCATGCATGGATAAATATAGTAAATAAAATAATATGAAATAAATAAATAAAATAAATATGAAATAAAATAAATAAAAATTAAATAAAAAAATAAATACGAAATAAAAATAATAAATAATAAATACGAAATTAAATAAATAAAATAAATAAATAAAATAAATATGAAATAAAATAAATAAAATAAATAAATACGAAAAATAAATAAATAAATAAATAAATAAATAAAATGGATAAAATAAATAGATAAAATAAATAGATAAAATAAATAGATAAAATAAATAGATAAAATAAATAGATAAAATAAATAAATAAATAATAAATCAATAAATAAATATGAAAAATAAATAAATAAAATAAATACGAAATAAATAAATAAATAAATAAATAAAAATAACAAAAATGACAAAAATAACAAAAAAAAATAAAAAAAAATAAAAAAAATAAAAAAAATAACAAAAATAACAAAAATAAAAAAATAAAAAAATTGCCGCTAAAAAACCGTCGCGAAAGGAAAAATAAACCACTGTTAAATGCCTTTTTTTCATAGTGAATCCATCTCAATTATAAGAAATTGAAATCATTAAAAAAGGAATTCATCCAATCCACCCCGAGTGATAACTTAGGATCAACTCATTAACTTAATTTGAATTAACTTAAATATTTTAGTGATCCTTTAAAACCATAATAAATAAACCTAAGTTGGTCACTTCATATCAAAAATCCACCTCATATAATGCACGTGTCTATAGGTACTTCTTAGGTCTCTGAGGATTCGACAACCCAAAGTAGACTACAAGGACCGTCCTACCTTCTTCTTTTGGGTAAATTTGAGCGAGAATCAAATTTTGGTGCTATTGTCGGGGACCTAAGTAAGTTATCTTAGACAATATAATCCTTTTTTTCATCCCTCTTCTTTGTTCTTACCCCATCACTCCTATGGAATTTAATTTTGAACAAGTCCAAACATGGGAAACCTATCCCTACTTTGATCACCCAACCCCATGTGTGATGTACAATGACCATCCTAATTTCTACATGTGGGATCATCAACAACCTAATCAACCACAAAGTTTTTACTCCTATGATCCACAAAACATCCCAACATAAAATGAGTTTCAATCCCCACAAAGCCAATCTGAATACCCTCTTGTGCAATTCCAACAACTTAATTATCCACCTGGAATAGACCATCTTTATCAACCACTTGCACATCATGATCCACAACCATTACTTGAAAAATTGTGTCAACAAATGGAGAAAATGAATTTTGAGGTTTCATCTTTAAGATTAGAATTAAAAAACTTTTATACGGTTATGGAACCCATTCCCACTCATGTTATCCCTTCCTCATCATTGATATAAGAGTCTTTTCTCCCACAAACCTCTCATAAATTTATTGAAGAACCAACCTCTGGATTTTGGATAGATGAAAATGACCAAGTAATTATAGAAGGGTATTTAAATCAAGAGGAAATTGACCTTTTGGATTCAAAAGAGGAGAATTTTACGTCATGGATTGAGTCTCCTAAGTATAACTCCATTGATAAATTTTAAAAAACACCAACCATTGAACAATTGAGAGAAATAACAAACATTGAGTACATACCCATTCCTAAAATTGATCTTTCCAATTTTTTGGTTGAATCTTCTATTAAAAAGGAACCAATTCTGTTAAGAAATTTTGAAAATGAAATTGAGTTTGATTCAAAGTCCCAACCTATGTATAAAAGTGTTAGCCTACCTAAACTTGAACAAAAGGACTTTCCATCCACCCTTAAGTTTCCATTAATTGGGGATATCCAAAAACTTCCATTCTTCACAATTTCTTATCTTGCAACCAATAAAGAGGTAATGATTCTTAATGTCTTTCAAAAGACTGAAAAAGAAATTGAATCCCCCATTTCTGATATTCCATTGATTTTACCACTCATTTTAGAACATAGGTTTGAGCATAAAAAAGTTTATAAACATAGAATGAATCTCAACCAAGATAAAGTGGTGAAACATGGGGTTCTTATGATTCTGAAAGTTGGTATTGGGTAAGTTGGGGGGATTCATGTCCGGCTAATGACGTTAAACAAAGTGCTACATGGGAGGCAACCCATGGTTTCCAAGTTTTTTATCATTTGTTGTTTAAATAAACTTTATATTTTAAATAGGATTAATTAATCATTTTCATATTTAATAAAAAATTAGACTATTGACATGTTCTTCTTTTATGAGTATGGATGGGTATGAAAGGGGAGAATCGTATTCATCCGTGTCACGTGGTGTGATCCCTGAGTAATACCTTACCCAGAAATTTGAAAAAAGACAATGTATCATTAGTTTGATTTAAAAAAAACAAAAAAAAACAAAAAAAACAGGGAAAACCATAAAAATGATGATACTTGGAATTAAATAAGTCATTGTGTTGTTTTTGTTTTCTGGTTTGTTCTTCTTTGTATGGTTTTGGGACTATTTTGAGTGATACATGTTCAATAAAGGAGGTGCCTATATCCCCTAAGAGATCAAAGGAATAATTTGCAGTAGCAAGAACTTCAACTTCAACCACCAGGTGACTTCATTCCATGATCCTCATATTTCAATTTCCTTTTTGAAATTCCCTTATCCACCTATAATCCTTCTAAATTTTCATTTATTGAAACACTGGGGATTGTGTTGTTTTAACTTGGGGGGGGGAGAGGAAATAAATGAAAAATGATTTTGTGTCAAAAAAAAGGAATGATTTGAAAAAAACAATTGTGTAAATGGAAGGAAAAATTCCATTAACTTTGAACATGGTAATACTCATTGCAAACTTTGAAACTGAGTATCAAATAATTTATCATGCCCTGATTCTGATTTTAATCCTTGTATAATTTCATGAGCATAGATTTTCAAAAGTGTGGTTTTCCAATGTGATCTTTCATTTTTTATATTTTCATCCAAATAAAAAAATGAATCACAATGCACATCCTTGGGATATTGGGGTATTAGTTTGAGTTCATGGGGTCCCCCAAATAAATAGAATAGGTTTGGTGATCATTTTAGTTTTAATATGAGTATTCAATAAAAAAATATAAATAAAATAAAAAATAATAATAAATTTGCACTTAGAGCAATGAAATGACCTAATGTGTGGCTTTCGGCACTTGGGGATCATGACTCCATAGTTTTCTGGCCCAGAGTTAGTAATTTTATATCTATTTTTGGTAATTTAAATTTTTTTTGACTGAGTTAACTCGAGATAATACCCGAGTATGTGGGCTTCACTTGGTGCCCTAAGGTCTTTGAGCCTGGGAGTCATTGGCAAAGTCTCACTATAGGGGTTGACTCTTTTGAGTGCAATTTCAATTACCATGGAAAAATTGAAAAAAATAAAATAAAATAAATAATACAATAAAAAAATTGAATACTCATATTAATATTGAAATGTGATTCCACCTAGCTCTTCCGTCATTTCCCCCTTGAATAAAGATGAACCCTCATGTCTATTGTGATGCATAACACATCCTCATACTTAATTGATATTGGATGAAATATGGAAATGAATTTGAACAAAGGAATGGGATTGGGATTGGGATGTACTTATGAAAATATCTTGTATTAAAATATTTTGATGGGTTTCATGATTTTTTGGTATAAGGGTTTCTGGTGATCATTGTGTATTAAAATGTTTTTGGAAAAGGGAATTCGAATTTCATATAGTTGAGATGTATTTTGCTCGGGACTAGCAAAACTCAAGTTGGGGGTGTGATTAGCCACTAAATTTGGCTAATATTAATTGTTAATATATATAATATTCAAGTTATTTACTATTCATAAACACCATTTTAGTGCATTTTACACTTTGAACATCATTTCAAATTATGATTGTAATACCTTCTTAAAATGCACTATTGTGTTGTACATTTTTTAACATCATTTAAAGTACCCAATAATTCATCGGATTTTAAGGAATGTAATTATCCATATTTTAATTTTATATTTTTTTAACTATAGATACACTTAAATATGAACATTTTTTATTCAGGGATCAATGAAGGATTCATAAAGGAAGATTGAGATATTTTGTGATGAAAGGAAGCAATTCTAGAGAAGGCAGATTGGACACCATCCCACTGATGAGAATGTGGGACACACATTAAAAACCCAATGAAGCCGAAATTTTGTGGTAAGATAGAGGGAATATATAGGTACAAATAATCCTTCATAATCCAGTGCTAATTCGGCCTCTATTGTGGTCATTTATGCGGTTCAAATTAGAGATAAAATTCTGGGCCAGATTCTGCGGCCCAGAAAAATAGTCCAATAATATAATCATAACTCAAAATACAAAACATCAAATGGGCCCAAAAATTACAGTAGGTTAAGTGATGTCTTTGGATAAATTTTCATCTTCTATGTCCTACTCTTATTTGGCCATCTAAAAGGCCTTTTAAGCGTGTCTTTTCGGTGCATGCAAGCTGGATGCCTTTTCGGGTCAAGGGTGGAAAGTCTTCTTTCCAAAACCTTTCCACCACACTAGACCTACAATAATCAAGTGAGATGACTTGTACTATTGAATTATAAACCCAAGGGCTCAAAAATTCCTATTTAAGGTAGTGGTGTTGAAGTATTTAAGAATCTTTGGTGCTTGGTTTCATTGTAGTGTTATGATGCCACTTTGTGTTTGTAATCGCATTTATTTCTCATGTAAGTTGTTTAATTCACCTTAGTTTATTAATAAAAGTTATTCCTTTAATATTATTATATTTTTCTACTTATCACGTTGATACCGTTGGTTCAAGGTGTGAATTTATTCACACCATACTTTGTCATATTTATCACACAACAGAGGAGTGATCGATTTTTTTTGTTGTTTTTACTTCTTCAATTCCACCCCCATAAGTCTACTTCCTGCTTCCGTTGAAGACATGAAATCAATGGAGGGATAACTCTTTTATGGGTTGATCCAAGGTAGTATCAAGGGTCTGGATTGGATGTTATTTATCACTCCATTAATGGCTAATCACTTCTTTTAAATGAAATTTTTATTTGATGATTTTAAAACCTCTTCATCCTTATTTAATTTATGGTCACGCATTTCAAGTGCTAATACGAACCTCTACCTTGGAGTGCTCAAAACTTTGATCCTTCAAGTTTATAGGTGATTATTATTAGGGTTTGTAGGCATTAAACTAGTAAGTTAAGATTTTGTTTGATCTTCTTAAATGAATCCATCTCAATTATAAGAAATTGAAATCATTAAAAAAGGAATTCATCCAATCCACACCGAGCGATAACCTAGGATCAACTCATTAACATAATTTTAATTAACATAAATCTTTTAGTGATCCTTTAAAACCATCTTAAATCAACCTAAGTTGTCCACTTCATAGCCAAAATCCACCTCATAGAATGCATGTGTCTATAGGTACTTCTTAGGTCTCTGAGGATTCGACAACCCAAACTAGACTACAAGGATCATCCTACCTTCTTCTTTTGGGTAAATTTGAGAGAGAATCACACTCCAATTCAATTCAATAATTATGGGAACGATATCATCACTCATGCATACGTACGGATTACCGTATCCACGAAGCAATGAGATTCATTCTCCATGTTAACTACTCAAGACTGATTATAAAGTATATATAATGAATAATAATGAAATATATGACATGATAAAGCTACAGGATTTATGTATATATATATATATATATATATGTCATCTACTTACTTCTATTCAAGTCAATATGGAAAGTAAAACAGCGTTCATGCGTATGTACGGCCTACCGTCTCCATGAACGGTGTATTTCATTTCATTTATCTTTCTATTATATATATATACTAAATATATATGATATATAAATCATGATTTACATTCTGTAAGTAATTAAATCATGATATATGTAATAATAATATCAAGAACAAAAAGTCCAAACACGTATGATAAATAAAACAATTTTACCCAAAACGCTACTTTAACATGGAATTTACAAAAGAACAGGTAAGATAAAGTAATAAGTGAACCATATATGATATCATAACAATTAATATGATTCTGTAATAAGTCAATGACATTATTTAAATCATTATACAAGAGTTTTTGATACGTACAAAGCATATCGGACCTATGGTAAGGGATAATTATTCCAATCTCATTCTTATCCAAGATTGTTTATTCATAAGTATTTACTGGGGTTATTGTTATCATCCATGTTCATGCTTTCTAAAAGTGTTTTTATGTGTGTTTAAAGTCCTTTTTACCCATTTTTTACTTTTACCACATGTTATGAAATGAATATTTCTTTTGTTTACCAAATGAATAACTTTTTGACTTTTCTGACAAAATTATGAGGAGAATGTTTTTTTAACTTATATGGCATGAATGGATTTTTACAGTTTTATAACGTCTTATTTTTATGAAGCTTACTCTACATGATTTCATGACTATTTTAAACAAAATCCTTTTCTTTTAAAATTGCATGGAATTTGGTGAAAAGAAAATTATTTTTAAGAAGAAAGGATATTTTACTCAATAATTCTTTTCATGTATTTTATCAACACCATTTTCCATATAAGATGACATTATTTTATATGTGTATGTTTCAAGTATAATGTCTCTATAATTTACATGGTTTCACTTTTCTTATGATAAAATGATGTCCAGTTGTTTTATATGGATTATGTTATGATGGGATGATGTTTATGAAACTCATTTTATTCTTTGGGTTATGATGAATGATTTATGTTTATGTTGTGGAACACGTAATAATGGTTTCATTATGAGATGGGTGGGACCTATATCTCACTCAAATGATTTGGGTAAAGATTTATATCTCATTATATGGACATGGCTGGAATGGTAAGTTAATCAGGTTCAGTGATATAGTACTGGAATGAGGAGTGAACTCGATTCAGAAAGGGAATTTGTCCACTAAGATGGTCTTGGCAGCAATGCCTTGGCTACTATGGAAATCAAATCATGTGATTAATGGTTTTCCAAAATTACATGTTTTATTCCAATGATATTTTATCATGATTGATGTTCCTTTATGATATGTGCCTTATGTACTTCCAAGATTTATGTCTTTTCTCAAGATTTTGATTTTTAGATTTTATGTTCATGTTTTTGCATTCAAATGTTTATTTATTATTTTACATTCTCTATGTTTACCCTTACTAAGCATTTGAGATTACCCTTTTCTTTTCCCTAGGATATAAAGAAAGGTTTTAGGTAAGAAAACAAAAGGGGAAGATCTTTATGGGAGATGTTGAAGATCTTTCAACACGATTAGAAATTTATATTCTGAGTTTCCAAAGACACTAAACTATTACTGTCCTTGTGTGTTTGTTTTTCTTATGTATTAATTATTCCACAAAAGTAATGTAATTTCCATGTATGCCACGATTTGGGTCTCTGCAGTTTGTATCAGAGGAAAGGTTTAGTCAACCTTTGGAAACTAGGATATGAAAACTTTAGTGAGATCCCTAGATATATTTCTAAGGTATGTCTAGGGATGTCCCTAAGGTTTAGTAAAATTTTAGGTTAGAGTCCTAGAGTTATGTTTATTATCATGAATAACCTAGGGTGAACCTAAGGTGTCATGGATTAAAGAATGTATGATAAGTTAGACATCCCATAAGTGACATTTAATGATTATGTGGTTCCTTGCTATTTTAACTATTTCTTACACTACGGTTTTTGGTTTTAGTCAATGAAGGGAATGAGAAGGAATTCAGTTAACATTGACTCCGATGGAAAAATTGGTGATTGTGATCAACAAAATTGTGTAATGCCTAGAGGGAAAGATATTGTGATTATGTTGAATCAGTCATCACGATATATGATTAACAAGGTGAACTTTGATCGTATTCCTAATTCATCAAATAAGAGGAAGATGGAATTTTATGCATGTTCGCATGGTGAAGAGAATAGAGAAAGGAATATTGTGATTTCTAAATAAGGGAAGAAGAACCTTGAGGAATACCTCAAATTGTGGGGAAGATGTTATCTATGTGGAGAAAAGGGTCATGGAGTGACAGACTGTTATGGAGTTCAATGTCTTATTTGTGGAGAACATGGGCATTACCCAACTCAATGCCCTGACCTAAGAGGTTACTTCTAATTCAAGGAAGGACTTATTCCATGACAATAATTTAAGAGGATGGATTGAAGTGTTTATGTATTGGTGTTCAAGAATAATGTTGTTGAGGTACTTTTATGGTATATTGGAATATTTTTGTATTAGTCTATTGTGGTTTTCAATAATTTTATGGTACCGGTAACCATAAAAAGTGATTGAAATATTTTTGGAAAGTAGATGATATGTGCATAATGAAGGGATAAGGAGAAAATGAGATTTTTTATAGTATTCATGAGCTCATGACTGATATAAGGAAAAAGTGATATCATGGTTTGAGTATATTGAAATTTTGAGATTTTGGTATGTGGAAAGAGTTAACTTTTGACAGAATTCATGTTTTCAATAAGGTTCTATGGTAATTCATGTTTCAAAATAATAAATGATTAAGGTATTCACATGTTTGGAATGTGATCAACAAGATATATCTTATGATATATGGGGATAAAGGATGGTATTCACGTGCTTGTTATGTGACCTTTCAAGTAATCGTTTTCTTTATACTTTGAGCTTGGACCGAAGTATTTTTGATAAGCCTAAAGATTGGAATGAATTAAGTTAGACATAATATAGTATTGTTTAAGGCTAGAACTTTTTTCGATATTATTGCAGGAATGTTATAAAAATGTAGTTTTAGAAAAAGGGACAACCTGTAAGATGGGAGACAACCCGTCACGTCGGACAAGGTTGCTGGAATCGAACCCACAACCGAAGTGTGGCAGGCCTTTATCGCATACCACTGGCCTACAAGAAGTCCCTGGTTAGTATAAATTAGTTTCAATTTATTATGTGGTGTGATATACTAATTATACGTCCATTTTAGGAACCATATACGATTAATCTCACCATAGATGGACTTATGTATATTTAATAACTTTTTCTAACCTCTTATTTGAGATAGATAGAATGACCCACCATTCGATCACATGATCTGCTAATGCTTCACGAATGACAAATTAAACTTCATTTCTTTAAGAGATGAATTGGAAATTGTTCAAGGCATGAACAACGGTGAGATTGTATCAACATCAAGTAAGTATTTCTTTTAATTCAAAAATTCTTCAACTTTTGGGAAATGAACTTGAAAACAAAATAATTTTTTCCTAGTGTCCTTATATCAGATGAATCAGATGGTACCTTAAATAATCACAAATTTATGGCTTTGTGATTGTTGGATTTTTCATAGCCATGTCCTCTACCACTCTCCGTCAAAACTTGATGGTTAGATTTTTCTTCCATATCCATATTTCCACCTATGTTATCCTATGTGGAAACCTAGTGATGAGTTAATCTGGGTAACCGTTACATTTCTTACATTACTTTTTAAAATTGAGTTTTAGTATTCCTTTTACGATGTGGGTTTCTCCGAATGAAAATTTCAAGTAGTAAACTATTTATAACCGCGACAAATTTTGAGGGTGAAATTCATTTTAAGGGGGGTATAATGTAACACCCTGAGATTTTATGAGATATATTATTTTTAATTTCTTTGATGTCTTCTATTAGACACTACACCAATATTAGCTTGTACTATACACAACACCGTATTAGCTTGCATTTTACGTAACACTATTCTTGGTTTGTGTTACACACAATTTCAAGTTAGTTTTATGGAAATTATTCTATGCAACATTATGTTTAGATTTTGTTTAATGTATAAATGAAATAAGTTTTGATTATGTTATACGCAACACCAAAAAGAGCTTTCACTACACGCATCCCTAACTTGGATTTCATTACACGTAATCAAGACCTTCCTCGATAGCGTGTGTAGTACGCAATACCGAGTTTCACTAAACGAGATATTATTATAATATTATTTTGAACTAGCCGTTATGAATAGTAATACCCACTTTTTGAAATATGATAAATTTTATCTTTCAAAATGGACTTTATTTTTGGATTTGGAATATCGAAATTATCCTAGGGTGAATTTTTGGTATTTTCTGAAAACTTTCAATTTTAGTTGAATAGTGAAAACACTGGGTTACTATTTAAAAACCGACTTTTTATTAAAATAATTATTTATTTTATTTAAATTTATTTTAGGTAAAAATTGATACATAATACTTATATAAGTTCAATGTAATTCATTAGAGTAATTTTATAATAATTTTAGATATATAAAAATTTTATTGAACATTTCACCGTCTTTTACCCACATCCTAGGAGATTTTGAAAATTTACATAAAACTTAATTTTACCACTTCTATGAGTGGAATTTAAAAAATCTGAGAGACACGGTTAAAATCATGGAGTAAAATGTGGTTCAATAACAAAAAAATAATTTTTGTTGAATAATACCTTTTTACATTTATTTACCACGGTTAAAAGTAAATAGGGTAATTAAGGGTAAAAATGATTTTATTATTAACCTAATACATGTCCTAATTCTATTTGATAAGTGTAATTCTAACAAAAAAACTTTAGGAATAAAATATTACACTTTATTTCCTCATGGATTAGATTAGGACATTTATTATTATTTTATTTAAAGAATAGTTAAAATTGTTAAAATCAAAGTTTAATAACTAAAACAATTTTAATATAGGGTTATACATAACATAAATTCGACTATAAATATTAATTAGAAAGATAAAATGATTTAATACATAATGGTATTTTATTTATAACTTTTAGACATTAAATAAATTAATTAATTTATGACACAATGATGATGCAGTAATTACCTTATTAATGAAATATTAACATAATAAATGTTATAAATACCCAAATAAATGTAATTTGAGACTTTTAATAAATTAAACTAATTTTTTAGGTTAATATGAAATGTTATTATTGATTCAATTAACTTTTATCTAACTAATCACATTGTTATAATTTGAAAAAAAATCAATTACCAAATACTGTCAAAATTGATATAAAATAGTTTTTAAAACAAATATTATATTATTAATTGCTATTATATTCCTAAAAATCTAATGATCCTATAAATGACTTATAAAAGGTTATATATATTAATAATGAACCACTTGGGGTCTGTTTTTATTGTTATAGTAAGTTTATTATCCATACAGTGTAAGAAAACAACAAGACACGGTAAAAGTTAAATAATTTAACTTAGAGTTAAATACAAATGATAAGGTTAAAATAGTAATCTAAACTTGTCTAAAACCTATTGGATGATATTATTTAGACCCATACTCACTTTATCTTAAAACTAAATAAATTTTGAGATATTATAAACCGAATATGACTTTATTATAAAATAATATTTTAGGTTTTTCCTAAGGTGCCCCTCTCCTCCCTTATAAAAGGGCACCTCCTCCCTCTTCTCTTTACACAATTTTGAGCCTTCAAGCTTGGCCAAACCCTACCCATTTCCCTTATAAACATCCCTATTAACATTATAGAGTTTCGGGTCTCCACAAAAGACCAACTCTAGTGCCTTAAGAGGAAGCTTAAAAGAGGTGCGTCGAAGAAGAGGTAATCTCTTCTACCGATTCTTTCATGTTTCTTTCTTCTACAACTTCTTCTTCTTTAGTTGTTTAATTATAAAGTAATAACATTAGTATATCTAAAGTAATGATATGTTATTATAAATATGAAACAACCCCATTTCACCTTATATCCATCCTACAGAAAAGGAAATCACCTCGTGTGCGTACGTACGGAATATCGTCTCCACGCCATGGTGTAATCCGTTTTTCCACCACCACCTTAATTGGATGGGTATAATGGTGGAAAGAATAAATATATATAGTTATTAAAACATAATACTGATTCTAAGATATTATATCATCCAATCCAATTCAATTCAATAATTATGGGAATGATATCATCGCTCGTGTATACGTACGGATTACCGTCTCCACGACGCGATGAGATTCATTCTCCATGTTAACTACTCAAGAATGATTATAAAGTATATATAATGAATAATAATGAAATATATGAAATGATAAATCTACATTATTTATGTGTATATATATATGTGTGTGTGTGTGTTTTTGTGTCACCTACTTACTTCTATTCAAGTAAATAAGGAAAGGAAAACAGCATTCATGCGTACGTACGGCCTACCGTCTCCATGAACGGTGTATTTCATTTCATTTATCTATCTATTATATATATATATATATACTGAATATATATTATATATAAATCATGATTTTAATTCTGGAAGTAATTAAATCATGATACAATTAATAATAATATCAAGAACAACAAGTCCAAACACGTACGATAAATAAAACGATTTTACCCAAAACGCAGCTTTAACATGGAATTTAAAAAAGAATGGGTAATATAAAGTCATAAGTGAACCATATATGATATCATAACAATGAAAATTATTCTTTAATAAGTCAATGAAATTATTTAAATCATTATACAGGAGGTTTGGATACGTATGAAGCATATCGGACCAATGGTAAGGGATAATTATTTCATTCTCGTTCTTATCTGAGATTGTTTCTTCGTAATTATTTACTAGGGTTATTATTATCATCACTTTTCATGTTTTTTAAAAGTGTTTTTATGTATTTTTAAAGTCCATTTTACCCATTTTTTACTTTTACCACATGTTATGAAAGGAATATTTCTTTTGTTTACCATATTAGAAACTTTTTGACTTTTCTGACAAAATTACAAGGAGAATGTTTTTTCTAAATTATACGGCATGAATGGATTTTTACGGATTTATAATGCCTTATTTTCATGAAGCTTATTCTATAATATTTCATGACTATTTTAAACAAAATCCCTTTCTTTTAAAATTTCAAGTCATTTTGTGAAAAGAAAATTATTTTTAAGAAGAAAGGATATTTTTCTAAAGAATTATTTTCAAGTGTTTTATCAAAACAATTTTCCATCTAAGATTACATTATTTCATATGTGTATGTTTCAAGTATAATGTCTCTATTATTTACATGGTTACACTTTATTTATGATAAAATGATTTCCATTTGTTTTATATGGATTATGTTATGATGGGATGATGTTTATGAAACCCATTTTGTTCTTTGGGTTATGATGACTAATTTATGTTTATGTTATGGCACACGTAAGAATGATTTAATTATGAGATGATTGGGACCTATATATACCTCAAATGCATGGGTAAAGATTTATATCTCATGAGATAGACATGGTTGGAACGGTAAGTTAATCTGGTTCGGTGATACAGGACAAGAACAAGGAGTGAACTCGATTCAGAAAGGTACTTTGTACGCTAAGATGGTCTTCGCAACAATGCCTTGGCTACTATGGAAATCATATTATGTGATTAATGGTTTTCCATAATTACATGTTTTATTACCATGCTATTTTATCATGATTGAAGTTCTTTTATGATATATTCCTTATGTACTTCCAGGATTTATGTCTTTTCTCAAGATTTTGATGTTTAGATTTTATGTTCATGTTTTTTGCATTCAAATGTTTATGGATTGTTTTATGTTCTTTATATTTACCATTACCGTGCATTTGAGCTCAACCTTTTTATGTTTTCTTTTCCCCAAGATATAAATAAAGGTTTTAGGTAAGAAAAAAAAGGGGAATATCTTTATGGGAGATGTTGAATATCATTCAGCACGATTAAAAGTTTATATTCCGAGTTTCCAAAGACACTAAACTATTACAGTCCATGTGTGTCTATTTTTGTTATGTATTAAGTATTCCGAAAAAGTAATTTAATTTCCATGTACGTCACAATTTGGGTCTCTACATATTCCTCCTATTACCAGACATTGGTTGGAATAAAAGGAATGTTAGGGGTAACACATAAAGGGTAATCAAAAAAATAGATAACTAATAAATAGATTTTATTTCCTTAACATATGAATATATAGGCTTCAATCTATGTTATCCAACATATATTCTTAGGGATTTTTTTAATTCCCTTAATAATGGTTCATACTAAGCTTGTGAATTTACCAATGCATATCCCCCAGGAGTGTCGTAACGAAAAGTGCAGCAAGGCCCATTGTCGTGTACCAAGATACCCAAGGTCAATCCTGAAACTCCTTTTCATGGTTTTCACCCCTAGGTACATCGATCCAGAGCCGCCTCTACTTGCCCATATCTAGACAGGGATGTATTTGCTTGATAAACCACTTACTAAATACTCACCAAAACTTAGGTATGTTTTTATTATACTTAGTCTTGTCTCTCAGGATTTACTAGGGTTTTCTAATCCTAATCCCAAAAATAAATAAACCTATCCTCTCATACCAACTATGATAACCCTACTCATTATTTCATATTTAAACATGATTTATTTCATAAAAACTTCACTTTTACAACATAGAAGATCAATAGGTCTAGTTTATTTGGGGATTAGGACCATTACATAACAACTTAAAACATGAAATACAACATCTTTATTGAAAACTTCTTTTACATGACCATTGCATTCCCTCGTACTTAGCATTTCATGGGATAACCTGAGGACATACATAAAAAAGTATGAGCTATAAATCCCAGTAAGGGTATAAACAAGGAATAATATGAGGAATAAAATACATGTTAGAAAATAGTCTTAGAAATATAACACAAGAGAAAAATTAACCTAAAGGCATTGTAAATCATGATATTCATAACATGGAAATGTGGCAACAAAACTTAACGTGGAATTAGCATGATCCAAGGCTCATTACACATGAAGTATGAGAAAACCCTCATTGCACATGAAGCATAAGTAAACCCTTGTTGAACATGAATTAGAATGAGTAAACACTCATTGCACATGATTTATCATGATACTATACTCTACCCAATTCATTAGACCGCTATCAGGGTGCACCATTCTTAAACATTTCATTTCATGTATATGTGTGCCACATGGATCATACAACATGGAATCAATCATCATAATTTATTCCATGATAAAGGGATGTGTAATACATACGTGAATATTTATAATCAATAAGTAAATGTGCATAAATTTGAATACCCTTAATAGATAAATGGGCATAGAATTCACTACACAATGACATTGGCTTGGAAAATCACAGTGCAATTTCTCCAGCAGAACTGCTTGTGGCCTCAATACCCCGACCCATCTTCTTTATGCGGATGAAATTATATTTTTTCTTAATGGGAGAAATAGAAATATTCTAAATCTTAAAAATTCTTTAGATCATTATGAGGAGGTTTTAGGTCAATCTGTTAGTTGGAACAAGCCATTTATTTTATTTGGTAAAGGATTCCCTGCCAACCGCAAAACCAACATCATTGAAAGACTTGGCATAAAGGAGGATATTTTACCTTTTACTTATTTAGTTGTTCCCTTATTCTGGGGAAGACCTAAATCTGTGTATTTCTCTTATGTACTGGATCAGGTTCTTCACCAACTTTCTCCCTGGAGGGGAAATCCCTATCCATGGGCGGACGGATTTTCCTTGTCAAATATACCATTATCTCCAAAATGGACTACTCTCTAATGATTTACAAATGGCCATCCTCTCTGTATAAAAGAATTAATGCTTACATTAAAAACATGGTTTTGTCTGGCATCACTGTTGAATGAAATCTTGTTACCATCCCTTGGTCTACGTGCTATAAACCATTGGAAAATTGGCGTCTCGGTAATAAGAATATCAATCTTTTTAATGAAGTGCTTCAATCCAAGCTCACTTGGAATTTGATCAATCAAAATACTAATGCCACTGAGTTTCATAGAAAAAGTTTATTGGAAAAGCTTAAGAAATCTAACTTGAGTTATGTTAACTCCTCAATCTGGCCCTCCATCAGAGACTCTTTTCACAACATTATGCATAATTCTAGATGGATAGTCAGTAAAAAATACTCTTTGAATTTTTGGCTCAATAACTGGTCTGGATCCCCCATGATTTCCATGTTATCTCTATACTCCCCTCCTAAAAACATAAATCTCTCTATTCATGAGTTTATTAATGCCCCCAATCCCAATATCCCGAAGGCCATTATGAATGTGGTTGATAGTAAAACCACTACTAAAAATTAGGCCTATAGAGACCACCAATGACGGTTGCTATAGGCCTCTAGAGACCGCCCATCGACCGAAAATGGCGGTCGCTTTAGGCCCGACGTTGTAGGACTACAACGACTGTCATTGGCGGTCACTAAAGCTGGCCAAAATGACGGCCTCCAGCGACCACCACTAGTGGTCTCTAAAGCTGGCTGAAATGCCGGCCTACAGCGACCACCACTGGTGGTCACTGTTTGTCTAAAGTGACCGCCAATGGCGGTCACTGTTGAGGTCAGCAGGCAAACTATAGCGACCGCCTGCGGCAGTCGCTAAAGTAGAAATTTTTTTTTATTACATGGTACATAATCAAAAAACAACATATAAATCATAAAAAATAGAAACAAATCCAAACGCCATAAACATCAAGATCTTCATAAACAATAAATGATAGACGTGCTTCAACGATCCACAACCTTCTACTTTAGAAACCTACAATAAGATACAATGAAAACAACTAAACAAAACAAATGTAAATTTGACATATTTATTCAGTTATTATATACATATAATAAAATGAAATCTGACATCTCATGGGTGGTATAATAGTTTAAAACCCCCAATTTATGAAATGTTATCATTTTAGGATTTTTTTTCTTGTTTTGGAGTCTTTGATTTAGTTTCTGAAAGTGTTTTGTTGTCTAAAAAGGAATGTTTTCTGCATGCACCGCACGTCCGATGGATGTATCGTCTCCTCCTACATGTCATAAATAATATTCCTATTGTTTTTGTGTGGTTTCAGGTCATTCGGAGCATGTTTTCTCTAAATTCGACCGTGACACGCTGTTTTGGTCTTTTATGACTCCGAAAACGCGTTTCTAGTCACCGCGGTCAAACGACACCTTTGATTAACGTGCCATCTACCCAAACATTTCAAAATTCACATAAAAGTTGATTTCATATTATTTCATGGCCTTCTAAGGTCGTTCGGGTGGTTTTGACCACCCAATGCACCCTTTTAGAGCGCGTTGAACTGCTGAAAACAACACATTTGGTCATACTATGCGTATCGCACGTCATCAGGATGAGAAATCTCCTTTTACAAGTAAAAAAATAATATTACTATTGTTTTCGTGTGGTTTCAGGTCATTTGGAGCACGTTTTCTATGAATTCAACTGTCACACACCGTTTTGGTCTTTTATGACTCCGAAAACGCATTTCTGATCACCGCAGTGAAATAACACATCCGATTAGTGTGTATTCTACCCGACCATTTCACAATTCACACCACGGTTGTTTTCGTATGATTTCATGGCATTCCAAGGATGTTCAGGTGGTTTTGGCCACCCAACGCGCCCTTTTAGAGTACGCTGAACTGCTAAAAACGACACATTCGGTCGTACTGCGCACACCGCACGTCTGATTGACATTATGTCTCCTTATACATGTCAAAAATAATATTCCTATAGTTTTCATGAGGTTTCAGGTCATTCAGAGCACATTTTCTCTGAATTCGACTGTCATACGCCTTTTTGGTCTTTTATGACTCCAGAATCGCGTTTCCAGTCACCGCGTTCAAACAACACCTCCTATTGACATTCCTTCTACCCGAAAATTTGACAATTCACACCACGGTTGTTGTCTTATTATTTAATGGCATTCTGAGGTCATTAGGGTGGTTTTTACCACCCAATGTGTCCTTTTAGATCGCATCGAACTACTGAAAATGACACATTCGGTCGTACCGCGCGCACCGCACATCTGATGGACATGTTTTCTCCTCCTACATGTCACAAATAATATTTCTATTGTTTTTGTGCAGTTTCAGGTCATTCAGAGCATGTTTTCTCTGAATTTGACCGTGACACGCCTTTTTGGTCTTTTGTGACTCCGGAAACACATTTATGGTCACTGCGGTCAAACGAAACCTTCAATTGATGTGTCGTCTGCCCGAACATTTCACAATTCACAACACAGTTATTTTCGTATGATTTCATGGATTTCTAAGGTTGTTTGGGTGGTTTTGACCACCCAACACGCCCTTTTAGAGTGCATCGAACTACTGAAAATGACACATTTGGTCGTATCGTGTGTACCGCATGTCCGATGGATGTGTCGTCTCCTTCTACATGTCAAGAATAATATTCTCATTGTTTTCTTGTGTTGTTATGTCATTCGGAGCACGTTTTCTCTGAATTCGACTGTCACTTGGCGTTTTGGTCTTTTATGACTCTAGAAAATCATTTCTTGTCACTGGGTCAAATGACACCTCCGATTAATGTGTTGTCTACCTGAAAATTTTAAAATTCACACCATGGTTGTTGTCCTACGATTTCATGGCATTCCGAGGTCATTCTGGTGGTTTTGACCACCCAACGCGCTCTTTTAGAGCGCGCCGAAGTGCTGAAAATGAAACATTTGGTCGTACCACGTGCACCGCGTGTCCGATGGATGTTCTATCTCCTCCTACATGTCACGAATAATATTCCAATTGTTTCATGTGGTTTCAGGTCATTCAGAGCACGTTTTCTCTGAATTCGACCGTCACATGCCGTTTTGGTCTTTTTTGACTTCAGAAATGCGTTTCTCATCACCGTGGTCACACGACACCTCCAATTGATGTTACTTCTACCAAACCTTTTCTAAATTCACACCACGGTTGTTTTCGTATGATTTAATTACATTCATAGGCTGTTCGGGTGGTTTTGACCACCCAACGTGCCATTTTAGAGCGCGTTGAACTGCGAAAAATGACACATTCGGTCATACCGCATGAACCACACGTTTGATGGATGTGTTGTCTCCTCCTACATGTCACAAATAATATTCCTATTGTTTTTGTGTGGTTTCAGGTCATTCGGAGCACGTTTTCTCTGAATTCGACCGTCACATGCCGTTTTGGTCTTCTATGACTCTAGAAACTCGTTTCTATTCACCGCGGTCAAACGACACCTCTGATTAATGTTCCGTCTACCAGAACATTTTACAATTTACACCACAATTTTTGTTGTATAATTTCATGGAATTCCAAGGTCATTCGGGTGGTTTTGACCACCCAACGCGCCCTTTTAGAGTGTGCTGAACTGCTGAAAACGACACATTCGGTCGTACCGCGCTTACTGCACGTCCGATGGACGTGTCGTCTTCTCCTACAGGTCAAAAATAAAATTTCTTATTGTTTTTATGTGGTTTTAGGTCATTCAAAGCACATTTTCTCTGAATTCGACCGTCACATGCCGTTTTGGTCTTTTATGACTCTGGAAATGCGTTTCCGGTTACCACGGTCAAACAACACCTTTGATTGACATTCCGTCTACCTAAACATTTTACAATTCAGACCACGGTTGTTGTCGTTTTATTTCATGAAATTCTGAGGTCGTTGGGCTGGTTATGACGACCCAACGCGCCCTTTTAGAGCGCGCCGAACTACTGAAAACGACACATTCGGTCGTACCTCGCACACCGCACATCCTATGGATGTTCCGTCTCCTCATAAATGTCATGAATAATATTGCTATTTTTTTTGTGTGGTATCAGGTCATTCGGAGCATGTTTACTCTGAATTCGATCGTGACATGCCATTTTGGTCTTTTATGACTCCAAATACATGTTTCCGGTCACCGTGGTCAAATGAACCCTCCGATTGATGTGTTGTCTTCCTGAAAATTTCACAATTCACACCACAGTTGTTTTCAAATGATTTCATGGAATTCTAAGGTCGTTTGGGCAGTTTTGACCAACCAACGTGCCCTTTTATAGTGCAAAGAACTAATGAAAATGACACATTCGGTCGTACTGCACACACCGCACGTCCAATAGACATTCTGTCTCCTCCCATATGTCACAAATAATATTTCTATTGTTTTGGTATGGTTTCAGGTCATTCAGAGTACGTTTTCTCTGAATTTTACCATCACACACTCTTTTGTTATTTTGTGAATCCAGTCACTACGGTCAAACAACACCTCCAATTGGTGTTCTGTCTACTTGACCAATGAAAAATTCACACCATGGTTGTTGTCGTATGATTTCATGGAATTCGGAGGTCGTTCGGGTGGTTTTGACAACCCAATGCGCCATTTTAGAGCGCACCGAACTGCTGAAAATGACACATTTGGTCGTACCATGCGAACCACACATCCAATGGACTTGTAATCACCTCATAAAAGTTACGAATAATATTCATATTGTTTTCATGTGGTTTCAAGTAATTCGGAGAATGTTTTCTATGAATTTGACAGTCACACCGTTTTGGTCTTTTATGACTCCGGAAACGCGCTTCCCATCAACACAGTCAAACGACACATCCTATTGATGTTCCATCTACATGACCATATCAAAATTCCTACCACGGTTGTTGTTTTATGATTTCATGGCATTCTGAGGAAGTTAGCTTGGTTTTGACCACCAAACGCGCCCTTTTAGAGCGCCCCGAACTGCTGAAAACAACACATTCGGTCGTACCGTGCGCACTGCATGTCCGATGGATGTGACGTCTCCTCCTATATGTCACTAATAATATTCATGTTGTGTTCTTATGATTTCAGTTTATTCGGATCACGTTTTCTCTGAATTCGACCGTCACATGCCGTTTTTGTCTTTTATAACTTCAGAAACACGTTTCTTGTCACTGTGGTTAAACGACACATTCGATTGATGTGCCTTCTACCCGAACATTTTACAATTCACACCACGGTTGTTTTCGTATGATTTCATGACATTCCAAGGCCGTTCAGGTGGTTTTGACCACCCAATGTGCCCTTTTAGAGCGTGTCGAACTGCTAAAAACGACACATTCGGTCGTACCACATGCACCACATGTCCTATTGATGTTCCCTCTCCTCCTACATGTCATGAATAATATTCCTATTATTTTTGTGTGGTTTTCGGTCATTCGGAGCACGTTTGCTCTGAATTCGATTGTGACACACCGTTTTGGTTTTTTATGACTCCAGAAACACGTTTCCAGTCACCGAGGTCAAACAACACCTCTGATTGATGTGTCTTTTTCCCGACTATTTCACAATTCACACCACGGTTGTTGTCGTGTGATTTCATGGCATTCCAAGGTTGTTCAGGTGGTTTTGACCACCCAACACGCCCTTTTAGAGTGCGTCGAACTGCTGAAATCGACACATTTAGTCGTACCGCACACACTGCACGTCCGATGGACATGTTGTCTCCTCCTACATGTCACGAATAATATTCTTATTGTTTTCATGTGGTTTCAGGTCATTCGGAGCACGTTTTCTCTGAATTCGACCATCACACGCCATTTTGGTCTTTTATGACTCCAGAAATGTGTTTCTGGTCACAGCTGTCAAACGACACCTTCTATTGACATTCCATCTACCCGAACATTTAAAAATTCACTCCACAGTTTTTTTCGTATGATTTCATGGCATTCTAAGGTCATCCAGGTGGTTTTGACCACCCAACGCACCCTTTGAGAGTGCACCGAACTGCAGAAAATGACACATTTGGTCATACCGCATGCACTGCATGTCCGATGGATGTTTCATCTCCTTATAAATATCATGAATAATATTACTATTTTTTTAGTGTGGTTTCAATTCATTCAGAGCATGTTTTCTCTGAATTCAACCATCACACGCTGTTTTGGCCTTTTATGACTACGAAAACATTTTTCCAGTCACCGCTATCAAACGACACCTCCAATTGATGTGTTTTCTACCCGACCATTTTACAATTCACACCACAGTTTTTTTAGTATGATTTCATTGGATTAAGATGTCGTTCCGGTAGTTTTGACCACCCAAGGCGCCCTTCTAGAGCACGCCAAACTGCTGAAAATGACACATTCGGTCATACCGTGCGCACCACACGTCCAATGGATGTTCTATCTCCTCCTACATGTCACGAATATTGTTACTATTGTTTTCGTGTGGTTTTTGGTCATTCAGAGAATGTTTTCTCTGAATTTCACCATCACACGCCGTTTTGGTCTTTTATGACTCCGGAAACGTATTTCCGATCACCTCAGTCAAAAGACACATTTAATTGACGTTTCGTTTACTCGAACATTTCAAAATTCACACCACGATTGTTATTGTGTGATTTCATGGCATTTTGAGGTCGTTCTGGTGGTTTTGGCCACCCAACGCGCCCTTTTAGAGCGTGCCGAACTGTGGAAAATGACACATTTGGTTGTACCGTGAACAACACATGTTCGATGGACTTTCCTTATCCTTCTACATGTCACAAATAATATTCCTTTTCTTTTCGTGTGGTTTCAGGTCATTCAGAGCACTTTCTCTTTGAATTTGACCCTAACACGCCATTTTGGTCTTTTATGACTCCGGAAATGCATTTCCGGTCACCGCGGTCAAACGACACCTCTGATTGATGTGTCGCCTACCTGAACATTTTACAATTCACACCACGGTTTTTTTATTATGATTTCATGTAATTTTGAGGTTGTTTGGTTGGTTTTGACCACCCAACGCGTCCTTTTAGAGCGCGTTGAACTGCTGAAAATGACACATTCGGTCGTACCGCGCGCACCACACATCCGATGAATGTGTTGTCTCCTCTTATTTGTCACGAATAATATTCATATTGTTTTCATGTGGTTTCAGGTCATTAAAGGTAACTTTTTCTCTGAATTCGACCGTCATATGCCATTTTGGTCTTTTATGACTCTGAAAACGCATTTCCAGTCATTGCGGTCAAAGGACACCTCTGATTGATGTGTCGTCTACCGAAACGTTTCACAATTCAAACCACAGTTGTTGTCGTATGATTTCATGGAATTACAAAGTCATTCGGGTAGTTTTTACCACCCAACGCGCCCTTTTAGAGTGCGCCGAACTGCTGAAAATGACAAATTTGGTCATACCGCGCGCACCGCACATCTTATGGACGTGTCGTCTACTCCTAAATGTCACGAATAATCTTCCAATTGTTTTCGTGTGGTTTCAGGTCATTCGGAGCACGTTTTCTCTGAAGGGGCTAATGGAATAATGAATAATTGGCCTAAAGGTCAATTGGCCTATTGTATAGTTGTATAATTGGAATAATGGAATTATGGCCTAATGGCCATTTGTTCTAACATCCAATTGAACAATTGGCCAAATGGACAATTTCCCTGATGGCCTAACAGCCTAACGGCCAATTGGTCTATTGCATTGTGGCACAATTGGGGGGGGGGGGGTTGTCCGGGGGTACGGGGGGGCTGTCCGGGGGTGGGGGGCTATCTGAGGGGGTTGTCCGGGTGTGCAGGGGGTTGTCCGGGGTGGGGGTTGTTTGGGGGTGGGGTGATGTCTGGGGGTGGGGGGATGTCCGAGGGTGCGGGGGGGGGGGGGGGTGTCCGGGGTGGGGGGTGCTATCTGGGGGTGGGGTGGCTGTCCGTGGGTAGGGCGGGATGTCCGGGGTGCAGGGGGGGTTGTCCGGGGTGGGTGGGGCTGTCTGGGGGTGGGGGGCTATCCAGGGGGGCTGTCCGGGGGTGTGGGGCGGGGACTGTCCGTGGACTACAAATAGTGAACCCGATCTCAGTCATCAAAAACAAGTTTCATGGACTATATTAGAAATCACATGGTTTTTTTAAAACTGTTACAGAACACGAAATTTAAAACATTAAATAATTAAATAATCAAAAAACATCCTTGCATCAACATCCATCTGAACTGAATTCGTATTTTGACAATGAAAATATTCTTCTCCATGACGAGTCCAACTCTTATAATTTTTCAGAAATCCATTAAATAATAGGTTCTCCCTCATAGTATCACGTGTGAATTGATATCTGTTAGCACATTTTCTACATGGAGAACTAATATAGTCACTTTCAAATCCTCTATTGAAGTCAATAAACTAAATAATTCCATTGAAATATTCTCTAGATGTTCTATTTGGAAGATCAATCCAACTCTTATCCATAATAATATCTATATAACAAAAATTTACACAATACTTATTACATTTTCATGTTTCAAATCAAATATATTTAAAATAAATACTAATCAATTATTTTTGAACCATTGATAAAATAATAATGTAAGTGAAAGCCCATGTCATACCTGATTTCTCTACAAACCTGGAAGGGAGGGGAGCCAAAGGCGGTGCTATGAGGGATAGGAGAGGCAGCGAAGGGGATCCAGATCCAGAGGTGGTGCAGAGAGGGAGGGTACGAGTGGCGGTGGTAGCAGGGAGCAGGAGGAGAGGAGGCGGTGAGGTGGCGACGGTGTAGCGAGGGTGGGACGACGAGGGAGGAGACCAAGGACAGCGGGGAGCCGGAGTGGACGGACGATAGTGGCAAGGAGACTAGTAGTGACCATTCAAGGAGGGAGGGTACCGGTCGGTGGTGGTGCGGAAAGGGAGGGAATAGTGAGGGAGGGGACGGGCAATAGTGGTGTAGTGAGGGTGGGGGACAAAGAGGGAGGGGACGGGGGCTGGAAAGGAGCCGAAGCGGAGGGCGGTGAGGGGATGGGGGACGGGCAGTGAGGGGGGCTGTCAGGGGTGGGGTGGCTATCCGAGGTGTGGGGAGGTCTGTTCGGGGTGCGGGGGGGGGGGGGGGCTGTCCGGGGTGCAGGTGGGCTTTCTAATGTGTGGTGGTTGTTTAGGGTGCAGGGGGCCTGTTCGTGGTGGGGGCTATCCAGAGTGGGGGGGGGTTGTTTGGGGTGTGGGGGCTGTATGGGGTGTGGGGGGGATTTTCGGGGTGGGGGAGGGAGGGCCGAGGGGGAAGAGGGCTAAGGGTGGAGGCCAGAGGGTGGAGGCCAGAGGCGGGAGGCCAGAGGGTAGAGGGGTCAGAGACCAGAGGGGGCGGAGGCTGGAGGGTGGAAGTCAGAGGGCGGAGGGACGCCGAAGGGGACAGAGGGTAGGGCAGAGGATGGCTGGAGGGTAGAGGGCTGGCGGAGGGCAGGCGGAGCCGGAGGGAAGAGGGAGGAGGGCGAGCGGAGGGCGGAGGCCGATGAGGGTGGAGGGTGGAGGGAGGTGAAGGCGGCGAGCGGTGGAGGGCGGTGAGGGCGCGCGGTGACGGGGGAGGGCGGAGGGCGGAGGACAGTGATGGGGGAGGGCGTGCGGCGAGTTTGAGGGTGAGGGAGGAGGGATGAACAGGGGTAGGGGAGCGCTGAAGCCCCTTTTCTTGGAAATGCTCAGCAACCGCCATAGGCAGTTGCCCGTGTTAGGGGGCTTCAAAGCCCAATATTGTAGTAGTGTACCTTCTCTATTACGGATGATTTCCTTGTGTGGGAATCTGCACATAATGGTATCATGGATTAAAAAGCCTTCTATAATCACAATTTTTCTTCATCTGAAAATATTTTGGGGTGGATCAAACATTTTGATAGTCATTGGATCAATACCTCTAGACTTAATCTTAATTAGAGGATTTATCATAATCATATTCCTACTGATGGTTCCCTTCAGACCTTTGGCATCCAACTTTGTCCTAAATGTCATATGTGTCATCAGCATAGAGAGGATACCAACCCTTTATTCCTATCTTGTGCTGCTGCTTCAGCTCTTTCAAATTTTATTACTAACATGTTTTATTGAAGATGGCTTTCTTCTGACTCAATTCTTATACATCTGAAACGCTGTTTGGATCTCAACACCTCGAAGAAAATCAAGAACCTTTTTCTTATGACTGTTTCCAATCTTCTCCATGTTTTCTGGTATGATCGTAATGATATTTTACATAATAGTAACTCACTCAATCTCAATGCAAGTCGTTCGAGAATTCTCACTGTTTTTAGGGATGCCGCTTCGACTCAAAATGACGTTTCTAACAATTCAGTTGAAGATTTTATGATTCTCATACGTCTTCGAGTTGTCGGCCTCTACAAAAAGCCACGTAATTCAATTCAGGTGTTCTGGAAATCCCCTATTCTTGGATGGATAAAAATAAACATAGATGGAGCTTCAAAAGGGAACTCAGGTCCAGTAGGTTTTGGAGCTATCTGCAGGGATTATCTGGGCCACTGTCATGGGTGTTTCTTTAGAGGTTACGCTAGCGCCACTTCCTTAGAAGCTGAGATGATGGTGGTGATTCAGGCTGTTGATTTTGTGAAAATAAAGGTTTGGAATGACATTTGGATTGAAATCAACTCTACCTCCATCGTCCAAGCAATTTGGAATGGTGTGTTCCACCTTTCCCAGCCCCTTACGTCTCACTAGATGAGATTCATGGACTCTCTTTGGGAGATTAGATATATTGCCACACATGCCTACCGGGTAGAGAACGTGGGGGTTGATGCTCTTGTTAACAAGGGTATCAACCAGAGCATTACATGGGTTGATAATCTGCTGGTTGACCTTTTTCTACTTTATGAAATAGATTGTAATAAAATACCTTCTTTCAGACTTTTGTAGTTCCCTTCTTTGATTATTAATAAATTGTGTCTTGGTCTTTGACCAAGACATTACTTTAAAAAAAGCTAATCAATACCACAAACCATCACATGGTTTTTGCCCATGGTTTTGGAAAAAACAAGTGGAAAAGGTATTTTATAAGGCCAATGTCCTAACTTCTTAAAATAATAGGGTGGCTTATGTGGAGGTTAGTCACACTCTCAATGAAATTCATTTAAAAAGTGAAAATGTTTTATAACTCTTAGAGGGTCCACTAAAGTTTTGTAAAATAAATAAAACAAACCTAAAATCACATTATTTTAAATTTAAAACATATATTGTCCAAAAATAATGTTTATAGTATTTTATTACATCACTATTGGGTCATTATGATGTCTTAAAACACATTATATATTTTAACGATATTTAATTTTAACCCAAAAAATCGATCGTCTCAGAAAATTATGAAAATTTCACCATTGGATAATTTTTATGTCCTGATTCCAAAAATAATATTCATTTTATCTAAATAATTTTCTAAATATGTGAATTTTTATTTTTAAATTAAAAACCGACATTTATAAAAAATTCATGGGTTTTGACAAAAACAGCTTTCAAACCATAATAAAAATTACAATTGCATTCCTTAAATTATATTATCCTTTATATTTAATAAAAAGTAATTTAATGACAAAAATAATATTTTATTAAAATAATATTTAATTAAAAAATCAATTATTTCATCAAAATATATTTCTTAGTTGAATATTAACAAAAAAATACTATTTACGCTGTAAAAACTATTTACAAAGTAACAATAATAAAATAAATGCACATTATTTATATAAAAATAGTGTACATAGTCATAGTGCTAGGGTATTTTTACATAACCCCTTATAACACACATATAAGACCGAAGGGTAAGGTGTGTGATGGTGACAGGCTCTTGGGGTGGCTCAGATAACATCGCTCAGGTGGTAATCTCCATTAACTTCCACTTCTCCTGAAGTCGGTTCTGCTCAAGCTTAACGTGTTCAAGTTTGGATTGGGATTGGTCATGAGCAAATCCCAATGATGCTACCTCCTTTCTGAGCTCCAACAAATGGGCTTTGTATGGATCAAGTCTACTGGATGAGGCCATCACTTCCTTTGTCTGAGTAAATTGGATTTGTTAAAGCCCTATATTTATACTAATCACGTGATCATTATTCAACGGCAATATTAGAAATGGTCACAATTCTTAACTTTATTTTAAAATCAAAAAACAAAAAACCAATTATGTTCACATTTTATATAACCGTAATAAGACATTTAATTAGATCAAGAATAATTTTCATTAATGAAAGAATGGGTCTTTACACTAACTTTTAATTTTTAAACCATTGATTCCTTGGTG
The DNA here is from genome assembly GCA_963277665.1 of Viscum album. NCBI lineage: Eukaryota > Viridiplantae > Streptophyta > Magnoliopsida > Santalales > Viscaceae > Viscum > Viscum album. The sequence continues at coordinate 197,649,301 of OY728137.1, read as the reverse complement.
TTTTGAACTTTCATTTGAATTGTTATATTATAGTTTTAATCAAATTTATTGGATTTCCAAGGTAAAAAGTTTTATTTTTCTTAGATTTAATTGAAATAGAAAGGTTTTATTATTTTAACGCCCAGTCTAAATCAGAATTGTGCAATTATGAGATTTCTCAAATGGCCTTTGAAAATGGTATTTGAAATTTAAAAATATTTTTAGGCGTTGAAAGTGATTTCTCAAAGGTATCACTTAGAATTTTATGTGATACATAAAATGTAATCTGTTGTAAAAAGATTTCAAGTATTGATTTGAATGAAATGTAAGGTTTTCAAATGGTTTGACCCTATTAAGTTCATTAATTAAATTAAAGGGTGATGTTTGAAACCGTGGAGGTTTTGGGATAAATGTTCATTTACCAATATTTTTGGATAATCAGGGTGTTTTTTAAATGGATTTTAATATGATCTTAAATGGTTTGTTTTTAAGAGATGATTGAAATGAGATTTTAAATGATTTAAAGAAATGGCTAAAGTATCAGAAAATCAAGACTATTATGTTTTCAATGGCCTATTTTTTACTTTAAGTGATTTTAGGAAGTGTATGAGAACCTCATTAAACTCGTTTGACTATTGTACCCTTTACATATTTTTCAACCCTTATTCACATTTCTGACATAAATTTTTTTTATTGTATATTAATTTATATACATTTTCTTATTTTCTCTGAAATGTGATATTCTGTTTCATCACAGATTCCAAAATAATCAATGTAATCTAGCTTCAAACTTAATCACTATCAGCATCATCAGGGGACTCTTACGAAAAGAAAATATGCCAATAGATTTTTCATAACTAGTCTATTCTCTTGAAGTATTAAATTTGTTCAATTAACAAATACTTTATTTCTCTATTATACAATGTCATTTAATATTTTATATTATTATATACTATAATTTTTTTAATGCATAATTTTAAACAATGTTATTTAATACTGTCCACTATTATACACTATCATTTTTTTAATGTCTACTACTATACACTGTCATTTAATGTTGTTTACTATTATACATTGTCATTTAATATTTTCTACTATTATACACTATCATTTAATGCCTTTTCTACTATTATACAGTGCCTTTTTTTTAAATACTTAGTTATGTTGATATTTATTAATTTCAATGGTGGATCTTTCCATTTATTTTTCTAGATGTGGTAGCTCATAAATCATATGCTATTTTTTTTAATACTTCATTGATTTATTATTTATCCCATATACTAAAATGTATAGGAATAAATGGGCATGTCCTTTATTTTTTCAGATATCCCATCTACTATTGTATCTCAATGAAATGTATAGGAATATACCAAAATTTGGGTATCTACCCAAGTACTTGATCTAATAAATATATATTTCCAATTCAAAACCCAATGTACCAAAGTAAATGATTTTTTGGTTTATCTTAATATATTTTTTGTTTCTATTATAATTTTTTTAGAAATGAAATTATGATATGATTTATAAGTTTTAAAATACATTTTCTTTGTTAAATGTTTAAAAATGATTCCTTAGAATACTATACAAATGAATTCCATGTATGCTACTATTTCATGTTATCGTTTTTTGATGTTTGAGTATCATTAATTCAATTTCTTCAATAGTATTTTTTAGGTAGGATTTGTTCTATAATCCTCTTAATAATTTTTTGATATTTAGGGACACCATGTTATTAGGTGCTCTTATTTTTTTCTTGATGATAAAATTATTAAAGGAGTAGTGTTTTCTTTAGAATGTGTTTTCTTTATGATGGATTGACTTATGTGATATTTGTGGTTTACTATCAATTGTTCATTTCATTTTTGATTAGTGCAATTTAATGAATATACTCACCGATTCTTGAACTATCCAATTCCACATCCATTAAATAGGTCCAATATTTATCCTAGACTAAACCAATCCCTTTGATTTTCCCTAATCATTATTTTGTTGGATTTTCTATTTATTGTAATGAAACATCATTCCTTTTTTTTATGTAGATGCACAATTTTCTATCAAAATTTGTTGCAGTATCCCATAATTAGTTTTTTCGGAAAAACTGAAAAATCTACATGGGTTTTGGGTATGTGTTGTTCCATTTCAATTTTTTTCCTTTTTTTAATTTAGGGGTTTTGGGGTTTTGAGTTTTCTATGTTTTATTTTTGATCTTGTTGTAGTGGTTTTGGGTTTTTGTTGTCAACGGAGACTTTCACATGTATGTATAGATAGGCATATACATATATAAGTTCCCCCCGCATATATGTATTCACTCATGGTGGTACGAATATATATTCTTGGGCTAGGTGTGCTTATATATATATGAAAAATGCATACATGTGTAAGGTAAAGGGGTATATGCATGTATAAGTGTATATGTATGGATCCCCTTGTACATATTTGGCCATAAAAATTTTCACATAGGGGCTAGGTTTCCTTATATATATGAAAATTTTAATATGCGTGAAAATGGTAAATGGAAGACACAAGTTGTCGTATTTATAATCAGAGTGCCTTGAGTTTGAGGTAGGTTCCCTTATGCATTTGTCCTTAAATTTAAATAATCATTGATTGCTTGTATTTTAAATGATGTTTTTGTACTAAATAATGATATAGATTTTATAGAATAATTGATTGTTATGAAATGAAGTGGTCACTAAATTTAATCAAATCGAATCAACCTAACAAGATCTAAATCAAAACAAACCAAATTAAATGAAACCAACATGAATTCATTAAAACTGAATTGAATGAAAAAAGACATAATATATATTGGAAAAACCAAAATACTCAGAATTTTATTAACCTATAAATATTAAAAGTGAATATTCCTAAATGAATCTATAATAAATTAAATTATCCTATATCAAAAACAAATTAAAACTAACCATATCTAAAACAAATCATATCATGTTGTAACAAAGAAAATCATACATAATTAGTATAATCTATTTATACCTCTCTTAACCCACCTCAATTGGGATTGCATCAAACATAAAGAACCAATATGAACCATAAGAAACCAAACCAAATAAGATTATGAAGAGTAAACCCAAAATGAGTTGAACTAAATATAGGGGCACCATACAAACCTATAATTGATAGAATAAAACCAAATAAAAAATAAACTAAAACATTTTTAAAAAACATTCACTAACTAACTAAACCTTACTATTATAAATGTAAATAAGATCAACCAAAATAGATCTAGAATGTTCAAAATCAAGAAAATATAATTCTAATAGAAAAAAATTGAATGAAACTAAATTGGACCAATTCAAACTAATTTAAATTGAACTAATCTGATATTACAAATAAAGAATCAATTTGGAAAAAATATAATGAATTCAAACCACTATGACCACAAGTGACATGAACTAAAATGAACTAAACCAAACTAACATGAACTAAATTTAATCAAACTAAATCTTTTAGAACCCAAATAAATGAAATTTTCTAAGATAATATAAACAAAAACAATAAAATCTAAATCTAATGAAAATATCCCAAACAAATATTTATCGAATAAAACCAAAATAAGATGAAACTCAAGACAAACTGAATATATACCATTAATAGGAAGATTAAATGTTAATTAATAGGAATGTACTATTTGATAGTATCATTTTTAAAATTGGATTTGTTTCCCCCTTTCTTGCAAGAACGTGATTTGACCTATGGAGAGTTATGGTTCTTAGATGTTGGGTGGAAACTTGTATATTCACAATAGATAGGTATGTAGTAGTTTAATTTTAATTTTATTTTCTTTGTCTCATTTTCCACTTAGGCCTTTTATCGCTTTCTATGGATGGATGGTAGTTATATTCTGTGAAGGGGGAAAGAAGTCCCCTGGTGGTGGCTATGCGATTTTCTTTGCAGGGGAGGGATATTGGGGTATTGGAGGGATTAATTAGTGTGTTTCATTTTTGTTTTACTTTATACCATGTTCCTTCTATTTATTTTATTTTCCTTCAGTGTGTACATCTAACTTATGGATGGGTCATTCTGAAATTTTATTTATTATCCACTGCTATTTTAATTAATTGTTTGGGGATGAAATTGTTCCCAAGGGGTGATTCCTTGATTCCTGGACACTTGTACCAGGTCGTGTGCATAACCCATCCACATTACTCTATCCTATTCATTCTTTTATTAGTTTCTAACTAGTTCATTACTATGTCTAGACCATGGTAGGGCCAATGAAACAAGGAATAACAGGGGAGGGATTGGGAACATCATCAAAATTCTACACCTCCACTGGTATGGTTCCCATATACTATCTAATAAAACAAAAAAATACACAATACTAGGATCATGGAATCATGACATAAATCTAGTTAATGTTTTTCTCCTAATTTATATCCAATGATTCATATTCTATGTTTTCCCGATTAGGAGGCATCAACTATGTCTTTTATAAAGAATACTTTTTCCCCAAACAATATTTTCACGATTCTTTATTTGGAATTTATATACTATTCATGTATAATAAAATTGATTATAAATATCCTAAAAAACAATCAATTGTTCTTAACTCCAAACTCTGTCCTGAAAAATTGACAAAAATTTGTCACATCGTAAATTTCATTCAAGAAAACTCACTAATTTTCATCTTTAATATTCCAAGGGATAGCAACAAGTGTTGAGGTATCCAATAAAATTATGGGAGACATTACATCTAAACATAACATTTCACATATTATCATTCAACATTTTCTACAATAATATAAATGAATTGTCAACCATTCAATATAACATGTGAATATAAAAAAATAGATCAATAATGTTGCTACTATAATAAATTTTTTATTAATCCAGATAAATATCTTTTAGTTATTTTGTAAGAACCTTCGTAAATAAAAATAACAATTGGAAAGATGAAAATACATGTATCATGATCCATAAAAGCATCAAACAAGGAAAAAATCATTTTTCCTCACCGCAAATTATACTTTGAAATGACTGTAATTTCTAGGAAAAGTATATCATATCCTAGTTTTGATGGAGCTAAATCCAATATTCTAAGATTATGAAAATATATTTCATGATCTTAGGCATATCATCATAGGTAAAAATAAGAAAATTTCACATCCATAATGGTCCAATACAATTTTTGGGACAAAAAAAGGATGTTGGCCTTGTCCTGGAACTAAAGATCCTAATCCATTTAATCATTCCCTTCTCTTCCAGATACCATTCAAAAAATACATTTCTTAACCTCTTCAAGTTCCCTATAGGATAAAATATAAATTTTATTATATAGATCATTCATTTTATCTGAGAAAAGAAAGGTAAAATCCAAAATCAATTGAATTTCTAATGCCTCTCCAGACTTTTCATCCTTTGAATGATTTAATATATCCAAACCGGAAGCTAAAGTAATATCTAATGACTCTATTATAGAATAAAAATTAAAGTTCCTTTAAACCTCACACACTTTTTCACTATATATTAGGAGTCATCTTCTTCCTATATTCTCAGGTTGTTGTCTATATTTTCAGCAACATCCTTATAAGATTACAAAGGTCCCTCATTAGTGACGTTATTTTTAGACTTCATAGATATCAAATCTACATAAACTCCCTTTTTCTTATCTTTACCATCATATTTCTGAGGATTATAATTTCCTCTTATTCTTGATGCCCCTTTTCTAGGATTCTTGGAAATGCTCTTATTATAGGAATCCTCACCTTCTGATCTAGAAATCATTGGCCTTGGTAAATTTGAATATACTTTTAAATTCATGGATTTTTTTACAAATTGATTAGGTATCCCCCTATGTAAAACATAATTTCCTTAAAAAAATTTACTTAGATGGATGTAGTACATTGATGAAAAATCTCATTAGAATTAGAAGAAGCTAGGGAATAAACATCAGTTCTTTTATTTTCATCAGTAGGAGTTTTTTCAGTATAACCTTCTGGACCTTTGAATATGACCTATGAATAGCTAACAATTTCATGAATTCCTCTTCCTCGATTCCTTTTCCATTTATTAATTACATTATTCCATTAATTTATAGAAATATTACTCATTTATTAGGCTTCCAATTACATGAAAAAAATATGTAGATGTAGAAAAACCTTTCCTAACTTCTATTTACTACCCTTAGCATCCAGTGCATTAGTCTTGTAAACTTTTAGAGATAGATGTATCACAACTACATCATAATTGAACTCATCTTAAAAGATTTACATAGTTTCTTTATCAGTGGGATAAAGTGGAATAAGTGCTTTTACATTGGTCGAAACTCCATCTCTAGAGATTCACTCTCTAAAAAAACCAACGATGAAATATTTGGGAATAGGGTTTGGGAAGAAAAATTGATCTTGATTCAATAAAACCTAGAATAAGATAGAATATATTATCCCACATTATAGTCAAAGACATCAATCTAGTATAGCATAAGATCATTTCATTTTTCATCATCAATTACAGCTAGAAGGACCTTCAAATTCTAGTGGCACATTTTATTCAAATTCTCTTATTGGTAGCAAAGTTGGAAAATGTATGATGAAGAATATAAGTGAACCTATTGTTTATACATGTACAAGAATTCAATTTCATCTCAGGTAGATTTCAATTTGGGTTTTAATATGCCAACCTCCCTAAAAATACACAGAAATATATAATGATAGAAATTTGCATTTTACAGTTTAAACCTAGATAATTCCCAATAATATTTCCAATCACCCTATGGATGGAAACATTTTTAAAAGGTGGGGTTGGGATAGGAATACTTACCCAAACCATTGATAGGGATAATCAGGCATCAAAATATATTCAAAATTCCATCTATGATAGAATAAATGAATAGAATTGAAAAAAAAAGATGGGTGGAAGACATATGAGTAACCATGTTTTCACTTTTTAGAAAAATGATGAAAAATTTGGAAGAGTCAATTAGTTCCACCATTGTGAAAAAATTGAAGCCCCATAAATCCATTGATGGACTTATTAAAATTCTGGATTGAGGGGTGGCAGCAGCCAAAGTAATCTAATAGAGAGGATAGATTGAGGTATGATGCATCCAATAACGTGAAATTGATAATAGAAAGATTGTAAGGACCCTTAAAAGGTTTAAATACCATTAGGTACACTAATTAAAGGGGTAACAGTGTTAAAGAAGACAGATTTGGGAAAATAATAAAACTGTGTGGGGGCCGAAACCAGTGGTCAAATCAGTTCCCCAGTGAATATGAGAGTGGGAGGTATGATTAATATGTTCTAGTGGGTATGGTTATTAAAATAGTTCCATAATATAATATAATAAAAAATATATTACCATATATAAATAGCACATCTAAAATACATATAAGCAAGAATACTGATAACATAGGTGTGGTCATTATAATGAAAACACTATTCAAATATCTACCTTTTATATAATCCATATATACCCTAAAAGAATTGTCCACCATTTATATATAATTATCTAGATCTACATAGGTTCAGATAGAGACTATGTATACATTTAGAGGGGAGAAATAATAATCGGCACAATTTTCTATATTAGTGAGTTGACTCCATGAATAAAAAGTTTCTACACACATGACCAATAAACATGGGTTAAATGAAACAAACATAACAACACATCCTCTCCAATCATAACAATATTATAAATACAACTTATCACTACACCCATATATCACATTCACAATGATAAATAAATGGTAATAATTATATATAATTATAGATATACTCACACTTCATAAGCATAAGAATAAAATAGGGCCCTTAAGAACAATGTCCTACTACTGATGTAATAAGTACTTTATTATCTGTCTGGTATCCCTCTCATTAAAGAGTAAAATCTAGTCATCACATTATAGTCATGTATTCCCACCACATCCAAAATATTGGAATTATTCTATCCTACCTATATGTGGTCATCAAAAAAATATAAATAGCATCATATAAATAATATTGTCTTCAAAACCCATTATAGTTTTCCTACCAAATGATTCAGCGTAGATGTTACTTACTTAAATGATATAGGAACACACATATCTACTAGTAATTCATTATAAATAATAGAAGAATATTTATTCCCACTAATATTCCAATAGATATAATATTGAAAATATTATTTACCTCAAACCCAATATTAAATGCTAAAAGAATATAAGATTGTGTATCATTTTCAACCTTAGTCCCATAGTTGTGAGAGATATAGAGTGTAAAAACTCAGGTGAATAATTATAAATAAAAATTTAAAGTCTACTCAATATTCCAAAAAGTATAGAAAATATAAGTTTCTTGAGCATTCTAATGTTATCCAATAATAGCTTTCATGGAATAATTATGATAGGAACTCGGATTGAAATTTTTTATGTTTATAGGTTCTGGAAGAGGTGCATGATGGGCCTATGATGTTTCCTAGGGAGAAGAGAATATACCAACGGTTTACAAAACTGTTGGTATATAGTTATGCATAATGGATTGGGGAGACGATTTTGTACCAAAGGTTATATATACAGTTGGTATATGGTTATTTTGGAGAGTATGTATAGAATGGTACTTGAACCATTGGTATACATATATCTCAATGGTTTTATTGAAATCGTTGGAATAGAGTAACTTGAGATAGACTATACCAACAGTTTTATAGAAACTATTGGTAAAGTGATATATCGACATCCCACATACCAGCAGTTCCTTGAATGTTTGGTATAGCCTATCCCAATGGTTTCAAGGGTCATCCTAGTGGTTTCAAAAATTGGGAAAGGTTAAATTTTTTGTAGTGGAAGTCTCACTTGCTTTACTCCTCTTCCATGATCAAAGTTCCTCCCTGAGTTTGGATCTATATCTATCTAATTTTTATTTGACCTATGTCACCACTACATTTCTCCAAACTCCAATTAAACCTTCATAGAACTCCACACTATCTCCTTATATCTTTCATAGTCATGATTTGTTAGATTCCTCTACAGATGGAATCTCAATCTACTGAAGAATATATCAATATTTACTTTAGGATATATAACAAAGAAAGAGGTGTAATAGTAAAGTATTGTAAAGTTCTTATTATGGCTTCCAATGGATTCATTTTCCTTCTACTTAAGATATAGTAATTACTTCTCCTTTTTTCATCAAATAAGGGAAATATTTATTGAAAAATATTCCCTTGAACTCTTACCAATCTATAGCATCAATCACCATTCTTGGATTGGTGTTTTTAATCGGTGTCCACCATTGATCAATATCTCTTTCTAAGTGGTATACTGATAGGATGAATTTCTCTTATTCTGAACAATAGAGTATATAAAGGACATTTTCTATAAATATTATCCATTGTTCAATAAACAATGTGTAGGTAGATCAACTAAAAGTAGGTGGTCATTGACACATGAAGGACTCAACAGAAAGTTGTTCCCTTCAAGGTGAATCTATATTCTCAACATGATTCAAGTAATTATTCATAACTTGAGATATTTGATTCATCATTCTTATGAAATATTACATTCTAGCAACCATTGGAAGGATGTCAGTGCATAGTCCATTGAACTCATCATTTATGTGGTTCATCCTATTTCCCACCATTTTCTAAAAGAAGAAAACATTAGTGAGAAATATGTTTGTTTTAAGAATATTATAATTATAAAGGAATTTTATGTCTTAAAACATCATGCTTAAATATGTTATTCTTTAATAATAAATACATTTTCTATACATCCTTTATAATAGTTTATAGAAAGCATGTGATTAAAAAAATATCCCCCCATAGAGTCAAACTAAGGTTAAAACAAGGCCCATTTTTTGCACCAATTCACGATCGAGTCACTCTCAGTGTGTTGTTTTTGGTTGTTACATCAAGATACATCTGTTGTAGAGCCACATCCACTTGTTAGTTTCCAGACATGGATTTATTTACTCAGAAACCACTTACATAATATTTCACCAAAATAACAGGATGTTTTCATATATTTAAAATTGTCTATAGGGTTAATACTAAGGATTTATATTAATAATTCCCACAAATAACTAAACCATAATTTGATGCCAAATATGGCATCCCAACTTTTTATTACATAACTTTTCATTACATGGAACCAAAGATATGATCTTTTAAAGTTAAGTTTCTTAGAAATTGAGAACATAATACACGAAAACATTAAACATTATTCTAATCCACTTGAGAGGATTTTTCATGTGATCATCCTATGTACATTTACTGCATCTCATATCCTAATAAGAAACATCAAAGGAAATGGGTGATCATGAGGCCCAGTAAGGGAATAAGAAAGGGAAACAATTTACATCCGATCATGGGGAATATCAATAAGAACATGAGGAATATCATTATGGAATGAGAAAGATAACATCAGTCATACCATAATAAAAATAACATGAATCATAAAAATTAAATATGGCTACAACATTTAAATGATACATTCATAAGAACATCACCATGGTTTTTCACCAAGGTTCCATAGCTGAAAATTATCAAGTTTATTTATCAAGGTATCATAAAACATGTCATATATACAAATTAAATTCTATAACCAGTGTATTAGAGCACTATCAGGTTTTACCCTTCATATTTATTAGTTAATTTTCTACACATATATCATAATAAAATATTTTATTAATAACCTGTGGATAATAAAGAATGAGTTTCTTATCAAAAATTATGGCATTTCAAATGTGCTTTAAGAGATTATCATCATGTCATTTTTAGCCCACTAAATGGGAATATGGGTTTCTTATGTGTAAATAATAAATTAAAATACATAATTTTTACATATATATGATTACCACTAGAAAATAAATAGGATTTAGTATTCAAAAAAATAAATTAAAAGATAATTTCTTAAGTAGATAGAATTTTTGAGAAGTAAATTTGACAATATGACATGTATAAAATCTGGTTTTAGAAAAGGGAAAATTGATAGAGGAAAATGGTATCCCATTGATAGAACATAATTTTTCAGTATGGGTATGATCAAAATGGTAATAAAAGAGATTATCCAAAATATTTAGAAGATATATATAAAAATAGGTTCTTTAATTGAAGGGAAAATAAGGATAATTCCCTCACATTGAATAGTTATTCTTAAATCTTGAGGAATGGAACATTGGGGGATTTAGGACAACTTGGGGGACTCCTTGGGGGGAAAAACTACCAGAACTTCATAGAGAATGAATTGGGAGTGGATGGAAATGGAGAAATGGGTGAGTACTTATAGAAAAATGGTGGATTTGTTTAATAATTTCCATATATAAGTTTTTGAAATATAGGTTGTGAAAAATAAAAAACCATTGGCTTACCCATGGATTTTTACAATGGGTTTTGACATTTGGGTAAAATATTAAGTTATTTTAACCCACAAGAACCGAGCAACATTTTTTATTACTTCTTTTGGCATGGAAAATTAAATTTTCCACACTTTGATGTTTTTAAAATCAAAGTTTCCATTTTAGACTTTGGAAAGTCACTTATAAGTTTAGAAATTGATTAAAATAAATTAAAATAAATAGTATTAACAAAATAAATTATTTTAGGTCATGGATTGTGGTTAATTAGATATTAAATCATTATGATATAATTATGAAGTTGTTAAACATATTGAAAGCCCAAAACCATATTTTTTCTATTCATGGAAAAATTAATGTATTTTGGAGAATTCTCAGAAATTCACCCTAACCTAATTTTGATGCGATGATTTCAAAAATGATGTTTATTTTATCAAAATAATTCTCTAAATATTATAATTTTAACTTTAAAATAGAAAAACGTTATTTATTAATAAAATAGTTTTTTGTATGGCATAGTCGAATTTATGACACTTAAAAAATTTCCTAGGAAATAATAATTTTTTTATCATTTATATTTAAATAATAATACTTTTAACATAATATTTCATTAAAATAAATATTATTATGAATAACTTAGTTTATTATAAAAATTTATATCTTTTTTGAAAAGTATGATTTGTGTCGAAAAAATAAATTTATCAAATTTCATCTCAATTAAAACTATATTTTATTAAGCAAAACTATTTTTAAAATGGAATTTATGGAAGGAAATTTTTATTTATACAAAGTAATTAAACTTTAAGTAACTAATATTTGTACACATAACCCCTAATAACAGTCACGTAAAACCTAATGGTAAGGTGTGTGATGGTGATAGATTCATGGGGTGGCTCAGATAACACTGATTGAGTGGTAATTTTTACTAACTTGAACTTATTCTATAGGTGATTTTGTACTAACATCACTTGTTAAAGCTAGACATGGGCTTAGTCAAGGGTGAACCCTAGTGATTCTAACTCCCTCCCAAGTTTGAAAAAATGGGCTTCATATGGCATGACACTACTACTTAAGGGCATCACTTCTCCTTTCTACATTTATCATCCTTTGTCATTACTACTTATAAACACTAATTATAACATTAGATTTAATACCAAAGGTTATAGTTACCAACTATGAAATTGTCTAATGGATATATTAACCAATAGTTTTATTTGTCCAATGGTCCTAAAGAGATAAAATATATATGGTTATATTTCCATTTATACACTATAAATACAACTTTATTATTTCATTCAATATTCACTACAATATTTTTCTAAGATTCTGATTTGTTTACTACAATTTTTTTTTATTTAGTGTTGTGGTGATTATTCTAATGGATTTGAGCGATCTATATATTCCCATTTTGGTGTCCAAAGTATTGATCATTATTAAAAATATATGGTATTGTTGTGTGTAATATAATATAACACACATTTTCTCAGGAAACAAATATCATTTAAAAAAACATGAATTGTTACATACGGCATAGTCTATCTTTCATGGTGCAACACTCTCCAAATATTCAAGACTACCCACTACTTATGTTCTAGCTTCTTCTCTACATAATTGACACCTCTCAAGTGGTGGTACACCAAAAATAAACCATACTCACCTTTATCACATAATAATTATCTCTATGATACAAGATACATTTTCCTACAATGTGGCTATTTCTTTATGGTGTAGCCATCACCAAAAATCCATTTCGACCATCCTCTATGGTGAAAACCATGACATTGTGGATTTTGAAAAAACTCTATGAATCTCAACTGCACATGGTTGAATTGTGGTATGTTCTTATATTCAATAGACTTTTATTCTTAACCTTACGCAAGCCAGGGAAACTCAAATTTACCTTTACATAGGTTATCTAGTTAACCTTACATGGAATGGGTTTCCCTTATGTAGGTCACTAGATAACCATATGCAAGTTGTGTTACCCTTACAAAAGTCTCCAGGTACCCTTACATAGGTCGGGTTTCCCTTAAATAGTTCTCCATATAACCTTATTCATCCTAACTATTACCCTTATATGCCCCCATTTACCATTACGCTACATGGTTTACCCTTACATAGCCTCCAGGACTCTTCGTTTACCTTTATGTGGTTGAATACTACCCTTACACAACCTTTAATATACATTTATGCATCCATCAACTACCCTTACATGAGATTTCTTGTACCTTTACAAAACCTTCAACTACTTTTTTAACACCCCAAGCTTCCACGGTATACTTCTCTTTGAATAATATAGTAGTGTGTGTTGTATGCAACTTCGAGTTCTAACACACACACCACAACCAATCAAACTAGTCGTTATGAATAGTAATACCCACTTTTTGAAATTTTATAAATTTTATCTTTCAGAATGGACTTCATTTTTGGATTCGGAATATCAAAATTAGCTTAGGGTAAAATTTTGTTATTTTTCTGAAAACATTCAATTTTTGATGAATAGTGAAAAAACACTGAGTTATAGTTTAAAACCGAATTTTTATTTAAATAATTATTTATTTTATTTAAATTTAATTAAGGAAAAAATTGATACATAATACCTATATAAGTTCAATCTAATTCATTGGAGTTAGTTTAGAATAATTTTAGATATATAAAAATTTTATTGAACTTTTCACCGTCTTTTACCCACCTCCTAGGAGAATTTGGAAAATCACATAAAACATAATTTTACCACTTCTGTGAGTGGAATTTCTAAAATAAAAGAGACACGGTTAATATCAAGGAGTAAAATTTGGTTCAATGAGATGAAAATAATTTTTGGTGAATAGTAATTTTTAACTTTTATTTACCACGGTTAAAAGTAAATAGGGTAATTAAGGGTAAAAATGATATTAATATTACCCAAAAACATTTCCTAATTCTATAGAACAAGTTTATATCTACCAAAAACAACCTTAGGATTAAAATATTACCATTTAGGTCCACTTGGATTAGAATAAAACATTAATTATTATTTAGTTCAAGGAAGAGTTAAAAGAGTTAAAATCAAAGCTTAATAACTAAAAATTTTTTAATATAGGGTTATACATAAGATAAATTTGATTGTAAATATTCATTATAAAGATAAAAATATTTCCTACATAATGTTATTTTATATATTATTTTTAGACTTTAAATAATTTAATTTATTTAAGACACAATGGTGATGCAGTAATTACCTAATTAATGAAATATTAAAATAATTGATATTATAAATATCCAAATAAATGTAATTTGAGACTTTTTATGAATTAAAATAATTTTATAGGTTAATATGACATATTAGGATTGGTTATATAATTTTTTTTGAAGTAATAATTCTATTATGAAATTATCAAAAACAAAATACCCAATAGTGTCAAAATTGACATAAAATATTTTTTAAAACAAATATTATATTGTTAATTTATATTCTATTCCTAAAAATTTAGTTTCGGAAAAAGGAATTTTATCATGATAGTTTTATCATTAATGGACCACTTGGGGATATCTTGGATGTATATAGTATGTTTATTAACTATATAATATAAAAATACAAAGTGACATGGTAAATGTCCAACTAATTAACTAAGAGTTAAAACTAAAAGATAAGGTTAATTTAGGGACCCAAACCTATATAAAACCTATTTTTTGAGTGGTTTTAGACCAATAACCACCTTAAAATTTAAATAATCTACTTTGTATTCATTAGAAACCGAATATTAATTTATTATAAAATAATATTTATAGCTTTTCCAAAGGTGCCCATCACCCCTCTTATAAAAGGGCACTCCCCCTTCTCACTAATTCACACATTCAAAGCCTTTTGTTTCGGCCAAAACCTGACCAAATACTCTCTCAACTTCCCAAAATTAAACCTAGAGGCCATAGTTTGATCAGAAAGCCAACCTAAGGAGCCCTTTTGATCAAATAAAAAGGAAGAACCCAAAGAAGAGGTAATGTTTTCACCACCCTCTTTCAAGTTCCTTTCTTCTTCAACTTCTTCTTTCATGGTTATTACCTTTATAAAATAATAACTCCAGTATCTTATATATACTGTGATGTTATTATAAATATGGTACAACCATATTCAGTATTCTATCCATCCTTTGAATGACATGTCACCATACGTGCGTACGTACGACTTACCATCTCCATGTCGTGGTGTAATTGTTATTCAATAAATTATTATTTGGATGTGTATAATAATGATGTGTAATTCATGAAAATAATAAATATAACATTATAATTATTCTATATATATGATATAACATCCAATTATATATTATTTTGATATCAAAATAATGATATTGTCGCTCATGTGTACGTACGGACTACCGTCTCCACGAACGCGATGAGATTCATTCCCCATAGTATCCATTCAAGACTAATTCTCATTTGATGATTAAAAGTAATGTTTAAGAACATTATATAATTTTGGATATGAATAAGATATAACCTATTCATATCAAACACGACTTATGTAACAAAGCATATAAAAGAAAATGAGTAAGTTAACACCTGAAACAATGATAATACTAAGATGTTATTAACAAATCAATGTTAAAAGATAATATATGATATCATATTAATGTATATTATTCTTTTATAATTTAATAACAATTATTTCACCATTATACAAGATTTAACCTACCCTCAACAAGTTAAAGTACAAGGTAAGGGTTTATTTCACAATCTCTTCGTTATCTGAGGTTGTTTATACGTAATTATCTACTGAGACCTCTTTATCATCCACATCCATGTTTCTTAAAAATTTATTTCAAATCATTCTTAATATTTTAAAGACTATGGGATAAAGTCATTTATACCCTTGTTTAATTTTTATAAGAATTTTATAACTGAATCTTTCTGTCATTTTCTAAACAAGGTCTTTTTTTAACCTTTTAGACAAAATTAAGGTAAGAAGGTCTTTTTTAACTTATACGGCAGGTGAGGATATTTTCCGCCATTATAAAATTGTCAAAGCTTACCTTAAAAGCTTATAAGAAAATTTACAAAGTAAATTTTTTATTTTATAATAATGTGACTTTCAAATTATTTAAAAAAAGAGATATTTCTCTAAATAGTTTTGATTTCATCTATATCAACATCCTTTGATAGATTTTAAGCTTATTTGAAGTTGATTTATTGTGATACAAAACTTCCATATTGTATTGAAGGTTTTGTGATATTTTTGACTGTGGATGTTTTATTTTTATACCATTCATGGTTTATGGAGAAATTATTGACATTTCGTATGTTAGTTTTAATACAAATATTTATGTTATGTTTAAACCTGTTCATATGAGGAATGCATTGGACTTAATAAGTGAAGAGTGGAGCCCGTTATAGCTCCTCGATGCATCAGTAGGTCTCATGTGACAAAATAGTGTCTTGGATCAAGGCCTTGACAAAATATTTTTTGTATTCTTGGCACGAGGCCTTGACTATGTGGTTACGATAGTCTGGCATTATGCATTCCATCATTATGAAAGTGGTTATTGATATTGCATGTGATTATTCGACTAGTAGAATATCCATGTATGGAATTATTTCATTTTATTTCTGTCATATTATGATGAAGTTCAACTTTAAAAGGCTTTTGTTTTAGTTGTACATTGCCTTAAATGTTTATGCTTATTTATGAAAGTTTCTGCTATATTGTTATCCTTACTGGGCATTTGAGCTCACCCCTTTCTATGTTTTATTTTTCCCAGGATGTGAAGAAGTATTTTATAAATGACCTGCAGGGATAGTATAAGGGGATATGAGTGTGGAGAGAAGATGTTGTTGTATTTTTCACTTAATGATGTAATGTAAACTTTATGAATGTATCTAGTGTTTCCAAGACTACTAAACTAATCGGCCTTTCGAGACTTGATCTTTTGTGATCATACCAATGGTATGTAATAATCCACTGACTCTGGGTAACTGGAGTCAGGGCGTTACAAATTTTCCTTAGGTAGTGTATGTTACACATTACCCTTACTTAATGCATGGTTCACCTTTACATAGGAGTGGAAATATCAATGTACCCTTATGTAGGTAATGGATACCCATACATGAACTTCTTATACCCTTAAGCAAGTTGTTGATAGACTCTTACGCATTGGGAATGCTACCATTATACAAGTGATATAATTCCCAATCTACCTTTATTTCGGTATTAAATTTAACTCAAAATCATCTCAGACCTTTCATAATAAATCTGAAGACCTTTCATCTTCCATAAAATATTATTTATGCAAGAACATCAATATGTTTTCATAAACTTCCTTCCAATGATCAATCCTGAGGCCATCTATCTTCAATCAAATATTATTCATGCAAGAACATCAATATGGTTGCATGGAATTCTCACCAATTATGACATTATGAAATAATATAATATTCCATGGTCTTCTTCACAATTAATCCTAATGAAAAATAAGTAATGTTTTTCAGGTACTTCAATCAATTCCTCATGAAAATAAATATTTATATAGTATTCACTTGTTGTAAATATTGTATCCGTTCTAAGACTCAATTGAAACATATATTTGAACATAAGACTGGTATAATAATCATAAAAAAATAAAGGATAATTTCTAAAGAATTTCATCCAATTCAATTTAATGAATCCATAACAATTCTCCAAGATTCACCACATTATCTTCTCTCACCAACACATATTGACTCATTGATAACAAATGCAACACTTAGGAACAACATAAAAACATAAGGTAACCCATGTTACCAAATAAAATACCTTAATTTATTCTCTACATAATCTAATTCAATTTCTCAATAAGATAAAATTAACTTTTAATTGAAAACATTTACTATATAGAAAAACAATTTTGTAGAAAAATGTAGTTTTGAACACTAAGTGTTGATAATATTATTTAGTTTTGATTAAAAATTGAATGAGTGTTAATATAATTATATATAGTTTTAAACATTAAGTGAGCATCATTTTTTAGAATATATTAATTTATTTTATTATACATAAAGTACACAATGTTAATAAAAAAATCTTTCAAAATAACAGTTTTATCATTGTTATTGTAATTAAAATTAATTCTTGTAATCTTACTTTATGCCTAAAAATGAAATTGGACATACAATATAATATTAACTTGATGATATAAAATATGAATTTTTTTTGTTTTATTTTATTACTAAAATTGATTCAAACTATTTTTTTTAGAAAATACTTTTTAAAGTAAAAAATTTCTTAAGTTTCCAAAACATTAAACATGGGTTTTATAAATTCAAGATATTATTTTTAATTGAATAAATTGACTTGATAAATATATTTTTATTCTATTAAAAATTATTATACCATTTTAAGTAATACTTAATTCATGATAATGTTATAAGAATTACAATATTAGTAAAAATAATCACTAAGCACCTAAAAATAATTTTTTTATAAAAAATATCTAAATTTCATCGTTGAAAAATATTTAAATTATTAATAAAAAGATTTAATTGTTTCAATTTCAATTTTGAAAATCTATCAATTATGTTTTAAATGAAAATAAAATAAAAAAAATTAAAAAAAAATTATTGAAAAATGATGCTTTTAATTATTCTTAATATTATTTCATATTAATTTTGAATTTAAAATATTAATATATTAGTTTTTATATATATAATGGTATTTTAAAAGCATCGATTTTAATTCATTAGGATAAAATATATAGCAATTTAAAACAATAGTTGTTGAAAAACATTACTTTTCTATTAAATAATCATTACCAAATACTATTAAAATTAAGTATTTTTTTTCTCAATTTTTAACTTTAATATTCTATTACACTAAATATATTTCTTTGAATTTTTATAAATACCTCATATAATATTTTAATAATAATTTTATTAATAATACATAATTCATATATATATATATATTATTTTAATATATTATTTTTATTTCATTATTTACAATTCATGAATTAAATTATTTTAAGCATTCCATTAACGATACACAACTTCAGTATACATATTGGATACATGTATATTTGCTGACCGTATTTTTAATGATTATATTTCTAGTGACCATATTTCCAATGATCATATTCATAACAACCAGATTTCATTCCTATATATAGCCTTGATGAACTCAGTCTTTTCCTTCACACTATGTAAGTCTGAATTCTCATATGCGTAATTTTCATTTTATATCTCACAATATTCTTTTCCCTTTCATGAAATTTATCCTCATTATAAGTTTTCATTGGATATCAGTGGTCCTTAAGGGCGAATATGATCCAAATAGATCTCCTAGTGTTGATGATTTTATTATTTTCTATTTATTATCCTCTTTTAATGGTTTCAATTTTAATGGATTTAGTAATCCATGGTAAGTATTATTCCAGGATTTGTAATAATTAGTTTCATGTGATTTTATTATACTTTTTACCTATAAATGAAGAATGTTTTGTTGGAATAAAATTTCTCAAGTATGACTCATTTTCAAATTTATTCCAACTCCTATGAACAAAAAAAATAGTCTAGAATTATAAAAATGTATTATTTGAAAATAATATGATTCCTAAAAGTTGGGGAATTATAATGGTTAAATAAGAAGAAGAATCCAACACATGATATAGATCTATTGGTATTTTTTTCATGCTCCCAATGATCTGAAGACATTACCTATTATGTGAAAGGATAATAGTGTACTCTAATCATAAGTGGATAATGTATATTTTCAGCATGTGATATTAAAATTGAGACAAAGGAGGTGGTTGAGTAACTTAAATCTTTGGACTCTTTAGTTATCTTATACATCATTTCAGGGTAATGTTGTAGTAGATTCCTTGGGTAGAACCGCTCAAGTGATAAAGTAATAATAAGATTTGTGGCTATCGATGAGCTTGGTGGCCAATATATATCTATTATCACTGGAATAAGAAGATTATATTGAGTTATATCAAATCTTATTCACTAAAATTTTTTCCAGAATGTAAAGGTTATGTAATTAATTAAAAAGTGTATATAGATATTTATTTACTTAAATACCATGGAGACCACTAATAGTTGATCACTAGAAATTTATTTGATACACTATTTATTAGATAGGATAGTAGTTCCATTAATTTTAAGATAATACGTTATGATATAATTTCATATCTCCCATTGGTTGGTTCACACTAGAATGAAAATGATATATTCTAACATCAAATGTTAATTTTGGTAGGAAATAATGAATAATTAGATAGTGTTGTTTTCATCTTTATGTTTAACTTCAAAACATGTACAGAATTAGAATCAGTGAATTAAAGATATTTTGTAACTTTTACCTGTACCAAATTTGAAATGGGACAATGTTATTAATGGATTTTCTAATCGGCTTATTGACCATGAATGAATGATGTCATCAGGGTGATTGAGGATTGACTTATGAAATCATCTCATTCATTAATCATTTGGGAGAAGTTATTAATGGAATACTATGTATTTAATAAATAGTGGAAATAATGATGTTTCAGTGAGTTAATTTATCTATTCTGAATGATATGGACCCATGAATCACTTCAAGTTTTTTGAGAGTATTACCTAAGGTGATGAGTACTTAGTTAAAGTTGATTATATCATATCATCTTCACATAAATGGCCTTTCAGAAAGAACCATGGAGACATTAAAGAACAAGATACCAACATATGTGTTATACTTTGGGAGTTCATGAGAATATAATATTTCTTTGGTCTAATTTTCATACAATAAAAATCATGAAGAATTGATACAAAAGTATTCTTTCAATGTGTTATATAAAAGCCAGTGTCTATAATATATTCACTCAAACATCATGCCACCATACCCAAGCCAACATGCTATAAATCCCAAATTTTTTCCCTAGTCACCTTGGGCCAACATAAATTACCAAGGGTATCACACATGGAATTGGAACAATTTTCACTTTATATTCTATAATGAATAGTTGAACTAACAAAACATTACATTAAGTAAATATATAATATTTTTTTATAAAACATATATCTAAACTTATAAAAATGTAAAATATAGATAAAAAAATTAGAACATAGAAGAAAATTCCAAAAAAAACTCAATGTGACACGTGAACTCCCATCCATGTCACCACCTCCATAGTCTCACACTTGATCCATAGTCCACTCTTAATGATTTTTATATTCTATCAAACATACAAGATAGATCAAGAAATATAAGGATACATATACCATAAGGTGTGTATATTAGGTGTGAGATAAATCATAGTAGGATACTGCCAATAATTTATACAATCTATATCATGGAAAAACTATCCATATTTGGTGAAGAATGATGGATAAGCTGATATAAGAAGTGAGAAACCCACATCTTGAGCAGATCCCAAACTCAAATTCAAGATCCTTTGCGGATGTGGTTGTTGGAAGAACGGTGAACACTGTTCCTTTCTCAAATGAAGTTGGGCTCTTGATCAGTGCATTAACCCTACGCATTTTCATCACCGTGGACTTCTGGCGATTTCATTCTCAACAAATGAGGTAACCCTTCATGCATCTGATTTTTGGTTTGTTCTTGTTGGGAAGTTATTTAATCACATATCGTCATTATTATCTTTACGAACCTCACATGAAGCCATCATCTTTACGGGTTTCCATATCGGCCTATTGAACTCATTAAATGTTGTTTTCTACCTTACATCTGAGGAGGACTATTACTATATATGTGTGAAACAAACATGGTGTTTCGGGGGTTGTTCCATGAAGGTTCTTAAATGGACACATGATTTTGACCCCCAATATGAGTCTCTCATTGTACCAATTTGGATTAGATTCTCTAGATTTCCGCTGCATTTGTTTAAACAAATGGCTTTGTTCCTAATATCCATGCTCATTGGTAATCCATTGAAGCTGGATTTAGCGATGAAGAATCTTTCAAGACCATTCATTGCTATAATTTGTGTGGAAATTGATGTCTCTAAGGATATACCTTCTCAAATTTGGATCCAGAATAGAGATTATGGTTTCTTTCAAGAGGTTTTTTATGAAATACTTGCAAGTTACTGTCACATTTTCTTCACGCTTGGGCATTCTTCAAGAGATTGTAGGTAGAAGACCAAATGCCCTGAGGCCTTCAAATCCACTTGGTTTAAAAAAAATCCAAACAAAATTTTAAATTTGGGGCTAATATTAGTCATATAGTTGTGTTTGGTCCCTCTAGGATAGATAAGAAAGGGCAGAAGACAGATGTGAGAAAGGATCTTTTGGGTAATATTGAACAGACCTCTGAAAAGATGGGATTGTTTGGCGCTGCTAATATCATCAAAAGTAATAGCATTTCCCCTTCTTATATAGTAGAGGAGTAGGAGAATCATGACGAATCACGTGATTTGTAGGATGAAGGATAGGAGGATCTCTCTAACTCTAGATCTTTACAAGAGTATGAGGATCAAACATGAAAAATTGAGGAAGTATACCTAAAATCACATGCTAGGAAAGGGAAAAAACCAATGGTGGATGATAATGGTTTCATTACTCCAAATCCAAAAAAAATAGGAGTTGTAGAGACTATTCTAATCTTGGAAGAACAATAGTTACAGGATCACTTGAAGCCTCTATGAAGGAAATCACCGAGCCTCCAAAAAAACTGTTGTTGCTGAACCTATTACAACAACTGACTTAGTAGAGGATGAGTATGATCCAAATAATGATCCTATGTACAGAGATGCCTATAAGATTGATTATGATGTGAGTGATGTAGTTGATGCTTATAGATGGATGAATAGGATGAAATTACGTTCTAGAAATACCAAAATGGTGAGATTTTAGCTGAGATGTATCTTGAAACCAAGAAGCGCATGTTAATGAGAATGGTTGATGAGTTCAAAAAGGATCCTAAATTAAAGTTTAGAGACATCTCTTGGGAATAAATTTTCTCTTTAATTTTTATAGATGGAGTTTTTTATGTTTGCATTTATTACTGGGTCTTTCACCTGTTTTGTTGGGAATTTGAAACTTTTGGTGGTTTTTTTGTATGTATTAGTGGAACTTATAGTCCAGTAATGGGATTTTGAATATCTACACTACCATTTTTTGTTGTGTTGTATGAATATTGGACGTTAAGATGATTGATGGAATATCATTTTTGTGCATTTTAACACGTAGTATGCTTCAAGTTGGAACCTTTCACTTATCTTCATGTGATGCTGCAATTTTTTTCTCTGGATGATGATGTGTATGATGACTTTCAAGAAAGGATGTTTTTATTCCCAGAAGCTTCCTGATTCAATCACTTATTTTTCTCATTTTCAAATTCTTTTTTCAGTGCTTTAAGGTATTATTCAGGTTGCAACTCAACCTTTTGTCCAACATTATCAATTGTATAACAGCGTGAAGGATGGACCTAAAGTCGATAAAGATTTTAAAGTTGTTAAGATAGTAGCTGGCTACCGAATAGAAGCCTGATGGTGGCATTCCCATTATATAGCCCTCTATGGAGCTCATGGAATGGTTGATGAAAGATTGTTTAAATCATTTTCTCTTACTTGAGATTTTTTCTTACTTTCTCTTTGTATTTTCTGTTTATTCTTCCCTCAATCCCTACTGGTGTGAGTTCTATACACCTCGTGTTTGTACTACTACTCTTTTTTTTAATAAATTCTTTTGGGGAATAAATTGGATGACCAATTCATGTCACCACTTTAATAAAAAAAACTATCCATATTTTTTTTAAAAATAATAATGAAAACAACATTTACATTTTTAATAAAAAATGGTAATGAGGAGATACCCATTTACTACTACTAATTTAAAGAAAATTATATTATTCAACGAGTTAAAATATATTGTTACATAAGTAAAGGAAAAAATAAAAAATAGTGTATAATAATATTTGTGTCCCAAAATTAGAGAAAAATACTAGTGACACATGATAAAGGAAACCTATAAATCCCCCCAGAGCTCTATATCATATGGGATTAAAGTGCATGACCTCATCCTGCTACATTGTAATAGAATTCTATTTGTTATCCTCTATATCTACAACACCATGAAAAAAATAAATTAAGATGGAAATCAAACACAGCCTAAAAACACACCTTCACAACTGGTGAATGAGTCCACAAAGATTCACCACTCACTTTTACTTTATAAAAAAGGAAACTGTGTCCCTATAATGATCCAAAACTAACAAGAACTTATATCCGATGAATTAGGAGAAGAAAATAGATTTCACTAACTTAGTACATGTCCTATTGTAATGAGTATATTTGGGCTTAGTTATTCCTATATTATTCATTCATGTAGAGAAATATAGCATTTTAAGAATACTACTAACATCAATGGACTCATTACAAGAAAACACAATAGCGTTTCTAGATTTTTAGATCTCATAAGCATCCCATCCAATTATACTTATACACAACTGATGAAAACTTTATAAATATCCGATTTTATTCAAAATAAAATGAATAAAATCATTCCATCCATAAGAAAAAAATTCAAGTGTATATAATAATATTGTCCTTAAAAATAAAATTAGAGGTATTTTCTCTAAAAACCCATTTGATATAATGTCAACTAGATAAATTTTCCATGATAAATCATTTTAAATCCAACATAAATAGTATAAAATAGTATTTTATAAATTTAAAAACAATTTATAACAATAAATATCTCATTTATTATCTAAATAAAATGGAAATAATAGAGTCATATACCAATATTTGATGAAACCTTGGGGACTTCGACAACTTTAAAATGATTTGGATTAGATGGGTTGTGTGCATCCCTATAACACAAAAATCCCCCTAGGGTTTGGGGGTTTATCCTTGATTTTAAAACCCCATAACATTCCATAAACACAATATTGAGAAAATAATATGGAAAATAAGGGAAGTATATGATAGATAAGTTGAATACAAAGAGGGGGTAGAGATAGAGAGAGATGCATACCTATAACCTTCCTGTATGGATCTTCTATTGAGGGGAGTAGAGAGAATGAAGAAGATGGAAAGGAAGAGTGCTCTCACATCACCTTCTTGGATGACAAGAATAATGATATGTCATAAATCCCCATTACATTTCAATGAAAAAAATATAGATTAATATTATTATAATAATTAATTTATTCACTTAGATTTACTTATAATCAACCATTACAAAAAAGAAAAATAGAAATATATACTCATTTTTGAATAACCTGAAAAATAACTATAATTCAAAATGATTTGATGTATGATCTAGTAACACCAACATATACTCCCCAAAATTTATTAAAGAAAAAAATATGTTATATATAGTAATCAAGGAGTAATGAGATTTCACCAACATGAAAATTCAAGGAGTGAAAAAATAATTGAGGAAATCAATCCCCCATTAAAGAAAGAGAAAAAAAAGTCTTCATAATTATAGATCAATGCATTCATATATTCAATCCTACCAATGATGCTAAGAATTTAAATCAGTTATAACTGAACCAACCATGAAAGAGATAACAAAAATAACCCATGATTGTTTTTTACATTAAGGAAGCACATCAAATTCATTTTTATTATAACCTAGAAATCTTTAAATCTTATTTGAAATAATAATATGATAGAGACCTATTATGCCACCTTTAAGGAATAAAGGGATTTTTGATAATTGTGGGTTGAGTGTGTTTGGGGGGATATTGTTAGGCTATTATAGGGGAGAGTGGAATTTCTTAGGCGGATAAGGGGGAGATGATTTTAGGACAACGTGGGTGGTGGAATACATTATAAATAAAGAAAAAAGGGGTGAGAGAAGAGAGGGAAGAATATTTTTGGATTTCGACTGTGAGGCTTGGGAATCAGCTTCGTCTTGGGTGGGGAGCAGTGCTTTCCCAAAGTGTCTTTTGGGATTCTTCTTCATTCTTCCTCTAATACCATATAATTATTTGGTTTGATTCAAATTTATATACAAGTATTCCTCTTTTCTCTATTAGTTAATCTATATTTGCCTTTCCTCTTGGCTACCAGAGCATCTTTTCATTGTGTGTTTTCCTGATATCGATCAAATGAGGCACACATTGATCTTCTTATGCCTCATCCTGTCTCATAGGGATTCATCCACTATTGTGGCATTCTTCACTTCTGACATCATCATCACCGATGTGCATTGTTCTTCTTACTCTTCTTGCTTACATCCAACACACTGTGACACCCTACCATAATCACTCAAACAAAGCACCCATGACTGCATCAACATTCCAGTTTCCAGGTCCACCTCATTCTCAGGTTGCTCAGACAAGGAATGCATCGACGATTCTACTGTCTCCATCCCACATGACAAAATGCTCACCCCAATCTTCCTCACTAGAAGGAATTTTCCATCGTTGAATGCACACAATACCTTCTGATGCAATGTGCATAGTGTATCAATTTGCTAAAATGATGTATCCTGGTGCACTGCCTGCACTGTTGGTGTCATCCATGGAAGGAGTTTTGCATTACCCACTTGAAATTTGAGGATCGCACCCTTCATGACTCTCTTGTGCAGGAGGAGGCACATGACAAAAAAATATGTTGGAGGAGGCATAGAAGGATCCCATTTTTACTATCTAGGGAGGGAAACATAAGAAAAAATGGGGTTCTCGGCTTTCTATAAAAAAGGAAAAAGGGTATAAAAGAAGAAGAAAAGAAAAAGATACTCTCACTATATGGTTTCTATTGGTCCAGATTCATGAAACCTATTTTTCCTGGTTATGGAGAATCAAATGTAGGAGCTTGGGATGTCATTGGCCAAGCTAGATAGATGTTTGGACAAGTGTTATGGCCAACTCATGATACCATAATTTTCTAGTAGAGATCCTGCAACATGGATACAAAAATATGAGGCCTATTTCTCGATCTTTAAAACCCTAGAAGAGATGAAAATACCAATGGAATGAATCTTCATGATGGGTATGTGTGATATTTTTTTTACTGGCCATGGGACTTCAGAGTGAGTTCACCTAGATGCAACTCAAAGAAGTGATGATTAAGGGTTTTGGAAGCACCATCAAGGAAGCTCATATGCATTCAACGCAAATAGAAGGATATGAAAATGGTGAGCAGGAAGGATATTTTTTAGATATTGAGTGACTTACAGTTTGGTTAGAACATGGACAATGATGAGGAGTAGAATCTTAGTGTAATCAGAAAGTCGATTATTGTTACTAAAATTCGTGAGCAATCACAGGGCACTGATCCAGTTGAAAGAATTTATGATACATCTATTTTCGACACTATACAAGGTGAACCCATTATGATTTCATGGGAGGTTCTCCCCCTTTCTGCATCAACTGTGCATCATAAGGACCATCTAGGGGTGCTAGATCACATCAATGTAATAGTGCTTAGTCTGAAAAAGGGTGGTGTGTAGTCTATAGTGTACATGAAAGAACCAATATCATTGAGAGTTAAGAGACCTATAGGGAACTAGGATTGGGATACACATTTCACATGGTCAGTACACTACACATTAAGGACCATCTTGGATATTTTCAGGAGAGTAGGTAAAGACATGGTCAGTCACCAACAGTTTCTCTAAAACCATAATATAGGTAGAAGCATATAAAAGATTGGTTTGATTAACTATCTAACCATCTCCCCTTTTCATCGGTTCCTTGGAGCACGAATGGTATGGTAGATCTCTTGGAATTCATACAAGATCCACCACCTTGAAGAAAATATGGTTTTTTGAGATGACGATAATGATTGAGACCTATTATGCCACCTTTAAGGAATAAAGGGGTTTTGGGTAATTGTGGTTTAAGTTTGTTTGGGGGATATTGTGACATCCCAAACCTGAGTGACACTCAAAGGTGCCTCAATCCTGGTTGCCCATATGGCCTCGTGGGAATATCTCTGAATTCCAGAGTCTACTGACTAGCATTGAGGGCCTAGGGTGTGTCTATTAGAAGATTATACCATGGTTACTATAGTGTAGAATAGTGGATGGATAAAATAATTGGTAAATAGAAGACGCAATAAGATAAAAAGATGTAATAGTAGAATCATATTGGAATAATGAACAATAGGAACAACTGATAATAATATACAAAAGTCAATGATAATGCATGTCATGTTTCTATAAAACTAGAAAACTGATATTCCTGGCAGTAGGAAATACATGCTATACCAAATAAGAAAAACAAATCCAAAAAACCATCCAAGTATCTCGAGCTCCAACTCAGTCATCTTCTACTAAGATTAATCCTAATGAAATAAAGAAAAATCAGGTGTCTAATGTAGGATTATTCCCCTTATCAACACATGCATACATGTAATCTAGTCAAGTACCAATGGAGGCCCAGATAAGGTGTGAGATAAATCTTAGTAGGTCACCACCAATGGAATCTATAACATTCAGTCCATGTAATATAAACTCAAATAGTGTGTGGTCATATATATATAGAAGTAAAATAGTATAGTAATGTAAATACCCAAGTACCTGCTTCAGCCTCAACTGGTGTCTAAACATGTAAACATTTCTTTAATTAATTATGTTCTGATATATATAATAAGTCATATGAGGTATAACTAGCACCGACATCATGTAATGATAGTAATAGTGAAGGATCCAAGATATAAAAATACATCTTTTAATGATTATAATAATGAAGAGGATACTAGGTAATGACCAAGGAATCCTTGACATCGGGGGTCAAATCAACTCAGTAATAATCTATAGGCTAGCTAAATGGGTAAGAGTATAATACAAGGGACATCACACAAGGAATTCCACAATAATGTAATTCAAACTGGGTTTAATGAGTTCATCCAAGGTAAAATGGGATAAGCAATGACTAGTCCCTAGGGTGTATCCAAGGAGCCACATTTCCATAGACATCATGTTGTATCGAAGGAGTGTATCCAAGGAATCCTATAATATTAATAGAGGGATCCTATGGTGTTATATCGGGCATCCATTGATAGAAAAATATTGGGTTCCAAGGTGGGTATCAACCTTGGAAATCGAAATCCTAGAATTAGTATATCATCTACAAGTGATCAAGGCATTCCCTTAGGAATCCAAGGTTGCCTCAAGTCTGACCACTCCAATAATAATGATTAGGTCTATATGTGATAGGCACTATATAGTTGATTCATTTAATGAGTTATCCCATGTAATAATCATGTCATTTAACAATTCATTTGGTTTATTCCTTTGCCTTTCATTTAAGTATAAAGGCTAAATGGACATGCAACCACCCATTGGTTTATATAAATTATAATCAATTCATTAGGTTTACTCTGCTACATTCCATTATACATGGTAAGGGGTTCTATGGACATGAAACCAGAACATTCATTTACATTTAAATAATCCATGTGACATATATAAATATTCTTTCCAATTAAAATTGAGATTCATGAATTAATTGAAGCACTTACATTATAAGGTTCAAGTGATAAGAATGTTGGTTCTAGCCATTACAGTCCATTTATTTAATTAACACTTTCATTTATCTAGGTTAAGTCAAAGCACACCTGAATAGTGGAACTGATAGGATTAACAAGCTATTAAAATCATAACTAAGGAAAACACCCTATTTTGGGTGGGTGGCGTTGAGGATATAACAAATAACAATGGATAATATATATGAAAAGGGTCTTAGAATATGATTCTAATTACTAAAATAAAGAAACATGACTTTAATATTCATTTCCCAATGAAATCATTGTGTGCACAACTATGACAATTTATAAGATGGTGAAACTTAAGAGATGAGTTATATACCAACTACCTTAAGCTCGTACGACACTCCTCAACTTTAATGTGCCTTTAGTTTGTCTTGGATTTGAAGAGATCTGAAAAATGAACCAACACCCTGAAAATAGGGCATATGATCCTACACATCAATAAATTTGTCGAGGAGAAGAGAAAAAAAGAACAAAAAAATAGAAATGAGATCTTACTGGTGGCTATCCAATGAGACTAACGACGGCTAATTCGGACACCGGGTCAGGAAGTTATCAGGAAGCCTAAATTTAGGCATAAGAGAGATCAAAGATGGAGGGGGAGATCTCCCAATGATGGAAATAGAAAAAATAATGATGGGTGTGTTTATTAGATCATTATGTGAAAATTTGTGATTTCACCCCAAAAAACTGTGTCACACTGTTTATCAACCCGTGCACTAACCGTGTACCTCCCACTACTTAAGAAGGGAACCCATGTGGTTAGGGAGATTTTGTGCCAACTGTGAAAATCTACACAACTAAAAACTACAGACCTTTCACACAGTCTTGAGGACCCTAGGGTTAGGTAAAACTATGTGCTTTGATTCACCCCCACTATTCAGCCTCGCACGATTAGGAGAGACTGTGCGGGTAGGGTCACCCAATTTATACTAACTGTGTAGCCTAGTGTTTTTCTCCACTAGTTGGGGTTTTGAGCTCTGAACAAGCCCCAGACCCCCCCTATAACCTTTTTGAACTCATTAGGCATCTTTATTAGGTCTAAAATAAATAATTAGACCAAATTTAAAAGGATTCATACCTTTGATAAAAAACGGGTTCTTATAGATATTGTTAGGTTGGTATAGGGGAGTGGGATCTTGTTAGGATATTAAGGGGGAGAGGGTTTTAGGACCATCTCGGTGGGGGAATCAATTATAAATAAATAATCATGGGTTTACAGAAGAGAGGGGAGAATATTTTGGGACTTCATTAATGAGGATTGGGAATCAGCTTCAGCTTGGGCAAGGAGTAGTGATATCCCGAAGTGTTCTTCTACATTATTCTTAATTCTTCCTCTAATACCCTATAATTCTCTAGTTTGATTCACATTTATATACAAGTATTCCTCTATTCTCTATCAAAATACCTATTAGAATGAGATTTATTTGTGTATAATATTTCACTACATTTTCTTAACATGCTCTAAAAAGTTTATTAATAGATTTTTGAAGATACATAGACTTCCTAGAGATTATAGTAGACTTGTAACTGAGGAATTATGAAAAGAAATATTAACATAAAACACCTTCTCTTGAAAAATAGTTTTTTATTATATGTATTAGAAAATTTCATATAGGAATAATAATTTTATCAATGAAAATTTAATAAAACCTTATTCGCATCTAAAAAACTCAAACTTGGTTAAAGTCACTAGAAAATGAACACAACAGCATCATAAACTCAAATGCAACATCAAAACTCTAAGGAACCCTTGAATCCCAAGATTAATTCCATTCTAATAACGATATTCATTTCTTTTAGATTTATCCTATCTTTAATGAACAACTCAAATAATTATCATAACATGATATTTTATTAAATAGATTCATTTCGAGTGAAGAACAAAATAATCGAAATTAGGATGACTTTTAAAATCTTCTTTTATCATTGAGATCATCCTATATCTAAGACATAGGTGTTCATCAAAACTAACTAGTCCATCCTTATACTTGTTTACAAACTATGGTAATGAAATTCAATCCATTCAATAAATTATTTCAGAAACCATGTAAATACTTAAGAGTGTTTCTAAGATTAGTTATTGTTTCTTCATCAGCACATACGGCCTCTTTATCCATCTCATAATGAAACGAATCTTTAAAAACACTCAAATAATCCTCAGAAGAAACATTTTAATTTTCATGATAAATTACGAAAATTATATTTTGGGTTTGAGAAGTTTTTATAACCCAATTTGGAAAAGTTACAGTAGGTTCTTCAATATGTATTCACAGTGATAGAGTAAAACAATTCCTTGTAATAGATGATTAATCCCAACTTTTCCTCATAATTGTTCTTTAATTAAGCCCATCTTTGTCAATATAATTTTTATTTCCATTTTTGGGACAATAATGTAGATAGATTTTCTCAATCTCAATGTATAAGTGAGAATCAAGTTGAGGATATTTTTCCTCTGTATTCATTTCCTTTTGTTTTTGAACAACTTGAATCATAGGAATATATTTAGATTCATCTATCTCAATTGATCCATCATCATGTTTTCTTGATTACCATGAGGAATTAGTAGAGTACTTTTGTTTATCCACCCAAATCATACGAAAGGCAACCTTTATTACATAGTATATGAGGCATCCTTATCAAGAATCATGCTATTATATAACAGTATAAAATGTACATGTTTAGAGAAATAAGTATGAAATCACAGATTTTTTCATAACTCACATCTTGAATAATATAATTATCACTATTTTAAATATAAATTTCAAAAGGTGATGACTTGGAAATATATAACTCAGTGTAGACCCTTTCCGTATAAAGACTCTAAATATT
Source organism: Viscum album (assembly GCA_963277665.1). Classification (NCBI taxonomy): domain Eukaryota; kingdom Viridiplantae; phylum Streptophyta; class Magnoliopsida; order Santalales; family Viscaceae; genus Viscum; species Viscum album. Next base: position 197,616,800 of record OY728137.1, on the reverse strand, counting down.
CTTAGAATAGTAATTGAGTATCAGTTGTCTTCCAATGTTATTAAAAATAAAAATGGATTAGATTACGTGAATAAATGGATATGGAAACTCAAAAATATGATCTAGACAAAAATGATTTGGGGTTTCAAATAAAATATGATATTTAGATTCTATTTTATAACTTTCATTGAAATTCTAGTAATATTTCACACACCTCTTATTAAATAGTGGTAATAGTCATCTTCGTAGGAGAACCAAATGAAAATATGATGTTTCTATATGAGACCAATCTTAAACCCAAGAAATCCAGTGATTTCAAGGAACTTATGAATACATTTCAATGAAAGGCATCGATGAAAAAAATTAACTAAAGAAAAATAGAAATCTATGGTTAACCTTTGAACATTATCACTGGAAAAATAAATATCCAACAATATGTGATACCTAATTTCTAATAGATAAATCTCATCCCTAGACTATTTTGAGGCATCTACATAATCATTCCTCCCAATGACCACATCTACAAAATATTAAAGATCGGTGCTAGGATTAATCATCTCTAAATCACTAGATTTCGAGGTAATCTCTCAATCCATATGCAATAATTATAATAATAGTGGTAGTATTATAATTATTATTCCTATCATAAAATATATATATAACATATATATACTTTTATTAAAAAATAATTAAAATTATATCGAATCACATTTTAATAATCTTATTCCCATAATAAATAATCAATAATAACATAATAATATCCCACAAAGAGATAACAAAGTTTCTATGGAAGTTATGAAATGAAAAATATAGTTTTCTGTCAATATAGTGAAATGCATAGTTGCCTTGAATGGTTTGTTAGACTATTTATAGACCATAAAAAATCATTATCCCTACTAATTATCATTGCATGTTTGTTACGCTTGATCACTAGAACCATGAACCATCCAATAATCACTTTCATTTTTAAAAAAAAAATATATAACTTATTTCATTTATATATTATCATTATAAAAAATATATTCATGAATATAGAATATTCGGTTACTGTAGTTTCAATCACCCTAATTTGGTTTGAGATGGGAGAAAGGTCTCTATTTGGAATCAGATCAGTGTATGAGATGAAAAATCGCATTCATTTGATCGAGAGGATGTTGATGGCGCAGCCACAGTAGATGTCTTTAGCAACCTTTCAAGAACAATTATTGGATTTAGTAATCTATAATGGGGGATCATTTATTGTTATCATTCTTGGGAAATAAATACTCTAAAATGAATGAATTTTTTCACCTCAATACATGGGACTTTTTAAAAGTTTGTTTTTTGTACAACACGTGCAAGGAAAGAAGCACACTTGAGACTCAACCTCACAACATATGGCCCAAACCCCAACCCCCGTGCCACCCCAGCCGCTTGCGAGGGGCAGTACATAGTACAATTTTAAATCATTGATAGATTTGATAATGTGGCTTATCTAGTTGAGTTGTTGAAAAAGTAAAATATTTCACATGATGTGTTTTCTGATTTGAAATTAAAAAGTTATCATCCCAAACCTTCTCATGTGAATCAGTAAGAATATATTAATCTGGAACTTAATTGACCATTGATGAAAAGTTAATATGGATTATTGATATCCATGAAAAATCCTTGATGGAAAAAGTTATTTCATTGATTTGAGTGTTGTGACAACAAGTGAATGTTATCGATGAAACATGGTAGATATAATCTCATATGTTGTAACACTTTATTAATCATTATAAATTAATATAGATGATAACATTTCTAGGGAGAGATTTTCTATTGTGGATAGAATTATACATCCATTATCATTGGTTTAATTATCAAATATGTAGATAATGTAGAATTATTTAATTAAAGTCATTGCCAAATAAAAATAGAAATTATCTTCCATTAAATAATTTATGGTGGATGTTTTTTTTCTTAAAATATATGAAAGATTTGATATTATAAATATTATACTAATTAAATATTGATAATGTTTTCCCCCCACAGGCAGCTGGAGTGACAAGGGGTTGGGGTGTGGGGTTCCGGTCATGGGGTCGAGTCCATGAGCTGTTTCTTGTAGCGTGCGTATTTAATGGAACACACCTTTTAAATATTGATAATGTAGATTTTTTTTTCAATCTTGTGGAATGTAATATTTAAATGGTAGGTTATGATTTTTTTTGGTTGACATGGGTTTTGTAGTCATTTAATTAGATGAATTTAAATATGAATATTCTAATTGAGATGATAGAATATTAATTTATTATTATCAAGTAAATGAATGATAATTATAAGAGTATTTTACAAGTAATTAGCAGTGCACAATGTTATTAAATCATGTACCATGGTTAATAATTTTACATGGTGGGATTTCTTGGAGTGGATTATGAAGGATGTATAGGGGTTTGGAGTCATGAATTATATGGAGTTATACATGAATAATTTATGATTTGAATTAGAGTATTGGGGTCTACAAATAGTGGAGGGTGTTTATATGTTCTCTATGTTGACATCTGTCAATTTTCTTCTCCATTAGTGGTGTTGGAATTTGGAAAGAAGTAATTTGAGGAAACATGAACAAATTATCAAAAAAATAGTTAAGGTATTTTCTTAATAATTTTTAAATAGTTAAGAACATAGTTTAATTTTAAAACTTCTTTTATATTCACTCTATAAAAGGTGATAATGAGGGGTTTATGACTTTTTATATAGGGACCTCCCAAATTTCATAGGTTTAGTTCAACTCTCTGGTCTTCTTTCTCCAACCCCTCTTATTTCACACCATAAAGGTTGTGATTTACAAATGGAAATTTCAATTGGAATAGGTCTATGCCACTCTCTAACAATAATGTGAACTAAAATAGAGATTAAAATGAGATCCCTACAATTCCTATGCATTTTATGATTATTCTTTTTATTAATTTTTTTATTAAAATTTTCAATATTATCAAAAAAATCATGTCAATTTTTTTGATAAAATAATTTTCATCATGTTTCCAATTTAATAAAAAAATGGATATTTTTAATGAATAGAATGAACTTTTTTTTTAAAACAAGGATCACTATTTTTATAAAATTTATATTTTATCTTTAATTGGTATTGAATTTTATCACATTGGTTATACAAATTTTTCAGAAATGGGAAAACATTTATGGCAGAACATTGATTGTTTTAGAACTTGTTTAAAGGTGTGGTCATATATGTTAGAATGGGTTTGAAATATCCATATCCCAGGTTGATATGACATACCTAAACACTTCAGTGGGTAACAATTCATTCTTGAAGAACTATGATCATACATAGCATTGATTATGTGTGGATGACTGAAAATTGAATTTTTATTATGAAGCAAGAAAATATGAGGGGTGAAAGGGAGGAAAAGAACTACAGTGGACTAAAATGATGGAGACCAAGTGAATCCCCACATATGATATATTCATACAATTTTTTGGAAAAGACCCTAAACTCAAAAAAGTGCACAACACCCATTGATCACCTTTTATGGCCAGGAGATCCACACTTTATTCCCTTCTCACTATATGTGTAAGATTTCAACTTCTGAAGGAAGAATTTTTCAACATTCTATCATGGTATAAGAGATGCTCCAATGAATCTAGAGGGTTTCCAAGAGCAAAATGATGAGCAAGGATGAGTTGGATTAAATAGTGGAAAGAAATATATTATAATACCTACAAATTCTAATACTAGTGAGAATGGATTGAGCTTCTAATTGGAGAAAAGACCCCTCTCCGAAGAAGGTCAAGAAATTTGTGATAATGGAGCCACATCCATCCCAAACTAGGTCTCCTCGTTATATACTCCATTGGATGCATGATCTGTCAATGGTGAGTTTGAGACCCTTGTTTAGAGGCTTCCAACAAACCCAAGCTCAACTGCTTCTTGGTCTATCCATGAATCTGGCTTCAATAGCATTGGGAATTTGGATTTGGACAGCACTGCACCTGGTAGATCAACATCATTGCAAAGGATTCTGAGGGAGATGACATACAAAAGAATCCTGGTTTTGTGGTACTCGCTTCTAGGAGAAATGTTTTCATGGAGAGAAGCATTCCGAGTTTCCCAAATCACCGAACATCTCACCACAAAGAAAATACTCCTACCATAATAGGATAATAAGAATTTATTAATAGATTTGAAGCCAAAAACCTTCCCCCTTAGAGTGATCAAAATGAAATGGGCCCAATCCAGTTCCCGAAACAAATGGAACTCATATTCGAATCTATCCCTTGAGATGTATAGGCATATCAAAGTGAGTTGAATGCCTTTTCTTTTGGACATTATCTTCCATAGGGAGGAGCACTGAATTTTTATGGTGCCAAATTAGAAAATTTAACTTAATGAGAATATGTTTGCACCAAAGATTATTTCCCAAAGGGTTCATGACTTAGTGGAGTATGAATAAAATCTCATAAATAGTCACGATTGATGGCTTGAAGATGCAATGACCTAGTTCATTATCTAGAATAATGCTACTATAGATGTCTTTTAGATTGTCACTGAGAACTACTTCCATGAATCGAGGAATGTTTGTGTCCTGACAGAAGCTGATGTCCAAAACTCAGTATCTAGGGAAGAAGGATGTTCATACTATTTGTCCTTCCAAAATGATATTTCACCTCTTCGAACAATAAAATGAGATTTTTTAAGAATCACTCTGATTCTATCATGCAGGCCTCACCAAAGGTGGGATCCTATGGACTCCTCAAACCAACAAACTGGAGAAGACCCATGTTTTTTCCTGACTAACTTAGCCCAAAGAGAGTTCCCTGAGACTTCCTCCCAAGCCAACTTTACCTACACACATGTGATTTTTTCAGATATGCTAATAAGGTTAATAACCCCCCTCACTAATAGGTTAAGATAGCCTATCCCAGCTAGACCAATGAAATCACCCCTCTTGATGAGAATAACAATGAAATTGTTTATAATTCATTCAATGTTGTTAATAATAGTATTTGGAGTCTTGAAAACTAATAGGACTTGCATAAATATGGAATCCAAGACACTACTAACTTGGGTAATACAACCCCAAAAGAAAGAAATATTCTTTTCAAATATAAGATAATTCTGGTGACATTTTTGTGGGTTTCATCATCCTTCTGTTGGAAAGTAGGGCACTAAGATAATCTATAGAGAATTGTCTTTTAGTGATGCCTCGATTCTCCTCGATGATCTTGTAGTGCTTGCTAGTACAATATTTTGAGTTGAAGACATTACTAATGTTGGTGTTAATGAGTTTACCACTCTTGAAACTACATGCATTGATAATCCATTTGATGTTTAGAATATAGTTTACTACTTCCATTGATGAAAAAACATTTCATCCACAAAAAAGAGATGTTAAGGTCTTTTGAACCCATACCAGACTCTATATAGATGCACCAAGCTATTGGAAATGTCTAAATTTAGAATCCTACTGAGGACATCTTGAGCAAGGATGAAGAGACTCGGTGAAAGAGGCTCCCCTTGTTGTAGGACTCTGAAAGACTTGAAGAGAATAATGTGGCATCCAATTAGATAGATGGTAAACCATGGTGAAGCAAAGAACTAGAAAAAAGGTCAAAACTCCACTCAAAGAAACCACAATACCAAAGGAAATTGATAATGAATCTTCATTCCATCCTATAGTAGGCCTTCTCAATATCAATTTTGATCATGATGTTGAAATAGATCATTCACCTATCAAGATCAGAGATAATCACATATGACATACCAATTTACCCTTGGATATTCCTACCTTTGATGAAACCATGTTTTTATTCTAAAATATGAGATCCCAAGTGCTTATAAAGCCTTTTGTTAAGAGAGGAGGTGGGTATCTTATATGAGAAGTGTTAGAGTAAAAGAGGTAGACCTAAATCCCCAAGGACCTATCTAAAGGAGGTATTGAGGTTCTTTTATAATGAATAATAAAGACCACATCAGACCATATGTCTGATGTGAGTTATAGACTCCAACACTCTCCCTCAATCTAGGTGTACCTAGATTAAAAACATAAATAAAAGATACCAAAGAAAAGACAATACAAAGCCAATAGGAAATGTTGCAAACACTCCCCCCCCCCCCCAAGCTGGACATACACAACATGATTACAAAAGAAGACCAAAGAAAAGAAAAGAAAACATTTGTGATTGAAGCTCCACCTCAAGAATGTAGCTCCACATTGATATGAAAATGATGGATGATTGAAGATAGTTCTGAAAGGACGAATAACATCAGTTGTGTGGCATGTCATCGAGGCGCAGCATCTGAACCACACAAGCATGATCGGATGTCAGAGTGCTGGAGAACACGAACTAGCGGGGTTGGATGATAGAGTGCTGGTAAATCCGAATTAGTGGGGTTGGACATCAGAGCACTGGGAAAGAAACACCAATGGGCTGGTTGTTGTAGTTCCGGGAAAGCCACACCGACAGGCCAGTTGTTAGAGCACTGGAAAATCCACATGGGTGGGCTCATTGTTTGGGCACTAGGAAATCGTAGGAGGAGGATGGAATAGAGGAAGAAGAGGGAAACATGTGGCAGGCACTCACAATGGGGGTGTAATGATCATGGGAGATAGTGTGCCAGATCTAGATGGTGTAGTGAAGATGGAAACTTGTTGTCGGAGGAAGGGCCACTTGGAGGAAGACTGATGGGGAGAAATCCCTCCAGATCTGGAGGGTGCTGATGGGAGAGGAAGCATCAGTGCAAGATTTTGAGGCTAGAGCATAAAAAGAGGGAGGGTCGCGGTCGACCGGGAGGGAGGGCCTCGGGCAGGATGGGAGAAGTAACGTGTAGGATGGGAGGATATGCGGGAGTGCGATTGGAGGGAGTAGTCAGAAGGGATCTATCAATTGAGAGAATACCTTGATCAGGCATGGATTCAGAGGCGTGAGCGGGGGGAGGAGGAGTCGTGGCGCATAGAGTGAGGAGTTTGTTGCACCGAGAGGGCGATGCATAGAGGGATTCTATCGGGTTTGGGGGCCAGAGTCCATCGTTGAGTGCACTAGAGTGGGAGGCACACCTGGAGTCACGACGGGAAGTGGGGGTTGGGAGTCGCGATGGGAGGTGGGCTGAGAACCATGAGAGTATGGTGGGCCATGGCTAGGACACATAGAGGGAGGGGAAATGGTAGACATAACTGACCATGGAGGCCGCTGCCCCCCGTAGAGGTATTCTAAAAAACCTATTGCGGAGAAATAAAAGAGGGAGGGCTCAAGTTAGGATAAAACTCCCTTTTATTCCATGTTAGAGTAAAAGAGGTATACCTAAATCCTCAATTTCTTCTCTACAGGAGGCTTTGAGGTTCTTTTATAATTAATAATAAAGATAGCATCAGACCATAAGTGTTATGTGGGAACAGACTCCAACAAAAAGTTTCATAAACTAATAGGCCGAAATTAACCAAAACTATGCAGGTTTCTCACCTTAGGAATAGAGACAATGATTGTGGAAGAGACAACTTTGGGAAGTTATCTGCTTTTAGAGTAATCATGGATAGAACTAATGAAATCATAATTCACCATATCCAAAGCTGCAAATAAGTAGGAACACAAAAATCTATTAGGACCTGTGGAGCTATCTAGATTTCAAGACTTGTTAACCTCCAAAATCTCCCTCTCATCTAGTAGCTTTTCCAAAATGTAGTTATTTGGGCCTTTGATATATCTTGAGATGTTTTTTAAAATAGAATTTTATAGCTCTAACGGATTGGTATCCACTCTAGAGCCATGTCTTGGACCTAAAAGCAAGTTAGAGAAGTGATAAACCAAAAGGGGGCCAATGACGTCAACCTCACTAGAGTGAGAACTGTCCTATGGTGTTATATTGATTTTAACAAAAAAAATCCCCCTTATGAAAGCTTGAAAATATTTCATGTTTTTATCCCCCTCCCTTAACCATTTTCCCTTGAACTTTCTCTTTCCATCTGTTCTTCCTCCAACAAGCCCACTTCTATGATTCTATGTTTTTAGGAACGTAGAACAAAAATGTCATCAACCCATTGATTTTTAAATGTAAATCCAACTGACCAATCTCCTAAAGACCTTGGAAAGAAGTGTCGGGAGTGGGTTGGTTGTTAGACCTCCATAACATGTCCCCTTTCAACATCTATAGTTTGTTATGGAGGAAAACCCAAGGAGGAACTTGAGTGGTCAATAACTATTAAGAAAGATCCATTTCATTAAATCCAATAAGATCCATCCATTAATTGGAATAAAAGAAGATTTTATCCTCATCTATGAATGTAGTGACTTGGATAAGAATAGCAGAGTGGTTTGAGAGAGATTAGGACAAGTTCTTCGAATTGGATTTAGAGAATGTAGAGAGTGTTAAAGTTTCCCAAGCATCTATCTAACCTACTCTAAATCATACTACTTATGTATTTGTTGTTTCACCAAGTGAATTTCTTTCTAGTGAAACCCAGGTCAAACAAGTGTTTTTTGGTAGAAAAAACTCTGAAATCCCCCACTGCTTTATTAGAATAGAGACCACACCCTTTTTTAGACTGCTCTATGATAGTGTTGAAATAATCCCCTATAAACCAAGTTGCAGGACCCAGATTGAAGGAGGAGATGGTGTGACAAATTTTTTTTCTATCCCCATCCTCACGTCTAGAAAAAACAACTAACGAAGATATAAAATTGATGCTTAATAACCTTCAAGGTGATTTTTTGTGAAGAACCATCAATAAAATCTACTTTGAGCTGATCCTTCCAGAAGATCCAAATGTGAGAATTGGTCTAAATTTTAAGCAAACTATTGGCCATGTGAAGGTTGGTTGCCTAATCTTTGATGTTCTGGGATCTGTGTTTTGGTTCTAGAATTGTTAAAAACTTGATGTATCTACATACAATTATTTCGAGTAGATACTCACTCTTTGTGAGGGATCTAAAACCCCGAGCATTCGAAATTAGAGAAGAGATCATGAGGATTGGAGGGGTTGGGCCACTGGGGCTGAATTAACTTTGGAAAGTGATGAAGATGTGTGGTCATTCTGATTAGGTTTAGGTCTGGTGACAATGCTTCTAAGAGGGGAGGGAAAGGATTAGTTCCATTTTTCCTAGTTTGAGGAGGAGAAAGTGGAGGTACTCATAAATGCCTTCTAGATCTCATTTGGTAGGTGAGATATGGGAGGAAAAGAAAGGATTTGAGGCGACTGAATCACATTTACATTATTTGATGAGACCATAACAAGGGAGGGAGATGTTTAGGGGAGAAATGGAGAGAAATATTTCTCTCCAACCCACCCTTTCAAATCATCCCAATATTGGGATGATTAAGACAGAAATCATGTGCATCATTAGATGTTTTTTAAATTTATCATATTACCCTTATATGTTTATATAAAAAATATCTACTTTTTTGTCTAATAACACCAACAAACAATTGTTTTTCTAATTTCAACATAACCTATAAATAATTTTGATAGTTATTAAAATTTGAAATAATATAAAATTATATTTATTTTAATTACTCGTAAATGACAACATTATATTTTGTATTTATTTGTAAATAATAAATATATAAAAATACATTTACTCATAAATTATATTTATTTTAAAATTATATATATTAGTAAATTAAATTTATAAAATGATATATCCTAAATTATATTTATTCATAAATGATAAAACTATATTTATTTTAATAATAATTATTAAATTATAAGATTATTTTAATTCTAAAATTTATATTTTTATAAAATTATATTTATTTGTAAATTATATTTGTTCGAAAATTATATTGATTTGTAAATTATAAAATTATTTTTATTTTAATATGAATTTATAAATGATAACATTATATATATTTTAATATTTATTTCTAAATTATATCAAATCATATTTATTTTTAAATTCCATTTATTATTTAAAATTATATTTATTTTGATTTATATGTAAAGAGTTTTTTTCAATTTTTTTATATTTGTATATTAATATTTTTTTATAATTATTGAAATTAAAAGTTCTAAAAAATGTATTTGTAATGAAAATTGGGTATCAAGGTAAAATATATTTAATTTAAAATAATTGTGTCTCATGATTATGTAATTTTTTTATGTATAGTTCCTTGTAACTAAACAATTTTTATCAAAAAATTAATTAATTGTATTAATATATTAATTGAACTAAAATGTATATATGATTGTTGTGATATAAAAACAGTGAAAATTACACTAATTATCCTACTCTAATAATTATATTATTAAATTATATATATACACATCTAACATAAATGATTTTAAAATTGAAAAGAAAATATTATTTCTAATATATTTTTCAAAATTAAAGGTATATTTAATTAACATGATATAAAAACTTAAGATTCAATTTGAAATTATAATATTTTTTATTTGGAATAATTAAGTATTGTAAAAGTATATTTTTTAATAATGGTTATTTTTGTCATATTTTTAGAACATTTATTTTCTTATATTTTAAAAATAATCACCAAATAGAATAGAGAGAAATTATAATCATTTCATTTTTTACTAAATTTTTTATCCAAACAGAAAAAATGATAAATCAAAATCATTTCTTTTCTTTTATTTTCTTTTATGAAATAATAAATCATTTATTTTCTTTTAGTAAAACATAACCAAACATAGTACTAGTGTGCTAAGGAGTTGATATACACTATCATATCAACCATTGGTCCGACTGAAGGGATCCCCTGAGAATCAGGAAAATCAATATTGATTGGAACCCTTGGGGATGGAGGATTCAGAATCCCTACGATGGGATGAATTCTAGACTCTGAGCTACTAGAAGAAAGAGGGGGAAAGTATTCTGGGAGGAAAGGAGTAGGATCCCTTATAATTGATCCAATAGAGGTCAAAAGGACATTTCATGATCTAGGCTTCAAGGAGCCTAAGACTAGAGCCTCTACACCTTCATAAACCTTGATGTCCTACCTATTTAGAGAAGAAGGGTTGGGATTAGCTCCTAGATAGTAATGGAATCAGAATCCAAACCTAACATTCTAGGGCTATGTCATCAATGTCGTCAGTCCAATGCTCTATGAATCTAGGTTCGATATCTTCCTGATCTAGTGAGACTTTCTAATTTTGTCCCCATGTTCCCAGAGAGGATATTGAAAGAGGACCCCTCATGTGATACTCTGAAGATGAAACCAAACCGAAATTTTAGGAGAAGATCTTAATACACTGTGGTTTCTATACATAGACTCTAAATGGCCTAAAAAGGAGAAAAAATAATAGAAACCAGGAGAACTTGAATAGAAAAACTTTTTCTGGAAAGAAAATTCAGTCCCTGCATGCAGAATAATTGTTTAACCTCATCAGAACATAAGACGAAACCAAAGGAAAGAATAATTTATTTGAGGATGGTCGGGTTTTAGAAAGGAAGGTGGAGGCCATGAAGACGAATCTAGAGAACTTCCTAGTGGAAATATTTTCCTTTATGGACATCCAATGACCACCGAAGGAGGATAAATCTCTATTGGTCACAGGTTCTCCCCTCCCTTTTACAAGCCCTTATGAAATTGAGCTCTGAAAAAGGTGGATAAAAAATGATTTACTACCCATAATAGAAACTGTGGCCTCTTTCTAAATCCCAAGAGCTAGTTTGGAAAGGGTGATACAGAGAGAAAATAAATAATATTGAGGGGAGATATTGGTTTCAATTGTTTGGTGAAATAATTTTATAGGGAGAGAAATGATAAGGAGATAAATGGAGAGAAATAGATTTCTCTCCTATTATTGTTTTTAAATCAACCCAAAATTTGGACGATTTAGAAATAAATGATGGTGTAGGGTTGTTAATATTTTAAAATTTCAATTTTATCCCTATTTTCTACATGTATCACAAAATAATTTATTTTATTCTCCTTTAATATGATTCACCAAACAAGATTGAGATAAATTCAAAACATTTATTTTCTTTTACTAAGTTATTGATCCAAAAACAAAGAGAGAAATCACAATCATTTATTTTCTTTTCTTTTCTTTTATAAAATATCAAATTATTTCTTTTAAATTACTAAAATCTGTCTAAACATAGTGCAAGAGTCTAAGAAGTTTAATAATATAACCAATGGTGGATGATCTAGCCTAGATTTCATGATCAGAGAAAATTGATTGTAAATCAAAGCCACTGCAAGTTCTTTCAAAAGTGGGAGAACTGGGCATCCTTAATTTGATTCTAGAGCCTTGGTATCCAAGGGGATTAGAGAGACTGAGGCTGTGGGCTTTGAAGAAATGTGAAACTATCACCCAGTAATACCAACTTGAAAGAGTAAGGAGGAGGTCCAAACAAGTCTGGGGTGATGAGGGAGCGATGAAGAAGGTGCCCTAACACCTTTAGAATCTATAGAAACTACTAGAGAGGGCTGAGAAAAATCTGATAATGATGGCATAAAGGCACTGAAATCTATCAATGGTTGACGTTCTGTTGGTTGTGGAGGGGTTGAATATGGCGCACCAATCTCCGGTATGTTGCTGCTGCCAATGAGCCACTAGTTTGAAAGGGGTTGTAGCACGTAGGGGACATTCTTATGCTTGAATTCCATCCATGTGGATGCAGATTTTAATACGTTTATATTTTTTTTATAATTCCATAAATTATAAACTTGTGTTTTATATGATTACATACAGTGGTATGGAATGCATGTATATATGCTTTCTATAGTCAATATTCCCATAAATTAGTATCCATTATTTAAACGATTTGTATAATCAATTAAATTATTAACTATTTTATTTGATTCTAAATTGAATTTGTTACATGTCTTGGAATAGGATATGAATGGGAATGTGTGATAGTGATTTTGTAATATCCTATTAAGTATTACCCACCCCTACACATAAATCATAGAGTGAATGTAGGTGTTATTTTCCTTGAAAATAGGAAAATAAAATCTATCATGTTCCCTAATAATGGAGCCTAAGAGATAGGTTTATGTTTTGTAATATCAGTGTTTGATTGATCATCATTATTTTAATTCCCCATACTAGATAGATGGGTATCATTTCACTACTCTGGATGTGTGTCATGGTTTTTGAATAATTTTTCCACTGTTTTTTATACTCAGTTTCTTTGAATGTTTTATTATTCATTTTTAAGATAATATTGTTTTAAAATAATAGATAAAGATACTTTTTATAAATTATTTTACATTGATTGAGAGAAAATCATCACCCAATGATTTGTTGAAGACCCTCGGTTGTGGTCAACCTCTAGGGATCAGGGAACATGCATAAAGCCTTACAATGATCGATTTTGGGTCTCAGGATTCGAGTTAATAGGATGGGTTATTATAAATCCAATTATGTATAAAGTGTTATCCAATCACAGTGATAACCCAAAACATCATAAATTTATTTCATTTCTATAGATCTAAGATAATTTTCCATGTATAATGGAGTAGTGTTACCCAACATTGAGCGATAAAGCATGAATGAAGTGAATATTTATCGATTCTTGTTGTGTTTGTGAAACAAGAAATTGATAAGGTGATTTAGGAGATGAAATTATCACAATAATGAATAATAAAATACCTCTATGAGATAGAAATGTCAAAAAAATTGTTTCAATAAGAACTATGTTGTATGAATTTGAATTCCAATTCCATATCATAAACTACTATAGGCAAAATTATATGCAGAATATTATACTAAGAATTTTATACAAATAACATTATCAAAGTATCATAGTGTATGGTTGTAATGCATGTACAAATTTAATTTAACATGTGGTTGAATTTTTTCTCTAGGAGACATCAAATAACTAATATTTTTTTAATTGAGGATGGAATAAGGAGATACTACTTAATGAACCGTCCTAAAGCTCATCATTTTGGAATAAATTATTTGTGAATTGTTGAACTCATATATAGAAACCTCATTAATTTCAAAAAATAATATTATCATACTTTTTTGTATAAAAAATGAATTAATGGAACTGGTGAACTATGGTGTTACCAATATCAATCAACTACTTTTATACTGTTGAAATTTTTATTATATCTACACTTGTTTCATATGAAAATTTACTAGTGTGATTGTTCCATTAAAAATTTAAGTGTCATCATATGAACTCTAGTTTAGTTGTTATTGTACTGTAAATCCTTAACTCATTCTAATATGTTATTTATTTTAAATTAGTTTATACTTTTCCTTACCAAATATAGTCTTATACATGTTATGCATCCATCAATTGTTATAACATTTTTATTCAGTTCTACCACCTATCAAAATGAATGTATGCCTTATTTTTTCATCTTTTAGAAGAGGTGTGTTATAATTAGGTATTGACACACCGAGAAAAATCATGACTTAGTAAGATCTACACCTCTCAAGGAGTAGTGGGGCTATTAATAGTATATTAGGATATTATATCCACACCACTATAAAAATATTATGTTCAACTAATCTATGATTATAGTTATTATTTTTTTCATAAGATCAAGTCATTCACCCCTTGACCTCTACCAATGAATTATTTTTATAAATACTTTATAATCAATGAATAAGATTTTAATTATATGTGTGTGTGTGTGTGTCGTAGTACAATATAATATTTGAAAAAAATGAGATTCTAAATTTCTTAACTAAATTCATGAATTTGAAATAAACTTAGAGATTTATTTAATACTTAAATTTCATAAATATAGAAAAAACCATAAAATGAACATCAAATTTATAATTATTACATCAAAATCAGTCGATGGAATTTTTTTAATATTTTTCTTAAATAGTTGATCAATTAGATAGATACAAAAATAAAATATTCATATACGTGGTGTATTACAACTTCATTTTAATGTTAAAATATAATTATTATAATAAATCATTTAATAAACTAAAATATAATTATTTATAAAAATAATAAATTTTATAATATTAACATCAATTTTGAAACCTATAATTGACTTTCAAAAGTCTCAAATGTATTTTATTATTTTAAAAATAATTCATTGTGAATAAATGTATTTTCAACGGTTCGGGGAGGGTATGTACAAAGAAACAAATATTTCTACTACACCTCCAATTAATTAGGGAGACTCAACCCTCAGACCTCCCATGAGACCCCTCAAACGTGTAACCAATAAAATTTGACCATGGGGGCTAAATGTCTTTTCCATGGACAAAATAATATGAAAAAATGAATTTTAGTTCAATACTTACAATTTTAAAATACCAATATAAATTTTAGATAACAAGATCTAAAACCATGGATAATAAAATTTTAATCAATTTTCCTCAAACTAGATTTCAAAAGACTAATTCAAAATATGAAAAAAAAATATCACATATTCACTATAAATACTCACTCATCCTTCCTTCTATCTTTACTAAAAAACCATTGTGCATGGTTCTCATCAAAAATTCCCTCTCAAGAGTCCTTCTAAGAATCTCTTATGGCTTCTAGATGCACATTCTTATGTACTAGGAGGTGAAATATAAATGTACAATTTTTTAATATATTTTCTTCATTTTCCTTTAATAATTTTCAATTCCTTCATATTTCCATACAAAATGTTATTATGATTCATCATTATAAATTAATTATTGTCATATGAATTATCTATTATAATTACCTTGTATTATAACTCCTTTTTTGAGTCATTGTAATGCTTAAATAGTTTAATATCTATATACTCCATTATTCAAATCACACTATTTCCCATGTATTTGAGGTTTTATGGATTTATTCAATCTATGAGTGGAAAATTGTTTAAAGATAATTTTTATATAGGTTGTGTAACCCCTATCAGGACCATGTTGTATTGACTCTATTGTAGAAACACTATAACAATGGTATCAAAGCATGCCAGTCAGGATTTTTCTCCATTAGGATATTTAGTATCCCCAATATATATCAAATATATGTGTCAAGTGGTCCTTATTTATAATAAGGATATTTTTATCATTTCTATGGAATACTTACAATTCAGACTATATTATTCAGTGGCTAATTCCTATTTATATCCATATATAATAAATATATCATACCTTACTATTATTTTATCATAACATTATAAGGATATATAACTTTTCATTATGAATTTCATATAAAGATTATAGTTTTGTTGATGGATATTTAATGATATATCCATACTATTCCATTAGATAGGGAAACCTAAAAAAATTATGTCTTTTATTTCTATATAGATAACTATTGATTACATAGACATATTTATTTATGAGGTTCCTAAGTGAACATTTTCAATTTCATTTTTTGGACAAATTATGTGACTTTTGGGTCTTGAAATTATATAGCCCCTCAATGTATCAGTTCTTCTAATGGGGAAATTATTAGGTATTTAGTGTATGACTACCCTTTTATATATAATTTCCTGACATAAGGCATTGGTGGTATTATGATGATGTATGACATTATATATTCTATTATTACATGACAAGATATTGTTATCAATGTGATTATTTTTTCCATTTTTTCATAAATGTATAAATTATTATTATGCTATCATTTATATAATAGAATTTTATTATTTATTACTATCATATTTTATATCTCATGTTATTGATATGGTGTTGTTTCTGAAAAAAAAAATATGGTTTGGGGTCAGGAACAAAATGGTCTGATGGGGACTATGAAGTATGCCCTTTTTATTTTGGGAAGGAGATGTCATAGTTAATTATTCACGTCGAGTTCACCATTTTTTTTCTGAAAGAGAATGTGTGTCCTAATTATTGATTACATGGGGTTGAGTTGTGAGCAATAACACACATTAGTTTCACTATTTCTGAACAGTTTCCAACGGGTTTGTTCGTGAAACTGGAAACACCTAACGGTTCTATATCCATGAGGGACCCACATTCCAAAGGTATGTGCTCACTGGGAATTTTAGCCAGAAATGTTTAAGAACTCATAGCGGTTGAGAGGATGGGAGGTCGGACTCATTACACCCTTTTGGGGGGAAATTGTTTCCTACTCCGAGACTCTCTTATAGATTTAAGATATGTTCGTGAATCCTTCATTAATTTCCAAGTATGATATGGGACACCCTTTAATTAATAATAAATTACTAACATGTATGGAATTTAGAATAATCTGTATGTATTTGAGGTTCTTCATCAATAGAGATATCTATATGTATCTGATGTTCTCCATCGATGGTATCCTCTTATGTAGTGATTAGAGATTATTTGGTCATTATTATGATGATGTTCATTTTCTAGACACACAGTGGGGAACTTCGGGGTATTTTCATCCAAGGAGATGAGTGTTCTTTTGTTGTTGGGATTGGACCCATTAGATGGGATTCCTATATATCCTTCTGAAAGGAATCTAAACCTACATAGTTTTATGCCGCATAATGGTGCACATTATACATTTTAAGGTCATGTGATAAGGAAAAAACCATTCAGTTTAATTTCATATGATAAGGATTTCTTAGTGAAAGGTGCCTAGAAAAAGTTTGGTATGAGACTTATGCTGAAGCAGCCCAAGGTACCTGGAAGGGATATGAATTCCCAGGTTGAATTAGACTATGATGGGAATGTTCCCTAGAGAGAACATGGTTTATTTGAGTTGTTGGGTTTAAACCTCAAGTAGGCTTCATGCGTATCCCATTTGGATGGGAATCAAATCATATATAGTTTGGTTATGAGGGATCATGTTCATGGAGACCCTCTGAAGGTTTGGTCTCATAGGGGAGTGTGACACTTTTAGAGGATTAAGTTAGAGCTTACTCCTGAAGAGGATGCCCTGATAAATGAGTTTGGGTCCATGAGAAGTGGCTTGACTCATGGGGATTTTGATGTTTGGTTTGGGGATTACTCAAGTGGAGGATTCCCTTGGATGAGTATTTTAGGGCTTACTTTTGAGGAGGATTCCCGATTGAATGAGGGGTTATGGTTGGGGCTTACTCCTGAGATGGATTTCCATGGATGGGCTTTGGTTGGGGCTTACTTCTATGGAGGATTCCCACGTTGGAAAAAGAGTGGGGCTTATACCAAGTTGGAGACCCTTATTCGGTTGGTGCTTACACATGGAATGATTCCCAAAAAGGTTGATCCTCTACCGAAACATGCATCATATGGTGAAGATGTTGTGATCATGGATATCCTTTGTGTCCACATGAGTTAGGACGAGTTATTCTTAAATGTGATGGACAAGGAGGAAGCATAAGATATGGAAAACCACACTTCTCCTCATCTATTAGTGGAAGAGGTCGAGAGTATGGGGGAGAGGAGAGGACTCTGGTGTCTATCCACTCTCAAAATCATTAGCCAAGTGGGTGAAGGGGATAAGGATTGAAACCTCCTACAAGAAAGGCAAGGGGCTTAATCGCTGAGAGATTATCTAAGATGTGTCTCATATCAAGGGGGGAAGATGTCATTCAATGTCAAAAGGAAACATACTAATTAACCCATCTCTCCCTTCTTAGAACCTAAGGATCTAGGTCTTAGAGATGAAAAGGGTGGGACATGGTCCTAACCCTAGTATCAAAGACTAAGAACTCCCTAACACCATTCCTAGGGTTGGGGTCATCATGACCATGGGAATACAAATCCACGTGCAACTCGAAGATCCTAATCATGTGGTTGGATAAGTGCAGTAAACCTCTAACTGTAGAAATACAAATCCAAATGGGATACATGTTGGTGTTCTCTTATCCATGGGCTTGAGAGTTCAAAGGCCTTAGTGGAGGTTTTTACTTAGTCCCTATAAAACAGGGGTGCTAAAGGGAGAGGAGTCATGCCATTGGTGGCTTGGAAGAGGACTCAAAGAGCGGCTCGAGTTGGTCCTGTTTTAAGGGGTAGAGGTGCCTTGTATAGGGTCTGGGAGGTACTATAATTGTTTCTTATATGGGTGTTTGGGCATACATGAGATGGTTATGACTTAAAAAATGAACCACTAGGGAAACAACACTTGGGTGAGGCTTTATCCTCGGTACTCTCGGTCTCCTATGGTGTCCCTTGAGGAGCCTCATGTAGGTCCCTTATTAAGGAAAGGGACCTCACATAGGTGGTTTCTCACTAGGGGATAATGGGTCTTAGTGAAGGTGTCACGTCTTTCAAACCCTGAAGAAACTTTGATGCCACTTATCCCCCTTAATTCCCTCTTATCTTGTATTTTGTAGAGCTACCCTATATAATATTTTGAGACAAGGGTGAATGGGCTATGCGGCCAGAGCATAGAAATTCTTCCAATTTTTTTAGTTGTGCAAATAATGATTACTAGGGTCATATCTTTCGACAACCATGGGACCCTAGTTGAAGTATGTTTTCCACATAGGTCTCGAGTGTAGGTGTTCAGTGTAGGTACCCCACACAGGGGTGTCCTTTAGTTCAGTGTTGCGTAGGGGGGATGTTCCTGCCTTCTGATGCATAGGTAGTGTGAACAGGTGCCTAGGTGAATCCAATACTACATATCATGGGGGATACACTCTCGCACCCTTATTCGAGATGAGTGTTGGGTTGTGGTCCCGACCCTTCAGGTCGGTCCCCTCTCTATTGTCACAAACCCCCATGAAAAATGGAGAGTCACACCATGCACTTTTCAGGCCTGTTAGTGGATGTTTTCTATCATGACACATGGAAATCCAACATACTCTTTCATCCAACATAAATATTATTTTCTACTCAAACTCAAAATTATCTATCTAAGTGAGGATCACTTCATAAATTATGCGTCAAAGTGCATGGAACACGTTTCATGGTGTTAAAAAAATCTCCCCCTTAAAATTATATTCATTTAGAATAAAAATAATCTGGTTCTAAGGTAACACTATAGGGAACTTTGAAACATTCCAACATCATTCTTGTAGCTTTGAAAATACCTCAAATGTGGAAGGATACTCTAATTTTATCCTAATACATGGGGTCTAGCGAGCATAGTTTGACTATTTCTAGGATCATATGGACAAACCTAAAAAATGTGTATCATTTTATGCCTTCACCCTAATTCTTTTCTAATTACAATATGAATATGACTTAGCAGGTAAGAATTGGCTTTTTCTTAGGCCACCCTTTGCAGGTTTTTAGCCTCACAAGTTTTGTCCCTATTTCTTTTCATTGCTCGATTTTTTCCTAAACCACATAGAATGTAGGTTTAGAAATTTGAGACTCAATTTTTTTCAGAGTTCCATTTATAGGTTTTAAATCTAGTGAGTACTTTCTCTTTTTTTGGCAGTTTAATGTCATGCAAGCTAGACTAATGAGACTAGTATTTTAGGTCGAACAACTTTGAACAAAGTGGTTTTGAAATGATGACCCAAACAGAGATTGTGGGCTGAGAATTTTTTGACATTCGTCATATACCTGATGGGAAATATTGATCCATGATTTTTTGGTTTTTGAATCTAAAACATAATATTTGGGAATAGAGGAATTCTCTCCTAAGGACAAAGTTACCACTAGTTAAGAAACCCATTGTGTGGGTTTCTTTATGAAAATATTATTGGGGTGTGTTACTGCATAGTCAATAGTGGCATCCTTGGGCTGACAAATCTATTTTATGAGATATTTAATGAAAATCCAACTAGTGAATGTTACAACATAGTCAGATAGAGGAGTTCTCAAGAATTCTGATATTCTATTACTAATTATCTAAGGGATTTTATGGAGATTCAGATTTATCAATACCATAATGAGTGGTTTTTTCAAGGGGAAATGTCTAAGAATGAAGATATAATCTATATTAGCATTGTTAGTGAATTTGAGAGTGTTATTGTGAGAATTTGGATTAAATGTAGGAGGGTATAGTTTGTTAAATGATTGATGTCAGGGGGAAGGTCCCTTCCTAACAAGGGTCAAGTTATCGTGTAGTTTAATGTCATGCGACCAGGAAAATGGTTGTGTAGTTTAACATATTATGAGAAGGAAGTTATACTATGTAGTTTAATTTCATACTATAAGGACATTATGTGGGCTATAATTTAGGGTCTTTATCTTTGACCAAAATGTTAATGATTCCCCCATTCTTGGTAATCTATCCAGAAATGTGCTACCAAATTCATGTGTGACACAAAAAAGTTTGTAAACTATTATTTGGGGATCTCCATATCAGAAATTTTGTATGGGGAAAGGCTTTATGGATTTATAGGAGGTCCCTCCATAGGATGAAGTTACCACTAGTCGAAAACCCCCATTATGAGGGTTGTTTTATGCAAGGAAAAACAAGGTGTATTAAATCATTGTCAATAGTGGAATCCCTTGGATGCATTCCCTAAAATTTGTGAGAAACATAGAAAAATCTAACTGCAGTGTGTTAAAACATTTTCAAGAAAATAATTCCTTAGGAATTATGACATTTATTCACTAATAGCTGATGGATGTTTTCATAGATTTAGATTTACCCAGGCATAATGTTTGTTTTGTGGGAGAAAATATCTTGATTACAGAAGGGGAATTTCAAGTTAAAATTTCCAAATATTTGGGGGAATAGTTTTCTACACAAGTCTGGACTAGGTTCATCGAATATGGCGCCTGTAATTTTAGTTCATATGACTAGTACCATAACATCATTGAAACAATAGGTGACATGTGGCATATTGGACAAAGGTCATTCTAGCATACTTCAGACATGAGGGAGTAAATTTTAATCCATTGCCTCAAAGGTTATTAGATTGAGAGAAAGTATATGGGTCAAGTATATGGGAGATGATCATAGACTAAATTCGAATCATGGGTTCTAACATAATGTCATCAAAGTTGATGGAGACAAAAGAGGCTTCCCCCAAGGACAAAGTTACCATTAATCGTAAAACCCGTTACAAGGGGTGTTTTATATAAATCCAACTACGATGTATACTGCATAGTCAATAGTGGAATCCTTTGGCTGAAAAACCCATTTCTTGAGTTGCTTTATATAAATACATTTGGGGTGTGTTAATTTATAGTTTGGAAAATAATCCCTTAGGTATCATGCATTATATCATCAGGATCTCGAGAAAGATTAGGAAGATCTGAAAGTGTCCAAGATTAGGATTATGACATGAATAAGGGATATTTCCAAGAATAAATGAAACATTTGGACTGATAAGGTCCATGAATTTTAGATTCCCTTACATATATCTAACCCATATGTAGAAGGGGGGACATCCTTATTTCTTTAGTGGATCCTTTAATGAAGGGACCCAAATCGAGATCTCCTGCATATATCTTTGTGTGTATATAAGAGAGAGTTATTCTTCTTTAACATGTGGATATGACTAGGAAATGGGGCCTAGGAATCATTGTATACATTATTGGAATGATAATCATGCCACACATAGTTCTTAAGGTACCATGCAGTTTAAAGTCATGCTGTCAAAATATTATCCATGTAGTTTAATATCATGTGGTAAGGATGAAGGTGTATCAATGTGAAGAGTGAGGGAATGTTGAGACTAGGATAGGGAATAGGACTCAAGAATCATTAAATATCTTTTTAGAATAATAATCAATCCACATGTAGTTCTAAAATAATGGTCCCCCACCCGGATTGAATTCATGTGTGGAGGAAATTGGGGGTTTTGTTTTGATATGGGTTCATGCATTGGGTGAGAAATCGTATTAGGTATTCTCATGTAGATCTAACTTGTACATGGGAGATCAGGGGTATTTCCCATATTGTTCTATGGTTGGGTCCAATATTGGAGATATGAACATCACTACATATCTCATTGAAATTTGAATCATGCCACATGTAGTTCTTGAAGAAATCAAGAAGTTTATTATCATGTGATGAGGATATTTGTTGTTCCATTTAAGGTCTTGCAGCCAAGACCATGGATACCCAAATATGAATTGATATGACTAGCTTATGTGGGGGATCCTTTTATTGAAACTCCTAATCCCATGTGAGATATTCTTGGTGTTAGAAATAAGGAGCGTAAAAGGTTATCTCTACAGCATAAAAAACACAAGTGAATGATACAAGAATTTAGATTCTTCGGTGGTTGGGATAAGGGATATGATCTAGGTGACACCTCAAATCTCAATAAGATGAGAATCAAGCCATATGTAGTTCTTTAAGAACTGTACAATTTAATGTCATATGGAAAGGAAGTTAGTTTCCTGACATGAAAAGTAGAATTGTGGATGGATCGGGGGACAACTACCAGGTATCACTATATATCTTGTCAGAACAAGAATCAAGACACGCGTAGTTCTTGGGTGGTTCCCCGTGTAGGTCTAATACGTACACAAGGAGTGGGGGATTTTTTTATTGTGGATTGGTCTGAGATATATAGTTCATGAATCTCTATGTATCTCATTGGAATGAGAATCAAGCCACATGTAGTTATGAAAATATTGTTTCCCATATCAATCAGGATCTAACATCAGAAAAGTGGATTATTATTTTCAAGTATGATGGTTGGGCCTAAAACATGAGGCTAAGGAATAATTACACATTTCATTGTAATAGGAATCAAGACATATGTCCAAGAAAGGTTCTCTATGTAGATCTGATTCATACATAGAGAAAACGAAGGGGGTTTTCTTTCACTTAATCATAGTTGTACCTAGAATGGAAATTTTGAGTGTCACTACTTATGTCATTGGAATGAGAATAAATCCACACAAAGTTTTGGATAGGATCATGTAGTTTTCGATAATGTGATAAGGACATGATAGTTTTAGAAATTATTCCCATAATGGGGGCCTAAGTGCCACCATGGGGTGGCAACAATATAAGTGGGGATTATGTGTGGGAGTTTCTCATCCTTTCTTACTCAAGTCTAGCCTAGAGGACATCTCGGCCTTCTAGAGTGGTTAGAGGGATGTGATTGGGACTTACACTTGAGATGGAGGCCCATAATCAAGGGACCATGAGGAGTGTCTCAACTCATGGTGTTTTAGTGGTTTCTTAACATCAATTGAGAGGGATGTTAACCATTCAGTTTAATGTAATGTTTCAAGGATAAATAATTTATTGCATTTTTAGGTCATATGACTAAAACCATATGTCATGCAGTTTATCATCATGCGACAAGTATGATGATGCTGTGTAGTTTAACATCATGTGGCATAGATGTGATGGCATGTCTTTTAAGGTCATGTTACAAATAAAAACTACATAGTTTAACGTCTTGCATCTTGAATGTTCTGTGCATGATTAAACTAATTATTTATATAGAAAACTTGCATTGGTTAGCAACAAAATGATCTATCTATCCACTGAGATCAAGGAATAATATCGGTTGGAGTGGACCTTGTGTATAGAGTAAGGCCCCTCCCAATTTAGTTTGTGTTTCAGAGCCTTTTTTTCCTATTATTAGTAAATTTATAAAGACCAATACTAGTTCTCCCTAGAGGAATAAACAGAGGTTATCCTTGTTAAAGGCCCATGATATCCAATTTTTATAGACTTCCAGGTGATGCAAAGTGCACAATATTTTTTTATCGATATTCTCTAGTTTATCCAGTCATTTCTAGGATTTCTCATCTTTGGATAGCTGGTCACAAATGAAAATTAAAAGTGAGGTAAACTAGGTCTCAATAGGCAAGACTGCTTCTATCCCATATACCAGTGAGTACAGGGCCAACCGTGTAGCAGTACAGGTCACAATCAAATAATCCCATAAGTCATTAAAGATATTGCTAATCTAGTACTTTTTATCTTTATCTACCATCTTCTAGAGTATGTTCTAGAGGGTCTTTTTGAAGGCCTTTATTTATCCTTTCGTCACTGCGTGATAGTTTGATAAATGGTTGGATTTGATATTGTACTCTTGTTATAGATTTTATACCTTAGTAGAATAGAAATTGGTGTTATTGTCTATCAGTATGGTATAAGGGACACTAAACTAGGTAATGATGTTGTTTTTTATGAATCCAATGATTTTTTGGCCTCGATTTCTTTGAGGGGTATTGTCTTGGCCCATTTGGAGAATTAATAAATAGTATATAAGATATATTTGAACTTCATGTCCATTCTTGGGTGTACGGACCCACTACATCCATTCCCCATATTGAGAATTTTTATGAGTATTTGGATGTATATAAAAATATGGGGGTTGATGGATAAAGTTGGCATGGACATGGCATGGATGATATTTCTTGGTGAATTCTGTGCAATCATGTGTCATCAAAGGCCATAAGTATCCAAGTATTTGGATTAGATTATAAAGCCAATACCTTGACTAGTGGGAACTATGAGATCCTATATATACTTCTTTCATGATAGCCATAGTCTCTTCTCTATCAATACATCTGAGATGGACTCTATTAAAGCCTCATTTTTAGAGGACCTTATGGTTATTTGGACCATAATAAAGAGTGAAAGTGATTGCTCACCTCCATATTTTATCCTTCCAAGTTATTTCAAGTGGAATTACTCCATCTTGGAGGTACCCCGTGATGGGATTCATCCATACCATTGTAGGACCATACGACTCAATGATCTGGATTAATTCATTTATCTCCTCCATTCTGACGTGAAAAAAAGGTTAGACCATGTTATGGTGGGAAATTCTGAGGACCTTTTCAACCTAGTTTGTATTTTTCAAAGT
This sequence comes from Viscum album, assembly GCA_963277665.1. Taxonomy (NCBI): domain Eukaryota; kingdom Viridiplantae; phylum Streptophyta; class Magnoliopsida; order Santalales; family Viscaceae; genus Viscum; species Viscum album. The sequence goes on along the minus strand of OY728137.1, from coordinate 197,591,380 downwards.
TGTATCTACATTCACCAATGAATCATCCTGGGAATTTTGTGATCGCGGGATATGAGTCAATGTTGGATCTAAGGTGAATTCTGTCATTAACCCTCAGATATAATCAAGTAGAGGAATCATCTCTTTTTTCTGATGATGTAATCTCAATTGATTGGTTTGATTACCAACTCTAAGTCGCCTTTCACCTCTAGGTGGTTCACTGGTATTTGGAGTGCTAATTCTAGGCCTAAAATGAAGGCCTGATATTTCACCTCATTATTATTATAACTATTTGACATCATGAATGAGTGAGGTACATCTTTCTTCACTGGAGAAATGATCACAATATCTAACCCAACTTTGTTGAGCTTATGGTATTCCATTATCTTACCTATTGGGCTCCTGGATGTGCTATCAAAATAGATTTCACATGTTTGAAGTTTGACTTGAATGGATAATATATCTTCATCTGGCAGTACAGTATTTAATAACATTGCTTCTATATATAGGTTCTCTAAGAGTAAATCTACCAATACCTAACCCTTCATTGATTTTCTAGGCATGAATTATATGTAGAATTTCTACAGAATAACTTTCCTCCATTCAAAACATCCTATCAACATTGGATGAATGATGATATATTTGAGTGGGTTATTGCAGGAGACCATTGGTCCTCGTGGTGCTATAGGAAGTTCCTCAGTTCCTCGACTGAAAAGATTAATGCCAGATAGATCTTCTCAATATCTAAATAATTATTCTCAACATCGATCATGGTCTGACTGAGATAATATAGGCTTCTTTTATTCCCCGCACAATTATTTTGTGTGAGGAAGGTGCCCAGTGATCGCTTTAGGGATGTCACATTTAGAATGTGTGGTTTTCCCTAAATGAGTGGAATCAACATCGGAGGTCTCAATAGATTTTTATTGAGGGTTTAAAATTATTATTGGTATTCACTGTTCCACTGATATGTGACTCCCTTCTTCATTAATCTAGTGAAGGGAAAACACTTTCCTACAAGGTTTTCTATGAAGTGCTAGATATAGGCCATGTGTACTTGAAATCATCTCAAATCTTTAAGGTATAAAGGTGGTGAAATGATAAGGATGGATTTTATTTTATCAGGGTTAACTTCAATTCCATTATAGAATAAAAATAAGATGAGAATCATTCTCATGGTTTCCCTGAAACCACATTTTAAGTGGTTCATCTCCATGATATGATGTTGTATCTTGTTGAAGATGGTCTCCAAGATGACTAAGTGTTTGGAAATTTGTTAGTATTTGACCACAATATCATCAACATCACATTCAAAAACCTTCTATAAGAAGGGTTTGAAGATGTGATGAATGACACATTGGTATGTGGCACCGGTGTTCTTCATGCCAAAAGGCATCACCCATAGAAAAATACTCCATAGGTTCCTATAAATGATATGGATTATTTATCTTCTGGGGCAATACAAATTTGGTTGTACCTTGAATATCCATCCATGAAGTAGTGGTATTAGTAACCATCCATTGAATCAATTAGGAGTTCTATGATTGGAACTAGGAAATCATTATTTGGAGAATACTTGTTGAGATCTATGAATTTGATGAAAAATATGACTTGAATATTTTTATTCTTCATAGGGAAAATTTTAGATAACTATTTTGGATATTTTACTTCTTTAATGAAGTCATATGTGATGAGTTTATCCACTTCAGCCTCAATTTTGGTGGTGTGATTGAGGTGTGTCCTTCTGGCTTCCTGATTATATCCCTAATAGTCTTCTGGTAAAACTAAGTGATGGGTGGCCACCTTGGGTTCAAGGGCTGACATATCAATGCAATTACAGGTGAACATATCCCCATTTTGTTTTATGAAATAATTATACACCTCCTATTCTTCAGGAGTAATGGTTACATTAGTCAAAGTCGGTCATGGATCTTCTTCTATACCTAGATTTTTCTTCTTGAGATCATCAATAGTGATGGATATAGCTTCCTCAAATACTGTATGGGCATCCTTAAGGTCTTACTCCTCTTACTCTTCATCGTGTTTTACCTCCTTCACCTCATCCTGGGATGTAGGTGATGAAGAAAGTTCTTTGGTGGGAGGAGGTGAATCAGTATCTGTACATTAGGAAGACAAGGAAAACATTTTAAGCTCACTTACTGGTATGAAGCTTTCTTGGAGATCTGGAGGGGAGATGAGGGATCAAGGATGATCTTATTTGTTTTATCCCACAGGCATGATAACTTATTCCAATCTTGCCTAAATAACATGGCTTTGTTGGATCCCAGGGGATGTAATGAAGTCATTTTCATCAAGGATTTCATTATTTATCAAAGTGTTGACAAATTATCCGATATTATCAGGATTAGTTTTCATAATTTACATCATGAAATTCATTTGATATGTTCTCTAATTTGGACCCACCTCTTTAATTTAGTTGATTCAGAGCATGTACTATGCACTGATCTGTTTGAAAGGATTGTCTGGATTCATCTCCAGACCATTTAGAGCATTGATCCGAGTAAAAATATCATCCATGGAATTTTTCCCTTCTTTATGGTAGAATCATACTTCAATGTATTGTGACTCGCAAGATTTGAATGGAAATTTATCACCATTTAATTTCTCAATTTGACCGCTGATATAATATTTTTGGTATTGGTGGTATGATGAGGGGATAGTTGTATGCTGATGTATCCAGGGCCTTCCCAAAAAAAATTTGAAATCTGTATTCGGTCTCACAACCATAGATTTTGTGTTATACTTGAGATCCCCAAACTGATTCATGATTTTTATTTTGACGAGATGATTTTTATCATTCTTTTCATAACCCTATAATATTAGGGTATAGGTGTATAAGTGATATTAATCGAAACCCCATTGATGAAGTGCTCAGATTGGGATGAGGTTGACTCCTGAGTTGTTATCAATGAAGGCTCATTGGATATCAACGTCATTTATCCTATCCGATATATACATGGTCCTAACATGTACTTGTATGATTGAATACTGATCCTAGTCTGTGAAATTGATGATTGTATAGAATTATGCAAGGTAATTCCCTACATGATATGCTTTAGTAGTAGCAACCTCAGTTTTAAATTCCCAAGGTCTTGATAAGGCCTCAATAAGTTCATTCTAACGATCTTTTGATAGAATTAGGGAATATCGGATTGAAAACTTGTCTAGTACAAAGGCTAATTGCTTTAACACATCATATTTCTAGTCCAAAGGTCTTCTCTTCCTAGCATGGGGGTTTTATTTTGTAGGTTCTTTGAGATCTGATGTTCCTAATGTAGGCAAAACGGTCCTTGAAATAGGAGTTATAGGTTCTTCTTCTCTTGGTGGATTGGGTTGGCTAGGTTTACCTATACGATAAGTTTGATTAGGTAGTGGCATATCCTTTAATCAATATACTAGGATAATCATGTTAGGGTAGATCCTATCATGTGTGGGGTAATAAATCTCATGTTCCTGCTGAGCTCGCTGGAGATATTTCCCATGGGTTTTGGCCATGTAGATGGTTCTAGCAGGGGTGTGGTTGAAGTAGTGACTCATGGAACGACAATGTCTTACCCTATATCCTTGACTCTAATAGCCTCTTCCCACAATTCACCAATAAATTGTGGAGAATTCAGGTCCATAATCATGACCTTTATTTGAGAATGGATCCCTTAAGTGAATAACATTATTGGAACCAAAAATCAACTCCTCGTCTGATGGAGATTCTGTCTGGTGGGTGAACCCTTATTGTGACATTTGGTGGGAATGTGCATGTGCCTTTGAGATCATCATAATGAAGTCCTCTAAGTTCAAGGATAATTTTAGCCTTCTAATGAGCTTATCTTCCAACATTTTCTTCTTACCCTTCCAACCATGTTTCTTTTTTGAGGACTGACCTATTGACGAAGTTGGTTGATTTGTAACAAAAGTAGTCGAAAGGCACATTTGGATGCTGTAACTGTGATAGAAGTATAACATGGGTTCATTTGATCATTTTCCAAACCATATATTCATTTAACTTCTATGTATCATTTCTATTGGCTTCTTAATTATCTTTAATTGGTTTGGTGGTAAATAAACACACTACTTGGGCGAGTGAATTTTTTAGCTTCACTTTCCCATAGTTTTCCATCTTTTGCAAGAAGTATTTAAAAATGAAACACTACTAGATGTTATACCCCAGTACTAGATAGAAGGGGTAATAATTTAAGATATCTTAGTCACATTTTTTTCTAGGATTCTTGGGATTTGGAAACTTTATCACATTGTTTTCTAATGTCGATATAAAGTAGCTGGGGACTCGGTCATTTTAGAAAGAATGGAACTTGTTTTTCATCACTTCAATCTATTTTTACCTCTTATATTTTTTATCATATTAATGATTTGAGTGTTGTTGCTATTTATTAGGAGTTGTAGCAACATGATATGTTGTAGTATTAGTAGTGGGAGCAAGTATAAGGTCCTTATTAAGTTTAACAATGAAAGTATATGCTTTTCATATTCTCTTTCCTTAAGTCGGGGGAGTTACTATGGGATTTTCCTTAATCTCTATAATGGATCATTCTACCTTTTGAGCAGTCAAGAAAAGGTCCTAAAACCCTCCTATATATTTCATAGGATTCAATGGAATATGCAATTCGTCATGAAGATTCTCTATACAGATGAGAAACAATTATTCTTGAGGGAGAAGTAAGTTTAAGGAGTTTGTCAATATTTTCCAATGAATAATGAAATCTGAGACCCCTTTATTCTCCCACTATTTTATGTTTTTGAGATCAAAGACTATTGTCTTCTATAAAGTTGAGATAAACTAGAATAGAAACATATAAAGGAGGTCTTCTCACCCTGTATTTGATTGAGCATGAAAACTCATATTCCATACAAAGGCTGGACCCTGCAGTGATTGCACAAAGAACATGAGATTTACTACCTCAATTTTTTTAGGGGTCTCCATTATGATATCAAAATGAGAGATAAAATGTTTCAAATGCTGCTTCGGGTCTCCCAAGCCATTGAAAATGGGAAATGTTAGATTCTCAATGTTCGGTGGGGGGAAGAGTCAGATCTACCCATTTGGGGTACGGATTTTTTTTCCAGTTGTATCAGTACTCTCCATTCCTTCATGGATTATAATTGATCCATGAGTGACTCTAGAGAATTAATGATACCTTTAGGAATGTCTAGTTAGGCTGAAGCTTTAGGGGGTGAAACAGCTAGTAGGGTGATGGGTGGTGCTACCAATGATATTTTTTGTGGGTAGCCCGTAGGGGCAGGCCTATAAGGATGTGCCTAGACCTATTCTAATTGTGTACCCAACGAGTGAAATTCTCAATCTTCTACTATGGGATCCATGTATATTGTTGGTTGGTATCTCATGGTGATTAGTTGTTCTAGATTCACTTCAATTGCTTCAATGAGTACTCTTTTTCTGAGGTACTATGGTTGGGGAGTGCGAGTTGAGGATCTTCTTATAGATTATATCCAGTAATAATGTTTACTTAGGGTAGTTCTTCATTGAGTCACCTAAATTCATTTATCTCTTCCTCCCATTGAGAAAAAATTTCCTCAAGTGAAAGGGGATAAACCTCCCCAAGAAAGAGGTGAGCCACAATTTGACCTTTACCCTTTTCCTTGTTGGATGCCTTTCAAGGAGGTAATGATGGATTACTTAAGGGAATTCCCAAATTTAGTTAAAGCCTCTAGTTATGGATACATACACCTCCTTTTATTATTTTAGTGTGGACCACATTATGAGCCAAAACATCCTCCTCTGGATAAGCTTCATGTTCTACAAGATTTCCAAGGGTGGTATTGATGTCATTCACTGACGCATAATGCATTACAGACATTATATCAGTGTATTTTTTAGAATTCCATTTTATAAACCCCCCCCCCCAATGAGGCCTAATAATATCTTTTTCTAATTTTCTAGAATCTATTTCATGGATAGTGATCTAAAGGGAATCTCTATATAGTTCATTTGTGTGTGTCCTTAATGAGGATATTGGATCATAGGATGGGATGAACTAGGATTATTCACTCTATGGTGTTTCCACTAGTCAGTATAAGAATGATATCCATTGAGGAGAAGTTTGTTGAGGTGAAAAATACCCTCATCCTGAGGGATGGGGCTATTCCCATTCCACTTTCATCACTCTTCAGGTCTGGTTTTTTATCCACAAAGGATGGGTTAAAAAGACCCCAACCCTATGGGTTGGGGTTGCTCCTGAACTGTCATGACTAATATTACCACAATTTCCCTTATGATTTTATGTATTATTATTCAAACATGCTATGTGTGAATCATTCAGTACACACTTAGATCACCCATTTTTCAAAGACCATTTTTATATTTATGACATCTGTGCTAGCTGATGATTGACTTATCCTAAATAAGAGGCTTGTTCGATCTTTTCAGATGCTTGATGGAATAGTATCTCAATAACCTAATCTCTTTTGTCCTAACATCTATGATAATTGGTTGGGATCTATTTTTGTTGAGAAGATCTATGATTGTGAACATGGTCCATTTTCTGAAGTCGGTTTGGGGCTATGACATTGTATGAAACAAGCCTCAGGGGGCTATGTTGGTTAGGGAGCATGGTGAAATTTAGCACTCCGTGTGCACCCCATGTTCTGATATGAACAACATATGTGGCATCTACAACCAGTTGTTTCATGATATTTAACATGCTGAGGAATGCACGATAAAGGGACCCTTGCTGTTTCTTGATCTTTGGATGTCATGAATCCAATAGGGCTTCCATGTCAATTTGGAGTTACAACCCTTCTATTACCTTGACTTGACTTTGATACTCATTACAGGTTAATACTTTATCTCTCAATTGATTAAGATTTTTCCATATATTGAGGTGGATTTCATGCTCATAATCTTCTGACAGTGCCTCTAGAATATTGTATTGAGTGGCAGCTAAAGGCAAGATTGTGACCGGTATGTCATCTTTATCCAATTGTTTCTTCATGTTTAGCATATAATATTTCTCTTTTACTGGAGGTTCCTCTACCTGTTCCAACCAGAGTGGATGCTTCCCAACCACTCTATCATAATCAATAAGTTTGGTAGGGACTTTCTTTATAATGTTTGGAGGTAAGTGATCTGAAATAGGTTTAGAGAATGATCATCTCTTTGGGATGTATTCTGGTTGAGAAAGAATGTCACCTACTAATAACAAGGTATCAGGCGTGATTGGTATTTTTTAACAAGTACCTCATGATAGGAGGGTTTTCTTATCACTAAATTTCCAATTAGAGGATTCATATGGAAATGTGAAATACTACCACGGAGAAAACTTTTTCAGCGAGTTCCATCCTGGGGAGGGTCACTATGGTGGATTACAGTAAGGAAAAAACCTCTTTCTCCATGATCTTCTAGCCATGTGGAGGGTTTCCATGACTCTCATTAGGAGATGGACTCTCAAGATTGATCTGATTGTGGTTATGAAGCAAGCCTTCAAGGTGCAGTTTTTGAGATGACCTTCATAATTACCCCTAATGCTATCATAATTTGGTCATATGAGGGTAGGATATTGAGTTGCCACAAATAAGAATATGAGGGCTTCAAGAACTACAAAATTAAGTAATGTGGGATTTTAGATCTATTTTTTATTTTCTAATCATGTGGGTGAGGCTTCTTCTTGGATTCATTCTTATGAGTGACTGGGGACACATGTTAAGGGAAGTGGATTTCATTGGTATGGGTTTGTTCATTTCTTGGAGTGGCTGTTGGGATAGGATGATTGCCTCATATGGGAATAGATGTATGTTCCTAGTCTGGTTTTATTTACATTTTAGAATAGTTTTACCCATGACCCTCCTAGACAGGAGTAGAGGTGTGTGTCTTCTCTGAGGTGGCATGCTAATGAGACACCCTATCTGTGGGGATGAATTTGTGGGTTTGTCTCTCAATAACTATTTTTATCACTGTAGTGATGTCCTAACAAGTCTATAAAATTTGGAAAAGGATTTTCCTATACCCTTTTACCATTTTTAGGATTTTATTGGTAACTTTAGTGATTAAAATGAGGATATATGCACATTCTATATCTAGAGTAGGTGTTTATGATTTCTCCTGTCCTCCCTTTCCTGTCTATGGATAATGATATTACTCATGCGTGGGGGTAGAGAGTTAGGTCTTCTCCCTATTCTTTACAAGGAATTCTAGCTGACTTTTCTAAGTACTGCTAGAAGGATTGAGGAATCCAGGTTAGTGTGTCTACCTACTTGTGATGTGCCACCACTCTTGGTTGTCGGACTTCTTCGGGTGCTACCAAATGAGTCTTCTAGTAGGCTTGGTAATTACAGGAAGGTGTATATTTCTTCCTGCAGCTGGCCACTACACTTGTTTGGTGTAATTCTTTGGGTGATGCTAGATGAGTCTGTCAGAAGGCTTGGAAAATTTAGGTAGGTGTATATTCCTTATAACTATGTTCCATCATATTTGAATGGTGGGCTTCTTTGGATTCCTCCAAGTGATTCTATTGGATAGCTGAATTAATGTGGGTGGGTGGGTGTTCCCACTCACAATTGGACACCAAATCGGATAGGTGGGCTTCTATAGAGGGGAGAGGGATGTGGCCCTACTCTCTGGTGACCGATCAGTTCCCCCGATGGTCTATCTTTCATGCATAGGTCTAGATGATCTAGGTCGGTCAGCCAAGGATGACACCCTCATCATATTGAGGGTAAAATACTATGTGGCATTGGTAGCTACAATTTTTTGGAAGGAGCCATTTGGAAGGACCCATGTTCCTTCTAGATGAGGCCATATGCAGCCTCTTTATCCACATCTCTGAGATAAGAGGACTATTTGTCATGTTATAGGGATACGATCTAGAAATGATTGAAGATGATGATCAACACCATCTATTTTATAACCACTGGTCATCACTGATTGGATGATCATCATGGCATGGTAAGGTGGAGGGCCTATCGGGAATCCTCCAAGGTAGGGACCATACCATGTTGATGATATTCCCAAACCAATAAGTTTGAGACCCATCATTGAAGACACTGGGTTGGTGATGGTGTCCTCTATGTGGATGAAGACCCAACCTAGGTATTAGTCGAGGCATGCATCAGTGATATTTGGTACAATGCCATTGGATTGAAGGGAGTTATAAAAGGAAGTGCCTAGTTATATGAAAAACACAAGCAATCAAACTCCATCAAAGTAGAATCTCCTTTTATGAAACACATGTATGATTTATTGTTTTGTCCGGCCCTCTTCTATCATGTGAAAGGGGTCTGACGAATGGGTGATATTATCATCTTGGTTAAGGATTCACGTCGGGTTCACCATTTTTTTGTTTCTGATGTAAACATGTTTTTGGTCTAAGAAAAAAATGGTATAATGAGGACTAGGTAATATATCCATTTTATCTTTTGAAGTAGATATCATAGTTAATATATCCATGTCAATTTCACCATTTTATGTTTCTAATGGAGAATGTGTGGCCCGATGATTGATGGCAGGGGGTTGAGTTGTGTGAAATCACTCATATCAGGTTCACTATTTCTAAATATTTTCCAATGGGATTTTTCATGGAACTAGAAACACCCAATGGTTCTATATCCATGAGGGACCTGCATTCAAAATTCAGGCACTCATTGGGATGTTTATCCAACAATACTTAAAAACTCACATTAGTTCATAGGATGGGAGGTCGGGTTCATCATACCCTTTGGAAGAAATATTTTTCTTACTCTGATACTCTCTTATAAATTTAAGATATGTTTGTGAATCTTTAATTAATTACCATGTATGATATTGGTCACCCTTGAATTAACAATAAATTATTAGCATTCGTGTAGTTTAGAATCATTTGTATGTATCCAAGGTTCTTCATTAATGGTTACATCTGTATGTATCTGAGGTTCTCCATTGATGGTATCCTCTTATGTACTGATTAGTGATTCTTTGGTCATTATTATGATGATTACAGTTTTCTATCCATGCAGTGGGGAACTCTAGAGTATTGTCTTCTATGGAGACGAAAGTTGTTTTGATATTGGGATCAGACCCATGAGATGTGATTCCTATGTATACTTGTGAAAGGAATCAGAACCCATGTAGTTAGATGCCACTTAATGGGGAACATCATAACTTTTAAGTTATTGTGATAAGAACCAAATTATGTAGTTTAATGTTATGCAGCAAGGAAATCTAGGCAAAATGTGCTTAGTCAAAGTTTGGTGTTAGACTTATGCTGAAGCATCCCAGGGAACCTGGAAGGGATATGAATTCCAAGGTTGAACTAGACCCTACTAAGAATGTGGCCCAAAGTGAACAAGGTTTATTTTAGTTTTTGGGTTTGAACCTCAAGGAGGCTTCATATGTATCCCATTTGGATGGGAATCAAAGCCCACATAGTTTGGTTATTAGGGCTCACGTTTATAGAGACCCTCTGAAGGTTTGGTCTTATAGGGGAGTGTGACCCTTTGAGAGGGTTATGTTGATAATTACTCTTAAATAGTATGCCTTGATGAATGATTTTGGGGCCAGGAGAAGTGGATTGACTTGTGGGGATTTAGAGGTTTTGTTTAGGGATTACTCTTGAGAAGGATTCCCATGGATGATTATTTTGGGGATTACTCTTGAGGAAGATGCCCAGGTGAATGGGGTTGTGATTGGGGATTACTTTTGAGAAGGATTCCCATAGATGTTCTTGTCTTGGGGATTACTCCTGAAGAGGATGACCAAGATGGATAAATAGTGGTGCTTATACCAAGTAGGGTTCCCTGATTTGGTTGAAGATTATACTTGGAATGATGCCCAAAATGGTATGGGATCATGTTGATGTCATGACTTCTTTCAACCACTAATCCCGCATGAGGTGTGATAAATAAGATGAAATGAAAAGTATGGGAAACCACATGATCTTCTCTCCCTTGAATTTGGATTCGTGGCCTTGAGGATCCATGCCTATTAGGATACTTTGAAGAAAGGTGAAAAGACGATTCAAAGGATGATCCCCTGTCAAAACATAAATCTGATGGTTAGGATACCATGATCATGGTTATCCATTGGGTCCACATGAGTCGGGATGAGTTATAATGGAATGTGATAGAGAAGGAGGGAGTGAAAGATCTGTAAAACCCAAGTTATTCTCTTTCTCTAGTAGAAGAGGTTGAGGGTGTGAGAGAGAGAAAAGAGTGGACTCTGGTTCCCATACTCTATCTGATCATGTAGCCTAGTGTTTGAGGAGGATCAGGATTGGAACCTCATACAAGGAATGATGAAGGATTAATCCAAGTGTATCCCCCTATTAGGGGATGAGTATTTCATTTCATGTCAGAAGTAAATGAAAGTGTTATCCTTTCTCTCCCTACATGGAACCAAAGGCTCCAGTTCTTATATTTGAAAAGTGTAGTACATGGTCCTAACACTAGTATCCAAGACCGGGAACTCCCTAACACTATCCTTGGGTTTAGGGTCCTCATGAGCATGGGAATATAGATCCACATGCACCCCTAGGATCCAAACCACGTGGTAGTACAAGTACAGGAAACCTCTGACCGTAGGAATAAAAATCCCAATGGGAGACATTCTAGTGTGCCTTTATCTATGGTCTTGAGAGTTTGGATACCATAGTGGAGGTTTTGACTTGTTCCCTCTCAAACAAGGGAGCCAAAGAGACTCGATTTATACCATTAGTGTCTTCAAATAGGACTCAAATAGGGGCTCAAGCATGTCTTGATTTAAGGGGCATAGGTGTCTCGCACATAGCTTGGGAGGAACTAGAAGTGGTTCACGCAGCGGTGTTTAGGACTACATGAGTTGGGTATGACTTGAGAAATGGACCACAAGGGAAACAAAACCTGAGTGAGGCTTTATCCTAAGTACCCTGGGTCTCCTATGGTGTCCTTAGTGGGGTATCACGCATGTCTCTTTTTAAGGAATGGGACCTCGTGCAGGCGGTTTCTCACTAGGGGAGAATGGGTCTTCGTGTAGGTGTCTTGTGTTTTAAAACCCGAAGGGAATTTTATCTCACTTATCCCCCTTAATTCCCTCTTCTATCAGGTTTCTAAGATCCACCTAATTAATATTTGGAGACCTGGGTTAAGGGGATGCATGGAGAGAGTTTGGGGCTTCTTTTTATTTTTCTATTTGTGCAAATGAGGAGACCTGGGGTCCAATTTATAGGAAACCAGGGGACATTTGTCAAAGGAGGTTTTCTTCGTAGGTCCTGGGAACATGTTATAATTGTATCTACCATGTATAGGGGTAGACTATAGTTTAGTGCTATTGAGGGGGAAGTGCCAACCTTTTGATACGCAGGTGTTATGATCAGGTGCTTGGAAGAATCTAATACTCCATACCATGGGGGATGTGTCCCCACACCCCTACTCAGGATCAGTTTCGAGATGCGGTCTATTAGAACCAAGATGATGATGAAGGTGATGGGTATCATGTGTTTTTCTTTTTTTCAAGAAAGTTATTGAACAAAGGAATAAAGGAAATCACAATAAAGAAAATCACTTCACATTGTTTATGGTGAGGATTATTTTCAAATGAATTTTATCCTTGTTTTTAAATGAATTGGATCCTTGTTTTCAAAATAATCAGATCCTTGTTTTCAAAAGAATCGGATCCCTATTTTCAAAATTATCAGATCCATATTTTCACAAGAATTTGACTCATGGTTTCAAAAGAATCATACTCACGATAAAGGTCCATCGAGATTGGAAGAATTTTTTTTTTTGAAAGAAAAGTTTTTGATCGGACATGGCTCGAGTTTGGAATGGGAGAAGATTGTAATGAGGAATTGAATATCATTATATTCAAACTTGAACTAATATGAATGAACTGGATGTTTCTAATTTTATCCTATGTGGCTATGATTTAATTAATTATGATGAATATTTACTGATTTGTTTTTTATATAAATCATAAGTTGAATAGAGAACTTGTGATGCATTCTTGATGAAATAAAGGGGAGTGGAAGTGATGTTGCCGATCTGAAAAAAAAATCATATCCATATTTATCGTATCCAGGTGGCAAAGAGAAATAAGTTATACCAATTTTTTTCTTCAAAAAAATCATATCCATTTGAAAGAAGAGAAAAAGTTATTAATTGAATAATATGGTGGTACCAATTTGTAAGATGGTTCCAATGAAGAGTGGTTTCGATGAAGAGTGGTGCTGATAAAAGATGGTGTTGTTTTAAAATGTGGTGCTATTTTAAAACATGGTGTTGTTTTAAAATGTGGTGTTGTTTTAAAACATGGTGTTATTTTAAAAGGATGTGTTGTTTTAAAAGGAGGTGAATTTTTAAAAATATATGGTTCCAATTGAAAAGGTGGTGCTGATTGAAAAGGTTATGCCGATTGAAAAGGTGACGCCGATCGAAAAGGTGGAACTAATGGAAAATGTGGAGCTGATCAAAGAGGTGATTCTGATTGAAGAAGGGGTGTCGATAGAATAGTAAGATATGATTCCAATTTTTTTCAAAATGATTGTATACAGTTGGAAGAAGAAATTATTGTACTTAGAAAGATTTTATTCTAAAAAATCATATCCAGGACAATTGTATCCAGAATGATCATACCCAAAATTATCATACTCAAAAAAGATTATATTATGGAAAATCATATCCAGGAAAATTGTATATAGAATGATCATATCCAAGATGATCGTATCCAGACCAATTGTATTCAAAAAAGATCATACATAGGTTGGGAAGAAAAGAAAGGATCTAGAATGAATGGAATGCTACGATACTTTCTAATCCAAGTCAGATTATGCTAAAGATAATCTTCAAATGAATTCAATGTCATGAAGGAAGTCTTGATTCAAGCACAGGTTTTTGAATAAAGTGATGTTTTTAAGTGTGTCAAGATAAGAATTTAAGATGATGATCAATAATGTAGTCAACCATTTAAAAAGGGTTTAATTGTTTTTCTTAGATGAGTTCTATGAAGAAAATAGATTGTTGAATGATTTTTCGAGGGAGATCTTAACTTTAAAATACAAGATTTCGATTCAAATTGATTCTAAGAATCATATTTATAAATCATATTGAGACAATCATACTCATATGATCGGACTCATGTATTGCTCATAAATTGTAATCATACTGACATTTGAAATAGGAGTTCAGAGAAGAATATGTGAAGATTGCAGAAGTTTTGAGAAGAATCGAGAAGCATTGAGAAAGTCAAAATGCATTCAAATATTTATGTTAAATTGAAATGTGGGTGAATTTAGGTGAACGGGAAAGTGTTTTGGGATTCCCACCTAAACCTATTTTGGGTCACCTATAAAAGGAAGAAAGTACATTGTACTTGACTAACGAAGGAGTAATGTTCATTAGAGAAGAGATAAAAGATCTGAGTTTTTAGTGAGATAAGGTCATACTATTTTTTTGTATTGATTACATTTCTATGGAGAAGAAGAAAAGATCGTAATTTTTTATTTGGTTGATCGTCGTATTTAAGATTCATCGTACTCATCGGATCATCATTTTCAACTTGTCAATTGTATTCAGTTGATTTTGGTATTAGGATGAATTAATCAGCTTCAATATTTCAATATGTGTTTCTCAGATAGAAGAAGTAGTTTATTCTGAATTGAAGTGGTTCTTATTCATTTCTATCGTATTATATTAGAAAATCATATTTGAATAATTGTTTTGAGAGAATCGTACTTGGGGGGAATCAGATTGGGAAAATTAGACTTGGCATTCGGGCTGATTTCTTTAACAAAGTCCAGATAGTTCTTTCTTTTATTCTAGGTAAGGAAGTGAAAATTTTTAATTCAATTGATACATTTGTTTTGAATTGAAAATTAGTAAATGTAACATGAGTTGTTACATAACAATTGCATTACCCTATTTGTGCTAAGAGGGTGAACACACACTAGTGAAATTATTTCATAGTGCTATACGAGTGAAAGGGTACATCCAACTCATTATGATCCAAGGATTTTTTTCTATTGTATTTTATATTATATGATCATTTACAAACCATACCAAGTATGTAGCTATTCTTATTGAATAGATAACCTTGTAAATATTTGTGTTCTTGTGGATGTGTGGAATGAATTATTTTCAGTAGGGAATTGAATATTTAAAAATAGGTGAAGGTTATTTTAATTAAAAAGAAACATAAAAGAAAATATTGTCACTGATTCACCCCCTCCCCCACTCAGTGAAACAATACACCGATAGAAAATTTTCAATTGGTATCAGAGCGTAGGTTCCCTTTGGTTATTCTCTGCTCATGGAGAATTTGATTTGTGTAAAAAAATAAAGGTATTCTAGTCTTTGATGGAAAAAATTATCATATCTAGAAAGATAGAATTCCACCTTATCTTATATCTATCAGTTATGATGTTCTTGAATCTACAACAGTGCGTTTCCACCCATTGATGATAAAGATCCACTTACACCTATTGATACGAATAATCTTGAGAATGATGGAAGGGTAAATAATGTTATATTATCATCACTTTATGAAATTGAATTCTTGAGAGTGAAAGGTGTTTCCATATCCAAAGGTATATGGGACAAATTTAAAAATATATATGAAGGCAATACAAAAGTCAAGAAGGAAAAACTTCAAATCTAGAGATTGAAGTATGAAGACTTAAAGATGGGTCAGCTTGAATCTATTGGGTATTTCTTTTCCAGGTTGAATGATATTATGAGTATTATCAGATGTATTAGTAAAAAGTTGGAGGACTCTACTATTTTTGAAAATATTGTGAGAATCCTACCTGAAAAATTTTATGTAAAAGTTTCTTCATTAGAAGACAGAGATCTTGAGACACTATCTCTTTATGATCTACATAACACTCTTATCACTTATGAAATTAGAAGAGTGAAACCTATGAAATGTAAAAAAAAGGTTGATAAAGAACTTTCTTTTAAATCTATGAATAAAAAAAGTCGAAGAATATTATTATTGAAGAAGAATATGGTGATTTGGACTCTAAAAATGAGGTATGTAAAAATCTCAATGAAATCCTAGCCTTATTTTCTAAAAAATTGAAAAAAAGGTACATGAAAATGAAAATGAAAACTTCCCTTGAAATCCTTTGAATGTGGAGTATTTGGTCACTTTTCGGCTAACTATCCTTTGAGAAATAATGAAGAGGATAGTGATAAAGAAGAAATAAATACAATAAGATCATGGAAGAAACAGGTTGATAAAATAAAGTTACATTCCACAGGGAAAGAAAATAAATTATTCAAATCCAAAATAAAAAGTTTCTTATCTAAAGATGATGATTAATAATGAAGTGATGTTGAATCCAAAAAATTAATTAAGTATGGTATGGAGAATACATTTATTGCAACAATGAATGATGAAGAATTTGAAATTAGTAGTTCTAAAGAAGAAGAAACTCAACATGATACTCATTTGAAATAAGAATTGAAAAAAGTATGAGAAAGATTAGAATGCTTGAAAAGAAAAAAAATTGAAGATGAATGTTTTCAAATGAGAAATCAAGAATGTTTATTTGATGAGAAAGAAAATTTGGTGAAAGAGATTGATAATTTGAAGAAGTCTCTTAAAGAAGAAAATAATTGTAATGAGCAAATGGAGGTGAAGTTGAAAGAAAAATAACAAGAGATAGAACTTATCTAACAAAAACATTCCAAATATGAGTTGAGAAATACAATCCTACAAAACTCTATAACTATAGTTGGTGAATGTTCTTGTAATGCGAAACCTGAGAAGGTTCAACAAAATTTACCTTCAAAGGGTGAGAAGAAGAATAGAAATGTTTTTTAAAAGAATAATGCTAGGAAATTTTTGTATGTGACCAAAGTGAAGAATTCACAAGTCACAAAACATCCTGAATCCAAAAATGTTTTATCAGGATCCAAAAAAGTATCAAATACATCTAATTCTATTTAGGGTGAAAAGAAGAAAAATAATCTCATTGATAGAAATAATGTTGGTGGCTTAAAAAAGAGATATGATAAAGTTTCTAAGAAACGTATTCTCAATTCTAATCAATATGGATGTTTCATAAGAAAATACTTATTCTATGGTATTGCTGGTATTTTGGGGGATTCAGACACATGAAAATTATGTGTTGGTTTAACCAGAAACATTACTATTATTCCACAAGTTATGAAAGGGAAATATTGATGGGGAGTCAATCGCCTTAAATAAATAAGACTGGGAAACTTACTGTGAAGAAATTAGAGAAGGTTGGAGTAAAGATTGAAAATAGGTTCCATCCCATGGAAACTATTTGTGAAATATGTGAACAACCTGGACACCTTGCAAAAGGATTTCTTTTTTTTTGTTACCAACTCAACAAAAGATTCTTAATTCTCATAAGATGAAAGTGAACAGAGAAAAGAATAGAGAGAAAGATCTTTATGTTGAAACTTCATTGAAAGCCAGAAAAGGAGAACGAACCTAAATACTTGATAGTGGGTGTTCTTACCATATGATAGGAGACTTGAAGCTATTGAAGAATGTAAATGATTTTAAGGAAGGCACATTGAAATTTGGCAATGATGAATCCTTGAAAATCAAAGGTTTTGGATCAACCAGCATTGGAAAAGAAAAGATGGAATCCAAGAAAACATTGTATGTTGATGGGATGAAACACACCTTAATGAGTGTTTTACAATTGTTTTATGAGGGTAACAAGGTTATCTTTAGGAAATATGGGTTTTTTGTGAAAATTGAAAAATATGGGAAAATTATTACAAGAGGCCAACATAAAAAAGGGAATTTGTTTCAAAATGGTAAAATACAAAACTCTTGTTACATGATAATGATGGAATAGAATGAATTGTGGAATAAAAGGGTGGGACACATGTGTTAGAGAAACATGTGAAAGTTATCCAAAAGAGACAGTTTTCAAGATATTTTTGATTTTCTGAGATAAATAGATTGGTGTTTCACTATCTACTAGAAAGGAAAGATTACAAATGTTGTGTATAAGAAAGTCGATATTTGTTCAAAACAACCCCTGGAGCTGATTCATTAAGATATATGTGGTTCAATGAGAAAACGATCAATAAATGTAGATAATTAATTCATTAATTTCACTGATTATTTTACTCACATTACTTGTGTCATGTATATGAAACATAAATCATATGCTTTGAAAATGGCTAAAAGTTTTTGAAGAAAAGTAGAAAAATAATGTAAGTATTCTATGAAGAAGTTGAAAATAGATAATGGTGGGTAATATAGAAGTGAATAGTTTGAATACTCTCTTTAGAATCATGGAATTCAACTTGATTATAGTTCCCCATATACTCCCCAACAAAATGGGGTTGCTGAAAGAAATAATATAAGTTTGGTGGAAATGGGAAGAACCATGTTACTTGAACATGAACTTTCTCATTACTTTTGGATGAAATCCATGAGTACTGATATTTATATTTAGAACCATTGTTTCTATAGGCCTCAAAGAAGTTATGACTCTATATGAATTGTTTTATTAAAAAACTCCAAGTTTAAAACACTTGAGGGTTTTTGGGAGTCCTTGTATTATAAAGAAGAAATGTGGAAACCTTGGAATGTTTGAGAAGAATGGTGAAGATGGAATATTTCTAAGCTATGATTTATAAGAAATAGAATGCAATAACATTAACAAAGAAACACAAAAAATTATTAGTTTAGTTGATGTGAAAGTAATTGAAAATGAAGAAGAATATAAACATGCTCACGCAAACAAGGAAGTTGAGCAAGTTGAAGAAAACAATTCTGATAAGGATGAAAATAATTATATTCCTACTCAAGAAGAAGAATCAGACTCATTTATTTCCGGTGATGAGGAAGACACTCAAAAATCTCATCCACATATGAAGAAATAATTGGAATATCAGAATATAATTGGTGATCAACATTAAAAGGTTCAAAAAATAACAATAAAAAAATAATCATGAATACTTATCCATATTCAAAATTTGAACCAATTGATGTGAAATAAGCTTTTGAGAATACTGAATGGGTTCAAGACATGAATGAAGAATTGGATCATAATTAAAAGAACAATACAAGGGAACTCATACCCAATCCTAAAAATAAAGACATCATTGGAACAAAATGGGTTTTCAGGAAAAAGATGAATGAAGAAGGAAAAGTTATTAGAAACAAAGTAATATTGGTCTTAAAAGGGTATTCATAGATTGAAAGAATTGATTTCGATGAAAACTTTCCTCTGGTGTCCAAATTGGAAACAATTAGAATCTTTCTTATTATTTCTACACAATGAGGCTACAAGATCTTTGAAATGGATGTTAAATCCGCATTTATAAATGGTGATCTTGAAGAGGATGTTTATATTGAACAACCTTGTGGATTTGTTATTGGGAAAGACGAGAGTTGTGTGTAAAGATTGAAGAAAGCCTTGTATGGAATAAAACAGGCTCTGAGGGAATCATATTCCAAATTGGATAATTGTATAAGGAAGATAAATTTCAAGAAAGGAATAGTGGATGAAAATCTATATATCAGAGAAATTCAAGAGTATTCCCTCATTTTGATTGTTTATATTGATGATATTATCTTTTCTGAGAATGATGAAAGAATTTGTGAAAGATTTGATAAAGATATGATGAAGGTATTTGAAATGTCCATTATGGGGAAAATGAAATAATTTTTGGGGTTACAAATATTGCAAAAGAAATAATAAATTTTTTATATCCCAAGAAAAGTATGCTAAAGAACTTATCAAGAGGATCATTGTGGAAAACTCAAAACCTGTTTCCACACCTATTCCAGTGGGAACTAAGTTCAGTAAATATGGAGAAGGAATATAAGTTAATAAAAAATAATATCGAAAGTTGATTGGAAGTATATTATATTTGACTGCCTCAAGACCCAAAATTGTTTATGTTTCTACCTTATGTGAATGATTTTAGAGTGCTCCAAAGGAATCAAAAATTATTTTTGGAAAAAATAATTATTAGATCCATCAATGTCAGAAAGAGTTTGAAATTAGGTATTACATCTCAAATAGTATTGATTTGTTTTTTTATTCTAATGCAGATTGGGCAGGAAATGTTGATGATAGAAGATCCATATCCGGTGGAGTATTCTTTATGGGAAAAAATTTTGATAGATTACATTCAAAGAATCAAAATTCATTTACTCTCGGTATGGATGAAGTTGAGTATTTTGCTACCAATTAAGCCTCTACTCATCTATTGTGGATGAAAACTCAATTAGAAGATTTAATTGTTGAAGTGAAGTCACCCTTACTCTTGGGTTGTGACAATCAAAGCACAATAAATCTGATTAGGAATCTATTACAAAATTCTCATTCAAATCATATTGATATTAAATATCATTTCATAAAAGATCTTGTGGAGTATAATGAATTGAAGCTGAAATATTTTTCGACATCTGAACAAGTTTCTGACATATTCAAAAAACATTTACCAAAGGAATCATTTTTCAAATTGAGGTTGAACGTGGGTGTCCAACCTCATTCTCTTCAAGTATAAGGTATGTTTTTGTATCCCCTATCTCGTCTTATTTTTGTGTTGTATTTTCAAGGGAAGAATTGTATTATTTCATAAATCTATTTCATAAAAGAGAGAGTTGTGGGTTAGTTGTGAATTCCACATTGTTTTGTGAGTGAACTATTCTAACTATTTGTTGGAGTGGTTGTTGGAAGGATTTTTTTGTATTTCAGTGTGGTTGAAGAAGAGATGAGGCAATAACATTAAGTTGTTGTCATAATCACTACTTTTGGATAGTATGGCTTTGCTATAAATGATTCTTGTTTCTTACAATGAGTTAGCTCATGTAGGCTTAGAATTGTTGACATGTAATCCATTGCTTGAGTATACAAAGTTCAATGATTTATGAATCTTGGTTGACAAAAAATACAAAGGTGGAGATTTTTAGGACCAAGATGATGATGAATGTGATGGGTATAATCTATTATCTTTTGTTGTTAAGAATGTAGTTGAAGAAAGGAAGAAAGGAAATAACAAGAAAGGAAATCACTTCACCTTATTTATGGTGAGGATTATTTTCAAAATAATAGGATCCTTATTTTCAAAAGAATTGGATCCCTATTTTCAAAAGAATCGAATCCTTTTTTTCAAAAGAATCGGATCTATATTTTCCCAAGAATTGGACTTGTGGTTTCAAAATAATCATACTCACATTGAAGGTCAATCATAATGAGAAGAATTTATTTTGAAAGAAAAGGTTTTGATTGAACATGGATTAGGTCAAGAATGGGAGAAGATCATAATGAGGAATTTAAAATCATTATATTCACACTAGAACCGATATGAATGAAGTGGATGTTTTGAATCGAAGTCTCTATGGAAACAATTGAATTAATTATGATTATTCTTTTCTTATTTTTATTCCATATAAATCATAAGTTGAATTGAGAACTAGTGATATAAGCTTGATGGAAGAAAGGGGGAGTTAAAGATATATTGATGATCTGATAAGTATCATATCAAGATTTATTGTATCCAGGTGGTAGAGAGAAATAAGTGATATTGATTTTTTTCCAAAACAATTGTATCCATCTGAAAGAATAGAAAAAAGGGATTGATTGAATAAGGTGGTGGTACTGATTGGTAAGATGGTGCCGATGAAGAGTGGTGTTGATAAAGAGTGGTGTCGATAAAATATGTTACTGTTTTAAAAGGTGGTGCTATTTTAAAACATGGTGATGTTTTAAAATTAGGTGTTGTTTTAAAAGGAGGTGATGTTTAAAAAAATATGGTACCAATTGAAAAGGTGGTTCCGATTGAAAAGGTGATGCCAATTGAAGAGGCAATGCCGATTGAAGAAGCGATGTCGATAGAAGAGTAAGAGATGGTGCTGATTGTTTTTCAAAATGATTCTATACGGTTGGAAGAAGAAATGATCAACCCTAGAAAGATCGTATTCTATAAAATTGTATCCAGACCAATTATATCTAGAATTATCGTACCTAAAATGATCATACTCATAAAATATCGTATTCTTGAAATTCATATTCAGGTCAATCGTATCCAAAATGATCATACCTATCATCATCATCATAATTATTATTGTCTTTTATAAGAATAGCAAGGTCAAAAGAAACATGAAACAAAAGGACCCAAGCATGGAGAACACCCATCCACTCAAGGGAGATTTCAAGGTGGCCTAAAGTAATGTAACCCCATCTCATCCCCTTTGATGTACTCCAGTCCTTTAGGCTGAATGATATGCGATGTGTGAATGAGCACAGCCTCCCGCCTGGGCATTTCTAGGGAAGCTAGGTAGTCGGCCACTTTGTTCTTCTCCCTCCAGGTATGGAGCACTCGAGTCTGTTTTCCAATCAGATTCTTTCACCTCCTAATCTCATAGAAGATCGACCATCGGGGAGTCTCGTAACCTAGAAGGGAATTGTAAACAATGAGGGAGTCGGTTTCCACCTCTGAGGTCGTGATCCCTTTCTGGTGGAAAATGGTGAGGCCGGTCAGCAAGGCTTTTGCCTCCTCCTGAAGAGAGGTACCACTTCCTAATCTGGCAGAGATGGCCAAAAAGGCAAAGACCTGATGATCCTGCACCACTCCTCCCCCTTCATAGTCCTCTGTAGACAAGATCCATCGGTATTCAATTTCAAGACAATGAGGGGAGACCTCCACTTTACCCAGGAACCTCTCCTGTCCCCATGCAGATCATGATCTCTGGTTGTACCCTGAAATTGGCACAAGGAAGAAGCCTCTTTTAGAGACTTCACTCCTTTTTTGAGATCCACAAGCAAGTTCATAGTCCAGGTGATAACAATGCAGGCCGAAACCACTGCACCCTCATGGATGGATGAGTTTCGAGCCTTCCAAATGCTCTAGCACCCCTCCTAGAAAAGA
This sequence comes from Viscum album, assembly GCA_963277665.1. Taxonomy (NCBI): domain Eukaryota; kingdom Viridiplantae; phylum Streptophyta; class Magnoliopsida; order Santalales; family Viscaceae; genus Viscum; species Viscum album. The sequence goes on along the minus strand of OY728137.1, from coordinate 197,568,586 downwards.
ACCGAATGGGCCGTCCTCTATGGTCCTCCTCCTTTTGTACCACAGTACCACTGATCCAGGAGGCCACAAATATCCTAGGATGATTGTACCCAAACCAATTTTATTATGAAAATATCATACTTGGTTTGGGAAGAAAATATAGCAGCTGTAATGAATGGAAAGATATGATACTTTCCAATCCAAGTCATATGATTCTAAAGCTTATCCTCAAATTAATTCCAAGTCATGAAGGAAATCATGATTCAATCACAGGTTTTTTAATGAAGTAATTTTTTTAATGCATTAAGAGAATAAGTGAAGAGGATGATCAATAATGTAGGCAACCATTTCAAAAGGGTTGAATTTCTTTTCTTGTATGATTTGTGTGAAAAAAAAGATATTTTTGAATAATTTTTCGAGGGTGAGCTTAACATTAAAATAAAAGATTTGGATTCAAATCAATTTTAAGAATCGTACTTAGTAATCAGATTGAAACGATCAGACTCATATGATCAGACTAATGTATTTCTCATCAATTGTAATCATACTGACATTTGAAATGGGATTCTATAGAAGAAGAGTTTAATATTGTAGAAGTTTTGAGAAGAATTGATAAGCATTGAAGAAGTAAAAATACATTCAAAGTTTTAGGGGAAATTGAAATGTGGGTGAATTTATGTGAGCGGGAAAGTGTTTTGGGATTCCCACCAAAAACTATTTTTGGTCACTTATAAAAAGTGGAAAGTAAATTGAACTTGACTGACGATGGAGTAATGTTCATTGAAGAAGATAGAGAATCTTTGAGTTTTCAGTGAGAGAAAGTGATACCATTTTGTTTTGTATTGAATACATTTCAACGGGGAAGAAGATAAGATTGTAATGTTGTATTCGGCTAATCATTGCAATCCAGATTCAACGTACTCAGCGGATCATCGTATTAATCATGTCAATTGTATTCAGATGATTTTGGTATTGGGTTGAATTAATCAACTTTAAGATTTCCATATTGGGTTTCTCGAACTATGGAAGTATTTTATTCAGAATTGAAGTGGTACTGATTCATTTCTATTGTATTGTATCAGAAAATGTTATTTGACGAATTGTTTTGAAAGAATCGTACTTAGAGGAATCAAATTGGGAAAATCAGACTTAGAATTCAAGTTTATTAATTTATTAAAGTCTAGGTAGTTCTTTCCTTTCTTCTGGGAAAGGATGTGATGAATTATATTTAAATTGAATACATTTTTTTGAATTGAAAAGAATCCCATGTAACATGAGTTTTTAAAAAACAATTGTATTAACATATTTGTTCTAATAGGGTGCACACGCACTAGTGGGATTGTTTCATAGTTCTACACAAGTGAAAGGGTACATCCTACGAGTTGTAATTTAAGGATTTTTTTCTAGCGTATTGTATGGTATTGGATCATTTACAAACCATACAAAGTATATAGATATTCTTATTGAATAGTGAATCTTGTAAATATTTTTGTTCCGGTAGATATGTGGATTTAATTGTATTTAGTAGGGAATTGAATCTTTAAGAGGAGGATAAGGTTGTTTCAATTGAAAAGAAACATAAGAGAAAAAAAGTATCACTGATTCACACACTCCCCCTCTCAGCGATACAATACATTGACTGGGCACTTTCATGGTCTTGGCCCTTTGTCCTGGTCTCTTCACTACCATCACTAACTGACTGACCCCATGAAAAAATGAGATTCTCACCACACAATTTTTGGGTCGGGCCAAGGATGTTTTCTATCGTCACACATGGGAATACAATCTTCTCCTTTATTCAGCATAAAGATGCATTTCTACTCAAACCCAACATTTTATATCTAAGTGAGGATCGCTTCATGAATTATGTAGAAAAGTACATGGAACATGTTTCACTATGTCAAAAATTATCTTCCTATATATGATACATAATAATAAGTGTATGAGTTCTCCCATTTTATTGTTTTCTGATTTTCCCTAGATACTATAAAAAATAATACATCTAACCTGAGGTTAAAATAATATGGATAATAATATTAAAAATATTGTAATTTTATACCACATGATTCAAATGTAAATTTATGTTTATATATGCATCTAGTCTCATAAGGCTATTAAACTATTGGATCTTATATAATGTGGGATGAAAATGATCCCTAAAGCCACACACATTATATGTGTATATCATATGGTATGATAACGAAATATCATAAAGCATTAATATATTGATATCATTATTATAGATTGATTAATCATATCAAATGATATAATGAAATCATTGTGGGGTTAATAGAATAATATGATTAAGGTGGTATTATAATTGATATAGTAGACCAACATTAAGACTTAATGTTCATGTGATCTTCCACATGGGATTTCAAATACGACAAGTGTCTCATTAAGATGAAATGCGGGAGAGTTATCACAACTGAGTAGTTATAAGCATTGTGACTGCAAGGCATTGACTATTATATTATAAATGTATGAGTTAGTGAACATAGGCTAGTTGAGGATTTAAATAGGATGGTCTATGCATAGATATGAATTATTTTTATATGTATCTATTTCTTATATTGAATAACTCCCCCCCTCAAATATATATTTCTCCTCTCCCTTTAGAATCCTTGAGATATTGGAATATCATTGTTTTAGGAGAGACCAACCCTTCTTATGGTTTATTAAAGTTTTCCTGCGAATACCCTGCGAAAAAGGGATTCTAATGGATTAATTTCAATTATCTTCTTCAAAATTTTGATGAGAACCATAGTGTAATATTTCTTTAGTGAAGGTGAATAAGTTATTCTTCAGTCAATATTCATGGTTTCAGTTTCAAATCATGGTGATCTATATATTAATGGTTTATAATCTCTTACGCTACTTAGTTTATGTGTTGATGAGTCCTAAAAAACCATTAGTAGTATCAGAGAATTATCATGATCTATGAATCATGTAAACATGTTTGAAATTAGAAGAAATGTGATTTCATAATTTTTTCATATTCCATATCATTAAAAACAATTGTAATTTTTTATTTGGATCCTCTTACAATATATTTCATTATAAGCTACTTTTAAGTCATTCTCTGTTATATGGGATGTCATAGGTTGTGATATAGTTTAAATTCATTTTTCTATACAATTCATAGTATAAGACATCAGAATGTTGTAAAAAATGATGTTTTTAGGTCCTAGTTCAAATAGTGTTCTAATAAGTGTGGGGTGAGTCAATTATATGGTTTTTTTATAAGTTCTTCCATTTCCAAAATTGAACCCATTTGACTTGTTAGAGTCATGATCCACTCTTATTATTACATCCCCTACCATAATAAAGAATAAAACTAAGATAAACACCACAAACTAATTTTTACAAGGTTATTTCTCAATGTGAGAGCCTAATCTTTTCCCACATCAACCTACAGTTGTTTCACAAATTTAATTATCATTTAAATATTCAGTGATCACAAATAAAAAAATCAGTTTATAATTTTCATTAATGGATTAAAAAAATTTCTCATAGGCATGTATCAACTAAATCCTACTAAAATCTTGTATGAAAATATTTATACTAGTATAACAAGTTTTTCAAGAAATATTCCATGCTCTTTAATGTGAATTTGATCTTACTAAAAACATTTGGATATATTAGAATAAAGATTATATTTTTTCTGTGAAGACTTCTATGGCTAGGATGTTTTCAATACAACAACATTCACATTGACATCACCTCACAATTATTCAATATGATCATGTTATACATGAGAGCAAGAATGCATGATAATATTCTCTTTCCATCATAGATGCAATCGCTAAAATAATATTTTTTATTAATTGATCTCATTGACCTTTTCAAATGATCGTAGATGTTGGGTAGGTTAATATATTTAATTCTATTAGTATTTGATATGAATTATTTTCAGTATACTAGAGTATCTATTCCTTATCCATATTTCTCAAACACATTTTTCTATTTTATATATAAATTTATATTTAAAAAATAAAAAAATTATTTTTCCAAAAAATATTTTTTTATGATAATATTTTTTAGTTGTACCAATGATATATTCTAAATAATCATTGAAAAAGAATAGAAACATTTGTGACTAATTATATCAAACCTTTGAAAATAAAATTTTACAAAATTTTGGTCATGATCCTTCTCATGTAAACCTACATTAAAAACACAATAAATGTCAAGATAATTATTTTTGTAGAACATTAATAAAATCTAAATCTTTCAATATTTGAAGCCCATATTTGTAAGAAGGGTATAATTGTGTGGAATAGTTATTCATGGAGTAGTATCTTCTTATTTATTCTCACATAGAATCATCTGAATTATCATGGCTTCATCTTCTATATATTTCCCATGATATTTTAATTAATTACAAATTAATTCTTTAAATCATTACAAAACAACATTTGAAAAATGGAAGATCACTCATATGAATTGAAAATAGGCCTAATACCCTATTAAGATGAACTAATTTGTAATATTAACCCTTTGTGTAATGTCTTATTCATCAATATTGTAAATCTTGGTTTTTTAAAAGGGAAAACTATGGTCTATTGTGTATGTGATACACAACACTAAACCCAAATGAACCACGATTATTTAAATACAACTTTGATAACCTGGCCATTAAATTGATGAGTATGAATAATATCATATACTTTATGAAATAGATTTAAATTTTCTAATTAATTTATAAATTCTTAGTAAATAAGAACTTAATTTTTAATAGACATTTATTCTTAAAAAAAGTGTTTTCTTCAAAAAAATAATTTTTATTACTTTTTATGGGAAAATATTATATATAATTTTTGGGACTTTTAGAAATTGAATTTTATTAAATGATTTTTTAAATAAACATATTGATATTAAATTAGGGTTCATTTTTTATTTTTTTATAAAATATTTATTTTTCAATGAATAGTGAAAAATACCAATATTTAGTAAAATTGTTATTAATTTTTAATAAATTAATTAATTTAAAAAATTAATTATTATTTTAATTTGATTTCAAAGTAACATAAGTATTATTTAGATAAATTTAATCCAATTAACTACATTTAAATTATTTTATAATGGATTTTAATTTATGTGTATTTTTAGGCTTAAAAACACTTTTTTCTGAAAGGTTTTTTAAAGTGCATAATGTTTCTCCATTTTAACTAATTAAAATAACCCATAAAGAGGAATAATTTAAAAGAAATTTATATATTATATATCTATAAATATTAATTTAATTTCATTTAATTATTATTATTTTTCATATAGTTATTATAAGATCATCTTATGCTTTAAAAATGCATTTCTTGAAAACCTGTATTTTTTCAACACATCTACGAGTTTAATTTTGAATTAAATTCTTCCAATTTTATGATTTGAATTTTATAAAATGAATTATATATTTGGAATCAAAATAATTAATATTACATAATAAGGTGAAATTAATTTTTGTCCCTAATGAATAATAAAATTAGTAAAAAATAGTTATTGTGGTAAAAAAATGAAAATGGAAAAAGTGATTAAACCATAGAGGCAAATAGAATAACATATTCAAAACATGTTTCTTTTTAGTGATAGATTTGTGTATAAATATTATATCTCTTAAACTTATTTATTTATCATTTTTTTGGTTCTTGGCTTGAGATTGACTTCCCATTGTTAAATAATTTTGGGCATTTATAAAAATTCCACTCCTCCTTCCTTATAAAAGGGAACCTCATATCATCACCTCTCAAAAAATAAAAAAACCATTTTTCATACAATAAATTTTACAATACCTTATTTAATTCCATACCCATATCCTAGAATCCTTTTTTTATCAAAAATATTATCTATGAATGCTTTAGGTATAAACCTAAAAAGTCGGTCCGAAGAAGAGGTAACATTTTTAACCGGGCATATTTGTGTTATTTCTTCCTCTACCTCCTTAAAATATTATTCAACCATGATGATATAATAAAACCAATATATTGTATATAATATAATTTTATTATTGTAATTTCATACCCTAAATTCATCTCCACTTCCATCAAATGGTAAATGAAACAATCATCTGTGTGTATAGTAGACTGCCTCCTTGCGAACTGATTAATTCATTTTCCATCATAGCCTCTCATTGATATTAATAATGATGGATTTAATGTTTATATATGATATTAATAAAATATTAACAATTCTAAAAAATAACATATCATATAACTTCTTACCTTACCATCCACTTAATAATGATAAAATCATCCGTGTGTACGACAGACTATCGCCTCACGAAGTGATGTGATTCATTTTTTATTACCCCATTACATAGATGGTATATGTATGTGTATTTAAGTAAATAATATTATATTTATGAAATATTTATAATTATTTAAATATAAAATAACATTTGCCTTATTTCTATCATGATCGTTAAGAAATGGAAACGTTACTCATGCGTACATATGACCTACCATCTCAATTATTGTAACGTAGTATATTTTTCATAACCATCCTTCATGATTTGGTTTCAGTAGTATAATTGATATATAAAAATGATAATTATTTCATAATTATTATTATTATTTATATTTTTTATTAATAATCTCTTTGACCTTAGTCAACTTACTAAAGTGATTTTTTACATTTTAGTTGAACATCGTCCAAATGTACGACATAAACAGAAATGATTAAGTAAATTAATAAGACATGGTAATGAATAAACTAAAATTAATAATAAGGTTTAAAAATGTTAATAAAAAATTAAATTATTAACATGAATTTTTCATTTAAGTAGATAAATAATTCACTTGATGAATTAGGATCAAGGTAAGGGATCTCTCTAAACCACCCATTTCATCAGGTTATGGACACTCTCTTTCTAAATCAATTTACCTTTATTTTTAATCATTTTAAATGCCTATAAATTCTATACATATTTCTATTAAATATATATATATATATATATATCTCATTATCCCTTCCATTTATGGGTTGATACATTCTTTATGACCATTTCTCAAAGGCCTTATTTAAGAAATCTCTTTTGATTATGTTATGAGACAAGATTATGAAACCCATTTCTTTCCATGTGTAGTTATTATATTTTTGTCTTATGATTTATTTCCTTGTGTGGAACTAATATGCATGTAAATAATATAAATTTTATGGGTGGGACTAGAATTATATATCCCTTTAATGCATTGGGTAATGTTTTAGTCGAATAAGATTTCATGTATGGGATTAGGGAGTAAACTTAATCCATTATGAGACTATGTTCACCATGGGAAGTTGTCTCGACCTTTAGTCATGACTTATGTAAATGTCAGGCTTTATGATTTTTTTTCCTTCCTATGTTTCCATGAGCTTATGAAACCATTATCTTTATTTTATGCTCCCATTTTATAACTCATGTTCCTTAAATTTTATAAAATTATGCTACACCTTTAACTCACACATTATGTTTCCTTATGATGTTTATTCCCTTATTGGGATTTTTTTCTTACCCCATTATTTCATGTATTTATCATGTTATCCCATGAAATTTTATGATCTCAAATTTGTTTTAGGATCTCATTATGGGGAATAAAATAATTCTTCTTTATTTTAAGTTCCTTTTTATGTATTATGAACTTAGTTTTCCAAATACACTATGCTTTTTTTAATCTTTATTTTCTATTAATTGATATTTATGTTAATAGTTGTGAAATAATATGTGTAAAAAAATTTAGTTACTATATTTAGTATCAAATATAAGTTTTAGTTAACCTTTGAAAACTCGGATGAGAAAACATTAGTGATAACCCTCATGATAAGTTTAAGTATAAACATAAGTATAGGAAAATGTCCTTGAATTTTGGTAAAGTATAGAGAGAGTGTGTAACACCCTGAGATTTTATGAAAAATATTCTTTTTAATTTCATTAATGTCTTGTGTTGTACGCTACACCAAAAGGAGCTTGCACAACACGCATCTTTGACTTGCCTTGCATTTCATGCAATCACGACCTTCCTCGATAGCGTGTGTAGTACGCAATACCGAGTTTCACTAAACAACGACATGCTATTAAAATATTATTAAAACTAGCCGTTATGAATATTAATAACCACTTTTTGAAATTTTATAAATTTTATTTTTCAAAATGGACTTCATTTTTGGATTCGGAATATCAAAATTATCCTAGGGTGAAATTTTGGTATTTTTCTAAAAACTTTCAATTTTTGATGAATAGTGAAACCACTAAGTGGTAGTTAAAAAAACTGAATTTTTCATAAAACTTAATTTTACCGCTTCTGTGAGTGTAATTTCAAAAATCCGAGAGACACGGTTAATTTCAAGGACTAAAATGTGGTTCAATGAGATGAGAATAATTTTTGGTGAATAGTAACTTTTTACTTTTTTTTACCACGATTAAAAGTAAATAGGGTAATTAAGGGTAAAAATGATATTATTATTACCCTAACACATGTCATAATTCTATTGGATAAGTGTAATTCGAACAAAAACAACCTTAGGAATAAAATATGACCATTTAGGCCCACTTGGATTAGATTAGGACATTTATTATTAATTTATTTAAAGAAGGGTTAAAATAGTTAAAATCAAAGTTTAATAAGTAAATCATTTTTAATATTGGGTAATACATAAGATAAATTCTACTATAAATATTCATTATAAAGATAAAAAGATTTCCTACATAATGGTATTTTATTTTTAATTTTTAGACATTAAATAATTTAATTTATTTATGACACAACGATGATGCGGTAATTATCTTATTACTGAAATATTGACATAATTGATGTTATAAATACCCAAATAAATGTAATATGAGACTTTTTATGAACTACACTAATTTTATAGGTTAATATGACATGTTAGTATTGATTTAATTAACTTTTTTCGAACTAATCATTTTTTATGATTTTCACAAAAATTAATTACTAAATAGTGTGAAAATTGACATAAAATAGTTTTAAAAACAAATATTATATTATTAATTGTTATTTTATTCCTAAAAAACTAATGTTCGGCCAAATGACTTAGATAAGGTTATATATATTAATAATAAACAACTAGGGATTCGTTTGGCTTCTTATAGTATGTTTATTAACCTTATAGTATAAGAACACAAGAAGACACGGTAAAAGTAAAATTATTTTACTTAATGTTAAATCTAAATGATAAGGTTAAAATAGGAACCTAAACTTGTCTAAATTCTATTTGATGAGAGGCTTTCGACCCATCCCCACCTAATATTTGAAATGAATCAATTTGGAGCTATTTAAAACCGAATTTTACTTTATAATAAAATAATAGTTTTAGTTATTCCAAAGGTGCCCCTCTCCTCCCTTATAAAAGGGAACCTCCTACCTCTCTTCCTCACACCACTTTGAGCCTTCATGCTCGGACAACCCCTGCCAAATTCTCTTCTAAACTTCCCTAGAAACATCCTAGAGGTTCTGGTCTTCCTCAAAGACCAATTTTATTGCCCTAAAAGGAGATCTCAAAGAGGCGCTTCAAAGAAGAGGTAATGTCCATTACCGATTCTTTCATCTTTATTTCTTCTTCCACTTCTTTTTATTAGGTTGTTTCATTATGAAGTAATAACATCAGTATCAATTATATACTGATATGTTATTATAATTATGAAACAACCTTATTTCACCATCTATCCATCCTACGGAAAATGAAATCACCGCGCGTGCGTACGTACGGAATACCGTCTCCACACCGTGGTGTAATCTATTTTCCACCACCACCTTACTTGGATGGGTATAATGGTGTAAATAATAACTATATATGATTATTTTAAAGTGATATTTATTCTTAAATAGTATACATACACTCCAATACATCCCACGATAATGAGAACGATATCATCGCTCGTGCTTACGTACGGACTACCGTCTCCACGACGCGATGAGATTCATTCTCCACTTTAACCATTCATGAATGATTATAAAGTATATATAATAAGTAATCATGAAATATATGACATAATAATGATACTGTATTTATGTGTATATATATGTATTTCATCTACTTAATTCCATTCAACTCAATAAGGAAACGAAAACAGCGTTCATGCGTACGTACGGCCTACCGTCTCCATGAACGGTGTATTTCTTTCCATTTATCGATCCATTATATATATGTATATTCTGAATATATATTATATATAAATAATGTTTTATATTCTTTAATTAATTAATCATGATCTAAGTAATCATATGAATAATTACAAGTCAAAACATAGATGACAAATGAAACGATTTTACCCAAAATGCTCTTTAACATGGAATTTACAAAAGAACGGGTAATATAAAGGCATAAGTGAACCATATATGATATCATAACAATGCGTATGATTCTAGAATAAGTAAATGACATTATTTAAATCATTATACAGGAGGTTCGGACACATACGAAGCAAATTGGACCTAAGGTAAGGGAAATATCACAATCTTATTCTTATCCGAGATTGTTTATACTTTGAAATTTACTAGGGTGTATTTTATCATCCACATACATGTTTTCTCAATATTTAATATTATTTACATCCACATAAAATTTTTTAAATCCAATTTTACCCTTCGGTGAGTTTTTAGTAAAATATATGAAAGGAATATTTTGTCGTTTTTCGTACGAGGTACTTTTTTGACTTTTCCGACAAAAGTACGAGAAGAATGTTTTTTTAACTTATACGGCATGAATGGATTTTTAAAACATTATTTCCAAGAAGCATCCTTTAAAAGTTTTCAAGTTTATTTTTAATAAACTTCTTTTAGTTTAGAATTGTATGACATGTTAAGAAAGGAAAAGTATTTTTGAAGTAGAAAGAATATTTTCCTCAAGAATGGAGTTCAAGTGTTTTATCAAAATTATTTTCCATCTAAGATAATAAAGTGTTATATTTCTATCCCTATTATTACATTGATTTGATTATGTTGTGATGGAATTATATTTATGAATTCCTTTATCTTATATGAATTGTTTTATGATGTCACGATGTTTAAGATTCCCATTTTTATTACAAGGGTTATGAAATGATGTATGATTTATGATTTTGTGGCACACATAAGAATGGTATCATTATGAGATGGGTGGGACCTATATCTCCCTCCAATGCATTGGGTAAAGATTTTATATCTAATGAGATAGACATGGCTGGAACGGTAGGTTATACCGGTTCAGTGAAACAGGACTGAAATGAGGAGTGAACTCGGCTCAGAAAGGGACTTTGTCCACTAAGATAGTCCTGGCAATGAGTCTTGACTAATAAGAATTGATTCTATATGATTATGTGTGTATACCACAAAGTTTCTTGTTTTAATTTATGATTGTTGGGATTACACTTCACTACTATGATTTATCCCATGTTATGAAATTATGATCTTTTTTGCAGGTTAAGATTTCCAAAAGATATGTTCTTATGAATATGACATGATTGATATTTCTTTTGTTTACACTTAATGAGAATTTGAGCTCACCCTTTTATGTTTTCGTTTCCCCAGGACATCAAGAAACGATTTAGGTTTAAAAAAAAGAATATCATTATGGGAGATGTTGAAGATATTTCAGCACGATTAGAAGATTATATTCCGAGTTTCCAAAGACACTAAACTATTACGGTCCTTTTGTGTGTGTTTTTTTTATGTACTAAGTATTCCGCAAAAGTAATGTAATGTACATGTACGTCAGGCTTCGGGTCTCTACAGTTGGTATCAGAGGAAAAGTTTAGTCAACCTTTGGAAACTAGGATGCAAAAACGTTAGTAAGATCCCTAGAGATATTTCTAAGGTATGTCTAGGGATGTCCCTAAGGATAATTATACGTATAGGATATAGTCCTAGAACAATGGTAACGATATTAGATTAAACCAAAGATGTTAGATATTGAAGTTACTCCCCCTTTATTATGATTTTTGCCTCTCACACTATTCTTTTTGGGTTTTAGAAAATGGCTGGAAAAAAGATGATTCACGATAATGGAGGATATGATGGACAATGGAATGATATTCTTCATGAGAAACCAAATGAAATGGGATTTGGAAGTCCAAACATCATTATTATGCCGAATCAGCAATCTCATAATATAATCAATAAAGTAAAATTTGTTAAGTTTCCTGACTCGGCTAATAAGAGAAAGATGGAGTTTCATGATGATCATAGAGGAAATAAAGTTCAATTTCCCCAATGTAAATCATGTGGGAAGAGGAATCAAGGAGAATGTTTCAAAGGAACTGGAAGATGCTTTGGGTGTGGAAAAGAAGGACACAAAGCCAGTAAGTGCAAAGGAAAAGGTTCAGTTAACACCAGGGATGAGGATAATGGTATTGCTATGACATCAACAATGGTTAAATGTTTTAAATGTGGAATTTACGGGCATTATGCAAACCAATGCCCTAAGGGAAAGTCTCATGAAGAGAATCAGTATGGTCGTATGGGTAGTATTTATGTTGATGATGATGAAGAGACTACAAATGATATGTGAGATGAAAGAATTGTTGAAGCTCAGTCAATGGTTTAAGAATGTAGTGGAATGATTATATGTTTATCATGTGTAATGTTTTATAAGTAATCTCATGGTACTATTGAATAAAGAGACATCTAAGGATTGTTACACTGTTGTCTTTCCTTGAGTTTTGAAAGTGTATGATTAATGGTACTAGTATCCATGAAAGGTTATTCAGATATTTTTGGAATGTAGATGATATGCATATAATGAAGGGATAAGGAGAAAATTAAATGTTTGATAGTATTCATGAGCTCATGACTAATATAAGGAGAAGGTTATATCATGGTTTGAGTATATAGAATTTTTGGATTTTGGTATGTGGAAAGAGTTAGCTTTTGACTTCATTCATGTTTTCACTAAGGTTCAATGGGTATTCATTCTTCAAGAGAATACATGATTAAGGTATTCACATGTTTGTAATTTGACCAACAAGATATACCTTATGATATATGGGGGATAAATGATGGAATTCACGTGATTGTTATGTGACATTTCAAGTAATCATTTTCTTTATACTATGAGCTTGGACCGAAGTATTTTAGATAAGCCTAAAGATTGGAATGGATTATGTTGGAAATAAGTTAGTATTTTTCTATATTATTGATTAGATGTTATAGTAATATAGTTTTAGAAAAAGGACAACCTGCAGGATGGGCGACAACCCATCGCGTCGGACAAGGCTGTGGGAATCAAACCCACAACCGAAGTGCAACTGGCCTTTATCACCTACCACTGGCCTATAGGAAGTCCCTGTTTAGTAGAAACTAGTTTTATTATATTAATTAGTATGATATATGAAGTATAAGTCCATTTTAGGAACCATATATTATTAATCTCACTATATATGGACTTATGTATTTTTTGATAACTTTTCTAACCTTTTGTTTGAGACAGATGGAATGACCCATCATTATATCACATGATCTGCTAACACATCACGAATGACAAATTCAACTTCATTTCTTTAAGAGATGAAGTGGAAATTTTCCAAAGAACGAAAAACGGTGAGACTATACCAAAATCACGGTATTTCTTCTAATTCCAATTTCATCAACTTTAGGGAAATGATCTTGAAAACCAAAAATGTTGTCCTAGTGCTCTTATATCTGATGAATCAGATGGTACCTTAGATCATCACAAATTCATGGCTTTGTGATTGCTGGATTTTCCATAGCTATGTTCTCTACCACTCTCCATCAGAACATGATGGTTAGATTTCTCTTCCATATCCATATTTTCACCTATTTGGAAACCCAGTGATTAGTTTATTTGGGTAACCGTTACGTTTCATACTTTTGTTTTTAAAGATTGGTTTTGGTATTCCTTTTTATGATGTGGGTTTCTATTAATGAAACTTTCGAATAGTAAACCATTTATAACCCCGACGAATTTCGAGGGCAAAATTCATTTTAAGGGGGGTAGAATATAACACCCTGAGATTTTATGAAAAATATTCTTTTTAATTTCATTAATGTCTTGTGTTGTACGCTACACCAAAATTAGCATGCACAACACACATCCTTGACTTTCCTTTCATTACACGCAATCGCAACCTTCCTCGATAGCGTGTGTAGTACGCAATACCGAGTTTCATTAAACAACGATATGCTATTAAAATATTAATAAAACTAGCCGTTATGAATAGTAATAACCACGTTTTGAAATTTTATAAATTTTATTTTTCAAAATGGACTTCATTTTTGGATTCGGAATATCAAAATTAGCCTATGGTGAAATTTTGGTATTTTTCTGAAAACTTTCAATTTTTGATGAATAGTGAAACCACTAAGTGGTAGTTAAAAAAACTAAATTTTTCATAAAACTTAATTTTACCGCTTCTGTGAGTGGAATTTAGAAAATCCGAGAGACACGGTTAATATCAAGGACTAAAATTTGGTTCAATGAGATGAAAATAATTTTCGGTGAATAGTAACTTTTTACTTTTTTTACCACAGTTAAAAGTAAATAGGGTAATTAAGGGTAAAAATGATATTATTATTACCCTAAAACATGTCCTAATTCTATTGGATAAGTTTAATTCGACCAAAAACAACCTTAGGAATAAAATATGACCATTTAGGCCCACTTGGATTAGATTAGGAGATTTATTATTAATTTATTTAAAGAAGGGTTAAAATAGTTAAAATCAAAGTTTAATAAGTAAATCATTTTTAATATGGGGTAATACATAAGATAAATTCGACTATAAATATTCATTAGAAATATAAAAATATTTCCTACATAATGGTATTTTATTTGTAATTTTTAGACTTTAAATAATTTAATTTATTTATGACACAACGATGATGCAGTAATTATCTTATTAATGAAATATTGACATAATTGATGTTATAAATACCCAAATAATTGTAATTTGAGACTTTTTATGAACTCCACTACTTTTATTGGTTACTATGACATGTTAGTATTGATTTAATTAACTTTGTTCGAACTAATCATTCTGTTATGATTTTCACAAAAATTAATTACTAAATAGTGTCAAAATTGACATAAAATAGTTTTAAAAATAAATATTTTATTATTAATTGTTATTTTATTCCTAAAAATCTAAGGTTCGGCAAAATGACTTATATAAGGTTATATATATTAATAATAAACAACTTGGGATTCGTTTGGCTTCGTATAGTACGTTTATTAACCTTATAGTATAAGAACACAAGAAGACACGGTAAAAGTAAAATTATTTTAATTAATGTTAAATCTAAATGATAAGGTTAAAATAGGAACCTAAACTTGTCTAAATTATATTGGAAGAGAGTATTTTGACCCATCCCCACCTTATCTTTTAAATGAATCAATTTGGAGCTTTTTAAAACCGAATTTGACTTTATAATAAAATAATAGTTTTAGTTATTCAAAAGGTGCCCCTCTCCTCCCTTATAAAAGGGCACCTCCTACCTCTCTTCCTCACACCACTTTGAGCCTTCATGCTCGGCCAACCCCTGCCAAATTCTCTTCTCCACTTCCCTAGAAACATCCTAGAGGTTCTGTTCTTCCTCAAGGACAAATTTTAGTGCCCTAAAAGGAGATCTCAAAGAGGCACTTCAAAGAAGAGGTAATGTCTGTTACTGATTCTTTCATCTTTATTTCTTCTTCCACTTCTTCTTATTAGGTTGTTTCATTATGAAGTAATAACATCAGTATCACTTATATACTGATATGTTATTATAATTATGAAACAACCTTATTTCCCAATCTATCCATCCTACGGAAAATGAAATCACCGCGCGTGCGTACGTACGGAATACCGTCTCCACACCGTGGTGTAATCTATTTTCCACCACCACATTACTTGGATGGGTATAATGGTGTAAATAATAACTATATATGATTATTTTAAAGTCATATTTATTCTGAAATAGTATACATACACTCCAATACAGTCCCACGATCATGAGAACGATATCATCGCTCGTGCGTACGTACGGACTACCATCTCCACGACGCGATGAGATTCATTCTCCACTTTAACCATTCATGAATGATTATAAAGTATATATAATAAGTAATCATGAAATATATTACATAATAATTATATTGTATTTATGTGTATATATATGTATTTCATCTACTTAATTCCATTCAACTCAATAAGGAAATGAAAACAGCGTTCATGCGTACGTACGGCCTACCGTCTCCATGAACGGTGTATTTCTTTCCATTTATCGATCCATTATATATATGTATATTCTGAATATATATTATATATAAATCATGTTTTATATTCTTTAATTAAGTAATCATGATCTAAGTAATCATGTGAATAATTACAAATCAAAACACATACGACAAATGAAACGATTTTACCCAAAACGCTCTTTAACATGGAATTTACAAAAGAACGGGTAATATAAAGCCATAAGTGAACCATATATGATTTCATAACAATGAGTATGATTCTAGAATAAGTCAATGACATTATTTAAATCATTATACAGGAGTTTCGGACACATACGAATCAAATCGGACCTAAGGTAAGGGAAATATCACAATCTCATTTTTATCCGAGATTGTTTATACTTTGAAATTTACTAGGGTGTATTTTATCATCCACATCCATGTTTTCTCAATATTTAATATTATTTCCATCCACCTAAAAATTTTTAAATCCAATTTCACCCTTCGGTGAGTTTTTAGTAAAATATTTGAAAGGAATATTTTGTCGTTTTTCGTACGAGGTACTTTTTTGACTTTTCCGACAAAAGTACGAGAAGAATGTTTTTTTAACTTATACGACATGAATGGATTTTTAAAACATTATTTCCAAGAAGCTTCCTTTACAAGTTTTCAAGTTTATTTTTAATCAACTTCTTTTAGTTTAGAATTGTATGACATGTTAAGAAAGGAAAATTATTTTTGAAGTAGAAAGGATATTTTCCTAAAGAATGGAGTTCAAGTGTTTTATCAAAATTATTTTCCATATAAGATAATAATGTGTTCTGTTTCTATCCCTATTATTACATTGATTTGATTATGTTGTGATGGAATTATATTTATGAATTCCTTTATCTTATATGAATTGTTTTATGATGTCACGATGTTTAAGGTTCCCATTTTTATTACAAGGGTTATGAAATGATGTATGATTTATGATTTTGTGTCACACATAAGAATGGTATCATTATGAGATGGGTGGGACCTATATCTCCCTCCAATTCATTGGGTAAAGATTTTATATCTCATGAGATAGACATGGCTAGAACGGTAGGTTATACCGGTTCAGTGAAACAGGACTGAAACGAGGATTGAACTCGGCTCAGAAAGGGACTTTGTCCACTAAGATAGTCTTGGCAATGAGTCCTGACTAATAAGAGTTGATTCTATATGATTATGTGTGTATACCACAAAGTTTCATGTTTTAAGTTATGATTGTTGGGATTACACTTCACTACTATGATTTATCCCATGTTATGAAATTATGATCTCTTTTGCAGGTTAAGATTTCCAAAAGATATGTTCTTATGAATATGACATGATTGATATTTCTTTTGTCTACCCTTACTGAGCATTTGAGCTCACCCTTTTATGTTTTCTTTTCCCCAGTACATCAAGAAACGATTTAGGTTTAAAAAGAAGAAGATCTTTATGGGAGATGTTGAAGATCTTTCAGAACGATTAGAAGATTATATTCCGAGTTTCCAAAGACACTAAACTATTACGGTCCTTGTGTGTGTGTTTTTGTTATGTACTAAGTATTCCGAAAAAGTAATTTAATGTCCATGTACGTCAGGCTTCGATTCTCTACAGTTGGTATTGGAGGAAAAGTTTAGTAAACCTTTGGAAACTAGGATGCGAAATCGTTAGTAAGATCCCTAGAGATATTTCTAAGGTATGTCTACGGATGTCCCTAAGGATAAGTATACATATAGGATATAGTCCTAGAAATATGGTAACGATATTAGATTAAACCAAAGATGTTAGATATTGAAGTTACTCCCCCTTTATTATGATTTTTGCCTCTCACACTATTCTTTTTGGGTTTTAGAAAATGGCTGGAAAAAAGATGATTCACGATAATGGAGGGTATGATGGACAATGGAATGATATACTTCATGAGCAACCAAATAAAATGGGATTTGGAATTCCAAACATCATTATTATGCCGAATCAGAAATCTCATAATATGATCAATAAAGTAAAATTTGTTAAGTTTCCTTACTCGGCTAATAAGAGAAAGATGGAGTTTCATGATGATCATAGAGGAAAGAAAGTTCAATTTCCCCAATGTAAATCATGTGGGAAGACGCATCAAGGAGAATGTTTCAAAGGAACTGGACGATGCTTTGGGTGTGGAAAAGAAGGACACAAAGCCAGTAAGTGCAAAGGAAAAGGTTCAGTTAACACCAGGGATGAGGATAATGGTATTGCAACGACATCAACAATGGTTAAATGTTTTAAATGTGGACTGTACGGGCATTATGCAAATCAATGACCGAAGGGAAAGTCTCATGAAGAGAATCAGTATGGTCGTATGGGTAGTATTTATGTTGATGATGATAAAGATACTACAAATGATATGTGAGATGAAAGAATTGTTGAAGCTCATTCAATGGTTTAAGAATGTAGTGGAATGATTACATGTTTATCATGTGTAATGTTGTATAAGTAATCTCATGGTACTATTGAATAAAGAGACATCTAAGGATTGTTACACTGTTGTCTTTCCTTGAGTTTTGAAAGTATATGATTAATGGTACCAGTATCCATGAAAGGTTATTCAGATATTTTTGGAATGTAGATGATATGCACATAATGAAGGGATAAGGAGAAAATTAAATGTTTGATAGTATTCATGAGCTCATGGCTGATATAAGGAGAAGGTTATATCATGGTTTGAGTATATAGAATTTTTGGATTTTGGTATGTGGAAGGAGTTAACTTTTGACTGCATTCATGTTTTCACTAAGGTTCAATGGGTATTCATTCTTCAAGAGAATACATGATTAAGGTATTCACATGTTTGTAATTTGACCAACAAGATATACCTCATGATATATGGGGGATAAATGATGCCATTCACGTGATTGTTATGTGACATTTCAAGTAATCATTTTCTTTATACTATGAGCTTGGACCGAATTATTTTAGATAAGCCTTAATATTGGAATGGAATATGTTGGACATAAGTTAGTATTTTTCAATATTATTGATGAGATGTTATAGTAATATAGTTTTAGAAAAAGGACAACCTGCAGGACGGGCGACAGCCCATCGCGTCAGATAAGGCTGTGGGAATCGAACCCACAACCGAAGTGCAACTGGCCTTTATCGCCTACCACTGGCCTACAGGAAGTCCCTGTTTAGAAGAAACTAGTTTTATTATATTATGTAGTATGATATATGAATTATAAGTCCATTTTAGGAACCATATATGATTAATCTCACTATATATGGACTTATGTATTTTTTGATAACTTTTCTAACCTTTTGTTTGAGACAGATGGAATGACCCATAATTCTATCACATGATCTGCTAACACATCAGGAATGAAAAATTCAACTTCATTTCTTTAAGAGATGAAGTGGAAATTGTCCAAAGAATGACAAACGGTGATACTATACCAAAATCACGAAAGTATTTCTTCTAATTCCAATTTCAACAACTTTAGGGAAATGATCTTGAAAACCAAAAATGTTGTCCCAGTGCTCTTATATCTGATGAATCAGATGGTACCTTAGATCGTCACAAATTTATGGCTTTGTGATTGCTGGCTTTTCCATAGCCATGTTCTCTACTACTCTCCATCAGAACATGATGGTTAGATTTCTCTTCCATATCCATATTTTCACCTATGTGGAAACCCAGTGATTAGTTTATTTGGGTAACCGTTATGTTTCATACTTTTGTTTTTAAAGATTGGTTTTTGTATTCCTTTTTATGATGTGGGTTTCTATTAAAGAAACTTTCGAATAGTAAACCATTTATAACCCCGACGAATTTCGAGGGCGAAATTCCTTTTAAGGGGGGTAGAATGTAACACCCCGAGATTTTATGAAAAATATTTTTTTTAATTTCATTAATGTCTTCTGTTGTACGCTACACCAAAATGAGTTTGCACAACACGCATCCTCGACTTTCTTTGCATTACACGCAATCGCGACCTTCCTCGATAGCGTGTGTAGTACGCAATACCGAGTTTCACTAAACAACGATATGCTATTAAAATATTATTAAAACTACCCGTTATGAATAGTAATAACCACTTTTTGAAATTTTATAAATTTTATTTTTCAAAATGGACTTCATTTTTGGATTCGGAATATCAAAATTAGCCTAGGGTGAAATTTTGGTATTTTTCTGAAAACTTTCAATTTTTGATGAATAGTAAAACAACTAAGTGGTAATTAAAAAACTGAATTTTTCATAAAACTTAATTTTACTGCTTCTATGAGTGGAATTCCGAAAATCCGAGAGACACGGTTAATATCAAGGACTAAAATGTGGTTCAATGAGATGAAAATAATTTTTGTTGAATAGTAACTTTTTACTTTTTTTTACCACGGTTAAAAGTAAATAGGGTAATTAAGGGTAAAAATGATATTATTATTACCCTAACACATGTCCTAATTCTATTGGATAAGTGTAATTCGACCAAAAACAACCTTAGGAATAAAATATGACCATTTAGGCCCACTTAGATTATATTAGGACATTTATTATTAATTTATTTAAAGAAGGGTTAAAATAGTTAAAATCAAAGTTTCATAAGTAAATTATTTTTAATATGGGGTAATACATAAGATAAATTCGACTATAAATATTCATTAGAAATATAAAAAGATTTCCTACCTAATGGTATTTTATTTGTAATTTTTAGACATTAAATAATTTAATTTATTTATGACACAACAATGATGCAGTAATTATCATATTAATGAAATATTGACATAATTGATGTTATAAATACCCAAATAAATGTAATTTGAGACTTTTAATTAACTCCACTAATTTTATAGGTTAATATGACATGTTAGTATTGATTTAAGAAACTTTTTTAGAACTAATCATTCTGTTATGATTTTCACAAAAATTAATTACTAAATAGTGTCAAAATTGACATAAAATAGTTTTAAAAACAAATATTATATAATTAATTGATATTTTATTCCTAAAAATCTATGTTTCGGCCAAATGACTTAGATAAGGTTATATATATTAATAATAAACAACTTTGGATTCGTTTGGTTTCTTATAGTAAGTTTATTAACCTTATAGTATAAGAACACAAGAAGACACGGTAAAAGTAAAATTATTTTACTTAATGTTAAATATAAATGATAAGGTTAGAATAGGAACCTAAACTTGTCTAAATTCTATTTGATGAGAGTATTTCGACCCATCCCCACCTTATCTTTGAAATTAATCAATTTGGATCTATTTAAACCCGAATTTGACATTATAATAAAATAATAGTTTTAGTTATTCCAAAGGTGCCCCTCTCCTCCCTTATAAAATGGCACCTCCTACCTCTCTTCCTCACACCACTTTGAGCCTTCATGCTCGGCCAAACCCTGCCAAATTCTCTTCTCCACTTCCCTAGAAACATCCTAGAGGTTTTTTTCTTCCTCAAAGACCAATTTTAGTTCTCTAAAATGAGATCTCAAAGAGGCACTTCAAAGAAGAGGTAATGTCCGTTACCAATTCTTTCATCTTTATTTCTTCTCCCACTTCTTCTTATTAGGTTGTTTAATTATGAATTAATAACATAATTATCACTTATATACTTATATGTTATTATAATTATGAAACAACCTTATTTCCCCATCTATCCATCCTACGAAAAACGAAATCACCGCGCGTGCATACTTACAAAATATCATCTCCACGCCGTGGTGTAATCTATTTTCCAACACCACCTTACTTGGATGGGTATAATGGTGTAAATAATAACTATATATGATTATTTTAAAGTGATATTGATTATGAAATAGTATACATACACTCCAATACAGTCCCACGATCATGAGAACGATATCATCGCTCGTGCGTACGTACGGACTACCGTCTCCACGACGCGATGAGATTCATTCTCCACTTTAACAATTCATGAATTATTATAAAGTATATATAATAAGTAATCATGAAATATATGACATAATAATGATACTGGATTTATGTGTATGTATATGTATTTCATCTACTTAATTCCATTCAACTCAATAAGGAAACGAAAACAGCGTTCATGCATACGTACGGCCTACCGTCTCCATGAACGGTGTATTTCTTTCCATTTATAGATCCATTATATATATGTATATTCTGAATATATATTATATGTAAATCATGTTTTATATTATTTAATTAAGTAATCATGATTTAACTAATCATATGAATAATTACAATTCAAAACACAGATGACAAATGAAACAATTTTACCCAAAACGCTCTTTAACATGGAATTTACAAAAGAACGGGTAATATAAAGCCATAAGTGAACCATATATGATATCATAACAATGAGTATGATTCTATAATAAGTCAATGACATTATTTAAATCATTATACAGGAGGTTCGGACACATACGAAGCAAATCGGACCTAAGGTAAGGGAAATATCACAATCTCATTTTTATCCGAGATTGTTTATACGTTGTAATTTACTGGGGTGTATTTTATCATCCACATACATGTTTTCTCAATATTTAATATTATTTCCATCCACATAAAATTTTTTAAATCCAATTTTACCCTTCGGTGAGTTTTTATTAAAATATTTGAAAGGAATCTTTTGTCATTTTTCGTACGAGGTACTTTTTTTACTTTTCCGACAAATGTACGAGAAGAATGTTTTTTTAACTTATATGGCATGAATGGATTTTTAAAATATTATTTCCAAGAAGCATCCTTTACAAGTTTTCAAGTTTATTTTTAATCAACTTCTTTTAGTTTATAATTGTATGACATGTTATGAAAGGAAAAGTATTTTGAAGTAGAAAGGATATTTTCCTCAAGAATGGAGTTCAAGTGTTTTATCAAAATTATTTTCCATCTAAGATAATAAAGTGCTCTGTTTCTATCCCTATTATTACATTGATTTGATTATGTTGTGATGGAATTATATTTATGAATTACTTTATCTTATATGAATTGTTTTATGATGTCACGATGTTTAAGATTCCCATTTTTATTACAAGGGTTATGAAATGATGTATGATTTATGATTTTGTGGCACACATAAGAATGGTATCATTATGAGATGGGTGGGACCTATATCTACCTCCAATGCATTGGGTAAAGATTTTATATCTCATGAGATCGACATGGCTGGAACGGTAGGTTATAGAGGTTCAGTGAAACAGGACTGAAACGAGGAGTGAACTCGGCTCAGAAAGGGACTTTGTCCACTAAGATAGTCTTGGAAATGAGTCTTGAATAATAAGAATTGATTCTATATGATTATCTATGTATACCACAGAGTTTCACATTTTAAGTTATGATTTTTGGGATTACACTTCACTACTATGATTTATCCCATGTTATGAAATTATGATCTCTTTTTCAAGTTAAGATTTCCAAAAGATATGTTCTTATGAATACGATATGATTGATATTTCTTTTGTTTACCCTTACTGATCATTTTAGCTCACCCTTTTTTGTTTTATTTTCCCCAGGACATCAAGAAATTATTTAGGTTTTAAAAAAAGATGATCTTTATGGGAGATGTTGAAGATCTTTCACCACGATTAGAAGATTATATTCCGAGTTTCCAAAGACACTAAACTATTAAGGTCCTTGTGTGTGTGTTTTTGTTATGTTCTAAGTATTCCGCAAAAGTAATGTAATGTCCATGTACGTCAGGGTTTGGGTCTCTACAGTTGGTATCAGAGGAAAAGTTTAGTCAACCTTTGGAAACTAGGATGCAAAAACGTTAGTAAGATCCCTAGAGATATTTCTAAGGTATGTCTAGGGATGTCCCTAAGGATAAGTATACGTATAGGATATAGTCCTAGAACTGTGGTAAAGATATTAGATTAAACCAAAGATGTTAGATATTGAAGTTACTCCCCCTTTATTATGATTTTTTCCTCTCACACTATTCTTTTTGGGTTTTAGAAAATGGTTGGAAACAAGATGATTCATGATAATAGAGGATATGATAGACAATGGAATGATATTCTTCATGAGCAACCAAATGAAATGGGATTTGGAAGTCCAAACATCATTATTATGCGGAATCAGTAATCTCATAATATGATGAATAAAGTAAAATTTGTTAAGTTTCCTGACTTGGTTAATAAGAGAAAGATGGAGTTTCATGATGATCATAGAGGAAAGAAAGTTCAATTTCCCCAATGTAAATCATGTGGGAAGAGTCATCAAGGAGAATGTTTCAAAGGAACTGGAAGATGCTTTGGGTGTGGAAAAGAAGGACACAAAGCCAGTAAGTTCAAAGGAAAAGGTTCAGTTAACACCAGGGATGAGGATAATGGTATTGCTACGACATCAACAATGGTTAAATGTTTTAAATTTGGAATGTACGGGCATTATGCAAACCAATTCCCTAAGGGAAAGTCTCATGAAGAGAATCAGTATGGTCGTATGGGTAGTATTTATGTTGATGATGATGAAAATACTACAAATAATATGTGAGATGAAAGAATTGTTGAAGCTCAGTTAATGGTTTAAGAATGTAGTGGAATGATTACATGTTTATCATGTGTAATGTTGTATAAGTAATCTCACGGTACTATTGAATAAAGAGACATATAAGGATTGTTACACTGTTGTCCTTCCTTGAGTTTTGAAAGTGTATGATTAATGGTACCAGTATCCATGAAAGGTTATTCAGATATTTTTGGAATGTAGATGATATGCGCATAATGAAGGGATAAGGAGAAAATTAAATGTTTGATAGTATTCATGAGGTCATGACTGATATAAGGAGAAGGTTATATCATGGTTTGAGTATATAGAATTTTTTAATTTTGGTATGTGGAAAGAGTTAACTTTTAACTGCATTCATGTTTTCACTAAGGTTCAATGGGTATTCATTCTTCAAGAGAATACATGATTAAGGTATTCACATGTTTGTAATTTGACCAACAAGATATACCTTATGATATATGGGGGATAAATGATGGCATTCACATGATTGTTATGTGACATTTCAAGTAATCATTTTCTTTATACTATGAGCTTGGACCGAAGTATTTTAGATATGCCTAAAGATTGGAATGGATTATGTTGGACATAAGTTAGTATTTTTAGATATTATTGATGAGATGTTATAGTAATATAGTTTTAGAAAAAGGACAACCTGCAGGACGGGAGACAGCCCATCGCGTCGGACAAGGCTGTGGGAATCGAACCCACAACCGAAGTGCGGCTGGCCTTTATCACCTACCACTGGCCTACAGGAAGTCCCTGTTTAGTAGAAACTAGAATTATTATATTAAGTAGAATGATATATTAAGTATAAGTCCATTTTAGGAACTATATATGATTAA
Organism: Viscum album; assembly: GCA_963277665.1. Lineage (NCBI taxonomy): Eukaryota > Viridiplantae > Streptophyta > Magnoliopsida > Santalales > Viscaceae > Viscum > Viscum album. The sequence continues at coordinate 197,543,137 of OY728137.1, read as the reverse complement.
TCTCACTATATATGGACTTATGTATTTTTTGATAACTTTTCTAACCTTTTGCTTGAGACAGATAGAATGACCCATCATTCTATCACATGATCTGCTAACACATCACGAATGACAAATTCAACTTCATTTCTTTAAGAGATGAAGTGGAAATTGTCCAAATAACGACAAACGGTGAGACTATACCAAAATCATGAAAGTATTTCTTCTAATTCCAATTTCATCAATTTTAGGGAAATGATCTTGAAAACCAAAAATGTTTTCCTAGTGCTCTTATATCTGATGAATCAGATGGTACCTTAGATCGTCACAAATTTATGGCTTTGTGATTTCTGGATTTTCCATAGCCATGTTCTCTAACACTCTCCATCAGAACAAGATAGTTAGATTTCTCTTCCATATCCATATTTTCACCTATGTGGAAACCCAGTGATTAGTTTATTTGGGTAACCGTTACGTTTCATACTTTTGTTTTTAATGATTGGTTTTGGTATTCCTTTTTATTATGTGGGTTTTTATTAAAGAAACTTTTGAATAGTAAACCATTTATAACCCCGACGAATTTCAAGGGCAAAATTCATTTTAAGGGGGGTAGAATGTAACACCCCGAGATTTTATGAAAAATATTCTTTTTAATTTCATTAATGTCTTGTGTTGTATGCTACACCAAAAGGAGCTTGCACAACACGCATCCTTGACTTGCCTTGCATTACACGCAATCGTGACCTTCCTCGATAGCATGTGTAGTACGCAATACCGAGTTTCACTAAACAACGATATGCTATTAAAATATTATTAAAACTGGCCGTTATAAATAGTAATAACAACTTTTTGAAATTTAATAAATTTTATTTTTCAAAATGGACTTCATTTTTGGATTCGGAATATCAAAATTAGCCTAGGGTGAAATTTTGGTATTTTTCTGAAAACTTTCAATTTTTTGATGAATAGTGAAACCACTAAGTGGTAGTTAAAAAAACTGAATTTTTCATAAAACTTAATTTTACCGCTTCTGTGAGTGGAATTTCAAAAATCCGAGAGACACGGTTAATATCAAGGACTAAAATTTGGTTCAATGAGATGAAAATAATTTTTGGTGAATAGTAACTTTTTACTTTTTTTTACCACGGTTAAAAGTAAATAGGGTAATTAAGGGTAAAAATGATATTATTATTACCCTAACACATGTACTAATTCTATTTGATAAGTGTAATTCGACCAAAAACAACCTTAGGGATAAAATATGACCATTTAGGCCCACTTGGATTAGATTAGGACATTTATTATTAATTTATTTAAAGAATGGTTAAAATAGTTAAAATCAAAGTTTAATAAGTAAATCATTTTTAATCTGGGGTAATACATAAGATAAATTCAACTATAAATATTCATTAGAAAGATAAAAATATTTCCTATATAATGGTATTTTATTTTTAATTTTTAGACATTAAATAATTTAATTTATTTATGACACAACGATGATGCAGTAATTTTCTTATTAATGAAATATTGACATAATTGATGTTATAAATACCCAAATGAATGTAATTTGAGACTTTTTATGAACTAAACTAATTTTATTGATTAATATGACATGTTATTATTGATTTAGTTAACTTTTTTAGAACTAATAATTCTGTTATAATTTTCACAAAAATTAATTACTAAATAGTGTCAAAATTGACATAAAATAGTTTTTAAAACAAATATTATATTATTAATTGTTATTTTATTCCTAAAAATCTATGGTTCATCACAATGACTTAGATAAGGTTATATATATTAATAATAAACAACTTGGGGTTCGTTTGGCTTCTTATAGTATGTTTATTAACCTTATAGTATAAGAACACAAGAAGACACGGTAAAAGTATAATTATTTTACTTAATGTTAAATCTAAATGATAAGGTTAAAATAGGAACCTAAACTTGTCTAAATTCTATTGGATAAGAGGATTTAGACCCATACCCACATTATCTTCGAAATGAATCAATTTGGAGCTATTTAAAACCGAATTTTACTTTATAATAAAATAATAGTTTTAGTTATTCCAAAGGTGCCCCTCTCCTCCCTTATAAAAGGGCACCTCCTACCTCTCTTCCTCACACCACTTTGATCCTTCAAGCTCCGCCAAACCCTGCCAAATTATCTTCTCCACTTCCCTAGAAACATCCTAGAGGTTCTGTTCTTCCTCAAAGACCAAGTTTAGTGCCCTAAAAGGAGATCTCAATGAGGTGCTTCAAAGAAGAGGAAATGTCTGTTACCGATTCTTTCATATTTATTTCTTCTTCCACTTCTTCTTATTAGGTTGTTTCATTATGAAGTAATAACATCAGTATCACTTATAAAATGATATGTTATTATAATTATGAAAAAACCTTATTTCCCCATCTATCCATCCTACGGAAAACGAAATCACCGTGCGTGCGTACGTACGGAATACCGTCTCCACGCCGTGGTGTAATCTATTTTCCACCACCACCTTACTTGGATGGGTATAATGGTGTAAATAATAACTATATATAATTATTTTAAAGTGATATTGATTCTGAAATAGTATACATACACTCCAATATAGTCCCACGATCATGAGAATGATATCATCGCTTGTGCGTACGTACGGACTACCGTCTCCACGACGCGATGAGATTCATTCTCCACTTTAACCATTCATGAATGATTATAAAGTATATATAATAAGTAATCATAAAATATATGACATAATAATGATACTGTATTTATGTGTATATATATGTATTTCATCTACTTAATTCCATTCAACTCAATAAGGAAACGAAAACAGCGTTCATGCGTACATACGACTTACCGTCTCCATGAACGGTGTATTTCATTCCATTTATCGATCCATTATATATATGTATATTCTGAATATTTATTATATATAAATCATGTTTTATATTCTGTAATTAAGTAATCATGATCTCAGTAATCATATGAATAATTACAAGTCAAAACACGGACGACAAATGAAATGATTTTACCCAAAACGCTCTTTAACATGGAATTTACAAAAGAACGGGTATTATAAAGCCATAAGTGAACCATATATGATATCATAACAATGAGTATGATTATAGAATAAGTAAATGACATTATTTAAATCATTATACAGGAGGTTCGGACACATACGAAGCAAATCAGACCTATGGTAAGGGAAATATCACAATCTCATTTTTATCCTAGATTGTTTATACTTTGAAATTTACTGGGGTGTATTTTATCATCCACATCCATGTTTTCTCAATATGTAATATTATTTCCATCCACCTAAAATTGTTTAAATCCAATTTTACCCTTCGGTGAGTTTTTAGTATACGATATGAAAGGAATATTTTGTCATTTTTCGTACGAGGTACTTTTTTGACTTTTCCGACAAAAGTACGAGAAGAATGTTTTTTTAACTTATATGACATGAATGGATTTTTAAAACATTATTTCCAAGAAGCTTCCTTTACAAGTTTTCATGTTTATTTTTAATCAACTTATTTTAGTTTATAATTGTTTGACATGTTAAGAAAGGAAAAGTATTTTTGAAGTAGAAAGGATATTTTCCTCAAGAATGGAGTTCAAGTGTTTTATCAAAATTATTTTCCATCTTAGATAATAAAGTGTTCTGTTTCTATCCCTATTATTACATTGATTTTATTATGTTGTGATGGAATTATATTTATGAATTCCTTTATCTTCTATGAATTGTTTTATGATGTCACGATTTTTAAGATTCCCATTTTTATTACAAGGGTTATGAAATGATGTATGATTTATGATTTTGTGGCACACATAAGAATGGTATCATTATGATATGGGTGGGAACTATATCTCCCTCCAATGCATTCGGTAAAGATTTTATATCTCATGAGATAGACATGGATGAAACGGTAGGTTATACCGGTTTAGTGAAACAGGACTGAAACGAGGAGTGAACTCGGCTCAGAAAGGGACTTTGTCCACTAAGATAGTCCTGGCAATGAGTCTTGACTAATAAGAAATGATTATCTATGATTATGTGTGTATGCCACAAAGTTTCATGTTTTAAGTTATGATTGTTGGGATTACACTTCACTACTATGATTTATCCCATGTTATGAAATTATGATCTCTTTTGCAGGTTAAGATTTCCAAAAGATATGTTCTTATGAATATGACGTGATTGATATTTCTTTTGTTTACCCTTACTGAGAATTTGAGCTCACCCTTTTATGTTCTCTTTTCCCCAGGACATCAAGAAAGGATTTAGGTTTAAAAAAAAGATCTTTCTGGGAGATTTTGAAGATCTTTCACCACGATTAGAAGATTATATTCCGAGATTCCAAAGACATTAAACTATTACGGTCTTTGTGTGTGTGTTTTTGTTATTTACTAAGTATTTCGCAAAAGTAATGTAATATCCATGTATGTCAGGCTTCAGGTCTCTATAGAGTGGTTTCCAAGAAAATGCATCCATGTCTAGATAATTCAAGTGTATATGGCTCATACATAATGTTACTTGGGGTAATAACCCCAAAAAGTGCACATTGAGATAGACTTGATCATCACCTGGTGTATGGAAACAGGCCTTAATGCACAACTGGTTTGACACTCCTATGGTATATGCTTTGGTAGATTCGCAATCTCATTACGAACCACTATTAAGGTAATAAAAAGTCCCATAAGAGTTTATATTATGAAATTGATCAGGGATAACTTAGATTGAAACCTATAAATTCATAGGTTAATGAATATATTTCATTTTTGAGTTATGCCTTTAATATTCATGGTTTCCCATGTATGCATTTAATAGTTTAAAAATAAGAATCCGTAATTTTCATTTTTTTCATTCAATTACTATAAATTGGATAAATTGAGTCAAAACACCAAGTGAGGGGAAATGTGATGATTGACCAAATGAGATTCTAAACCAGATGGAAGCTGGAGTTGAAAAATTCATGACAATACTTTCTCAGTTAACTCAAGTTTTGAACCAAAACTTGAATCAGGAGGAATTCTTAAATCCCCCCATTAAATATCAAGCTACAATTGAGACCTTCATGTGATAAAGGCCTCTAAAATTTAGTGTATATTTTGATATTTTACACATAGAAAAATAAATCAAATCCATTGAAAAGATCCTATCTATCCTTTAATGAATTCATTAAGAGAAGGTTATGTTGGTTGTATATCATATGGAGGTAGATGTCAATCAATGGTGGACATTTATTAAAAATATGAAGAATGGGGAAGAGATCAAATATATGGAGTGGAAGGAATAATGGAAAATGTTTTTTGACCAATATTTTCCTCCCATTCATTGACTTAAAATGAAGAGGTATTTCCTAAGAATCAAGAAAAGAGATGATGAATCTATCAGGTCATAAAAAAACATCACAATACTTTCATGATATGACTCTAACTTTTTCATCTCCCTAGTAAGTAAATTTTACTACTTCTTTAGTGGACAAAATCCAAATTTCTTAAAATCTTTATCAATTTGAGACTTTTACATCTATAAGGAAATTTTCTGATGTTCCCTCAAAGTCAAAATGGAGATAAGATAATCTCAAGGTTCTCATGAAGATAAGAAGTAGATTGTGGAGTTTAATTATAGTGATATGATGGGAAAATATAATAGTGGAAAGAAATTCCAACATCCCACTTGTCAAAAACATGGGAAGAAGCATCCTAGAGATTTCATGAAGGGTACAAAGAAGTGTTTTAGGTGTGGGAAGGAATGAAAAATAGACAGTGAATACCGACAGGAGAAACCCACCAATGTGACGGAACAAAAGAATACTACATCCAACTCTCAGTATGATTTTAAATGTTTCAACTACCAGGAATAAAGACACCATGTGAAACAATTAACTAAGATTAGGGTTACTGATGAAAAACTACTATTGTAGCCTCAAAGGCCTAGAGAGAAAGGGTAATCTTATTCCATCATAGCTGTAGAGGTGGATATTGATAATGAAGTGGAAACATGTATGATTTTTATTCATTAAATAATAGATAACATATTTTTTTATTCTGGTGCCACACATTCATTCATATCATGCATGTTTAAGAGAACAATTCAAGAACTACCTTAAAACATGAAAGTTAAGTTGGCAGTGAAGATGGTGAACGGGTTAATTATTTCATCCCAAGAATATAACTCATACCATGTCCATATTTGTGGGCTGAACTTCCCTATAAACCTTTTGATACTTCCTTTATGAAAATTTAATGTGATTTTAGGAATGGATTGGATTTCCTTATATATAGCCAATATAAAATAATGGGATAAGGAAATCACCCTATGAATCATAATTATCCCTCTGATTCTATAAAAGTGTAAAAACGAGGCTGAATATTCTTGTGTATCATCATTTTAAGCATGGATATTTTTTATTTCTAAGAAACAATATCTTACTAAAATGATTGAAACTAAGGAAATGATCATGATCGAAGATATTCCCATTATGAGGGATTATACCAATTTATTTCATGAATATTTTTCTAGTCTTTCTTCTAGAAAAGTGGTTGAATTTTCAATCAAGAATATACATGTATCTTTTATTATATCTAAGACTCCATATAGAATGGCCATTTTTTAGCTTAAGGAGATGAAGACGAAATTATAAGAGAATCTAGATAAAAGGTTTATATGTTCAAGTGCTTCACCATGGGGGGCACCATTCCTCTTCATCAAAAAGAAGGATGGGTCAATGCACCTCTGCATTTATTATCATGAGCTCAAAAAAATCATGATTTATAAAAATAATCTCTTACCACAGATAGATGAATTTTTTCAATCAACTATGTGGATCCTAGAATTTCTATAAGGTTGGCCTTCGGTCGGGATACCACCAATTAAGGGTGGAGAAGGATGATATTCCTAAAACTGCCTTTTGAATAAGGTATGGATACTATGAGTTCATAGTGAAATCTTTGGGACTCATTAATGCTCCAGAAATATTTATAGACTTAATTAATAGAATATTTTGATATTAATTGATAGATTTTTAGTAGTCTTTATAGATGATATTCTGATATACTCCAAAATAAAGGAGGAGCATAGGGAACATTTGAATATTGTGATAAAGGCTTTTAGAAAGGAAAATATATATGAAATGTATAGAAAATTTTATTTCTAGATGAAGGAAGTATCATTCTTGGAGCACATTATCACATATAAAGGGATATGTGTGGACCCTTATAAGATAAAGGTGATCAAGGAGTGGCTGAGACTAGTATTCGTAATGGATATCCATAGTTTCCTTGGAATAGATAGGTATTACTAAAGATTTTTTAGGAACTTATCATGATTTTAAAAACTTATAACCAAGATAACTCAGAAGGGAGTGCATTTTTTGGACTATTGAAAGTGATGATAGCTTCAAGGAGTTTAAAAATAAGCTTATCATTACACCAATACTTATGTTGCCCTCAAGCGGGGAACTTTATGTGTTTTATAATGATAATTAAATGAAGCTTTTGGGTTGTGTACTAATGTAGAAAAATAAATTGATTGCCTACTCCTCAAGGAATTTGACAATTTATGAGAAGAATTATTCAACACATGATCTAGAATTAGCTTTAGTGATCTTTGTGTTGAATATATGGAGACATTATATCTATGGGGAGAAGTATGAAATATATATTGATAATAAGAGGATAAAATATATATTCACAAAGAATGAGCTTAATATTCACTAGAGAAGATGGTTAAAGATGATCAAGGACTATTACTACTCAATTCAATACCATCCTAAGAAATAAAAAAAGATGAATATGCTCAATATAAAAAGGATCCAAATGTTTTTCAATGATGAGAATTAATAAGGATCCAATATTATTAGACATTCAAAGGATAGATATGGAAATAATAAAAGGATATTCATACTAAATTACTCAAATAACTAGCCATCTATCCACTCTTGAGAGGATCAAGGAGGCCTAGAAAGATTACAAGGTGCTACAAAAACAGGTAGTGAATATTCTGGAGTTCAAATGTTCGAAATATGGAGTTATAAGGTTTGGAACCCAGATTTTTGTCCCATAAAAATGAGAGCTAAAGATGGATATTATAGATGATTTCATAGATCATCCTTCTACATGAATCATGTAATAACTAACATGTATAATGATTTTAAGAAAAACTTTTAGTTGGATAACATAAAGAGGGAGATTGAAAAATCTGGATCTCGATGCTTGGTATTTCAACAAGTCAAGGTTGAATGAAATAAGTCTAAGGGTATGATTCAAAAAAATTCCATAATAGTATGGAAATGGGAAAATGATCATAGATTTCATCCTACAACTCTTGAGGACACCTAAAGGAAATAATTCTATTTGGGTTGTAGTTTATTGTATTATAAAGTAGTCACATTTAATTTCTATCAAGGAAGGTTTCTTTATTGACCATATTGCTAATATATATAAGAGAATTGTTAATATTTCATGGAGTTACACTCTCCATTGTATCTAATCAAGATCTCAGGTTTACCTCAAGGTTCTTGGGAAGACTTCAACAAAATTTGGATATAGAACATAGATTCAGTAATTCTTATCACCCTTAGATGGATGGTTAGTCTGAAATAACTATACAAACTCCAGAGGATATGTTGATATCTTGTTTAATGGATATCTAGGGATATTGGGATTAACACTTTACACTAGTAGAGTTATCATATAACAACATCTTTCTTTATAACATTCAAATGGTGCCTTATGAGGCCATATATAGGAAACAATTTTGAAATATGACATACTAGGATAAAGATGGGAAGTGAAAGTTAATAGAATATGATATTTTATAAGATATTATAGATAAGGTTCAAACCATTCACTGATGCATGAATTCCATTCAAAGTTCACAGAAAATCTATGAAAATAATCATTAATGAGACCTAGAGTTTGATGTTAGAGATAAATTTTTCCTTCATATTTCACCATGGAATAAATTCATGAGGTTTTGGAAGATGGGAAATATTAGTCTTAGATACATCATCACCTTTGAGATCCTTGATCTCATTGGAGTGGTGGCCTATAGATTAGCACTTCCTCCCAACATATCTCAAGTACATGATGTATTCCATGTATCCATTTTGATAAAGTACATACAAGTCCCATCACATATATCAAATCAATATATTTTACCATTGGAGAAATAAATTTCATATGAAGAGAATCTAATGAAGATCTTATATTTTAGGGATAAAGTTCAACAAAATAAGACATCTCACCTGGTCAAAGTGTTGTGATGAAACCAAAAGTTTTAGGAAGAAACATGGGAACTGTAAGAGGCAATGAATTAGAAGAACCATCACCTTTTTTCACCATAGTATGTAATATTATTTTTTAATGGTGAAATTCCTTAACTAGGGAATAATATAAAACCTTAAATTTTTAAAAGGGAAAACTATGTTCGATAGTGTATGCGACACACAAAATTGAACACAAATGAACCATGATTATTTAAATGAAGATATTATAAACTAACTATTAAATTTATAAATATGAATAGGATTAAATAATTTATGAAATAGATATATTTTTTTACTCAATTTATAAATTCTTAGAAAATAAGCTCTCAATTTTTAGTAGACATTTATTCTTCCAAGAAAATATGGTTTCTTGAAAAATGATTTTATTTCTCTTTATGATAAAATATTATAATTAATATTTATAAATTTAACAAATTTTATTTTATAAAATTAAATTATTTCTTTAAATAATTATATTTATATTAACTTAGGGTGAGATTTTGGGATTTTTTGAATATATTGAGTTTTCAATGAATAATGATAAATACCAATTTTTGGTAACACTTTCATTTATTTTTAACAAATTAAGTAATTTAAAAGTCCCATTTTTATTTTAATTTATATTAAATTAAAGTATTTATTATTTAGTTATATTTAATTCAATTAATTACATTTAAATCATTTTTATATTGGATTCTAATATAAGTTTATTTTTAGGCTTAAAAACGCTTTTTTTAAACATTTTTAAAGTGCACAATGTTTTTCCATTTTAAATAATTAAAATAAAACCTAATGAGTAATTATTTAAATTAAATTTATAGATAATATAAATATTAATATTAATTTAAATTCATTTAATTATGATTACTTTTCAAATAGTTATTATAAGATCATCTTATGCTTGAAAAATGTATTTCTTAAAAGGCTGTTTTTTCGACACGTCTATGGGTTTAATTTTAAATTAAATTCTTCATTTTATATGAATTTAATTTGATAAATAAAATCCATATTTTGGATTATCATAATTAATATTATATAATAATATCAACTTAATTATTGGTTCTAATAGATAGTAAAAATAATAATAAAAATAGTTACCATGGTAAAAAAATTAAAATGGTAAAAGTGAGTAACCGTATAAATAAATAGGATAACATGTTTATTTAGAGTTTTATAAGTGATATTTGGACTTATATCTAAAAATATAATTTATTTGTAAATTTTGGAGTCACATGAATTGAGATTGACTTCCCATTATTGAATAGTTTTGGGTATTTACAAGAATGTTTCTCATCCTCTCTTATAAAAGGGAAACATTTATCCGCTCTTATACATACTTAAAAAAATCATTGGTTAAAAAAGAGATACCTAAATACATTAATTATTACACTCCCCATTTCTGAGAATCATTTTTCTTGATTATAAAGCCAATCTGGGAAGGCTTTATGTATAATCTTAAAGAAGTGGTTCTAAGAAGAGGTAACATTTTTAACCAACAATCTTTGTTTTATTTCTTAATCCAAATAATTAAAATATTATTCAACTATGATGGTATAATAACACCATTATCTACCATATATTATTATTTTATTATGTTAATTTTATACCCTTAATCTATATCCACTTTCATTAAATGGGAAAATGAAACCATTATTCATGTGTACAACAGACTACCGCCTCATGAACCAATGTAATTCATTTTCCATCATCACCTCTCATGGATGTTAATGATGATGGAATTAATATTTATATATTATATTCATGAAATATTAATAATTATTAAAATTTAACATATCATACACCTTTTTACCTTACCATCCATTGAAAAATGATAACATCGTTTATGTCTATGGTGAACTACCACCTCACATAGCGATGTGATTCATCTTTTATTAACACGTCACATTGATGGTATATACAAGTTTATTTAAATAAATAAAATTATATTTATTATATAATTTTCATTATGTAAATATAAAATAACACCTACCTTCTTTCCATCATGATTTTTGAAAAATGGAAATGTTACTTATGCATACGTACGACCTACCGTCACTATGATTATAACATAGTTCATTTTTTATAATAATCCTTCATAATTTTTTTAAAACTATAATTTATGTATAAAAATGATAATTATATCAATATTATTATTTTTTATTTGATGAATTATTTATATATTTGAAATTATTCAACTTACCAAAGTGATTTTTGACATATGATCCAAACATCATCAAAACGTTTGACATGAACCTAAATAATTAAGTAATTTAATATGAAATTGTAATTAATAAAATAAAAAGAATAACAAGAATGGAAAAAATATTAAGAAAGTACATAATTCAAATAATTTTATCATTCATGATGATAAAGAACACATGTGACAAATCAAGATCTCAAGGTAAGGGGTCTCTCTAAACCACCATTTCTTCATGTCATATACACTCTCTCTCTATCTCACTTTATCTATCTCTTTAATGATATATAATGATTCTAAATTATATATATATGTATGTATGTATGTATGTATGTATGTATGTATGTATGTATGTATGTATGTATGTATGTATGTATGTATCTTACAAATATAACTATTTTATTCTCCCTTCCTTTTATGGGGTAACACATTCCTTATAACCATTTCTCCAATTACTTCTTTAAAAAATATATTTTCATATGTTATGAGACAAGATTATGCAACCCATTTTTTCCATGGGTGATTCTTATGTTTATTCCTTATGATTTATTTACTTATATGGAAAACATATGCATGTAAATAGTATAAATGTTATGGTTGGTCCCAGAATTATATCTCTCTTTAATTCATTGGGTAATGTTTTAGTCGTATGAGATGTCATGTATGAGATTTTGGAGTGAACATAATCCATTATGGGACTCTATCCACCGAGTGATGTTATATAGATGGTTATCCATGAATTATGTATATGTCATGATTTTTGCCATTTTTCTATGTTTCCGTGATCTTATGATACCATTCTCTTTATGTTATTCTCCCATTTGATTACTAATGTTCCTTCTATTTTATAATATCATGTTATACCTTTTACTCACATATTATGTTTTCTTATCATGTTTATTCTCTTACTATAATTTTTAGCTCACCCCTTTCTTTAATGAATCCAATAGGTTATCCCATGAAATTTTAGGATATCAAATGTATTTTAGGAGCTCATTGTGGTTAATAAAACAAGGATACCATATTTTAAGTTCTTTTTTATGTATTATAAACCTAGTGTTCCAAATACACTAGGACTTTTTCAATCTTGGTTTTGCATTAATGGATATTTATATTAATAATCCTGAAATAATATCTGTAAAAATGTTTTATTCACTATAATTATCTTACATGAATAATTACTTAGATCTAATCATCTTAAACATAAGATAGTTTTCTTATGAATTTTATATTCTTTTACATTAAAAAAACTAACTCTTAATGTTCTTACTCATAATATATTTTTCATAAATGTATAATATTTCTCATAAATGCAAAAAAATTCATTACATGAAGCTCACTTTGTTATAAATTAGCATAGATCATGACTCTCTTTTGATCATCATAATATTTTCATCTTTAGTATTCCAACAAAGCATCATCGAGATCAAACATCAACTCTTCATAATATTTTTTATTTTAAAAATCTCATATATTAAAAGGAATTTCATTTAATATGAGTTTTAAATTTCTATAGTCTCAAATAAAATAAAACTTGTATTACAGGACCAAAACATATTACAAATACAAGAAAAGTCATATAAAAAATATATTATGACCAGCTTCAACAACTTAGAAATTCCTTATTAAAAATAATAAAGTAAAAAATATCCAAAAACACTTTAATCCTTCTCCAAAGTATCATAAAAAAGTACCCATATAGACTTTATAACAAATAAAACTTCATAAAAAATTTTATTGGAACATCAATCTATCTATTTGGATTTATTATAAACCCCTGAAACTCTTTCTAAAATTAATATTAAAAATCATATTATCATTAAAGAAACACTTTATCATAGACATTGACAAAATAGAAGCATCTTGACACTAAATCATAGGATATAATAGATTTATTGACAGAACTCCATCTTTTGGTGACAAGTAATATTTTTTTCTAAGTGATAAAGTGTTATTCCCTTAATCCATGAAAATGCCACATCAGAAAATCGACCTATTTTTATAAAAAATATGACATAAGAAATATAAATATAGAAACACACATCTACCCCTTTGATAAAAAATATTCTAAGAAAATATTTGTGCACTTACTTCTCCCCCTTTTACAATATAATCCATATCATAGAGTGGATTCCCTCTCATAAATTATTAATGTTGTGGGAGGGGATTAACATTCATGTTGAACATTAATAATTCAAATCAACCCTCAGGTAAAACCTTTTAAAAAAATTTAATCCAACCGGTATTAAGTAAAAATAGATTCTAGCCTTACATATCCATTAGACACCCTCTCCTTGATGAAATTAAATCCGATATAATTATGCTTAGACTATGAGTATGACAAATTATTTCTAGAAAGCTCAATAGAACATTGATTATCATAGTAAATTATGATAGATTTCTCATCATTCACCCTCAAATCATAAAATTGTTCCTTTATACAAATCATTTGAGTTCAATAACTAGTAACATTAATATATTCATCCTCTATAGTACTCAGTGAGATTGGGTACATTTTTATGAAAATTCAAATCACACAGTTATCTACCAAGAAAAAATTCCTCCTAGAGTGGAACTTTCATCATCATGATATATTATAAATCACCATCTACAAACATATACATATTAAAATTATATCCCTTCTCTTAGAGAAACATATAGATCCTAATACCATTGATATATTTGATCACTCTTTTGGAATCCATAAGATGTGACTCCTTTAGGTCACATTGATATATATCAAAAAGGAGGACATCATATAAAATATCTGGTATATGATCTATGATAAAATTTAGGAACCTAATCATTTTTCTGAATACACTTTGATTGACACATTCACCTTCGGTTTCGTAAAGAGTTTTAGTCCCATTTCAATGGGTGTAGACACTAGAACTGATTCCTATATATCAATTAATTTAAAATTTTGTATAATACTTCCATTTGTTTAAGAAAATAAAATTGTATCTTCATGTCACATCTATCCTAAAGTAGTATCTAATCTCAACCAATATGCACATCTCAAATTTTTCATTTAAAAAAAATATTTATATGATTTTTTTATCACCTAAAAAATTATATCATCAATATAAAAGATTAATACAAGTGTGAATGTCATTTTTTCATTGATATATATTTTTTTTTCTACATTAACACTAATAAATTTTAACTCCTTCAAGCAGTTATCTATCCTTGAATACTATTCCCTTAGGGACAATTTTATTCCATAAATAGCCATCTTCTAATTTTATACTCATGTTCCATAATTATCAAGCACAAAAACTTAAGTTATATCAATATAAATATCTTATTCAAACTCACCATTTAAGAAGCAATATGTAACATCCATCTAAAATATTTTATAATTCCTATAATCTATCATATCAATGAACATCCTATTAGTATCCAACCATGAAACTGGATCAAAGGTCTCTTCAAAATCAATTACCTCAACTTGATAATATAATTTTCAAATAATTATGGATTTTTTCCTTTTAACCTATCCTTTTTATTTTAATTTTTGTTTGAACACCCACTTGGCCCCAATGACTTTATTGTTAATATTTATTAGAATAAAGTCCTAGGTATCATTCCTCTCAATATAGTTTAGATACTCATATATAGCCTTAATAAATTATTTCTATTTAAATGATTCTACCACATATTGAGTTTTGTCCTGATAAATAAGTGAGGTTTTATTCACAATACTTAGTATTATTCTACTTGATTATAGTTAATGTTAATCATATCTCAGCTTCCTTCAAGTATACCTATAATGAGTATAATATATAATGATGCACCCTCCCTCCACATGATTTTTTAGACATTTATATATCTTTTTTCCACTCTTAGTGTCCTTTTCCACATGATTGGTTTGATCAGATTCATTTTTTGTTGTATTTGGTTAATCCCTAACCCATTTCTCATTGATTTATCTAGAAATATTCCTACTATATTCATTACATTATTCAAAAAGTTATACCTAAAAAACAGATTTTATGGGTTGGTTTTCAATAATTTTTACCTAATAATAGTGAACCATATTTTGAGTTATTTTATTCCAGCATTTATAATTTTTTCTTTTAGATAGATATCCAAGAAATAAACTTTTCTCTGATATTTTATAAAAATTTCCCCAATATAAGTCTTTCATCATGATAAATAAAGGAAATCCCCAAAAAATAAATTAAATTATTATTGCTTATTTTTATACCACATCTCATATAAATTAATATTTTAGTTTGACCTTAAAAATAAATTTTTAATGTGAACAGATATGAAAACAACCTCTCTGGAAAATAATATTAATCTTTCAAATTTAGAAAGAATAGTTATCCCCATTTACAAAATGGTTTTGTTCATTTTTTTTGTATGTTAATTTTTTAAGGTGTTTATGGGTGCTATATTTATGTTTAAACTCATACTTTCTAAGTTATGATTCAAAATTATTTCTTGTGTACTCCTTCCCATTATCAATTCTCAATTTTTTGATGTTAATACCAAGCTCCCATTAAACATATGTTATATATATTTCTTGAATATATCCAATTCATATTATTTTTTTCATAATAAATAACATTATTTCCATACTTTTATAATCAACTATTAATGAGATAAAATATAATTAACCTTTAGTGTATTTCTGTCTTATAAGTCCACACAAATCTGATTGAACTAATTCAAGAGGACTTAGTGATTGTTTCTCAACTATTTTGTGATTTAAATTCAACATTTTTATTTTTTTAATAGGTTATAAAAACCTCAACACTATATTATATTAATTTGGTAAATCTAGTTTCCCTATTTTCATTAGATATTATACTTAAATTGTTTTGTCTAATGTGGTTAATTCATTCGTTCCATAGATTGTTCTATTCTCTAACACTTAAATAGTGACAGTTACTAGGATTACTATTCTAAAATAAATTACCATGGTTTATTTTTATTACTGTATAAATTATTTAATAAAACCTAATTTTAATAAGAAAGTTTTATACTTGAATATTACTTCATTACCTTCATCACATAATTGAATAATGCTCAACAGGTTTTGTTTATGTCTATCAAGAAATTAAACCTCATGTGAGTTCATTCTGGATAAATAAATTTGAGCAAAACCAAATCCTTAAATAGATATAATTACCAAGGTTATATTATATCCATCATGATCCCAGATATTGTTAGGATCCTAGTATCACTTGTCTTATGTAAAGGGAAACCACTAAAAAATCTAGGGCAGGCTCTTCTTTCTTTAATTTAGTTCTACTTCAACAGTCAGTAATTGTTATCGTACTTATATTTGATTCATTCATTTCCTTTCAAAAATATATCTTTTGACCTAGATTTATGGTTCTATACTTTTATAAAAAGTTATCATGTTGGTCAAATCTTCCAAATATCTCTTACAAACCATTATATATATTTTTGATTGATAGACATGTTGTCCTCTCACAACTAGTTTGGATCATTCCATATCTATTTATAATGATTTAAAAGTATATGTCCATTAATTATAACCTATGTTTGATCCATTAGAGACACATATTATACCCAAAATCATAGGCTATTTTCCATTAGATATTATAACACAATCAATATCCTCTGAATTTGGTTCTTCTAGAACATTGTCGAGTCTGTCCGTGAACATCTGCTAGGTATTTTTTCACATAATCACCATTTTTAATTAGTTTTTGAGAATAAATACATATTATACTTTTTATCAACACCCATTGGTGTATAATTATTCTTATAATGGTTTTTATTAACCAAAGTTTTCCTATTTTTTCTTTTATTACGTACACTATTAGTTGATATAGATTTAATATTTTTAGAAACTGTAAGTGAAAAGTTTACTAGAGATAGTGTAAATGGATTCTAAAAATCTTGTTAAGACTCATTTATAACATAAAAAACTTATCAAAGTCAATCATAATTTTTATTAGGGCCTTCATCTCTAAGAAACCTATATTCTACCTAAAAATACATTTTTTTAAGAGGTAGGATTCTCCTCAGATTTATGTATAATTCATTCCTAGTTGATATATTTTACTTTCATATGTTTGATTTCGTAAATATATTTAGTTTCCTTATTTATAAACTCATATTAA
Organism: Viscum album; assembly: GCA_963277665.1. Lineage (NCBI taxonomy): Eukaryota > Viridiplantae > Streptophyta > Magnoliopsida > Santalales > Viscaceae > Viscum > Viscum album. The sequence continues at coordinate 197,525,593 of OY728137.1, read as the reverse complement.
ATTTATTTTCCTATAAGGTTTGTATAATAACACAATAGGGTGTGGATTAATTTACTTCCTTAAAATTTTAATTAACATAAAACAACCCTCGTTAACACCCTCTTTAAGTTAAATTAAAATTTATCCTTAAATATTAACAAGATATAGAGTTGAATAAAATTAAATTAAACACTAGGACATAAGAAATTTTTATAGTAGATCTGGTAAATAGAAAGTACCTCAAATCCACTCTACCAACACTCAATGCAATTTTTTCAATTTTTAATCAACCATCCCTCTTCCTATGGTCTTCACGGTAGAGTGTAAGAATATATAACTTTGTATAAATATCCAAGAGAATTAAATCATGATATCCATTTATAAAACCAGTAAAAAACCTTTACTACACTTATATAAGGTATGTGTACTTTTATAGAGAAAAATATGTATAAAATAAATCTGGATCAACACATATTTGTAATAAGTAACTAACAGTGGATGAATATATACCATAAATATGAGTATGTCTTTGATGTGTAGTTATACCAGATTCATAAACTATATTATATATACATGAATCACAGTAGCTTCATAAGAATCAATCTATTCTTCTAATAATTATTTGAGGATGAAAATAACAACTTGACTGTAACAAGTTGAACAATAGTGGTTCATTAGAAGATTAAAGATATATAGTTCTCTTTCAAAATGAACTAATTATATCTTTAAAATGTTAAGATTAAAATAATAATGTCCTAGATATGAATTATTTCTTTTTTTTATGTGGTCATTTTCAAAAATCATTATTGAGAGTAGTTATGGTCTTACTTAGAAAATTATTATCTTTATTGGAATTAATATCTCTCATTAACTATATTATTCTTCATTTAATAAATTATTTTATCAATAAAAAATAAAGAGTGAAATTTTCAAAGTAATCCTCCATAATAAAAAAACCTAAAGAAACTAAAAGAAATAAAATTAATATGAAACTAATCATCCTCTAATTTATTATCCACATTAAAAAAATAAGAAAACTATCTTTTGTACTAATAATGAACTTATTTTTTCACAAAAAATAACAATAATCATATTACTATGTAAAAATAATATAAATTCAAATACCTTGGAAATTTTATAAAATGTATATCTTGATAAAAAATTAGTACATGGAATTCTTGTGATCGTATGGTTTTTTCATAATTCTTAATTCCAATTTAAATAATTTTTCTCCCTGATTAGACATCTTCAACTTTATAAGAAATTCTCAAGTATCATAAGAGTTCTATTCTGTGTTGGATATTTTCTTCATAGGATATTCTATGACATATTAAATTTTAACTCTATATAGATAATATAGAATGAGGTGGTCTAGAAACATTATTCCCATAGGATAATTTCTTTGGTGTATGATATTTCAAGTATACATTGGATATTTGATCTATTTAGGTGATTTTATACATTTGATATTTCTATACATTGTATGATATTTTTCTTTTTCAAATATCATGTCTGTAAAACATTCATAGTTCATAAGACATTTCTCATCGTATAATTACTTCTGTAATACATTTCTTCATTGTATGATTTTTCAATATAGTATATGACATTTCTCACATGGCCTATTAAATTTGAAACTTCATGTAAGATAATTTACTTTTTCAAAAACCTGAATTCTAACGTATGAATTTTAATTCTACACATAGGATATTTATTTAATCATATAGGATAATTTCTTTTAGAACATTTATTCAAATGTAAATAAATCATATTAAACTAAAACTTATAAATAAAATAACACATAAGGAAATATTACTGATTAACCTTTAATTAATTAAGATAAACTTTTTAGTAAAATATATATGGATTTTATGGGCATCAAAAAATAAATAATATTGGGATATAATGGAACAACATTAGTATGTCTAAGAATCTCCACCTTTTTATGATCAAAATACCCATAACAATATAAATAAAGATTTAACATATTTAGAAATAATATGCTTAAAAATCAAAGTATTAATAATTTTTATTTTTATATCCATTTAATATCTCACCATTTATCTATAACACTTTTCTCAAAAAATATTAGATATATAAGTTGTAGCCTAGGAATAATTTTTTCTGTTTACACATTTCTTTTTTCCCTTTTTCACATAAAAAGGATGATAGTGTAGTGAAATTAAACATGTTTACTATAGAACATTGAATTAATTAATTGAGAAAATATAGATTACTAAAATGAATAATTATTTGTAATTGACTTTAGAGAATTAATAGTAAAATGAATAAATAATTAAAACATTTAATTAAAAAATTTGAAAATAATAATCAACCAATGAAGATAAGTGAAGATAAAATCACTAAATAAGTAATTCCAAAATATCATTGAGATTAAAAAAAATTATTAAATAAATAGAAAAAAACTAAAATAATAAATATTTTAATCTTTTGTCTCTAACTGGGTTTTTATAAAGGCATAACATTAGGATTTAAAGGTTTAAAATATAAGGGTTTGTCTAAATTATGTAATTTTATAGGATATCTATTAGGATGGGTAGGATCTAGGGATATTCTACCTATAAAATGAATCAATGGATCACCAAACATGTCAATACACTTGATGATTTCTTATTTACATAATTCTAGGATGATAGTGTAGCCTTATAACATCCCTTTTCCATAAACCTTGAGGGAATATTGACTATCATATTTTTGGTAACTATTAGAAATTCGACTCTTAAAAACTTCCATATAAACAACCGAAATTATGGAAGAACCATTTGGGGCTGCGGAAAGAACTATAAAAATATGAGATTATTTTTTAAAAAAACAACTTCCTTCCCTTTGGATTTAGTCCTCTTAACTTTCGATTCATTCTCAGTAGCCTTCTGTGAAGATTCCTCAATATCAAAAGAGAAATATTATTCAATAGTATCCTATAGCTTTATTTATTTATTAAAAAAATATTAAAACTCAGATCAATATATGTTTCCATATACACAATTTTTTCATAATGAATTGAGTCTCTTCAATATTCTCAAATAATTTTTCCTTCATAGAGTTATCCTTCTCCTAAAAAAATAGGTAAGACCATTTATTGTTTTATCAAGATTATAAATAAAAGTTTGGTTGATAGATTTATCATATCTAATTTTTGAAGTTAAATTCCTCTTAAACTCATGAATATTGTCTAGATATATATTTTCAAACAGCATGGGTGGCACTATACTAGTCAATTTATCTGAGCTTGATGAAATAGCTACTATTTCATCTTTTATATATTCTATAACTAAAAAAGGAACCATCTCACATGTCTAGACAGGTGTCATGACTCTATAAACTTCAAATTTTTCTGTAAAAAAGTTCTTTAACTCTTCAAATTTTAACTTGGAAACTTGAATTTGTTGCACATTTGGAATCCTTTAAATGAATTCAAACTTATTTTCCCCCATTTTATTAAATAGATAATATTTTATTCATGAATTTACATGTCATATACACAAAATCAGACACTGAAATTGATCTTTATTTTAGATATGGCATTACTTATTTGGAATCTTTAATCAAATCCTTTAAACCAAACACTTCTTGTAACACCCTGAGATTTTATGAGATATATTCTTTTTAATTTGTTTGATATCTTCTATTGTATGCTACACCAATACTAGCTTGCAGTATACACAACAATATATTTGGCTTGTATTACACGCAAGAGCGACCTTCCTCGATAGCTTGTGTGGTAAGTAATATCGAGTTTCACTATACAATAATATATTATAATATTATTATGAACTAGCTGTTATGAATATTATTAACCAAATTTATAATTTTATAACATTATAATTCATATTACACATTTTCGACCAAAATCAATTTTTTGTATAAAGGAAGTATTTTTCAAAAAAATGCAGTTTTGCTGCCTTTTGATGGCACACCCATTTTAAATATAATTTTTGACAATTTTATAAGTTCAGTTGGATAAAATAAAATAATAATTTTGAATCTGGATAAAAAAATTTACTTTGGATAAATTTTTCATGTTTTTATTAAAACATTCATATTTTGATGTATAGTAAAAATGCGCTAAATTTTACTTAAAAGAAACATTTTTCGTCGAGATAATTTATATAGTTAAATTATAATATTTAATGGTTTTAAAGTATAAATAGAATATATTTTTACCACGTAATATAATTTATTTCAATATCATTAATTTTACAAAGAATTCATAGGTAAAATCATTTCAATCTTGTGTAATGTTTTAAACAAAAACCCATTTTTTCGACAATGGGATTAGTTTTAAATTAAATTTCTGAAACATTTGTATCCTGAATTTGGAAAAATGGATTCCATATTTGGAATCAGTAGGTTTAAATTATGTTAATAGGATACTTTTATTTTTGGGCATTATGAATAGTAACTACGACAAATTTTATTTGCAAAAGTTAAAAGTAAATTGGGTAATTATGGGTAAAAATAATATTATAAAATTACCCTAACACTTGTATTAATATAATTAGATGATTATATTTCATCCTAAAATATACTTGGGTTGAAATTTTATCTTTTTGAACCCACTTGGTTGAGATTAAGACCTTTAATTTATTTTATTTAAAGGAAAGTGAAATATGTCTCACTCAAACTCTAAAAATTAAATTATTTTTAATATAAGGTTATACAGAATATAAATTAGATTATAAATAATCATTTGAAATCTAAATTTTTTTGTCTTTATCATTGTAATTTATTTGTAATTTTTAAGAAATATATAACTACCTTAATAGCTTATACATTAATGATACAGAAATTATTTATTTAGTGAACAGTCAATAATATAGTTTTTATTAAAACAATAATACCCATAAAAAGACCCAAACACTTGACCAATACTTATAGGTCGAGTATATATACACCATAAGAATCCAAGTGTCTACTTTTGTACAATTTAGAGCCTTATAAAATAGATTAGAACATTTTTATTATTTTATTTTAAATGATTTTAAAGTTCTCACCTTCATTATTTAATGAATATAACAATTTAAATGTTGTTATATTATGATGGTAATTTCAATTAAATTATTCTTATGAAATATATTATATTTTTCATCATCATAGTATTTTATTTTTAATTTTAATGCAACAAATAATTATATTAAATAATTATACAAAAATTTTGTAGTAACTATCTTAATAAGAGAAATATCAAAAAAAGTTTTAAAATTTTTTAAAATAAATATTAGATGAACTAATTAATGTTCTCCATGAATTTTATAGATAAATAATACATTTTAAGAATCTGTTAAATATTTTTTTCTGAATATATCTTCTGTGTGTATTTTATTTAAATTCAAATAAAATAATGGTGTCAAAATTGACACTATTGATATTTTATAAAAATAACATATCATTAAATTATTTAAAAATAAAAAATATTTAAAAATTACAAATTTAAATTAATATGATCTAGAATGTCATAAATTATCTAATTATGGACAATTATCAACACATATGTAAGCATTCATAACCATTTAAAATTTAGAATATTATTACCACAAATAAAATAAAATATATTAAATTAGGATAAATCCAAATGATAAGATTTAAAATAAATTCCGAACATGTGTAAATTTTATTATTTGATTATATTACCACCCTATATCATCTCATATGCTATGTTGAGTCATTTTTTAGGTTTTTAAGTGGGGTTGGGTTTTATTATAAATTAATATTTTTGAGGTTTCCAAATGTGCCCCTCTCCTATCCTATATAAGGGAACCTCCTTCCCTGTCCTCTTATCTCAATTTTGAGCCTTCAAGCTCGGCCAAACCCTACCAATTATTCTTCTCAACCTCTCTAGTTATATTATATAGGTTCTGGTATTCTAAAAAGACTAACTCTAGTGCCCTAAGTGGATGTTTAAAAGAGGTACTTCGAGGAAGAGGTAATATATCCTACCGATTCTTTCAAATTTATTTCTTCTTCTACATCCTATTATTTAGTTATTTTATTATAAAGTATTAACATTAGTATCAATATTATACTGATATATTATTATAAATATGAAACAACCCTATTTCACCTTCTATCCATCCTACGAAAAACAAAATCATTGCACGTGCGTACGTACGGAATACCATCTACACGCAATGGTGTAATCTATTTTTTCCACTGCCACCTTACTTGGATGGGTATAATGGTGTAAATAATAACTATATATGATTATTATAACATTATACTAGTTTTGAGATATTATATTATTCACTCCAATTCCATTCCATATTTATGGGAATGATATCATCGCTCGTGTGTACGTACGGATTACCGTCTCCACGACGTGATGAGATTCATTTTCCATGTTATTCATTCAAGAATGATTATAAAGTATATATAATGAATAATACTAAGATATATGACATAATAATGCTATTTTATTTATATATATATATATATGAACTTCTTACGTCCATTCAAGTCAATAAGGAAAGGAAAACAGTGTTCATGCGTACATACGGTCTACCGTCTCCATGGACGATGTATTTCATTTCATTTATCAATCTATTATATATATACACAAAATATATATATATGATATATAAATCTTTTTTTTACATTCTATAAGTAATTAAATCATGATATAAGTAATAATATCAAGAACAATAAGTCCAAACACGTACGATACATGGAACGATTATTACCCAAAACATTGCTTTATCATGGAATTAACAAATGAACGGGTAATATAAAGTCATAAGTGAATCATATATGATATCATAAAAATGAATATGATTATTGAATAATTCTATTACATTATTTAAATCATTATATAAGAGTTTTATACACATACATAATAAATTGCACCTAAGGTAAGGGATAATTATTCCAATCTCATTCTTATCCGAGATTGTTTATTTGAAAGTATTTACTGGGGTTATATTTCTTATCTTTGACCATGTTTTATAAAAAACGTTTTCATACAATTTTTACTATTCTTTAATTTATGTTTAAAGTCGTGTTTACCCCTTTTTGACTTTTACTATGTAGTATTGACGGAATCTTTCTTTTCTTAACCATACGAGGTAATTTTTGACTTTTCCGGCAAAAGTATGAGGAGAATGTTTTTTTAACTTATACGGCATGAACATATTTTTACAGTTTCATAACTCCTTATTTCCATGAATATTTTTCTACAATATTTCATGATTATTTTCAGAAAAATTATTTTCTTTTAAAATTACACAACATTTTGAGAAAATAAAATGATTTTGAAGAAGAAAGAATATTTTCTTCAAGAATTCATTTCAAGTGTTTTATCAAAACTATTTTCCATCTATAATGAAATTATTTAATATGGTTATGTTTCAAGCATAATTTCTCTATTATTTACATGGTTTTATTTTTTTTTATGATGAAATTATATCCATTTTTTATATAGATTACGTTATGATGGGATGATGTTTATGAAACCCATTTTATTCGTTGGGTTATGATGAATGATTTAGGTTTATTTTGTGGCACAAAAAATAATGATTTCATTATGAGACGGGTGGGACCTATATATCCCACCAACTCATTGGGTATTGATTTATATCTCTTGATATAGACATGGATGTAACATCATGTAAATCTGGTTCAGTAATACAGGGATGGAACGGCAAGTAAACCTGGTTCAGTAATGGACTTTGTCCACTATGATGGTCTTGGTAGCCATGCCTTGGCCACTAGGGAAATCTTATAATGTGCATAATGGTTTTCTAAAATTATATGTTTTATTCCTATTCTATTTTATCATTATTAATGTTCTTTTGTGATCTATGCCTTATATACTGCAATGATTTATTTCACGACTCAAGATTTTGATGTCTAAACTTTTTGTTCATGTTTCTGAGTTCAAATGTATATGTTTTTTTTATTTTCTCCATGCTTACCCTTACTGATCATTTTATCTCACCCTTTTTATGTTTTCTTTTCCCCAGGATATAAAGAAATGTTTTAGGTAAGAAAACAAATTGGAAGATCTTTATGAGAGATGTTGAAGATCTCTCACCATGATTAGAAGATTTTGTTCCGAGTTTCCAAAGATACTAAACTACTACGGTCCTTAGGTGTTTGTTTTTGTTATATATTAAGTATTCTGAAAAAGTAATTTAATACCCATGTATGTCAAGTTATGGTTCCCTACAGTTGGTATCAGAGGAAAGGTTTAGTTCACCTTTGAAAACTAAGATGCAAAAACGTTAGTGAGATCCCTAGAGATATTTATAAGGTAAGTATAGGGATGTCCCTAATGTTAATTATAAGTATAGGTAATAGTCCTAGAATTATGGTAACGATATTATAAATAAACCTAAGATGTTAGATATTGAAGGTACTCCCCCTTTATTATGTTGTTTTCCTAGCATGTTTTTTGCGTATCACACTATTCTTTTTGGGTTTTAGATGATGGATAGAACCCAAAGGAACCATGTTGATCAATGCAATGGACAGTACAATGATTTTCCAACTGAACAAACCAATGTTATGGGAGATGGAGTGAAAAATAATCTTTCTATACTTAAACAAGATATGAATCATTTTGGAATTCCAAATGAGCAGAGAAGGGAACAATATTCTATTGAGTCCTTTATGAGGCAACGTCCACCTTCTTTCAGTGGGTCTTCTGATCCACTTATTACTGAACAGTGGATCAGTACCATTGAAAATATATTTTCCATACTTCACTGTTCGGAACATGAAAAATTCATTCTGGTTGTTTACCTTTTAGAAGGTGAATCAGACTAGTGGTGGACTCTAATTAAGAATATGAGGCCCCGAGATGAAATTGAATCCATGAAATGGGATGAGTTCAAGAACTTATTTTTCAATAAGTACTGTCCTTGTATTCATCAAAAGAAGATGGAAAATGAGTAACTTGACCTTAATAAAAAGGATGATGAATTTTTTGGTATATACGAAGTGAATTTTACAAGGCTAGCAGGGTATGTATCGGAATTTATCATCCAACCTGAAAGTAAAGTTGATCAATTCTTCAGTGGCTTGAAGCTAAGTCTTCGAAAGGCATTAGCTATAAGAGACTTTAGTAGCTATGAAAAGATTTTTCATTGTTCTATCAAGGTATAATTTTAATTTGGTGTTACGTATCCATCTCATGGATTTGAAATGAAATGAAATATGGATTTCAAGGAAAAATCTAAAAACTATGTTGAAAGGAAGACACATATTTCGTTATGCTCAAAGTGTGGAAATAAGCATGGTGGAGATTGTCTTAAAGGGACTAGAAAATGTTTTAAGTGTGGAAAAGAATGTCATCAAGAAGATGAGTTCCGAAGTAATGGGAAAAAGGTATCTAATGATTTGAATAGAGAAAAGACTATAGAGAATGCTTCACCAACACTTCAATGCTACAAGTGCAGGGAAATGGGGAATTATTCTAACCAATTACCTAATCCAAGGGTTAATAATGATCGACATCAACAATATATTAAGGCAAAGGACAAAGGTAATTCACATGCGATCATTATTGGTGATGTTGAATATGAAAACGAAGTAGTGGAGTGATTAAGTGTTTATGTAACGGGATTCCAAAATAGTGTTGTGGAATCTCATTTTTAGTATCGTGGAATATTTGAATATATATGTATTGGTTTATTGTGGTTTTCAATAATTGTATGGTATCGGTAACCATGAAAAGCAATTGAAATATTTTTGGAAAGCACCTAATATGCACATAATGAAGGGATAATGGGATAATGAAATGTTTGATAGTATTAATGAGCTCATGACTTATATAAGGACAAAGTGATATCATGGTTTGAGTATATAGAAATTTTGGGATTTTGGTATGTGTAAAGAGTTAATTTTTTACTGCATTCATGTTTTCAAAAATATTCTATGGTAATTCATATTTAAAGAGAATACATGATTAATGAATTCACATGTTTGGAATGTGACCAACAAGATATATCTTATGATATACGAGGGATAAATGATGGTATTCAATGCTTGGTAGATGACCTTTCTAGTAATTGTTTTCTTTATACTATGAGATTGGACAGAAGTATTTTCAATTAGCCTAAAGGTTGGAATAGATTATGTTGGACATCAGATAGTATTTTTTAAGGCTAATTTTTTTTTAGAATTTTATTATAGTATAGTTTTAGAAAAAAGTACAACCTGTGGGAAGGGCGACAACCTGTCACGTCGGACAAGGTTGCGGGAATTGAACCCACAACTGAAGTGCAATGGGCCTTTATCACCTTCCACTGGCTTACAGTAAGTCCCTGTTTTGTAGAAATTAGTTTTAGTTTATTAAGTGGTATGATTGATGAAGTATAATTCCATTTTTGGAATCATATATGGTTAATCTCACCATAGATAGACTTATGTATATTTAATAATTTGTGCTAGAATTTTTGTGATAAAGACAGATGGAATGACCTATCATTCTGTCGCAGGATCTGCTAAAACTTCAATAATGACAAATTCAACTTCATTTCTTTAAATAAGTGATGAAGTGGAAATTGTTCATGGAATGACCAATGATGATATTACACTGAAATCAATTAAGTATTTATCCTTATGAAAAAATTCATCAACTTTAGGGAAATGATCTTGGAAACCAAAAACATTTTCCCAGTACCCTCATATCTGATGAATCATATGGTACCTTAGATCATCACAAATTTATGGCTTTGTGATTGTTGGATTTTTCATAGTCATGTTCTCTACCACTCTCCATCAGAACTTCATGGTTAGATTTCTCTTCCATATCCATGTTTTCACCTATGTTCTCCTATGTGGAAACCTAGTGATGAGTTAATTTGGGTAACCATTATGTTTCATACTTTAGTTTTTAAAATTAAGTTTTAGAATTCCTTTTTGAGATGTGGGTTTCTATGAAAGAAACTTTCAAGTAGTAAACCATTTATAACCCCAACGAATTTCAAGGGAGAAATTCATTTTAAGGGGGGTAGAATGTAACACCCCGAGATTTTATGAGATATATTCTTTTTAATTTCATTGATATCTTCTATTGTATGATAAACCAATATTATCTTGCAGTATACTCAACAATATACGTATCTTGTGTTACATGCAAGAGCAACCTTCCTCGATAGCTTGTGTGGTATTCAATACCGAGCTTCACTAAACAATGATATATTATAATATTATTATGAACTAGAGGTTATGAGTAGTATTAACTGAATTTTGAATTTTATAACATTATAATTCATCTTACACATTTTCTAGAACATGGTATGAGAACAAAATCAATTTTTCATATGAAGGAAGTATTTTTAAAAAAAATGCAATTTTGCTGCCTTTTGATGAAGAACCCATTTTAAATCTAATTTTTTACAAGTTTATAAGTTGAATTTGAAAAAATAAACTAATTATTTCTATTCATGATATAAAAATTTACTTTGGATTAATTTTTAATATTTTTATAATAACTTTCATATTTTGACGAATAGTATAAATACGCACAATTTTACTTAAAAGAAACATTTTCCATCAAGATAATTTATATAGTTAAATTATAATATTGAATGGTTTTAAAGTATAAATAGAATAAATTTTTACCATTTAATATAATGTATTTCATTATCATTAATTTTACAATTAATTCATAGGTAAAATCATTTCAATCTTTTGCAATATTTTAAACAAAAACCTATTTTTTTTGACAAACTGATTAATTTTAAATTAAATTTCTGAAGCTTTTTTATCTTGAATTTGGAAAAATGGATTCCATATTTGGAATCAAGAGGTTTAAATTATGTTAATATGATACTTTTATTTTCGGGCATTATGAATAGTAACTACGGAAAATTTTATTTACCATAGTTAAAGGTAAATCGGGTAATTATGGGTAAAAATAATATTATAAGATTAAACTAACACTTGTGTTAATATATTTGGATGATTATATTCCATCCTAAAATATACTTGGATTGAAATTTTATCTTTTTTAACCCACTTGGTTGAGATTAAAGCCATTAATTTATTTTATTTAAAGGAAAGTGAAATATGTCTCACTCAAACTCTAATAATTAAATTATTTTTAATATAAGGTTATACATAATATAATTTCAATTATAAATACTAATTTGAGATATAAAATATTTTTATTTATCATGGTAATTTATTTTTAATTTTTAAGAAATATATAATTACATTAATATCTTATACATTAATGATGCAGGAATTATTTATTTAGTGAAAAATAAATAATATAGTTTTTAATAAAATAATAATACCCATCAAAAGACCCAAACACTTTACTAAAACTTATATGAAGAGTATATATACACTATAAGCATCCAAGTGTCTACTTGTGGACCATTTCGATACTTACAAAAAATATTAGGAAATTTATATTATTTTATTTTAAATGATGTCAATGTTGTCACCTTCATAATTTAATGAACATAACAATTTAAATGTTCTGATTTTTAGATGATAAATTAAATTAGAAGTATTATTATGAAACATATTAGATTTATCTTCATCATAGTATTTTATTTTTAATTTTTATGCAACAAATATGTATATTAAATAATTATACAAAAATGTTGTAGTAATTATCTTCTTAAGAGAAATACCAAAAAAATAGATTTAAAAATATTAAAATATATTTATATATATAAACTAATTAATATGCTCCATGAATTTTATAGATGAATAAGACATTTTAGGAATCTATTAAATATTTTGGTTCGAATATATCTTCTGTGTGTATTTTATTTAAATTCAAACAAAAGAATAGTGTCAAAATTGACACTATTGATATTTTATAAAAATAACATATTATTAAATTATTTAAAAATCACAAAAATATTTAAAAATTAAAAATTTATATTTATATTGTCTATAATTTCATAAAGTATATAATTATAGACATTTCACAACACATAACTAAGCATTCATAACCATTTAAAATTTAGAATATTATTACAACAAATAAAATCAAATAGATTAAATATGGATAAATCAAAATGATAAGTTTTAAAATAAATTTCAAACATGTATAAATTTTATTTTTTGATGATATTACCACCCTATATCATCTCATATTCTAATTTGAGTCATTTTTGAGGTTTTTAAGTGGGGTTGGGTTTTATTATAAATTAATATTTTTGAGGTTTCCAAAAGTACCCCTCTCTTTTCCTATATAAGGCCACCTCCTTCCCTCTCCTCTTCACTAAATTTTGAGCCTTCAAGATAATCCAAAACATTCAAAATACTCTTCTTAACCTCTCTAGTTACATTATAGAGGTTCTGGTCTTCTCAAAAAACCAACTCTAGAGCCCTAAGAGGAAGTTTAAAGGAGGAACTTCGAGGAAGAGGTAACATCTTCTACCGATTATTTCAAATTTATTTCTTCTTATACTTCCTCTTATTTAGTTGTTTTATTATAAAGTAACAACATAAGTATCAATAATATACTGATATGTTATTATAAATATGAAACAACCCTATTTCACCTTCTATCCATCCTACAAAAAATGAAATCACAGCGCGTACGTATGTACGGAATACCGTCTCCACGATGTGGTGTAATCTGTTTTTCCACCACCTCTTTATTTGTATGGGTATAATGGTAGAAATAATAACTATATATTATTTTTATAACATGATACTAATGATGAGATATTATATTGTCCACTCCAATTCCATTCAATAATTATGGGAATGATATCAATGCTCGTGTGTACGTACGGATTATCGTCTCCACAACGCGATGAGATTAATTCTCCATGTTAACCATTCAAAAATGATTATAAAGTATATATAATGCATAATAATGAGATATATGAAATAAAAATTCTATATAATTTATGTGTATATATATATTTCATATACTTACTTCCATTCAAGTCAATAAGGAAAGGAAAACAGCGTTCATGCATACGTACGGCCTACTATCTCCATGAACGATGTATTTAATTTCATTAATCTATCTATTATATATATACACTATATATATATGATATATAAATATTTTTTTACATTATGGAAGTATGTAAATCATGATATAAGTAATAATATCAATAATAACAAGTCCAAACACATACGATAAATGAAACAATTATTACCCAAAATGTTACTTCAATATGGAATTGACAAATGAATGGGTAATATAAAGTCATAAGTGAATCATATATGATATAATGAAAATGGATATTATTCTTGAATAAGTAAATGAAATTATTTAAATAATTATACAAGTGGTTCAAACATGTATGGAAGAAATTGGACCTAAGGTAAGGGATAATTATTCCAATCTCATTCTTATCTGAGATTGTTTATTCGTTAGTATTTACTGGGTTATATTTATCATCTATGTCCATGTTTTATAAAAAATGTTTTCATAAAGTTTTTACAATTCTTCCATGTGTTTTTAAAGTTGTGTTTACCCCTTTTTGACTTTTACTATGTAGTATGGAAGGAATATTTCTTTTGTTAACCATACAAGGTACTTTTTGACTTTTCTAGCAAAAGTACGAGTAAAATGTTTTTTTTAACTTATATGGCATGAAAGGATTTTTATAGTTTCATAACACCTTATTTCCTGGAATCTTCCTCTGCAAGATTTCATGATTATTTTTAATGAAATTATTTTCTTTTAAAATTGCACGGCATTTTGAGAAAAAAATTTGATTTTAAAGAAGAAAGGATATTTTCCTCAAGAATTCATTTCAAGTGTTTTATCAAAACTATTTTCCATCTATAATGACATTATTTAATAAGTTTATGTTTCAATCATAATGTCTCTATTATTTACATGTTTTGATTTTGTTTATGATGAAATTATATCCATTGTTTTATATGAATTATGTTATGATGGGATGATGTTTATGAAACCCATTTTATTCGTTGGGTTATGATGAATGATTTATATTTATTTTGTGGAACACGAAAGAATGGTTTCATTATGAGATGTGTGAGACCTATATCTCACTTCAATGCATTGGGTAATAATTTATATCTCATGAGATAGACATGGCTGGAAGTTCAAGTAAA
Source organism: Viscum album (assembly GCA_963277665.1). NCBI lineage: Eukaryota > Viridiplantae > Streptophyta > Magnoliopsida > Santalales > Viscaceae > Viscum > Viscum album. The sequence goes on along the minus strand of OY728137.1, from coordinate 197,510,587 downwards.
TGTGGTTCAGTAATACAGGGCTGGAACGGCAAGTAAACCCAGTCCAGTAATGGCCTTTGTCTACTATGATGGTCTTAGCAGCCATGCCTTGGATACTATGGAAATCATATCATGTGCTTAATGGTCTTCCACAATTACATGTTTTATTCCCATGCTATTTTATCATGATTAATGTTCCTTTGTGATCTATACCTTACATACTGCCATGATTTATTTCATGACTCAATATTTTGATGTCTAAACTATATGTTCATGTTTCTGAGTTCAAATGTATATTTTTTTATTTTCTCCATTATTACCCTTACTGATCATTTGAGCTCACCCTTTTTAAGTTTTATTTTCCCCAGGATATAAAGAAAGGGTTAGGTAATAAAATAAACAGTGTAATATCTTTATGGGATATATTGAATATCTTTTACCATGATTAGAAGATTTTGTTCTGAGTTTTCAAAGACACTAAAATATTATGGTCCTTGGGTGTCTGTTTTTGTTATATATTAAGTATTCTGCAAAAGTAATTTAATCCCCACGTACATAAAACTATGGGTCTCTACACTTATTCTTTATATAAGTTGAATTTGAAAATGGTTCTCTCATCAAGGGTACTAATTTTAAATTTGAATTAATATTTTTTTTTCTGCTTTATCATCCAAGGATTCTTCTATCCTTTAAACTTCATCATAAGAATCCTCAATCTCCACTACTCTTCTTTTTAATTTCAATATCAAAGTATGTTCTTCACTAACTTCTTTATGAGAGCTAATAATTTCATTTCTAATATAAAATAATTTTTAACATCCACTTTCTCATGGGTCTAACTAGCAAGAACTTTTTCACATGTTTTTGAAATTATATCAACAAATTCACTAAATTTGAGTATCTCAATGTGTTCAAAGGAATATCATAATAATGTGATGGTTTTTTCTCGCTAAATTAAATAGTTATTAGCTTTAGGAGAACTTCATTTGAAGATACTTGAGTTGTAGATCTCTTAACATCATCCGCAGGCACCTAGAACTCAGCTTAAATAGTGCCAAATTTTTTTCCTGGAAATTTTATTTCACTACCCTATTATGGAATCAATAATAAGAGGAGAAAACTCCTTAGAGAGTAAATTCCAATTCCATCTACATAGAGATTAATTTTATTCTTTTACTAAATATTCATGCTCAATTATTACTTGAATAGTAGGTTTATCATGAACCCCTGCAATTATAACATCAATTTACTCCTCTTGAGAGAGTTCTTATGTAGTAGATTATCTACCCTTTGAACTATCCAAGGGTCATATATCTATATATTCTTTAGGTAGAGCATTCTCCTCATTAGATTGTATACAATGACACCCCATAACATTAGCCAGATCATCTTTAACCTCTTATTCAACCCCAATTGGTACAAGATACTTCACTAAATTACTCCATGAATAGTCAATGTTCTTTATAAATCCATCTCCTAAACTGTTTAAATCATTTCACTAATATTCCAAAACATCACTCATATCAACTTCTATTATTTAAAACACTAAAGTTATAATCCTTCAAAATGGATAAAAAACAATGACTTGTTTTTAATGTGGTTTATACACCTTAATATATACCTGGGAAAAATTATATTTTTCTAAATGAGGAATAGATAAATAATATAAACGTTTTGAAATAAGATATTTTTTAATTCTCTTTTATGTTGTGTAGTCCCAGTTTAAATAAACATAACTAGAATCTTCTTCATAGATTCAGTATCCTTAAAATGTTTATTCTCTCTAGTTGTACCTCCAAATAGAAAAGACATTATCTCAGTGGTACATATTTCATCTACACTGACTAGAATTGGATTTAACTGATAACAGCCCTTAGGAGGATAATGAAACACTTTAGCTAACTCTAACAATAACATTTCAAACTTGTTGTTGTTTAATGTCAAAATAATAATTTCCTCATCATCATAAAAAATAAACTTGTAATACTCATATAATTCATTGAATTCATATCCATACTAAAACAATATCCTTATTTCATCAAAAACAAATTCCCAACCTTGGAAATTTAATATGTTCTTGAGAAACAGATCTGTATAATCTATCTAATTGAAATAGACATCCTTTCCACACAAAAAACTTGTGAAAAACTCAAGATCATTTAGAAATACCAACAATAATATCATTTTTATATCTTCATCATTCCCATGATTTTTAAGGAGATTCATTTTCATGTTTAATTTTTTTAGACATAGTATGAGAAGGGTTCTAATTCGAGATAGAAGACTCTATGGTATTAAAATAAATGAGATTTTTGAACCAAAAGATTGATAAAATATTTTTTAAGGGATATGATGTTTCTATAAAAGTGATGTAGTAAAGGAAATAAATTTTTAAAATATATCACTATAGATAAAACATTAATCTATAAAACCTGTATGAATATGTATTTAGGATATAAATAAGGGAAATTAATTTAGTTAATAGAAACTGAATAAACTCATTTAAATTTAAATAGTCCTAATTCACTTTTGATAATATCAAATATATCAGTTAGAAAAGGATTTCAAAATATATCACCCAACTAATATTCATTGGAATTAATTTGAGATAGATAACAATTTTTCCCTTTGATATCTAAAAAATTATGCCTTAAATCAATATCTTTCATTTTTTAATGACTTATCATATTTTTGGAAAGGTTGATAAAACGTAGGTTATATAATTTTATTGGTAAGTGATCCAAATTGATTCTGAATTCTATCAAGTTTCAATTCATCCACAATCCTTGATCACAAAACTACTATTTTTAATGTTCTCAACTTCAACAGTTGATAATGCAACAAAGTGTTTCTTCTTACTTGATAAAGAAATTATATATTCTTTCAAAAATTGTTATGTTACTGAAATATGATTTCTATATAGCCTACATCCTCTAAAATCAGTATGATAATATGAAACAAACTAAATCCATATTTTTTATAATTAACAATGATAATTAAATAATATATTTTAAAAATATCAAAATTATTTTGGAAACTTTTAAATCTGATTCTTTAGGGTTTTCATAAAATCTTGCAAAAATAAATACGAAAAATAGAATATATGATCTACTTGTGGTTAGATATAATAAGATCTCACTTATTTCTCCATATATATTACCTTTTCCTAGTTTAATAGTTTCATCCATGTTAGGATATACATTGCAAATCCTAGGGGTTTCATGTATCTTACTATTTCAAGCCCAAATCATTTAATTGAATCATGTATGTATTTTCTTTAGTTGAACAAATTTCTATTTTTTGGAAAATATAAAATCCAAGAATTAAATAAAATTTTACCATCACACTAATCACAAATTATTTTTAAATATGTTATGAAAATTCATTACACATTTTTTTGAGCTAAAAATCACATCATCAATATAAATTTGTATATGAAAAATATGTTTTGATAAAAATTTCTAACCTAATGTTGAGTATTACAATCCCACATAAAAACCATTTCATAAAATAAAAGAACATTTTCATTCATACCAATCCATTGGTTCTTGTTTAATATTATAAATATGTTTAGTATTTTTGAAATAGAATTTGAAAATTGGAAATTTTTAAAATAAGGAGGTTGTTCAACATAGACTTCCTCCATAAAAACCATTTAGAAAAAGAGATTTAACATCCATATAATTTTTTTAAAATTAATATGAGATTAATAACCAAAAATAATTCTAATTCCTTCTAGTATAGCTATGATAGAAATGGTTTCCTCATAATTGATTCATTATTCTTGGTTATCACCTTTGGGTATCAGTCTAAAATTATTCCTATAAATTATACCATGATCATATTGTTCATTTATAAATAACCATTTAGTACCCATGAATAGATAATTGGTGGGTTAATAAACTCATTCTGAAACTTTATCACTTTTTAATTGATTTAACTATTCTTCATTGGCTAGTACCCAACTCTCATCACAAAAGAATTATTTAATTTTTTTGGGTTCAATAAGATATAAAAAATATAAAAACTTTGATAATATTACAAAAAAATATTTTAGTACTAACTATTTTATATTGAATTCCTATGAAAGTCCATAAAGTATGGTTTATTAGGGTTTTAGGATATCTTGGAAACACACAATCAGGTTCTTCAGAATCTATCATGTTAAGACTGGAGTGTTCTTGATCAATTTTCAGATCATCATCCCTTTTAATGTCAAAGTGTGGATCGTGTATCAAGTTCTCAAAATTATCACTTATGTCCATAGGGATTGCATTCATTTTATTTAACATGAATATATTTTTCAACTATCCATTAATTCTTTATGAAAACACTATAGGATTTAGTGGTGGTATAATTTCCCTGGAAGATACCTTTATCATCCTCTAAATATAAAACACCAAAAATTTTCTTGGATTTGATAATGTAAACTTTACATCAGAAAACCTTAAATTGAAACACCTTTTGTTATCAATTATTATATATATAATAGGGTAACTTATTTAATAAAATCATTATAAGAAAATTATTTATGACATATTTTTCCTTGTTAATAGTTTCGGCGTAAAAATGAGTAAGCATTCTATATTTACATAACATAGCTCAAGAAATTTCATCAATGGAATTATTCATCCTTTTAAAAACACCATTATATTGATTTATCCTAGGGGTAAATATGGTATATTTAACACCTTGTTAGAAAAAAAATAAATTAAATTTCTGATTCAAGAATTTTCCCCTTGTCACATGTCAATGAAATAGTTTTAGTATCGTTTTTCCTTCTATACTAGCTTATATGAATTTATAAAAAAAAATGACAAGATTCAATTTTAATCCTCAAAAAATAAACCCAAGTAAATCTAGAAAATAATAAACTAATACATAAAAAAATATTCACCACCTAGGTTTTCAATTATATATGGTAAAAAACAATACACATGGAAAAGTTTTAGTGGTCTAGATGTAGCATCCACTATAATTTATTCAATAGATGTTATTTTTCCTACCCATTTTCCATTATTCACATAGTCTATTTTTATCCAATTTAAAATGAGGAAAATATGAAATTAAAATTTTCTTTAATAATTTTCTAAAGTATAAACAATGAAATGTCCAAGTATTTTATAAAAAATAAAATATTCATCAATTTAAGAATTCAAATAGTTTATATATTTTCACACAATGAATCTAGATCTATGTTTTAAACATTTTTAGTTATAGTTTCCCTAAATTTATATAGATTATCTTTAAACACATAATATGCATTGTTAGAAAAATAAAATAAAAATCCATCATCACAGAGTTGAGAGAAAATTATCAGGTTATGATTCAACATTTTAACGTAAAGAATATTATTGAGAATCATTGAATATAGATCACCAACCAAACTAACCCTAATGATTTTTCATTTAGTAATGTAACCAAAAGTGAAATAACCTCCATCAATCATTGAGAGTGATTGTAAGTTTAAAAGGTTTCTACTCATAAGAATTGAACAACCAATATCCATATTCCACTTTACATGGTTGTACCTATTCTTTTTTCTATAAAAAGAAATTACAAAGGAATATGTTTGGTACCCAAATTCTCTTGGATGTTGTAGTGTTAACACTTTTGTTCGATCCGTGAATGGAATATTTTCTATCTAATTAAAATGAATATCCCTTGAATCACAAAGAGAACCAGTTTTAGAGTATTTGGAAGCACTCAATGTTTATTTTATAGATTTATTCTCTATATTACTATTATATGACTTTCTTTTAAATCCATTCTTATGTTTTTTATTTTCCTTTTAGTGAGGATTGTTAGGTTTGATGTGCCCAAGCTTCTTGCACCTATAGAACCTAATTCTTTATAATTTACATTAAATTTTTAATATATAATGAAGTATTATCTAAAACTTTTTATTTTATAAGATATATTTTTAAACATACTTGGAAATTGAGGAATTTCATTATACAAACCTTGGAAACTTCATTCATCTTCATCTTATGAATTAGATAATAATTTTTCTTATAATTTATTATCTTATTTTGAAGTAGAATCCTTAAGGTAAAAATTTTATTTCTTAATCATATTTTTTCATTATCCTCTTCAACCATTTCATCTTCATACATCATTTTTTTCCAATCAAGTCCTTTATTTTAAAATCATTTAAAGGATTAAATTATCTAATAACTATAGATATGCCACTCCATCTAGAATGTGATGCTCAAAACTTTTCATGCTTGATCTAATTCAAGAAAACACTTCCTAAGGAAGATACATTATTTAAAATATTTATAAGCCTTCCATTAATTTGATAAAAATTTCTCTCTCAAGAATTATAAAAGTATTGAATTTAATCTCAGTAGTATTATACCTCAACTATCTAATGTTATTAGTTCTTTAATAGGAAGCTAAAATATATTCCAGTATTTCATTAATTGAGGTACATTATGAAACTATATTGAACTCATCAAGGCCTAATATGAAGATAATACCATTCATTAAATTATAATTTAAAAGATATTATATATCTTGAGAAGTATATAATTTAAAATCATTGTTATGAATATTGTAGGGTTCAACATCTTTCAAATATAAATTCATAGAATTTTTCTTAAAATAAATAATCATCCATTCCTTCAAGAAACCATAGTCTTCTCCATAAAAATATAGAGATCTACTCATGAAAATTCATTCCTTTGTGTCATCCATTTTAGTAAATTATAGAATTATTTTTATACTTTATCAAAGAAGAGTTGAGTACTCTAAATTATCTTACTCAAATAATTTTTTTTTCTCTTATAGGTTTTAAATAATGACTCAAGTGGGGGTTTAATTGTGTTCTATGAAAATTTCACCAAATTAAAACCACAAAAATTGAATTAAAATAAATTTTTCCCTTAAAATTTAATAAGATATGAAACAGAATAAAAATAAATGAATGAGAAAGATAAAAAAACATATTTATAGTTATTTGAGGAAAGTGAGACTACCTCAAATTCACTCCACTAATACTTGATGTGGCATTTTTTATTTCTAATTAATTAGAAATTTTCATAGGGGCTTCCTAGATGAGTGAAAGAAGATGTCCTATTGTACAATGATCTAATAATTTTTAACTCAAACCTCCCATTATAAGACATTCCCACTACCTTCACTGTAATTAATAAAATTCCTGTATGCATTTATATAGAATTAGATATAGAATAAAAATATACATTCAAAAATAGTTATGTGAAGAAACTAAAAGTGGTTGAAGATACTGAAAAGAGATCAGTATGTCTCCAAAATGTTTATCTAAAATATTATTTAACTATAGTGGACATACAATAAGCATAGAAGAAACAAAAATACACTATTTTTCTTCTTCTTATTCAAGAAAGAAAATAATATCTTGAGAATAGGAATAGTAACATTAGTGGTTCATGAGAATTTAATATTTTTCTAGTTTTTTTCAAAATCAACAACTTATATCTTCAAATGGTTGTGAATAAAATAATATTTTCTATAATATTTTATTATTTTCTTTCTACATGTGATCATATCCATGAATAATTGTTGAGTGCATCTATTTTATTCCTTGGAAAATTATTAGCTTCGTTGAATTAGAATTTCACATTAACATTTTCTTTCTTTATCTAGACAACTCCACTTTTGATAAAAGAAAATCATGGGTAGAATTTAGACTAAATTTTATAGTACTATAAAACAAATCAAAAAACAGAAAATATAAAATGAAGATGTAGATGGTCTTCCAATTAATCAATTCCAATCATAAAAAAATAAAAAGGATCTTTGATACAATTAATAACATATTTTTCAATAATAATAGAAATGGTTGGATTAATGAGTCAAAATAAATTAATTTTATATAATCAAGAAATTTGGTATGACTTATACCTTGATTAGGACTTTAAAAAGTGACTTTCTTTTGATTATATGAATTTAATCTAACTTTATTACTTTTCATAAGCCTTGCTTCTAATTTTATGTTATTTTATACCTTTTAGGACATCTTTAACTTTTTAATACATTCTTGAGTCTTGTGAGACTTTTGTTTCATATAGGATATTTTCTTTATAGGATATTCTATGAAATATGATATTTGAACTCTATATAGATAATTTCTTATGAGATGATCTATAAATATTATTCCCTGGATAATTTGCTCACAATGGGATATTTTGAGTTTTTATAGTATTCTTGATCCACTTAGGTTATTTTATCAGCAATGAAGATTTGTAGACTCCATAAAATATATTACTCTTCCAAATATCCAGAACGTATGACTTTATAATATCCTAAGAAATTTTTTATGTGGTTTTTACACTGAGTATACATTTCATCATTGTATGAAATTTTGTATATAGTGTATAGATATTATCTTACATTTTGTGACATTTCAAATTTTCTGTAAGATAATTTACATTCCTAAAAACATGAATTCTAGCATGGAACTTTTATGTATACACATAGGATATTTCATAAGACATTTAGAATAATTTCCTTTGCTAATTTTCACCAAACAAAAATAAAATATAATGAAAAAATGATTCAAATGATATCACACTTAAATCAATATTAATTATTATCAAAAAATAAAAAATGATATAATAGTTATTAAAATAGATGGGGATTTTATGAGCATGAAAATATGTGAAACATTGGGATACGTTGGAACAACATCATGTCTTACAAAACTTTATTCAACTATTCAACATTATTATTGAAATTTTTAACTTCCTTACTTATCCAAATATTCCTTTAATGACATAAATTATGTTTTTTCCTCAATATATGAATCATAATGGCTTTATATCCTTCTTTTTACCCACAATTGTAGATATCTTCTTTTCTTTAAACATGTTTTGTAACATTAATATCACTTATTGAATATTCATCCTCTAACTCACTGCTTGAGGAAAATCTATCTTCTTCCTTTTTTCCTTATCATGATTCTTTTATTTTTCTTTTAAACCTTCCTTATACCTTCATTATATTTCTTATATCCTCTATTAGATTTGATTTTATACATTCATTAAAATTTCAATTCATCTTCTTCATCCTCAAAATATATGTTTTTCTTTTTTCAGGGGTAATCTATAACAAATTTTTCAATTCCAACATATTTAAAACATTTAAGTGGTTTACTTTAATTAAATTTGATTTTTACTTTATTTTGGATTTTAAAAATGTGGTCTATGAGTTTCCTAGTCTTTTCATCACTTCCATCATCTTTATTAGAAAAACTTGAAGACTCGTCTTCCTATTCTTTGATATTCAACTTATTTGGGGATCTAAATCCCATATCCTCCATATCCTTTTCCTTAAAAATCAATAATTTTTTCATGTACTAATTTAAAATATAATTACTACATTAATAAAGATAAATGTCAAGTGTTTTTTTCTAATGCTCAGATCTTTGGGTCAAATTTTTCTTGAAAGTTTCTCATCATTTCTTTTAAAAAAATTAATTCAACCATATTTTCACCAAAACCTCTTACAAAACTGAAAATATCATTTATCTTTATGAAATTTATCATCAATATTATCTTCTTCAGATATTCTTTTCTATTCAATTTTTTTCTCTAGATATGAAAATTTTCTTTTATGACCTTGATGATTCCGTTATAAATTTTCTCTAATTTACACCATAACTTCTTAGTTATTTGTAGTCACATAAATTTGGTATAGACTTTGAAAATATAATATAATAAAATGGAATTTATATCCTTATAATAAATTTAAGGATTTATTTAATCAATAAATTTCATAGCTACATATCATATTAGAGGTAGAAAACCCAAAATAAAAACATCACTTACTCCTAAAATTTCTGAGAGAAGATATGGTAGAAAATGATTCTTCTACCCAAGTAATTTCTTTATATAAAAATAAGTAACACCTATGTTGTTTAAAAAAATTTATTTTCCATGATGGACTTATAAAGAGGAGAATCTCAAGGGAAACCTTAGTTCTGATTCCACTTTAATTTCCCATATTAGATGGTTCACCATTGATAGGGGGATCAAATAGTGGTAATTATTTTTTGTAAAAATTAAATCCTTTTCAAAATTAAACCCCTATGAATTGTTAGAGTCTTGAACCAATTATAAAATTACTTCCTCTACAATATGAAAGATTAAAATAAAGATAAGGACCACATGATAATTTCAACAAGGTTCAACTTTGATGTGAGATCCTACTACTTTTCATGATCAACCTATAATTGTTCCATGCATTTTATCATATCTATAATTTTTAGTGATTAAAAATATCAAAAATTGAAACTCAAGGACCAATTAGGTATTATTTAATTCTCTTCATGAGAATAAATCATTCACTTCTACTAAAATAATGTGTGATCTCATTTATATTGGTACCACCAATTTATCATGAAATCCTCCTTACTATTCAATGTCAATCAATTATTATAAAATAATTCCAAATAAATTAGTGTCAAATATATGAAATTATACTTTGAATACTTAAACTTCTAAAATGTTTTCATTACAGTAAAATCCACACCGGCTTCACCTCATAATTCTTCATGATGGTCTAATCATGCATGATATCATGAAAATAAGAGAATGATCTCCTTACTCATCATAAGAGATCCCCATCATAATTAGTTTTAGGAATATATCACGTTGAACTATTTAATATATCATAGAATTAGTGTAAGTTGATATCCCTGATTCTATTAGTATTCAATATAAATTAATTTTAAAGTTTCAGGGTATCCCTTTAATCTATATAATTCTATAAAAATATTTTATTTTAATTTTCTATATTTTTATATTAACACAATTAATAGGAATTAGGTTTCTAAAAAATATTTTTGAAACTTCTTATTTTTTAGTTTCACTAAAGATATCAGTCGAAAAATCACTGAAAAATAGCTAAAACATTCATAAACACTATTTTGGAATATTTCAAATTTAAAATTTCAAATTATTGTCATGATTATTCTCATTTAAACCTTGATTTGAACCCCTATAAATCAAATGATATTATTTTCTAAAAATATTTCATAAAATATGAATGTTTTTATCTTGGAAGTTCCTCCACATAAGAAATATATGATGATGTGGAATCCACCATCACGACACATCAAATTCTTTTTTATCCCCATATAAAATACATTAAATTATCATGTAATAGTATTCTCCATATTTA